>OY728155.1:1500680725-1501412195 GCA_963277665.1 Viscum album | reverse complement strand
AAATTAATTTAATTGAACTGAATATCCCCAAATCGAACAAAATGAACCTTTTACAATTGACATAAATAAAAAAAATGAACCCAATAAAAAATAACCTAGCAAACCTAATCTGGCCAAAACTAAACCAAGGAGCCGGGCCTTGTGATGAACTTTTAGAAGGGCCTCATCCCTACAGGTTGAGAGGATATTCTAGTCATGTGGTGCTTCACTGTCCTCAAGAAATCCAAAACACACTTCAAAAATATAAGGAACCCAAAAACCACAAAAACCCTAACTAAAATTGAGTCAAAGAATAAAAATGGAAGAAACCATACTTGAATCCGATAGTGAACTGCACAACTTGCACCCTGTACTCCACGACACCGTGCACCTGGTTAATCAAACATGAGTGCCAATCATCCATATGTTAAGATACCAACACCTCATCCATAAGTTAAACATTCTCAAAGTACATGATATTATGTACCTCATATTTGGAACACATGAACATAAAAAAAACAACATGAACAAAAACTAAATCATGCAATGTCCAACACCCTACAAAAACACCATACACAACACCCTATACTTCACCCTACACTGCCTGCACTGCCTGCACTCCACTGCCTACACTGTACCCTCCACTGCCTGCACCCTGCACTGCCTGCACCCTGCAACCCCCTGTCAGTCTCCCTACCCATTTCCCCCTCCCCTACCTCCCCCATCCCCTACCAGCCCCCCCACCACACACCCTGCCACCCCTGCACATTCCCCCCTCCAGTCCCCCACTGCCATCTCCCCTGTCAGTCCCCCCATGCATATTCCTGATTCTTTATTTATCAATATTGGATTTATTTACATGTAGATTCAAAGAAAATAGGAATAAAAGGATGAAGTATAACCATAATTAACCAAGTTAATATGCAATGATGAAACTTTTGGCCTTCATGGTTATCATCATCAGTGACTGGCCTGCTATGTATGCACAGTCTAACAAGGAAAAATGGGATTTAGAGAAGAACACTAAAGATTGTACTATTCTTTTACTTTGAACTAGATCTCTTTCCTAGGAGTGCACACATTGATAGGACCTATAAACATCATCAAAAATCAACCTATAGTTCGAATGAATAAATGGAATTGATAAAACATGAGAATCCCCATCCAACCACATTAGTATTTAAAAGAAGTGGGAATAGGATAGAAATTAGAAAATTCAATGGTACTAGTAAGGGAAATTTGGAAAAAGAATGGACCCAAAATTAGTACCTTGAGATTTTACAGGGAGAAATGAAGCTCCCACACCATCAGCCATGATACATTTTTCATTGTGCAGTTTTTCATCAAGATGCAATAAAGTAAACTCATAATGTTTTTAGAGATTAAAACACTAGGATAATATATCACTCCAGTAACATAAATTTGGGTGGAGACACCCCTTCTATCAAATTGAGGCCTATAGCAGAACTAATCGATTATTAATTAGACGAAAACAGACAAGATAAATCAGAATAAAAGGTTTAAAGCATATTAGTTAAGGAATTCCAACCTTATCAGCTAAAGAATAATCCAAGTATTTATTATCAAGAAGAGACCCTATTAAAGAGCGCAACCTTTTTATTGTAGAGTCAAGAGAAATAGTATGATAAAAAAGAGCCTCTTCCTCAATGGATGGCTTTGAAATAAATGATGAAGCTCAATCGTACAATTCATTCACTTGTTCTAATACCTTTGATACTTCTTCCTATACATTTATTCATTATTCCTATAATGTTGTTGTATCAACCATTGAAAGTAAAATTCAGTGCACACACACAAAATAATACTTCTGTTTCCTCTCTGTGACAAAGTAAACATAACAAGTTCTAGTGAACTTAAGATGAGACTTATGCTTGCACAAATATAAAGAAGTTAAAATATCATCTTTCGGTCACTCTGAAATTATAGTGTTTCCATATAACACATTAATTTATGATGGAATAGTTTTATACCCCCCAAGGAGGAAAATTTCATCAACCACCAGCCCCCCCACCACACACACCCCCTGCACCAGCTCCCCCCACCTCCCACAGCACAGGAACCCCCACCCCCCTGCACCATCTCCCCTCACCTCCCCCCTACACCTGCACCCCCACCATGCCCTTCATTATCCCCTCCCCCCCCCCCACACTAGCCCCCAAACTTTAACTACAAGAAAAATCAGAAAACATAAACACATCCATGAACAACACTAAGAAAATATAATTTTCCACTAATATACATATATACCTATAAGGTTGAGAGATGAACATGCATTACATGTAGTTAAGAAGAAGAAAAATGGGATGGTTATATAGAATATATTCTAAGAGATCATTTTATTTCTTACTTTGACCATAATTGCATATATTACAAGAAAGTAAAACTATTGTAAAAGAAAAAAAGAAGCGTAAATGTGAAGTACAATGATCTCATAGAAAAGATAAAAATGTCCATGATGAAATGTGTTTAATAAGATAGGATACCTGAATCTCTTAATACAAGAATGGTTTCTAAATAAAAAGAACTTAATGAGGCACAATCTAGGTATCTTAAATCTAGAAACGACTTAAGTAATATGATATATGTCTATGAAAATGCGGTCGATATTCAAGCTGAACCATCCAAGGATGACGAGAAAACCAGCCCCATGAAAAAGGTACTACATTTTTCTAAATTCTCATGTGATACTAAATCAGTTTCCTTTCATTATAATGATTATGAAACATAATTTGAATATTTTTAGGATGATGAATGGTGTAAAAATTTTCCTCCTATGGATGAACTGAGAATGGGAATACCCCAAGGAAATGGGAAAGTAAAGGATGGAGGATGCCTGGAAAACCAACAGAATTTTATAAACAAAATCATCAATATAAAGGAAGATAAAGTTTCAAGGAATTTTTTTATATTTGTAGAAGTTTTAAGTATAAATATTTTTAGTACTGGTACAACATTTCATTTCACTGGAATTGGGATGAAAAAAGGGGGAGAAGACCTGAGAAGAATAGAAGTAGTTGTAATAGAAGTAGGAATACTCTTAGAAAAAAAAATTCCCAGCTTGAAAAAACTACTGGAAATGTATGGCCTCTTTATTCCTATTCATTTTATGTATAAGTTCTTATAGATAATTAAAGAAAACAATTGGGGAGATGGATGACTGTTGTATTATTTGGGTATAACAAGAATGAAGTATCGTTCCTAGAATACCATTGAAGTTAGATTTTCCATGATGAAGAAAGTGAGACCATCCCTAAAGGGGTGAAAAGCATAAATTAACATTTTAAATAATGACAAACTGTATGGAATCTCAAAATATGGACAACCTAATTCTAATTAGTCATTGAGTTTATTTTAAAAAACCCCAATATTAATTTTTATATTGACATCAAAAACTCAATGATTTATGTACTGCATTGATTACTTGTTTAAAAACTCTTATTTCTATAAAGTTTTTTTCCTCATAGACTTATGGTTGAATATATCAAGTTTGTTTGCCAAGAATGTCATGTGATTATATCCTTCTCTCACAAGTGGATAAGATTGAATCTTCCAATATATGTAGGAGAAGAAGATTTCATGATGGGAGTGATCAGCATCTAGGATCACTATCAGTGAGTTCTAAAAATCCTACCAGATAGAAACCCCCCTAGACAAAAGACCCATTGGGTAGAACCCCCCCCCGGATAGAACCCCCTGCTGGACCGCAACACCCCAAGATAGTAGCCCCCCCCCCCCCCCCCCGAACAGAACCCCCCTGCAAGACCCCCTGAATAGCTACCCCCTGCTGGACCCCCTGAACAGCTGCACCCCCCTGCTGGACCCCCCCTGAACAGCTGGCCCCCCTGCTGGACCCCCCTAGACAGCAGCCCCACAAACTTTGGAAGCTTCTTAAGGATGAAGCTAGGAGATGCTGGGTTTATCCAATAGAGACTTACATAGATTCTCATAGTGGGGTTATAAGATTCTTGTGGAGGATTTAGGAGGTGATGTTCTGAGTTTCGTGTTGCTGTTTGGAATTATAGGACCTTTGAAGATGGGTTTCAGTTGGGGGTGTTGCTATTTTAATTATTCTATATGGTGTAGTACATGATACAATTACATGGTGCATGGTGCTGGTTGGTTTGTGATTTCTACTATGGTTGGTAACATGTTTTGGGTGCATAGGGGTTGGATTTATGGTGTTTCTTATTTATTTTGGATTACTATTGTAGGCTTCTGGTTCTATCTATTGTCTTTTGTGGTGGATATAGTTTGGGGTGGGTCTTCAGGTGGTGGTTTGGAGTAAGTTCAGTTGGCTTGTGCTCGGTTTCCCCATCTTGTGTATTCTGGTTGTTTATGGTGTAGGGATTTCTATGGTGGATGTTCAATAATTCCCTTGAGATGCTGAATGCTGTAGGTTGGGAGGCATGTTTCTGGTAGATGGGTGGTTCTCTTTCTAGGGCGGGTTCATGTTGAATACATGGTGGGTCTAGAGGTGTTGGATTTTGGGTGGGTATTAGATCACATTTGGATCAGGGACTGCTTGGGGATTCTTTAGGTTTTATGATGGGTAAGGCGTGGCTGATGCGGGGCACTTTGGATAGATGGTTCTAGTTGAATGATGGTTTTTTATACCTTCTTATGGTTGGGTGGTCCATTTTGATTCAAGGTGTTCAGATGGTTATGGATGGGGCTAGATGGTTGTCTGGGGATGATTTGGTTTCTAGCTAATATTTTGGGTGTTGTGTCTTCTATAGGTGCTTATTGTGGTTGTATCTAGTGTGGTTTAGGGTTCTTGTGCAAGTAGGTGTTTATGTATTGTCCATTAGTTGTCATGGTTGTCTAGAGTTCTTTCACTCTAGGCTTTTTTTGGACAGATTCCCCTCCCCCTGGACAAATTCCCCCTAGACCCTGGATAGATTCCCCTCCCCCTGCCAGTCCTGCCCCCAAGACCCTGGACAGATCCCCCCTAGAACCTGGACACCCACCCAGACCCTGGATAGATCCCCCTGGACAGATTCCCCCCATACCCTGGATAGATTCCCCTCCCCCTGCCAGTCCTGCCCCGCCCCCCCAGACCCTGCACAGATCCCCCATAGAACCTGGACACCCACCCAGACTCTGGATAGATCCTCCTAGACAGATTCCCCTCCCCCTGCCAGTCCTTCCCCCCAGACCCTCGACAACTCATACCTATCATAGAGGGTGTTTTCTATTTTAAGGATTTTTCTATTGTGATAGGTGGATACCTTTTTTATTTTGAATCATTTAATCCTCTAAATGATGGGGTTTGATGTAATCAACATGATTGATTGACTAGTTCCCTATTGATCCCATTTTAACTATTGTCATTGGAGGGTGATGATTAAATCCCCATAGGGAAGTAGGTATGTGAATAAGTTATAATGGGATGTCTGTGTGACTCAAGATAGGTATGAGCTGTAAAGGATGGGTAGTGTGATAGATCAGATCACTAGCATTTTCTTTGAGTACCAGGAGTTACAAACCTTTGTTTTCCACTGGTAGTGGGAAAATTCAGTGAATAATATCCTAACAACATCTATGGTCTACTACTAATATGGGGGGTAGAATACAATATCAAAATTGTTCCAAGAGCAGTACTGATAAACATTACTCCTTATATAATGGCACCTATGGAGCTTCTAGATCTCAAGAAGATATTTGAGGACCTAGAGGCTAAAAGATTCATATTCCCCAGTACATACCATGGGGTTTTACTTGTTCTTTTTTACAAGAATACAGATGGCACCCTAAAAATTTTTATGGATTACTACGAATTGAACCAGCTCACAGTAAATAATTGGTTTCCACTACATAGAATAGATGACATATTTAATCATCTATGAAGATCTAGAGTGTTTTCAAAAATATATTTAAGGTCAGGATATCATAATGTTTGTTTCAGGACTTCATAGATACCTCACACAGTTTTCAAGATCGTGTTTGGTCTGCACAAGTGCCTTTTCTTTCCGTTTGGACTGACAAATGCACCAACAGTCTTTATAGATCTTATGAAATGATTTTTACACCCATATATAGATTCATTCATGGTAGTATTTATTGATGAAATCTTATTGTATTCAGTCTTGAGACATGACCATGAAACCCATCTTGATATCATGCTGAATACACCTAGAGAGCATCGTCTCTATGCTAAGATCAGAGAATGACACTTTTGGATAAACAAAGTACGAGTCCTGGGTAATATCATCTCTGAGTTAGGATTCTTAGTAAACCTAGGGAAAGTAATGGTGTTAGTTTCATGGGAATATTCCAAAAATTTATTTTAAATCATGTGTTTCTTTGGGAAATTCGGTTATTAGCGACACCTCATCCCATATTTCTCACGTTTTACAGCTCCACATACTAGCTTAAAAAATAATGTTTTAAAATTCTAATGGTTATAATCTTGTAAAGTAGCATATCCAGAGTTGATGCATCAATTCAATTCAGCACTGATACTGATTCTTTAATAGCTAGTTAGGATTTATACTTCATACTATGACACATATGGTATTGGTGTTGGAATTTTTCTAATGTAGGATGATTGAGTTTTCACTTACGGGTTTCAGAAATTGAGGCCACATGAGCATAATTTTCAAACACACGATCTCATGCTAGCTATTGTAGTTCATTATCTACGTTGTTGAAGACACTATCTACTTGGAGGTAGTTTTGTTTTATATATTGACCAAAAACCCTCAAGTATATCTTTACATAGTGTGATATGAATCACAGTAAGTTCGGGTGGGTGGAATACCAACAGTCATTTGATTTTGAGCTTGCATTGATGCCAGGTAAAGGAAATTCTATAACTGATTTTCTATGAAGAAAGTCTTATATTCAAGTGGTTAATGAGGATACTAGTGAATTAAAAATCATGGGTTATTCTCAGAGATTTTTTTTTTGTGGTTTATGAGGAACATTGTAAGACTATCCTCTCAACCTTAGTAGTGACCTCTACTCTTTTGGAATGGGTAAGAATGAGGAAACTATCTGATCATGAGGGGTTTTTCCAAAGGTAATGTTTCTACAATGATGATACATCATTATGTTGGACCACATATATGTTTGATACTTTAGTATTTCATGGGAATTATTGTGTCCGAAATGACATTAGGTAGGAGATGATGTGGGAATTCCATGCTTAGGAATGGGAATTTCACCCAACTGTCACCAAAATTTATTGAGATCAATGATGAAATCATTAGAGGGTAGGTATGAAATGAAATATTTATTGTTTCATCACTCAATGTTACACCATTCAGCTGGTGAATTTGGATCATCCGTTCTTAGTAAGTCTTTTGCAGGTATTTCCCATTATTGAGTGGAAATGGGACGATATTTCGATGGATTTCATGACTGGTTTTCCCATATCTACTCATGGAAATGATGCGGAATGGGTTTTCATTGATCATTTGATGAAGTTCACACACTTCTTACCTATATAAGATAACTTATCAGTAGAAGAGCTATGAAGAATGTATGTCAGGGAGGTTATCTCTCTTCATGGAGCTCCACCTTATATTAATTACAATAGAGACACTCATGTTTTACATCACAATTATAGAAGTGGTTACGAAGGACTTGGGTATATATATAATTCTAAGCACATAGTTTCAACCAAATTATAATTGAAAGAGGGAGACTGAGTTTTTTGGTTCTAGAGGGCATGATCTATGCATGTGTCCTTGACTATGTGGGGGGGTTGAGAGAAACATATTCCTCTCATCGAGTTCTCTTATAATAATATATTTTCGTCTACCATAGAGATGGATCTTTAAGAACTAATATATGGAAGGCCTATTCTCTCAACTCTGTGTTGGATAGAGGCAAGGGAGGTGTCTATTCATTGATCACGTATTGTGTAGGAGACTATAGAGTAGGTCTAGTTGCTCAGAAGGAGCACGATGAGAGCATTATCTAGACATTAGTAATATGCCAACCAATGTTGATGAAATCTCAAGTTAGAGGTTGTAGATCATGTTTTCTTTATAGACTCACCTAGGTTGGTCTATAGATATATTCAGAGGTAGGATATGCTCTTACTGAGGTTCTTCACACCCTTGGATGTTCTGAAAAAGATTAGACTAGTGGACTACAAGTTAGCACTCCCTCAAATGTACTAGTCAAAGCATGATGTACTTCAAGTGTCTTTGATGCCCTTATACTCTCTAGACTCAACAGATGTATTTTTTCCTGATGAGGATTACTAGGATGTAGATGCTTCATTAGAGGAGTATCTCATTCATATTGTTGATTAGAGTGTGAAGACACTCCATGTTAAATCAGTTCCCCTAGTACAGGTGCTATAACAACATAGTTGAGTGCAGGAAGAGACCTAGGAAAGGGAAGATGATATATGGGTGACAATCCCTCATTGATATACTCACCCTTGGTTGAGATATTAGTAGTAGTATAGTTATTGTACTGTTGAAACCATTAGAGTGTAAGGTAATACTTCAGCTTCAGGATGATCACATCATTCAGGATCATATGACCATATAGTGGAAGATAATAATCTTAGGAGATAAAATAATTCATAATAATTGAGCCGAATCATTTTAATAATTTATAAAAAATGGGAAGAATATTTTTCATTAAGAAAAACAACCTTCTGGGTATCCATTGCAAATCTGCAATAATATATCAAGATTTTCATAGGAGATAAAATCTTGTTTTTTGGAGAAATTTATAAATTAAAATTTTTGGAATAGGTGTGATGTGGTGTAGATCACTCGCCAATACAACCTCAGACAGGTCACTCGCCCACCCAAGGGACCCCGCACAGTCCATTCACCCAATTGACCTCATGCAGGTCACTCACCCAAATGACCTCACACAGGTCACCCCACCTAGGTACATGTGTCATGAAGATAAGGGAATAGCATGTGTATGTGAGAAAAACATCAGTAGAAATTTTTCATAGAAAACTATCATGATGAAACATCTATGTAGAAAAAAATAATTCGGATAGCTGAAGGGTGGATAAAACTGTGATAAGGTGATAATAAGAGACTTCAATCCATCGATGCTATTTATAAATGCATGAACACCGACACCGGTGGCATGTGCACCTAACCTTCATGGACTAACTGCATGAACCACCAATTAAAGACACCTGTGCGGCATACTTTTGAGGCACATCCTTCCCCATTAATCCCTTTCATGGTACTCAAGATGTTTTTTTCTTCAAGACCAATCAATAATGTAAATGGGAATCTAGAGACCAAAAAACAAAGAATATTTCAACGTCTGTATTTCATTACTTAAATATTAGACCCTCTTCTTCCAATCAGATCAAATAATGAGGGATTTGTTTTACACTCCCATTTCCATATGAGCATGACTACATTAAAAAGATAATACCTCAAGTAATTGGGAAGTTAAGAACAAAAAATATTAAAATTTATCGCCCAATAAATCCCAACAAAAGACCCAAACCATGCCATCACGATGGGCCAGGTTGTGAAACCCCAGACTTGTGAAAGTCATCATATAAAGGGAGATCTGTGCCAATACCCGGTGAAATAACCTATGATAGAATCTTGTGCAAGACATATCCTTCTCCTAGGGTCCCAAAATTTCCTATAAATAGGACCATGGGCTCTGTATTTATGAAATATGGAAGATCATAATAAGTCATAAAGCTCTGCTTGCCCTATTCCATTTCCTGGTCCATCAAAACCATCCAGGTATCTCTCAAAACCTGATAGAATAGGTAATTAAGGTTAATAGTTATTTTATTGTTCCTAAAGTGTTTTAAGAATTATTCAACCTCATGAGTAACCACTCACCCTCATTCTATAAGTATTATCTTTAAGTTATCCTCCCAAACTAAGTACCTACACAAAACCCTTCCATATACACCTGAGGTAACCCTACTATCCTAGAGAAAGGCCTCAACTAAGTGTTATTGCCAAGGATTTATGTTTTCTAAATTCACCTCTAGCTCACATAGTTACATCCTACAGAAATCAATCTCATGCCATCCAGGTCTATCCTGTAAGAGACATTCCAGTCCATCTAGTTCAATCTTGTGCATGCATTCTAGTCCACCCAAGTCTACCCTACATGAGACCCTTCTATCCACTTATGCCCCACCTAGGTGTACTATCCTTTGGGATGCATTTTCATGTCACCAATGGTAGGTCACCTCTTTCCTTAGACACCTCACCCAAAAGATATGAAGACGAGGCCTTCCCTGAATCCTCCAGATATGTGTAGTCAGACCATAGAGAACACTAGAATGTCCTCTATATTATACATTATAATAGTAATTAAGGTCCTAAATTTATAATATCTAATAGTTTTGATCCTTGGAGTGTTGTTAATTATAAAATATTTTGGTAATAACGATTTCAACCTTATTGGCAATGCTTGAAACCTCCCCATTTTAGATAGTGAGGGCATAAATTTTCTAATCCTTTGATGATGTCTAGTGCCTTAACCTTCTTTCATAGTCCATGAAATAAGGACAAGGGAATCCCTCCCATACTAATAACCTATTATTTCTTGCATAGTGCACTTATACAGTGCATAAGTACTAACTTCTTGCATAGTGCACTTATACGTGGGGTGTCATCCTTGAGCAAGGCCAAATCACAGCATTACTGCGGCGTGACGGCGGAGTGACCGCGGCGTGACCACGGCGTGACCGCGGCGTGACCACGGCGTGACCGCGGCATGACCATGGCGTGACCGCGGCGTGATCATGGCATGACCGCGATGTTACCACGACGTGTTGACCCGGTCCAGGGACATCTATGGGGAAACATCTTCTGGTCAAGAGTGAAGGGAGCAGGAGGAGTCGGGGAAACATTACAGTCGTCGCCCTGCTGGCAGAAATTGTGATTAGTCAGTATCAACATTTATCACAAGAATCATGGAATACTATCACTACAAACCACCACGAGGTGTCGTCCTGGAGCAGGGCCAAATCACGGTGTGACCGCAGAATGACCACGGTGTGACCGCGGCATGACCGTGCATATGATTAAAGGATTTTTTTATAAAATAGTTTTAAAGCCTACTAAAAGAGAATCATTCACTTACTTAGAGTCGTTTGGAGAGAGTAAAGGACTTTTTTATACCTTCTGGAGGTTTTCATAAGTTTACATCCTTCTGGTTAGGAATAATTCAGAATGTTTTGTGAATAAAATCATATTTTTCTATGGTTGTTTCTGCTTCTGAACAGGCATGCTGAGACCCACCAGTGACTGTGCTTATGATTAAAGCTTCCAAAAAATTTTATGAAGAGAAAAATATTGATTATCAGCCTGTGTTTTTGGTATAAGAGGAGCTGTTGTAAGTTCTTGTTTGGGGGAATGAAACTCTTTTATTTAAAATGTGCTTTCCATGTGTTTTGTTTATTTGTGATGGGATACTGAAATTGGCGAAAAAATTAAGGTCAGTGAGCTTCAGAAGACTTATTCTCTAAGGAAAAGACAGGGAAAAGTTACATTAACTCTTAGGCTGCCTTCAAAGCCGCCTATATGGGTTTCCATTACAGTTCTTGAGAATAGGTTGTCATTCCAGTACTTTAGCAATAGATCAAAGCTATTCGTAGTCCACCTAGAGGATAATCTACGTTTTTAATGGGTATGAAATGTTAGTAATATATGGGGGTTAGTTTGTTGTGGGGCTGGCTGGGGCGTGTATGGGAAGTAGTGAATAATTAGGGGCGATGTTTTCTTTCTCTATACTTTTATATTTTGTAAAGATATAGTAGTTAGGGAGTTGTTGGATGGGTTGTTAGCATTTGTTTCAGATATTGAATTGGGGATAGAATAGCGGGAAGGGGGTAAAATTTAATTGGCTTGCTTTAACTAGTTGATGATGAGTATTTTGATTTTTTAAAGTATAACCCATAGAACTAGAAGTGATTGATGTTGGAACTGCCCTGGAAAATGTAATAGAGGCTGGTAGAGTTTTTATGAGACAAACACGTATTTCCTATGCAGATACTTGGATTGGCTGTGAACATTGTTTTTCTGCCAGTGGTAGAAAGAGTCAATCTATTCTAGTTACAACTGCAGCAACCAATGTGGAGGATTCTTACACACTGGTTCAAATATTCCTAAAGGAGAAAAAGGCCGACCAAGAAAGGTTGGGGCCTCTTCCTCAGGCTAAGAGGGTTATGGATGGGAATTCATTGGTTACTACAAAGGATTTTGAAGGCTACTGTAAGGGATACTTTTCACAAGGATTTTCAAAGTAGTATAGATTACCTATTGGATTATTTTTTAACATGCACAACCAATGTAATAATTTTATAAACACGGAATAATATTCCCCAAGATCTAATTATTGGCCTAGGAGGTCATTGTTTTCCAGTAAGGGGGCTGGTGTGGGCTGGATGTGGCTGGAGCAGGGCCAAATCACGGCCTTACCGCGGTGTGACCGAGGCGTGACCTCGGAGTGACTGCGGCATGTTGGCCCGGTCCAGCAACATCCGCAGGGAAACATATTCCGTCCAGCAGCGAAGGGAGTGGGAGCAGGTGGGGTAACATTTCAGTCATCGCCCCGCCGGTAGAAATTGTGATTAGTCAGTCTCAACATTGATCACAAGACTCATGGAATACAATCACGGTGAACCGCCGCAGGGTGTCATCTTGGAGTAGGGCCAAATCATGACATTATAGCGGCGTGACCATAGCGTGGTCACGGAATGACCGCGGCGTGACCGCGGCATGATCGCAGTGTGTTATCCTGGTCCAGCAACATCCACATGGGAGCATCTTCTAGCCAGGAGCGAAGGGAGTGGGAGGAGGCGGTGCAACATTCTGATCTTCGACCCGCTGGAAGAAATTTTGATTAGTCAACCTCAACATTGATCACAAGACTCATGGAATACTATCACTATCAACCATTTCGGGGTGTCGTCCTGGAGCAGGGCCAAATCACGGCATTACCGCGGCATGACCGCGACGTGACCGCTGCGTGACCGTGGCCTATTGGCTCGATCCAGCGACATCCACGGGGCAACATATTTCGGCCAGGAGCGAAGGGAGTGGGAGGAGCCAGGGCAACATTCTGACCGTCGCCCTGCCGACAGATGATAAAATAGATCAACTATTTAATATTCTATAAAAAGGGATATCCATAGAAGGTTTTAGAAAGCAACACAATGACACAACATCTAAAGGGAAACAAAATGACATCAAATAATCATACACCCTACACAAACCATTTACAAATTCATTCACTGTTCCTAAACATAGAAATTTTATTTATAATATTTCATGCGTGAAAAGGAAAGTGTCATGGTCAAGGCATATGCCTACTCGGGCAATGTCATTTGAGTTAAATGAGTATGATAAGCCAATTTATGTTATTAAAAGAAAACAAAAACTAACTAGCCACAAAACAAACACCAACAAGAGGAATATGAAAGACTCAAACCAAATCTAAACCTGCTATAAATAGCTATCACTACTCTTTGGTTTAGAAGATAGCGCACCTCCATTGGAGGGGTTTTATTATAAAATCATGGAATTTCTTTATTTCAACACAAATAAACCATATAGAGAAATTATGAGGGGTTAATTTTATCATTTATTTCCACAAAAATCAACCATATACTTAACAATTCATTTTTCCATGTTTAGGAATATTTGTGCACCCCATGGGAGTCTCTGAACTGGTAAAACAATCCTCAATGCCTCACAAAAAAATTACGAGGAGTTAATTTCATCAATTATCCAATCAATTTACCAAACCATAAAAAAGAAATAAAATTCCCAACATGAGATAAATAAGAACACATACTCACATTCTAAAATCAATAATAAAACAATTTTATTTAACTTATAGACCACATAGATCAATTCTAAAGAATACTTCTTGCTCAACCATTCCCCTTAACTCAGAATCAAACACCATTTAAAACCGCTACATACGACCTGAAATGAAAAAACGTTGTTAGGTAATTAGAAGAACATGAGAAACTACACATTCCATAATATAAAAAACTAAAGAAATATAAGTATTAGACTCACCCAGAGATTTGATTTGAAACCAACGGTTCTTCAACTGGAATATAATAAAAGGAGATCAACCCATGTAGAGATATGAGAACTTTTGATCATCTCTATGGTTTCAAGGTGAATAAATGATGAGAAAATTGAGTGAGGTTTGATAAATACAAGGGTAAAATTGTAAAATTTCACTTTTTAAGGGGCACACAGTTTGGCTACATGGTTTTCCAAAAACATACCCAAACTGTGCCCCAATATCTGTCTAAGAGGGGTCCAAGTCACACTGTGAACCGGGGATCTCACACTGTTTATAAAAATATGTGCCATCAGTCTAAAATTCATCTTTCCAAGGTCATGCGGTTTACTCTAACTATGTTCCAACCATCTAACATGCACATAATGTCCACTTTTCTCCTTTCATTCATGTTTTGAACCCCCTTAAGACCCTACACAAACCAGATCTTTCTTACATGTAGCATGGGTATGAAGAATCATGTGGGGATTCTAAAACCTCCTTACCGATGTAAGGCACAATAGATACCATGTGAATTAAATGAAACAATAAACAATAACTGGACACATGAATTACAAATTGTTTTCCCAAGAGGGTATGGACTATAAACAAACAATAATACATCATGTCAATATCTCATTGTCAATTGGGAAAGAAACCCAATAATTAATTAAAACCTTGGAATCCCCAAAATGGGTCCAGACTCCAATTCTTGATCCCCATTCATGATCTTCCCAAAGACAACTAAACTCCCTAGAAGAGGGCCTTTACCCTTGTTCAGACATACAATGATGAAATAATCTTAGGTACCCAATGATGGTATGGTCAAGGTGTGGGAAATACTTAGTAGGACATCTCCAATGATGTCTATAAATTATCTAGTCTAAACAGATAGTGTAAGTAGGTTCAATTTAAATAATATAGAAAACAAAAGAAAACTCTTGTATTATCAGTTAACTATATACACATTAACCACTTCCTTCATTATTTCCATTTTTATCACTTATACCACCTTAATAACTTATTTCATTTTCATCCCATTTTTAAATAGATTAGGTATTTATATCTTTTAAACAATGGCCTCATATGGTAAAATACTATGCATAAGTGAATAAGTCATGTTCCCTATCTCGCTAGGGACAAACATATCATAACCATATAATTACACTTACCAAGGAGCCTCAGTACATGTAGTCATATCCAACAAACTATTAAGGGAATATATCCTCAGTCCGACTCCCTAACTCATGTATTAAAGGGGTGGGGTTTAGAGCCTCTATCCAACCCGACCCGTGTGTATTGAAACTGAAGTCAATTCCCCCCCATAAAACCAAACCATGATCATATTCTTATGAATTGATTAACCACATATAAAATATCACATCCATACATATTCCATGCACACAAACATCACAATTCATATTTATTTTCATATGACAAAATATCAATACATAACCCATTAACACATTTTCCATCTATATCACTTAGCCCATTTGACCCATTTCCCTTTTCATACCTTAACCCATTTAGAATATTAACCAACACCAATAACTTAAACCATATAACCGTTTACTCAATTTAGGTGCATTATCCAATTTATCACATTCTTATATTCTTAGGAATTAACCTATTTACGCATGTACATCACAAATTCATAATCCATTTCCCAGATTCACATTAATCCATTGAACATTTTTTCACATCATTAAAAATAATACCATTTTCCATTTTCAATAACTTGAAAAAACAACCATTGGTGACTCTTATATTTTATCTATAATTTCAACATATGTATCATGGTATTTACATCAACACAAATCAACCATATTTTTATAATATTTCAGTTTTCCATGTTGGGAAATGTTAAAGCACCCCATGGGTGGCACTAAACATGTGACATCATCCTCCACACGTCACACAGGGATCATGAGGTGTTCATTTTATCATTTATCCTACCACTTTACCAAACCCTAACAATGGAATCAAATTAAAAACAATATATAACGATGAACAGAACTGCACATGAACAAATTAACAATAAAACTTTTGGATATAACTTGTAGATGATGTACTTTGATTCTGAAGAAAACAACATGAAGATACTTATGGAATCACTCTGATTCAAACACCCTTCGAAACCCCAACCTAATATACACTAGAAAAAAATCATTTATGGGATTCAGAAGTAGATATAAAAGTAAACAAACCAAAATCTGAAAAATTGAAGAAAGAGGAGTATTAGAGAATCACAGAGCATCGATTTGAAACCAAGGGTGCTCCGAACAGTGTAGAATCAAAGGAGATCCACCCTTGGAATGATTTGGGAATTTTTGTTCATAACCATGGATGAATGGGGAAGAAATGAGGAGAATATTTTCGGAGGCATGATAAATATCGATGCGGGGAAATGGGAAAATCACACTTTTAAGGGCCGTATGGTTTGACATAATGGTTTTCCAAACCGTTCACTAACCATGTGCTTGCCTCTATCCAAGAGGGGTACAAGTCACAAAACAACCTGAGGATCTTATAAATTTTACAAAATAATGTTCCAGCTTTGTTAAATTATCTTATCCAAGGTTGAATGGTTTCACATCACAATATCACAATTTACATTAACATACCGCCAACCATGCAACATAAACAGAATTTATTGCAAACCAGGGATAACATAAAAATATATTACATAATATTAGGTGAATTTAAATTACATTACAATAATGCATGCTTAAGGACTATAATAGTTTTGTGTCTTTTTAATCATAATAAATATTCCATCGTAATGAAATATCATAAAAATATCCAATAATGATGTCAACCATTAGTAATTATACCTAAAACATATCTTCATAACCTAGGAAACCAAAATATTAGAACGGTGTTAATTTATATTACAATTAAGTTAAATAATGTAAATGTGTAAGATACTAGTAAGATAATTATATGTTGCGTATCAAAAATAGTTATGGTGATTTTTCTGGTAAAATGCATTGTGTTCTTACAGGGTGAATGGATTCACCAAACCTATAAATATTAAGTATGGCTAGAATTATTTATATATAATATTTTTTTATGAATCCATAGCCTTGAATTCGGCCTATTTTCCATTCCCAATGAACATGAAAAGGGACCATGAGTTAGTAGGGACACATTACCATTCTTATACATCCCTAAAATGATAAATCATTTCCAATAACAAGATCAAAATATTAATTCACCTCCCTATGGCCGGTTGTTCCACTATCAAAAAGGCTATAACTCTGACTCTGGTGTTGGATTCATGCACTAGTAATAGCAAACAATTATTAAACATTACTAAGAAGGCTACATTTTGAACTAATCGGTTGTCATCTAGGGAAAAATTCCATCCCCACTAACTCAATTGTCCTTATTCGAGTGTTGTAAAGTAATCACGAATACATCCCTAGTTTCAATGTGTAACAAAAATCCAGGGCCTACCCAATTTTGGATTGTGATAATTTGGTGTGGAAACATACTGAATCCATTCAAGAAAAAAATACATCTTTCTTGGGGAGGGCTTGACCTCCGGAAGATTCTGTGTTATCTTGAGAAATTCCCTCAAAGAGGAGGAGTTCATTTAGGATCATCTCAAATGAAGGGATAAACATATGAAGGGATTTCATAGCTCTTGTTTTAAAAAACACAAGGGAACAAGAGAAATCAAATAAATTTCAAAACCATTTATCAATGCCCAGAACCAATTGATAAAGATGAGTCAGCTCGACCTGAGAACTCCTATTCAAAATTATCCCTAAACTCTAAAGTTCGGAATTGGAATACATTTCAAATTTCCTGCAAATTTCACATATTCATGAGAAACCAAGCGTGTGCACAAGGAAAAAACTAAAAGTCCAATCAACTTACAGGATAGAATCCATGACAATTCGGTCTCTGGAGGAACAAAAAGGGAGGAGGAATGACGAGGGAGAAGGAGGATTCTCCGAGGGAGAGGGTTGAGGGTGGGAGGAAAAAGTTAAGCCCGATGGTGGGGAGGCCACCGTGAAACACCGATGGCCAGGAAGTGTAGCAGCGACGTCAGGGAGGAGTGCGCGGAGAGCAGGTCCAGGTCGAGGGTTCGAGGAGTCATGGAATGTGGGGAGGAGGAGCTCGCGGATCGGGAGAGGAGAGAAGGAGAGCATCGCTGAGAGCATCGCGGACTGGGGAAGTGGAGCTCGTGGATTGGGGGAGGAGAGGAGTCGCAGAATGGGGAGGATGAGCCCGATTGATCGTCAAAAAAACATTGCTACAAATTTTTTTAATCTGTATCTATAAATTATGATATAGCCACAGTTTTTATAGAACTATGGGTATAAACTAAGCTATAGCCACAGTCTTATAAAATTGTGGCTATAGGTCCATGGCTATATCCCTATTTTCTAGTAGTGTTTGTATTAATAAAACAAGAGTACATTATAGAAAAAGAGATACAAAAATCCTTATCAACTAATATAGTCCACACTCAATCCGCATCATACATGCCCATAGGATATTTCTCCTTGGAAATTGAGGATGCAGGTTCTGAAGGTGTAGGGATAGGTCGAGAGATGGCAGTGAGTAAGGTAGGAGGAGAAGCCACTGAGGCATTACCAGACCTATAAGGGGTAGATCTATGAGTAATCATTGGGGTCCAACTTATGATGGACTGGGGCAGAGTCATCAAAGGAGCAGTACTGGTGGAACCTGAAGCAGCTGAAGAAGTAGGCAGAGGAGGAGGAACTATTATTGGAGTGTATTCCACATGAAGGAAGGGTAACCAAACATTCCTCAAATCCATAATTATGGTCCCTCTCTCCTTAGTAGAAATTAAATCTTCTTTGTTTTCCATGAATTTTTTCAAAGAAGGAGTCAATTCCCTGAGTCTGTTAACCTGATCCTTAAAGGCATGAGTGACAGGTGGGATCCTTAAGTTTTCCAACGACAACTTGAAGTGACCATCCATCTGATGCTTGGTGTAAACATGTTTGTAGTAGATGTCAACTTGATCCTTGATGGCCTTTTGATCTTGATCAGATTCCCTCAAATAATTTCCCACAAGGGTATGAATCTCTCTAGTAAGAGAGATGACCTGAGAGTTTGATGTACTAGCACCAAAGATCCTTTCCACATCTTCTCTAACAATAGATCTTAATGCCTCAATATCAATGGGAGGAGAAGCTGAGGTGGAAGAAGATGCACCTATATTTTCTAGAGATAATGACACTGTCTCCTTGAATGATTTGGTCAAGACACTCATTAGACTTTTCACATCATCATCTTTCCCTTTCACATGTGTTTCCATAGATTTCTTAAAATCCTCAAACGCTATGACCATTTGCTGAACTACACTTTTGACATATGAAAGGTCTCTGTCCACCTGGGTCCTTGAAGCCAGGTAAGCATCTAATTTGGAAATAGACTATTTCACTGAAACCATAGACTCTACCAACTCACTAATTTCACTCTGTAATTGCCTTACTTCTTAAAGAATAGTAGATTGAATACTGGAGTGCATTTTGGATAATTGAGATGCTAAATGCTCATGAGCTAGAGAAACAACCTTTTCCATCTTAGAGGACCTATCCTTAGACATTCTCTGCAGGTCGGATCTCAAGGATTAAAGGTCTTCCTTTCTGACATAGTCTTGAGGGAAAGAGGTTTATGGAGAGAAAAAAGTGAGGTTTGACACTGAGGGTCTTCTATTAGACCTTTCATATTCTGAGTCATCATAGTCTAGTCCCAACACCAGAAACCCAGGGTCTACAAACTAGCATTGAATTTCATGTACAATAACAACTGAACCTATAACAGTAGGTTCCTCCCACTCAATTTGAGCAATCTCATGATTGGCCACATTCATCTCCTCTAGACCTCCTTGATCAACTGTAACATCAGGAAGGTTCACTTCCACTTATCCTCAAAATTTTTAACCACTTCCAAAATGGGTCCAGCCTCAACTGAATCAGCAGATTTTTCTTCTCCACTTTATACCCTTTATGTATGTCCTATTAGAGGACTAATACTTAGACATTCCTCTTAATTTTCAGCAGTAACTGTCTCAAGGTCAGCATGACATGATTCAGTGTCATCATCTTCATTTGAGGTATCTATAACTTCTCTTAACACAATTTCATCCCCTTCTTCTTCAATGGTTTCCTTATCAATGTCCCTTAGGACAGTCTCCCTTCTAGGTAGTCTCTTTGGTGGGCTAGGCTCACCAAAGGATACAGTAGTCACATGAGGATTTGAGGGAAGGTTAGGGTCACTTTTTTCATATATAAGATAGTACTCTCTTTCTTTCACAGCAGCAACTTCTTCTTCTTCTACATCTGAATAACCAGGCTATAATTAATCTAGCTTAAGACTAGGGTCTTTCTTATTCTTAGGCCTAGTAGGATGAGTCAGAGGATTAAACTCTTCATACACCTTAGCCTCATCATTCACCCATCTTCTCAGACATGGATTCCCATTAATCTTCATCAGCTTGAAAATCACTTTGGTGATGCAATGGTTGTCTTTCATAACAACAGTTTCTTCCTTATCTCCAGCAACTCATTTCACTTTCAACATAAGAGATATCAACTTGGCATGGAATATGGAATTGGATTTGGAACTAGGCTTGGTAATATCTTCCAACTGAGCCATTAGCAACCTACACAGGTTGTTGTTATGTCCATGTTTCAGCAAATACAATATGAATATGTCCTGATACCTCAAAATGGTGAAGTCCCCTCTCCTAGGACTTATCACATGCTGAATAAATTTGAGAAGCATCTTATCCTATCCGACCATTTTAGCAGCAATGACTTTCCTAGGAATTCTATTCCCTGTCAATTCAGCTAAAGCTTCTTCATAGTAGAATAACTCACTAGTGGGAGGCACCAATTTGGTTTAATAGTCATAAATTTCTTCATGAGTAATCCTTAATCAATCAGCCCATTCAGAAAAGGAGAAACTTACATTTACTCCATTTACTTTGGAAGTCATCGATTCCTCATTCTCAGACTGTTCGAACTTTAGATACTCATATAATTCCTTCACCAAATTCGGGTAATAGGGTCCATTGTTGTTTGAAAAACATTCAACCCATCCATGAGCTTCCAATGCCTTAAGTACTATTGTCCAACTCAAAAGTAGCCACTCTTAACATTACTCTTTCTCAACTAATATTTCCCTCTTTGATAAATTTGGATTCAGAATCTTTTCCACTGTCTGGCTGCCACTATTCGACTCGACTCTAGGTCTCTTAGGATCAAGTACATCTCCTTAATCAATAACCAATGGACTTTTGACTCTTTCCATCGATCTTGATTGGTTCGAGGTTTTAGTAGAGGTTTATGTTCTGAGATTTGAGAGCAAGAGGTTCGGTAGAGGGTTTGATGTGGATCAAAATGTGGTCTGTGTTCTATTTTTATCAATTAGGGATTGAAAAAGTAAAACAGATAAAATAAATAAATAATAGCAGAAAACGTTTCAGATTCCAGATGAAAGGAAACAAAATGAAAAGTCCCAGACTTAGAATGTCTATCAGTAAGGAAGTTTTTCAGTAAGCTCTAATGGTGAGGTCCTATCGGTAACGCCTGACGATGAGGTCCTATTAGTAATTTCTAACGGTGAGGTCCTAAGAGTGAGGTCCTAACAGTGAAGTGCTAACAGTGAAGTGCTAACAGTGAAGTGCTAACAGTGAGGTGCAATGATGATGTGCTAACAATGAGGTGCAACTGTGAGGTGCAAACAGTGAGGTGCAATAGTGAGGTGCTAACAGTTGAAATTAATCATCCCTAATTCATTTTTGATGTAGTTTAACCTCTCCGAATTTAAAGGATTTTTGAATATATCATCCAATTTATGTTCCGTGCCAATTAATTCAAGGGTTATATCACATCTTTGATAATGATCACTCAAGAAGTGATGTCTTACATCAATATTCTTTGTCATAGCATGAGATACTTTATTTTTAGAAATGTTAATAGAACTTGTGTTGTCACAGTTTATGGAGACATGTTTGAATTGATATCCATAGTCTAGAAAAGTGTGTTTTATCCACAAAATTTGAGCACAAAAACTACCAGTAGCTATATACTCAGCTTAGGTATTAGATAATGCAATAGAATTTTGTTTCTTAATACACCATTATACTAGTGACTTGCCTAAAAGGTGACATGTTCTGGAGGTGCTCTTTCTGTCTAACTTGCAACCAGAAAAGTCAGAATCCGAATAACTTATTAAATCAAGCAATTTTCCTCTTGGATAAAATAGTCCTAAATTTATAGTACACTTGAGATATTTAAAAATCCTTTTAACATCATTTAATTGAGACTCTTTGGGATTACATTGAAAGTGAGAGCACATGCATACACTGAACATAATGTCAACTCTGCTAGCAGTAAGGTTGAGATGACTCCCAATCATACCTCTGTAGTTGGTTTGATCCACTGGTTCTCTAGTTTCATATGTATCCAACATACAAGTGGTACTCATAGGTGTATCATTAACTTTAATACCATCCAAAAAAAGTTTTAAAATATATTTAATATATTTTTTTTGATTTAAAACAATAGCATCATTATTTTGAAAATTTTGAAATCCAACGAAAAATTTATGTTTCCAATTAAACTCATTTTGAACTCATTTTTCATTATTTTTGAAAAATCATTACATAAATAATTTTTAGAAGATCCAAAAATAATATCATCCATATATATTTTTACTATCAAAACATCTTTGGAAATCCTTTTAATAAAGAGAGTAGGATCTTCTGTCCCATTAGTAAATCCTTTTGAAATATGAATGGAACTAAGTCTATCATACCAAGCTCTTAGAGCTTGATTTAGACTATATAAAGCTTTAGAAAATTTAAAAACACGATTTGGAAAATCGTGATTTGTAAATATAGGGGGTTTTTTAACAAATAAATATTCAATTATATATCCATTTAGAAAAGCACTTTTAACAACCATTTGATAATGTTTGAAATTTAGATGAACTGCATAAGAAAGTAGTATCCTAATTTTCTCTAACCTAGCTACAGGTGAAAATGTCTCGTCATAGTCTATTCCATCCTCTTGACTATATCCTTGTGCAACTAGTCTAGCTTTGTTTCTAACTATATTTCTAGACTCATCAGCTTTGTTTTTAAAAACCCATTTAGTGCCTATTGTCAAAGTGTCCTTAGGTCTTTCAACTAGTTCCCAGGCTTTGTTTCTTTCAAATTGATGTAATTCTTCTTGCATATCCATGACCCAAAATCCATCATTGATAGCATCATTAATATTTTTGGGTTCAAGATATGAAAGAAAGTCTTGATGTTCAACCTGGTTTCTCAGAGAATCTCTAGTTTGTGTCCCTAGATTTAAATCACATACTACAACATCTAAAGGATGATTCTTTCCACGACTCCATTTTGTTGAGGTGTTCTAGTTGTAGAGAAATTGTGACTATAGACATTGTGTGATAAATAGGATTCAAACTCCTAATTTTTAAACTCATGACCATGATCACTTCTCAAGGTCTTAATCCTAATTCCACTAATATTTTCTACAGACTTGGAGTATTTTATAAAATAAGAATAAGATTCACTTTTGTGAGCAAGAAAGTATACCCAAGGGTACCTAGAAAAATCATCTATAAGAACATAAACATAGTGCTTCCCATTTAAAATTGAAACTCTTGATGTTCCAAAAAAATCCATGTAAACCAACTCAAGTGGTTGAGAAGTAGAAACTTCTTTCTTTGGTTTGAAAGAAAATTTGTGTTGTTTTCCCTTTTGACAATGATTACACACATTGTTAAGTGGGAATTACAATTTAGTTAAGTCTCTAACTAAATATTTCCAAATCAATTTCCTAAGTGAATGCACATCACAGTGTCTTAGTCTTCTGTGACACAACCAGGATTCCTTATGAAACACATTTAAATAAGAAACATTTTTCATAGCTAATGAATCTAAATCAACAACATATACATTCTTATTTTTGTGATCAGTAAATATTAAATCATTTTTAGAATAAAAAAAATTACATGCATCATTTTAAAATTTAACATTAAAACCATAATCACACAATTGAGAAATACTTAGAATATTGAATTTTAACCCATCAACAAAAAGTCCTTTTAAAATTAATACATTATTAGGGTTACCAATCTGGCTTAAGCTGGTGATTTTCCCTTTAGAATTATCACTAAATGTGACATATCCACCATCAAATTTAATCAGACTTTTGAAACATGAATATTATTTTGTCACATTTCTTGAACATCCACTATCCAAGTACCATAGAGTTTTATAGGAGCTCTTTAGACAACATCCCCACAAAACAGATTAAGTGTGGGGTAACTTCGGTACCCATATTTTCTTGTGTCTAGAGAGGTTAACAAGTAAAACTTTGGGAACCCATATTTTATTCACAGATTTTCTATAATCAGCAGATATATTTTGATACATAAACACATTTTTTGTTCCTTTAGAGAATTGTTTTAAAAAAGATGGTTCAAAACTGGAACTAGTTGTGAATTGTCCAGATTTTGGAATAAATTTAGTTTTAATAAACCTTCTCTATCCTGGTTGATATCCTAGACTATTTTTATATTTTGGGGAAATCTATTTTTCTAGAAACTGAGTCAAGGTATCTCTACTATCAGTAAACTTCTCAATATCTCTTATTACTTGTTCATTGGATAACTTGAGTTCAGTATTTTCTTTTAACAGCTGAGCACATTTTTCTTTTTCAATATTTAGATCATAATTATAATTAGAATTTAGAGCATGTTGTCTTTCAAATAATTTATATTTATTCTTGAGTTCATTAAAGGTATCCTAAAGAATTCCACAGTATTCAAATAGTTCATCCTTAGTCATATTTTCATCATTTTTTTCTTCACTTTCACTCCCTGAGTAATAATCATTAGGCATAGGGGAATAAGGTGTTACCTCAGATGTTATTGTCTTGAAACATAAGTTGGCATGATTGTTCTATTCACTATCAAAAGCATTAGATCAACTGGAGCTATCTTCTGAAGCTCTCTAAGTGGATTTCGTAGCCTTTTTATATCCTTTTCCCTTATCTTCATATTTATTCTTAAAATTCATCTTGGGGCAGTCTTCCTTCACATGAACTTTTTGTTTTCACTCATAGCAGATTACTTCATTTGAATTTTCATTCTATTTTCTGTCTTTCCTCTATTGTTCTTTACTATCATAATTTCCCTTATAGTTTGACTTCCTAATGAATTTATTCTTTCGATATAACTTTTTGAACCTTCTAGCAACATGAGTCATCTCCTTATCACTATCTGAGTCTTCACTTGTGGAAGTATCTATAGGATCTTGAACTTTTTCTTTATCCTTGTCCTTTGAGGTAGTAGTCTTAAATGATATATATTTCTTCCTTGGTTCTTTATATACTTCTCGATTCACCTTATGTTCTTCTTCATACATAATATGTTTTCCAATTTGTTACTTCACTGGTAGTTTGCATGTGTCATAGGATTCTTGTATAGAAATAGAAGTCCCTCTCCATCTGTCAGGTATGCATCGAATCAGTCTCATAATCTGGTCCTTGTTGTCCACTAGTTTCCCAAGTAGACTCATAGTATTCACTATCTCATTGAACCTGAGATACATGTAAAAAATGAGTTCATCGGGCTTCATTTAAAAGTTATCATATTTAATAGTGTATGTATTTAATATCATTTCTTTAACATTATTTGTTCCCTCATGAGAAAGCGCTAAAGTATCCCAAATTTCATATTCAGTTTTACAAGCGGATATTCTATTGAATTTATCATCCCCTAGAGAACATTACAAGGAATTCATTGCTTTACAGTAATTTTTATATGTGAATTTAGTCAATTGAGACCATGTGTCCCTAGCAGTAGAAGATAAAGTAAGTTGTTCCTCAATTGGGTCCCAGATTTTAGGTCCCATGCTCTCTAGATACATTTTCATTTTTAATTTCAACTGAGCATAGTTTTTACCATTAAAGAAAGGTGTCATGTTAGTAGCAACACCCTCAACTCTATTTTACATTATTACTTAGAATTTAGAGAGTTGAAAATTTAGATATGACAGAAATTTTAAGATCTTTACGAAACAACTAAAATCACAATTTAAAATAATTTGAACACTTGAAAGTAAAATTAAATCCTCTGATACCAAATGTTGGTCAGAGTGGATACTCAAGAGGGGGTGAATTGAGTTCCAATTAAAACTTCTATTAAAAATGTATGATTGAAATCCCCCAATTCAAAACATCCCGGTCAATTAAGGTAGTATACATATAAATGTTCAATTGGTCAATAGGTTTCTCAAAGGGTGATTAATCCTCAAATGAATCAGTGTAGAACACCAATTAATCTTTTTAAACAAGTTTACTGAATTAAAAAAATTTACAAACTAACCAAAACTAACTATCAGAGTTAAAGATAAAATAGTTTTATGTTTTAGCAAATATAAAGCAGCAGTTAAAATAAAAAAAGTGTATATAAATATTTGCAAAACAATGTAAACAGGAGGTTCAGTCTCAAGCCGAGATCTAATCCTCTCGACTGGGTGATCACCTTCCACCAAGAAGTTTCTATTAAAACTTGATACACAGCCTGTATCTAGCTTTTCAATAGTTTTCACAAACTATCCAAGGAACACACACTCTACCAATGTTCTTCGTGGGAAATACAAACAATACAGACCACACACGGTCTCTTCCACAGTTATACTTGGGAAACAAAAATAGGTAAAGTTTGATGTGAGTATATTCAGTATTCTCTTGTTCAAGCATAGAAGATAGTGTGTTCAATAGACTAAAAAACTTCTCACAGATGTAAAAGAAAGAAACAAAATAGAACCGTTATGATGAGAAAGATTTTAGAAGTCTCTGTGTGTTTTCAGTTAATCTCATGACTCCTTGGAATGAGAAAAATTGATGTTCAAGTCAATATCTAGAAGTTGTTTCCAAAACATAGTGTTGCAACTCCATGTTCTAGCATTCAGTGTTCTGCATCTGGTTCAGATGTTTGATCAATAGTTGATGCGCCATAGAAGGCAATAATGAGTTTATCCCAGAATGATCTTCGTGATGCTTGTGGGTTCAGAGTATTAGTGCTGGATGGTTCTTCCTTGATCTGTCAAGTAAGCTCTATCAAACTTCTCATACAACCCCTTTCTTCGTGTCCGTGCATATGTTGTTTGTATTTTTCATGTCATATCTATCGTACACGTCTCTCTTTCGGTGTTTTTCCTTTTATATTTGAGTTCTGACAATGGGAATGAGTAGATCACATGCATTCATTCTCGTACCTCTTACTATCCACTGTATTGTCTATTGAAATGTTTATAATCAGCATTAATTAATGTCAGATAATTTATTTTATCAAATATGACCGTTAGAATAATATTGAGAAATTGATAAAGTATGGAAGAATAATCATCGGTAGACTAGTAATGGTAGCCTTCATATTGGTAAGCTTAAACAGTATGTACACATCGTCAATCTTCAAATGTAACCTTTAACAGTATTCTTACAACGGTGACCATGAAATGATGACCTTGTAGCGGTGTCCTTGTAACTGTAACCTTGTAACTGTAACCTTGTATCAGTGACCATGTAGAGACCCGTAGCCTGACATACATTGACTTTACATTACTTTTGCGGAATACTTAGTACATAACAAAAAAACAGACACACAAGGATCGTAATAGTTTAGTGTCTTTGGAAACTCGGAACGTAATCTTCTAATCGTGGTGAAAGATCTTCAATATCTCCCATAAAGATCTTCCCTTTTTTTTACCTAAAACCTTTCTTTATATCCTCGGGAAAAGAAAACATAAAAGGGTGAGCTCAAATGCTCAGTAAGGGTAAACAAAAGAAATATCAATCACATCATATTCATAAGAACATAACATTTTGGAAATCATAACCTGTAAAAGAGAGAATAATTTCATAACATGGGATAAATCATGGCAGTGAAATGTAATCACAATAATCATAACTTAAAACATGAAACATTGTGGCATTCACACATAATCATAGTGAATCATTTCTTGTTAGTCAAGACTCATTGCCAAGACTATCTTAGTGGACAAAGTCCCTTTCTGAATCGAGTAACCCTCGTTTCAGTCCTTTTTCACTGAACCGGTATAACCTACCCTTCCAGCCCTGTCTATCTCATGAGATATAAAATCATTACCCAATGCATTGGAGGGAGATATAGGTCCCACCCATCTCATAATGATACCATTCTTATGTGTGCCACAAAATCATAAATCATACATCATTGCATAACCCATGTAATAAAAATGGGATTCTTAAACAACATGACATCATAAAACAATTCTTATAAGATAAAGGAATTCATAAAAATATATCCATCACAAAATAATCAAATCCATGTAATAATAGGGATAAAAACAGAACCCTTTTATTATCTTAGATGGAAAATAATTTTGATAAAATACTTGAACTTCATTCTTGAGGAAAATATCCTTTCTACTTCAAAAACACTTTTCCTTTCTTAACATGTCGTAAAATTATAAACTAAAAGAAGTTGATTAAAAATAAACTTGAAAACTTGTAAAGGAAGCTTTTTGGAAATAATGTTTTAAAAATCCATTCATGTCGTATAAGTTAAAAAAAACATTCTTCGTACTTTTGTCGGAAAAGTCAAAAAGTACCTCGTACGAAAAACGACAAAAGATTCCTTTCGTATCTTTTACTAAAAACTCACCGAAGGGTAAAATTGGATATAAACTATTGTAGAAGGATGGAAATAATATTACATATTGAGGGAACATGGATGTGGATGATAAAATACACCCCAGTAATTACCAAAGTAAAAACAATCTCGGATAAAAGTGAGATTGTGATATTTCCCTTACCTTAGGTCCGATTTGCTTTGTTCGTGTCCGAAGCTCCTGTATAATGGTTTAAATAATGTTATTTACTTATTCCAGAATCATACATATTGATATGAGATCATATATGGTCATATTATTAGCTTCTTGTTAGTAATATTTCATTATTACTTGTTACTTGGGTCTTTATAACTTTTTGTTCTTATGCGTGTTTTGTCGAATAAATTCTTATTCTTATCTTTAGGTTATAGATAATTCATTTCCATAATGGTATTAGTGTAGTATATACCATATTAATTCATTCAATTCATTTATATAATCATTATGAAATGAATATCATGTAGAACGAGTCGCATCACATCGTGGAGACGGTATTCCGTACGTACGCACGAGTGATGATATCGTTCCTATGATCGTGGAATTGTATTGGAGTATATATATATTATTTAAGTATCAATATTACTTCATAATAATCATATATAGTTACTCATTACACCATTATACCCATCCTTGTAAGGTGATGGTGGAAAATAGATTATACCACGGTGTGGAGACGGTATTCCGTACGTACGCACGCGCGGTGATTTCATTTTTCCGTAGGATGGATAGAAGGTGAATTAGGGTTGTTTCATATTTATAATAACATATCAGTATGTAAGTAATACTGATGTTATTACTTTATCATGAAACAACTAAAGAAGAAGAAGTTGAAGAAGAAAGAAATTGAAAAGATCGGTAATGGATATTACCTCTTCTTTGGAACGCCTCTTTGAATCCTCCACTTAAGGAACTAAGATTGGTCTTTGGAGAAGACCAGGACCTCTAGGATTATTCTAGGGAAGTGGAGAGGAGAAAATGGCAGGGGTTGGCCGAACTTGAGTGCTCAAATTGGTGTGAGGAGGAGGGGGAGGAGGTGCCCTTTTATAAGGGAGGAGAGGGGCACCTTAGGAATATCTCAAAATATTATTTTATATTAAAGTCAAAATCGGTTTATAATGGTTCCAAAGGGTCTTATTTCGAAGATAAATTGGGGAAGGGTCGAAATCCTATCAACCAATAGGATTTAGACAAGTTTAGGGTATTATTTTAACCTTATCAATTAGATTTAACTCTAAGTTAATTAATTTAACTTTTACCGTGTCTTTTTGTTTTCTTCCACTATATGGTTAATACACTTACTATAACATGCCAAAAGAACCCCAAATTGTTTATTATTAATATATATATCCTTATCTAAGTCATTTGGCCGAACCTTAGATTTTTAGGAATAAAATAACAATTAATAATATAATATTTTATTTAAAAACTATTTTGTGTCAATTTTGACACTATTTGATATATGATTTTTGTGAAAGTCATAACAGAATTATATGTTCTAACTAAGTTGATTAAATCAACACTAATATATCACAGTAACCTAGAAAATTAGTTTAATTCATAAAAAGTCTCAAATTACATTTATTTTGGTGTTTATAACATCAATTATGTCAATATTTCATTAACAAGATAATTACTGTATCATCTTTGTGTCATAAATAAATTAAATTATTTGATGTCTAAAAATTACAAATAAAATACCATCATGTAGTAAATCTGTTTAGCTTTCTAATGAATATTTACAATCGAATTTATCTTATGTATAACCCCATATTAAAAATGATTTACTTATTAAACTTTGATTTTAACTATTTTAACCCTTCTTTAAATAAATTAATAATAAATGTCCTAATCTAATCCAAGTGGGCCTAAATGGTCATATTTTATTCCTAAGTTTGTTTTTGGTCGAATTACACTTGTCCAATAGAATTAGGACATGTGTTAGGGTAATATTAATATCATATTTACCCTTAGTTACCCTATTTACTATTAACCGCGGTAAAAAAAAGTAAAAAGTTACTATTCACCAAAAATTATTTTCATCTCATTGAACCACATTTTAGTCCTTGATATTAACCGTATCTCTCGGATTTTCGAAATTCCATTCACAGAAGCGGTAAAATTAAGTTTTATGCAAAATTCGGTTTTTAACCTACCACTTAGTGGTTTCACTATTCATCAAAAATTGAAAGTTTTCAGAAAAATACCAAAATTTCACCCTAGGCTAATTTCGATATTCTAAGTCCAAAAATGAAGTCCATTTTGAAAAATAAAATTTATAAAATTTCAAAAAGTGGTTATTACTATTCATAACGGCTAGTTTTAATAGCATATTGTTGTTTAGTGAAACTCGGTATTGCGTACGACGCAAGCTATCGAGGAAGGTCGCGATTGCGTGTAAAGCAAGCCAAGAAAGTGTTGTGTAGAAAAAGATTCCTTTGATGATTTATATAACATAAAAGTCTCGGGTGTTACATTCTACCCCCCTTAAAAAGAATTTCGCCCTCGAAATTCGTCACTTTGTAACAAACAGATGAGGATACTTCTCCCTCATCATATCCTCAAGCTCCCATGTAGCTTATTCAAGTTGGTGGTTCCTCCATAAAACTTTCACCAAGCGAGTGGTCTTGTTTCGTAGGACTTTTTCACTACGATCCAGAATCTCTATCGGCTGTTCTTCATAAGAAAGATCTTGCTCCAGCGGTACAACTTCTGATCTGAGTACATGTGAAGGATCTGGTATGTACTTTCTCAGGAGAGATACATGGAACACATCGTGAACTTGAGAGAGATTCGGTGGAAGCGCCAATCGGTAAGCTACCTTCCCAACACGATCCAGTATTTCGAAAGGACCGATATATCTAGGGCTCAACTTCCCCTTCTTTCCAAATCTCATAACCCTCTTCCAGGGAGATATTCGTAAGAACACTTTATCACCCACTTCAAACTCTAGGTCTTTTCTTCGGTTGTCGGCATAACTTTTCTGTCGACTCTGAGCTGCTCTTATGTGTTGTTGAATAGATCTGACCTTTTCTGCCATTTCATCAACGAGATCAGGTCCTAACAGCTTTCTTTCCCCAACTTCATCCCAGCAAGTTGGAGTCCTGCATTTCTTTCCATAGAGTGCTTCATAAGGAGCCATCTGAATACTGGAGTGAAAGCTATTATTATAAGAAAATTCCACCAAAGGTAGGTGTTGATCCCAACCTCCTTTGAAATCCATAGAGCAAGCTCTCAACATATCTTCTAGGGTTTGAATTGTTCTCTCAGACTGACCGTCTGTCTGGGGATGATAAGCAGTGCTGAAACTCAACTCTGTATCCAGAGTATGCTGAAGACTTCACCAGAACTTCGAGGTAAATCTCGGATCTCGATCAGATATAATAGAAAGTGGTACTCCATGCAATCTTACCACTTCCTTTACATATATCCTGGCAAGCTGATCTAGAGAGAAATCCTCTCTAATAGCAATGAAGTGTGCAGACTTTGTAAGACGATCAACTATGACCCAGATAGCATTATTGCCTTTGGATGTTTTAGGAAGTCTTGTGACAAAGTCCATAGTGATGTTTTCCCATTTCCATTCGGGTATGGGTAATGGTTGTAACATCCCCTTAGACTTCTGTCTCTCAGCTTTAACTTGTTGACAAACCAAGCATCGAGAGACATATTCAGCAACATCTCTTTTCATGCCATCCCACCAGAAGTACTCTTTCAGGTCCCTATACATCTTCGTGCTTCCAGGATGAATAGAGAATGATGAACTATGAGCCTCATCCAGCAGCTCATTCTTTAATTCGGGGATGGCTGGAACCCGAAGGAACCGTGTTGATAAATGCAATGGACAATGCAATGATTGCCCTCCTGAACAAACAAATGTTATGGGAGATGGAGTGAAAAATCTTATTGCTATACTTACACAAGCTATGAATCATTCTGGACTTCCAAATGAGCAGAGAAGGGAACAATATTCTATTGAGTCCTTCATGAGGCAACGTCCACCTTCTTTCAGTGGGTCTTCTGATCCACTTGTGGCTGAACAATGGATCAGTACTACTGAAAAGATATTTTCAGTTCTTCAATGTTCTGAACATGATAAAGTCATCTTAGCAGTATATCGTTTGGAAGGTGAAGCTGATCAATGGTGGAATCTTATCAAGAATACGAGGCCAAGAGATGAAATTGAGTCCATGGAATGGGACGAGTTCAAGAACTTGTTTTTCAGTAAGTACTTCCCTCGTATTCTTCGAACAAAGATGGAGAAAGAGTTTCTTGAACTGAAGAAAAGGGACGATGAATCTGTTGTTACCTATGAAGCAAATGTTTTATTTGATTCTGGATCCACCCACTCTTTTATTTCTGAAGAATTTTCTAAGGGTATCACCGTATTACCTCAACAATTTGATGTTGAGTTAGCTGTGACAACACCTAATGGCACATCAATCGCATCAAAAGTTTATAATTCTTCTCCGATCGAAGTTTGTGGGAAAGTGCTTCCTGCAAATCTTGTGATCCTTCCTATAGTGGAATTTGATGTGATTCTTGGCATGGATTGGCTTTCTTTATACGGAGCTCATATCAATTGCCAAAGAAGGGAAGTCACATTTCATATTCCAGATCAATCTACGATCATCTATCAATGCAAGGATGAATATAACCTTCCAGTGGAAATTTCTTCCATCTTATGGGTATTGATTCCACTAAATGAAGGTTATTTATCTCAAATGGTTGGTGAGAAACTCACGATTAAGAATATGCCCATCGTACGGGATTTTGATGATGTCTTTCCGGAGGAATTACCGGGTCTTCCACCAAATCGTGAAGTTGAGTTTTCAATAGAACTCGTACCGGGTGCTTTGCCTATTTCAAAGACACCTTATAGAATGGCCCCAATTGAGTTGCAGGAATTGAAGAAGCAACTCCAAGAGAATCTTGATAAGGGATTCATATGCCCTAGTGCGTCACCTTGGGGAGCACCTATTCTATTTGTTAAGAAGAAAGATGGATCAATGAGACTCTGCATTGATTATCGAGAACTTAACAAGATCACTATCAAGAACAAATACCCTCTCCCACGCATTGATGACTTATTTGACCAACTACGCGGAGCTCAATACTTTTCCAAGATTGATCTTCGTTCAGGGTATCATCAATTAAGGGTCAAAAGGGAGGATATACCAAAGACGGCTTTCCGTACAAGGTATGGACACTATGAATTTATAGTGATTCCATTTGGTCTTACTAATGCCCCTGCTATCTTCATGGATCTAATGAATAGAGTCTTTAGAGACTATCTTGATCAATTTGTGGTAGTCTTTATAGACGATATTCTTGTCTATTCAAAGAGCAAGGAAGAGCATGAAGATCACTTGAGAATTATATTGAAGACCCTGAGAAAGGAGAAGCTTTATGCCAAATTTACCAAGTATGAATTTTGGCTTAAAAAAGTTGCATTTTTGGGTCACATAATCTCAAAAGAGGGGATATCTGTGGATCCAGCAAAAACAGAGGTTATCGAAAGATGGTCGAGACCAACAACGGTAACTGAGATTCGAAGTTTTCTTGGTTTGGCTGGATATTATCGACGTTTTGTAAAAGATTTTTCACGATTATCTAATCCACTCACCAAGTTGACTCGGAAAGGAGTTAAGTTTGTCTGGACAGAGGAATGTGAAGAGAATTTCAAGGAGTTGAAAAGAAGTTTATCCAGTGCACCTGTGCTCACACTGCCTTGTAGTGGAGAAAGGTTTGTGATCTACAGTGATGCATCCAAGAAGGGATTGGGGTGTGTTCTTATGCAAAATGATATGGTGATAGCTTATGCCTCACGACAGTTGAAAATCCATGAGTAAAATTACCCAACACATGATTTGGAGTTGGCTGCGGTAATCTTTGCATTAAAGATTTGGAGGCATTACCTTTATGGTGAAAGGTGTGATATTTATACTGATCATAAAAGTTTAAAGTATATTTTCACACAAAAGGAGTTGAATATGCGTCAAAGAAGATGGTTGGAGCTGATTAAGGATTATGACTTCTCAATCCATTACCACCCTGGGAAAGCAAACAAGGTGGCAGATGCATTAAGTCGACAAGACCATGCTAGTTTATCCATGATGAGGATCACAAAAGATCCAATATTTATGGATTTACAAAGGATGGATCTTGGAATTATAATGGAAGGGGAAAAATCTTATCTTTCTCAAATGAATGTTCAACCATCTATACATGTGAAGATTAAAGAGGCATAGAAAGAAGATGTCGAGTTACAAAATAAGGTGAGAAATGTTCCTGAATTCAACCTTGATTGTGATGGGATAATAAAGTTCAGGAATCGGGTTTGCGTTCCTCCCATCCCCGAATTAAAGAATGAGTTGCTGGATGAGGCTCATAGTTCATCATTCTCTATTCATCCTGGAAGCACGAAGATGTATAGGGACCTAAAAGAGTACTTCTGGTGGGATGGCATGAAAAGAGATGTTGCTGAATATGTCTCTCGATGCTTGGTTTGTCAACAAGTTAAAGCTGAGAGACAGAAGTCTAAGGGGATGTTACAACCATTACCCATACCCGAATGGAAATGGGAAAACATCACTATGGACTTTGTCACAGGACTTCCTAAAACATCCAAAGGCAATAATGCTATCTGGGTCATAGTTGATCGTCTTACAAAGTCTGCACACTTCATTTCTATTAGAGAGGATTTCTCTCTAGATCAGCTTGCCAGGATATATGTAAAGGAAGTGGTAAGATTGCATGGAGTACCACTTTCTATTACACGGTTCCTTCCGTTCCAGCCATGTCTATCTCATGAGATATAAAATCATTACCCAATGCATTGGAGGGAGATATAGGTCCCACCCATCTTATAATGAATCCTTTCTTATGTGTGCCACATAATCATAAATCATACATCATCGCAGAACACATGTAACAAAAATGGGATTCTTGAAACATCATGACATCATAAAACAAATCATATAAGGCAAATGACTTCATAAAAATAATTCCCTCACAACATAATCAAATCAATGTAATTAAAGGGATAAAAACAGAACCCTTTATTATATTAGATGGAAAATAATTTTGATAAAACACTTGAACTCCATTCTTGAGGAAAATATCCTTTCTTTTTCAAAAACACTTTTCTTTTCCCTTACCTTAGGTCCGACTTGCTTTATAAGTGTCTGAACCTCCTTTATAATGATTTAAATCATGTTATTGACTTATTACAGAATCATATTCATTGTTATGATATCATATATGGTTCACTTATGACATTATATTACCCGTTCTTTTGTAAATTCCATGTTAAAGAAGCGTTTTGGGTAAAATCGTTTCATTTATCGTAGGTGTTTTGACTTGTTGTTCTTGACATCATTATTACTTATATCATGATTTACTTACTTCCAGAATATAAAATATGATTTATATATCATATATATTCAGTATATATATATATATATAATAGGTAGATAAATAAAATGAAAAAACACCGTTCATGGAGACGGTAGTCCGTACATACGCATGAACGCTGTTTTCCTTTCCTTATTGTCTTGAAATGGAAGTAAGTAGATGACATACAAATGTATATATATACATAAATCCAGTAGCTTTATATTTTCATATATTTCATTATTATTTCTTATATATACATTATAATCATTCTTAAATGGTTAACATGGAGAATGAATCTCATCGCGTCGTGGAGACGGTATTCCGTACGTACGCACGAGCGATGATATCATTTATATAAATATTGAATTGAATTGGAGTGTATTATAAAATATATCAGCATCAATATGATGTTGTAATAACTATGTATAGTTATTCTTTACACCATTATACCCATCCATGTAAGGTGGTGGTGGAAAATAGATTACACCACGACGTAGAGACGGTATTCCGTACGTACGCACGCGCGGTGATTTCTTTTTCCGTAGGATGGATAGATGGTGAAATAGGGTTGTTTCATACTTATAATAATATATCAGTATATGAGTGATACTGATGTTATTACTTCATAATGAAACAACCTAAGAAGAGGAAGTGGAAGAAGAAATAAAGATGAAAGAATTGGTAACGGTAATTACCTCTTCTTTGAAGTGCCTCTTTGAGACCTCCTCTTAGGGCACTAACATTGGTCTTTGAGGAAGACCAGAACCTCTAGGATTTTGCTAGGGAAGTGGAGAGGAGAAATTGGCAGGGGTTGGCCGAGGTTTAGTGCTCAAATTGGTGTGAGGAGGAGGGGGAGGAGGTGTCCTTTTATAGGGGAGGAGAGGGGCACCTTAGGAATATCTCAAAATATTATTTTATATTAAAGTCAAAATCGGTTTATAATGGCTCCAAAGGGTCTTATTTTGAAGCTAAAGTGGGGATGGGTCGAAATCCTATCAACCAATAGGATTTAGACAAGTTTAGGGTATTATTTTAACCTTATCAATTAGATTTAACTCTAAGTTAAATAATTTAACTTTTACCGTGTCTTTTTGTTTTCTTTCACTATATGGTTAATAAACTTACTATAACATGCCAAACGAACCCCAAATTGTATATTATTAATACATATATCCTTATCTAAGTCATTTGGACGAACCTTAGATTTTTAGGAATAAAATAACAATTAATAATATAATATTTTATTTAACAACTATTTTGTGTCAATTTTGACACTATTTGATATATGATTTTTGTGAAAGTCATAACAGAATTATATGTTCGAACCAAGTTGATTAAATCAACACTAATATATCATAGTAACCTAGAAAATTAGTGGAATCCATAAAAAGTCTTAAATTACATTTATTTTGGTATTTATATTATCAATTATGTCAATATTTCATTAATAAGATAATTACTGCATCATCTTTGTGTCATAAATAAATTATATTATTTGATGTCTAAAAATTACAAATAAAATACCATCATGTAGGAAATCTTTTTATCTTTCTAATGAATATTTATAGTCGAATTTATCTTATGTATAACCCCATATTAAAAATTATTTACTTATTAAACTTTGATTTTAACTATTTTAACCCTTCTTTAAATAAATTAATAATAAATGTCCTAATCTAATCCAAGTGGGCCTAAATGGTCATATTGTATTCCTAAGTTTGTTTTTGGTCGAATTACACATGTCCAATAGAATTAGGACATGTGTTAGGGTAATATTAATATCATATTTACCCTTAGTTACCCTATTTACTATTAACCGTGGTAAAAAAAGTAAAAAGTTACTATTCACCAAAAAATTATTTTCATCTCATTGAACCACATTTTAGTCCTTGATATTAACCGTGTCTCTCGGATTTTCGAAATTCCATTCACAGAAGCGGTAAAATTAAGTTTTATGCAAAATTCAGTTTTTAACCTACCACTTAGTAGTTTCACTATTCATCAAAAATTGATGTTTTTCAGAACAATGCCAAAATTTCATCCCAAGCTATATTTCATATTCCGAATTCAAAAATGAAGTCTATTTTACCAAATTCATAACATAAAAGTTGCATTAATTAATTTTATAATTAAATCCCGCTGTTAAAACAAATAGCGTGTTTTTAAGAAACAATATCTATCAAAAGATTGACACTTGTTTATGTCTAGTTTAAATGTGAAATTACATCCAATGACCAACATTGTATTAAATTGTAAAAATATATTCTAAATATACTTTAAAACCACTCAAATTAATGATTTATCACTATTAATTATTTCGATTAAAAAAGTTGTTTTTAATTATAATTTAGTAATTTTCACTATTCATCAGAATATGAAAGTTATCCGAAAAGTACCAAAATTTCACCTTAGGCTAAATTCAATACTCCGAATCCAAAAATGAAGTCCATTTTGAGAGTTAAAATTTCTAAAATTTAAAAAGTGGTTATTACTATTCATAACGGCTAGTTTTAATAATATTTTAATAGCATATCATTGTTTCGTGAAACTCAGGATTACGTACCACACACGCTATCGAGGAAGGTTGCGATTGCGTGTAATGCAAGGCAATTCAAGGATGCGTGTTGTGCAAGCTCCTTTTGGTGTAGCGTATAACACAAGACATTAGTAAAATAAAAAAGAATATTTTTCATAAAATCTCGGGCTGTTACATTCTACCCCCCTTAAAATGAATTTCGCCCTCGAAATTCGTCGGGGTTATAAATGGTTTACTATTCGAAAGTTTCTTTAATAGAAACCCACATCGTAAAAGGGAATACCAAAACTTGGCTTTAAAAACTAATGTATGAAATGTAACGATTACCCAAATAAACTAATCACTGGGTTTCCACATAGGTGAAAATATGGATATGGAAGAGAAATCTAACCATCATGTTCTGATGGAGAGTGGTAGAGAACATGGCTATGGAAAAGCCAGTAATCACAAATCCATAGATTTGTGATGATATAAGGTACCATCTGATTCATCAGGTATAAGATCACTAGGACAACATTTTTGGTTTTCAAGATCATTTCCCTAAAGTTGAAAATTTGCTTAGAATAAATACTTACTTTATTTTGGTACAATCTCACTTTTGTTCGTGCCTTGAACAATTTCTACTTCATCTCTTAAATAAATGAAGTTGAATTTGTTATTTGTGAAGTGTTAGCAGATCATGTGATAGAATGACTGTTCATTCCATCTGTCTCAAACAAAAGGTTAGCAAAAGTTATTAAATATACATAAGTCATTCTATAGTGAGATTAATCATATATGGTTCCTAAAATGGACTTATACTTCATATATCATGCTGCTTAATATAATAAAACTAGTTTCTACTAAACAGGGACTTCCTGTAGGCCAGTGGTAGGCGATAAAGGCCAGTCGCACTTCGGTTGTGGGTTCGATTCCTACAGCCTTGTCCGAAGCGATGGGCTGTCGCCCGTCCTGCAGGTTGTCTCTTTTTCTAAAACTACGTTACTATAACATCCCATCTTCTATCCTTAAACAATAGTAACTTATGTCCAACATAATCCAGTCTAATCTTTAGGATTATACATAATACTGCAGTCCACTCTCATAATATAGTGACATCGATTACCAGAGATTTAATACTGGCGTTGATCCCCACATATCATAAGATATGTCTTGTTGGTCACATTCCAAACATTCAAAGTCCTTAATCGTGTATTCTCTTGAATACCTTAGTGAAAACATGAGTGCAGTTAAAAGTTAACACTTTCCACATACCAAAATCCTCAAAATTCTATATACTCAAACCATGATATCACTTTGTCCTTATATCAATCATGAGCTCATGAATACTATCAAACATTTAATTTTCTCCTTATCCCTTCATTATGCGCATATCATCTACATTCCAAAAATATCTGAATAACCTTTCATGGATACTGGTAACATTAATTATACACTTTCAAAACACAAGGAAAGACAACAGTGTAACAATCCATAGATGTCTCTTTATTCCAAAATTACACATGATAAACATGTAATCATTCCACTACATTCTCAAACCATTGACCGAGCTTCAAAAATTCTTTCATCTCACATATCATTTGTAGTCTCTTCATCATCATCCACATAAATACTACCCATATGACCATACTGATTCTCTTCATGAGTCTTTCCCTTAGGGCATTTGTTTGCATAATGCCCATACATTCCACATTTAAAACACTTAACCATTTTTGATGTCGTAGCAATACCATTATCCTCATCCATGGTGTTAACCGACCCTTTTCCTTTGCACTTACTTGCTTTGTGTCCTTCTTTTCCACACCCAAAGCATCTTCCAGTTGCCTTGAATCATTTCTTGTTAGTCAAGACTCATTGCCAATACTATCTTAGTGGACAAAGTCCCTTTCTGAATCGAGTAACCCTCGTTTCAGTCCTTTTTCACTGAACCGGTATAACCTACCGTTCCAGCCCTGTCTATCTCATGAGATATAAAATCATTACCCAATGCATTGGAGGGAGATATAGGTCCCACCCATCTCATAATGATACCATTCTTATGTGTGCCACAAAATCATAAATCATACATCATTGCATAACCCATGTAATAAAAATGTGATTCTTAAACAACATGACATCATAAAACAATTCTTATAAGATAAAGGAATTCATAAAAATATATCCATCACAACATAATCAAATCCATGTAATAATAGGGATAAAAACAGAACCCTTTTATTATCTTAGATGGAAAATAATTTTGATAAAATACTTGAACTTCATTCTTGAGGAAAATATCCTTTCTACTTCAAAAACACTTTTCCTTTCTTAACATGTCGTAAAATTATAAACTAAAATAAGTTGATTAAAAATAAACTTGAAAACTTGTAAAGGAAGCTTTTTGGAAATAATGTTTTAAAAATCCATTCATGTCGTATAAGTTAAAAAAAACATTCTTCGTACTTTTGTCGGAAAAGTCAAAAAGTACCTCGTACGAAAAACGACAAAAGATTCCTTTCGTATCTTTTACTAAAAACTCACCGAAGGGTAAAATTGGATATAAACTATTGTAGAAGGATGGAAATAATATTACATATTGAGGGAACATGGATGTGGATGATAAAATACACCCCAGTAATTACCAAAGTAAAAACAATCTCGGATAAAAGTGAGATTGTGATATTTCCCTTACCTTAGGTCCGACTTGATTTGTAAGTGTCCGAACCTCCTGTATAATGATTTAAATCATGTTATTGACTTATTACAGAATCATATTAATTGTTATGATATCATATATGGTTCACTTATGACATTATATTACCCGTTCTTTTGTAAATTCCATGTTAAAGAAGCGTTTTGGGTAAAATCGTTTCATTTATCGTAGGTGTTTTGACTTGTTGTTCTTGACATCATTATTACTTATATCATGATTTACTCACTTCCAGAATATAAAATATGATTTATATATCATATATATTCAGTATATATATATATATATAATAGGTAGATAAATAAAATGAAAAACACCGTTCATGGAGACGGTAGTCCGTACGTACGCATGAACGCTGTTTTCCTTTCCTTATTGTCTTGAAATGGAAGTAAGTAGATGACATACATATGTATATATATACACAAATCCAGTAGCTTTATAATGTCATATATTTCATTATTATTTCTTATATATACATTATAATCATTCTTAAATGGTTAACATGGAGAATGAATCTCATCGCGTCGTGGAGACGGTAGTCCGTACGTACGCACGAGCGATGATATCATTTCTATAAATATTGAATTGAATTGGAGTGGATTATACAATATATCAGAATCAATATGATGTTGTAATAACTATGTATAGTTATTCTTTACACCATTATACCCATCCATGTAAGGTGGTGGTGGAAAATAGATTACACCACGGCGTGGAGACGGTATTCCGTACGTACGCACGCGCGGTGATTTCTTTTTCCGTAGGATGGATAGATGGTGAAATAGGGTTGTTTCATAATTATAATAACATATCAGTATATGAGTGATACTGATGTTATTACTTAATAATGAAACAACCTAAGAAGAAGAAGTGGAAGAAGAAATAAAGATGAAAGAATTGGTAACGGTAATTACCTCTTCTTTGAAGTGCCTCTTTGAGACCTCCCCTTAGGGCACTAAAATTGGTCTTTGAGGAAGACCAGAACCTCTAGGATGTTTTTAGGGAAGTGGAGAAGAGATTTTGGCAGGGGTTGGCTGAGCTTGAGTGCTCAAATTAGTGTGAGGAGGAGGGGCAGGAGGTGTCCTTTTATAAGGGAGGAGAGGGGCACCTTAGGAATATCTCAAAATATTATTTTATATTAAAGTAAAAATCGGTTTATAATGGTTCCAAAGGGTCTTATGTCGAAGCTAAAGTGGGGATGGGTCGAAATCCTATCATCCATAATGATTTAGACAAGTTTAGGGTATTATTTTAACCTTATCAATTAGATTTAACTCTAAGTTAAATAATTTAACTTTAACCGTGTCTTTTTGTTTTCTTCCACTATATGGTTAATACACTTACTATAACATGCCAAACGAACCCCAAATTGTTTATTATTAATATATATATCCTTATCTAAGTCATTTGGCCGAACCGTAGATTTTTAGGAATAAAATAACAATTAATAATATAATATTTGATTTAAAAACAATTTTGTGTCAATTTTGACACTATTTGATATATGATTTTTGAGAAAGTCATAACAGAATTATATGTTCTAACTAAGTTGATTAAATCAACACTAATATATCACAGTAACCTAGAAAATTAGTTTAATTCATAAAAAGTCTCAAATTACATTTATTTTGGTGTTTATAACATCAATTATGTCAATATTTCATTAACAAGATAATTACTGCATCATCTTTGTGTCATAAATAAATTAAATTATTTGATGTCTAAAAATTACAAATAAAATACCATCATGTAGGAAATCTTTTTATCTTTCTAATGAATATTTATAGTAGAATTTATCTTATGTATAACCCCATATTAAAAATGTTTTAGTAAATAAACTTTGATTTTAACTCTTTTAAATATTAATTAAATAAAATAATATTAAATGTCATAATCTAATCCAAGTGGACCTAAATGGTCATATTATATTCCTAAGGTTGTTTTTGGTCGAATTACACTTATCCAATAGAATTAGGACATGTGTTAGGGTAATAGTAATATCATATTTACCCTTAGTTACCCTATTTACTATTAACCGCGGAAAAAAAAGTAAAAAGTTACTATTCACCAAAAATTATTTTCATCTCATTGAACCACATTTTAGTCCTTGATATTAACCGTGTCTCTCGGATTTTCGAAATTCCATTCACAGAAGCGGTAAAATTAAGTTTTATGCAAAATTCGGTTTTTAACCTACCACTTAGTGGTTTCACTATTCATCAAAAATTGAAAGTTTTCAGAAAAATACCAAAATTTCACCCTAGGCTAATTTCGATATTCTAAGTCCAAAAATGAAGTCCATTTTGAAAAATAAAATTTATAAAATTTCAAAAAGTGGTTATTACTATTCATAACGGCTAGTTTTAATAGCATATTGTTGTTTAGTGAAACTCGGTATTGCGTACGACGCAAGCTATCGAGGAAGGTCGCGATTGCGTGTAAAGCAAGCCAAGCAAGTGTTGTGTAGAAAAAGATTCCTTTGATGATTTATATAACATAAAAGTCTCGGGTGTTACAGACCATGTAGCTGTAACCTTGTAACGGTAACCATGTAGGTGTAACCTTGTAATGGAAACCATGTAGTTATAAACTTGTAATGGTAACCATGTATCTGTGACCATGTAATGGTAACCATGTAGCGGTAACCTTGTAGTGGTAACCATGTAACGGTAACCTTGTTGCGGTAACCATGTAACAGTGACCTTGTAATGATGACCTTTGTACTTAAATAAAATCTGTACAACAAGCTTAATCAATCAAGTAGTGAGATTGAGAGTATATGAATATTAATCTTTAATAATAGGAATGATTAATGAAACATAATTAACATAGAATGAATACATGGTTTTCACTTAAATGAAAATATGTTTTGGGATTATCAAAATATTATTTTGGGATTATCAAAAAAAATGATTTGGGATTATTAAAATATGATTTGGGATTATTAAAATATGATTTGGGATTATTAAATTAATGATTTGGGATTATCAAAACAATGATTTGGGATTATCAAAACAATGATTTGGGATTATCAAAACAATGATATGGGATTATCAAAACAATGATTTGGGATTATTAAAATATGATTTGAGATTATTAAAATATGATTTGGTATTATTAAAATAATGATTTGTGATTATTAAAACAATTGAGTCCAACATGTACCATCATAATTTTAAATGAAATTGGACCACCCATATCCTTCTTAGAAATCATGAAAATATTCAGGAGATATATTAAAGGTCTATAGAAGTCATTCATGTTATAGTTAACAAAGAACATCCAAAACCTTTGTGGAAGTGACTAAGTAATGATATATATGGAAATCTACAGTTTAAGTGGTGAACCCAACCTATCTAAATCATTAATGTACCCAATCATATTTAGTACATGGGTGGAGAAGGAGGAAACTTACACTATTTTACTTCAAAGCATATATTTTAAAAATTCATACCTTTCATGTATTGTTTTTTCTTGATATAGACTCTTTAAGTTCTCTATTATTTTGTAAGCATCAAAAGACTCATGTTGTATTTGAAAATTAGAGTCTATGGTAATATTCATAATCATTGAAAAACCTAGTTATTATTTTATAATATTATTTTAGATATCTAAATATCTTTCTATATAATATAATACTTTATGGTTTTATCTAGAATTGGTTACTCCATTACATATAATTTGTTATTCTAAATAATAATGACTCTAAATTTTCTATACCAATCGAGAAATTTTCTTTCAATCAACATTTCTTTGTCCATGAGATCTGAAGGTTAAATTTGTGGATGAAGCCATTATCTACAAAAGGAATATTTTATCAAATAAATATCATATATTTTATCTTTTTTATTAAGAACTTTTAATGAAATCACTCCCTCTAAAATTGATGAACCCATACATAAAATCCATTTAGTGATCCAACAACCATATTTCACTATGAAATGATTCCTATATTTCATTTTTCTCACCACCTAGTTATTTAGGTAGGGTTTAACCAAATCACAATATTTGCGACTCTTAGATAGTTGAGTGAAACGATCTTTATCCAAATCCATCATATGGATAATTTAAAACTTTATTCCTCTGGTAACCAAATCATATTAAGGTCTCCTGGTTAGTGTGACCCAAATCAATCACCAATAATTGGAAAACAATGGTCAATCCAAGGGAACACAACTATAGCATGACTAATATAATGATGTTCCACAGTCACCTATCAGTGTATTTGTTTCCACAAGATAATTAATGGGCACTCAGTGTTGGCATGAACTAACCTATTGGATGATCGAGTTCTTGATAAGTGCATATTTATAAGGAATATCACACTTAGTATTTGAAGGGTTTTCTTTTTAGAGTATCATCCATTTAATATACATAATATTAATATTTAATTCATAGTTAATTCATATCATTATATAATTATCTTCTTATTTTTGACTTCATTTTGTGTATATATACTTCTATTGATTTAGTTTTTTTGGAATCCATATTACACCTACTAAATTGATGTGTTCACACCACATTAATGTGTAATTATTTACCCAAACCATGATATGTGTTACCCACCCAAAATAGAAGTAAAAAAATATTCATAAATATATGAATTAATCATATGTACAAGGTATATAAATTTTTCATGTAAATGAATAGGGAAACATGATATTGATAATCTCTACATGAGTAAGCCTAGAGAAAAATATATTTGACCACATTCACCATTCTATAACAAGGCATAAGCCTCCAGCCCTGAAGGTTGTTTGACCCTAAGTACCTTTACTCATAAAGTCTTTACACAAGATATAATTCAATTCATGAAGTCTATAAAACCAAATATCCAAAAACTATTACTAAAAACTAAAATTTCACTAAAAAATTAAGTTAAAAACTAATATTGAGGTAGATAAAAAACTAACTTTTATGGAGTCCTACCTAGCATGTAATTCAAGGCTCTATCTCCAAGAAATATTTTAATAGTTAAACTAAAGAATACACATTCATAATATAAAAAAGTTATAACTTTCAATAAATTAGGGAATAAACTTTAAATAAATGAACAATTCAAATAATTAAACATGAGATATCAACATATAAATAATTCATAAAATAAATCCAATTATAAACCCTTTTATAAATTAGCTGACATTATGTACATTCCATAATTTTGAATATAAATTATCTAATTATAAAACCAATTATAAATTATCTAATGTTATGTACATTTGATAATTTTGACTATAAACCCATTTATACTCAATATAGTATGAACTCTTTCATATTATTTATTATATGAAATTTAAATTTATTATTTGAAATTGTGATCAAATCAACATTAATTTTTTTTGTTGTAGTTGAAATAATATCTTCAAATAATTTCCCCATTAATCTGAATAATTTAAAATTAATTAATTATTAAAAATTCATAATTATAATTATAAACACCTTTTATAGGTTCACCTTATTTTTTTTATTGACAACCTCTTTAAAAAATCATTTTTATAATCTTTAAAATAAACACATTATTTAATGATTGTAAATATGCCATATAATTTTTTGTAAAATTTATTTTCTGAGAGACTATTTAAGGAATTATAATAAACATCACACATGAATATTATTTAAATGATAAAATATCTTGGGTGAGCAAACTTGATGTTTTTCATATGCTTGGATTGATAAACCTCTTTTTGTAGTTAGTTGTCTTAGGAAAATTCAAATAAAATATTTTGAAGTTTCATATTAAAACAATATATTAAATATAAAATTATTATGGATTAGTTTAAATTAAGGGAACTCTGGAAGTTTAAGTCTCACTTATGCAATTTTTTGAATTGATTCTTGGAATCTAGTGATGTTTCACATTTGGTTATTATGCGGTTTTAATTTCATGAGAACTTTTCTTTCACTAAAAATTCATCATGTTTAGTCATTAGAAAAATAATGGTACCAAAAATTTATTTTCTAGTATCTCACTAAAATGAGAAATATGAGCTACCATAAGAATTGAAAAGATGATGATGAAGCTACATCATTCTTTAATGTAGTAACTCGATGAGATTGTGTGACCTATAAAAGTGGTAACCCACCATTTGATGTTGATGAAACCTTTATTTATCTTAATCAATTCTATGAGAAGATGAATATGAATTGGATGGAATTATTTTAAACAATTTAGGGGGATTTAATACTTAAAGAAAATATTTGAAATGAAAAGTTGAAAAATGACCATAAATAAACTACTCTTACTTGCTTTGGATATTGAAGAGTTCTGAAAATTGAATGTTTAAATTTGAATGATTTTTCATTAAAAATATTTTTATCTAGTTAATATGAATTTTTATGTTTATAATTGTTTCCTTTTCCCCATTTTTATTGATTTTTAGGATTACTTAGGGAAAATAAAAGTTCAAGTGCGGGGGAGTTTGATTCACCCAAAGTGTGCAGAAATGTTTTGTTTTTTTTCATGTAAAAATGGTTCATATACTATCTATTTTTTATTTTATATGGTTTAAATGTTTCATTTAGGTGTATTGAACCACATTGAACTTAACAAGGATTAAAAAATGTTTGTGAGAAAAAACAGGCCACTCTTTGGTGTATTAATGTTTAGAAATCATGCACTTAGCCTTGGAAACTGTGCAGGAGGATAACTTTGAGGCATAAGGGCCTAAAAATTTGAAGATTATTCATAAAAAAATTATAAAATCATTATACATGAAAATAAAATTCCATAAGAGACCATATAGCTCCAACATGGTTTACAAACCATTCCACTTACCCATTCATCACTTACCTACCCCCAACAACCATTCTAACTCAGTGTTTATAAATTTAGAGGGGTTATTTGGCCTAAAAATCAAAGGAGATTCCAAAGGGGACTCAGAAGATGCCATAAGAGGTTCCTCAAACAACTTTAACCATATAGGATCATTTAAGGAAGTATTTTAAGTCACACTGGATTTAATTTCGATAAAGGATCATCCCTAACCAAGGAATTCTATTGAATCTTCATAAAATAAGGGGTTTGATTCTCTGTTTTGATGTACTCAATCTATAAATACTTATATATATTTTTATGAATTCTTCCTTGCTTGATTGTTTTTTTATTATTGATGTATGATGTAATTTTATACATGATTTTGATGTCTTTGTTTTGGTTTCATTTATGGATTGTGTTTGGATTGGTTTGTGAGTGAAATTTAATTTAATTATTGATTTCAGTTACTAAACTAAAGCTTTTAGTGACATATAACACCAATAAATTCATATTAATAGGATCACATGACCATTATATTTACATTCCTTTGAATTTAGAACTTTTCATATATGAAATTCCTGTTAAATTAAAACACCATACTGAGGATTTGATTGAACTATTGTTATTGTGTGAGTACTAGACCATGGAATCACTCATTCCATTCAATACCATAATCATCCTTCATAAATTGAAAACATTTGAGTTATTAGTATCCCAAAAAACCACTGAAATTAGAGTACACCTTGAACTTCAACCCAATCATAGATCCTTACCTCTAGTAACACTAAAATAGTAAAAGTTGTGTTTTATTTCTATTTTCCACTCACATTTATGTCTCCTATATAATTAGTGAAATCCATATAGATAAGGAATACCATTTGTATCTATGGGACCAAAACCTACTTCTATTATCCACATAGTTAGTCAATTTATGGAACACTTTTAATTTATAGTTTGACATGTCTTGTGATGGTCATTCCATAAATCACTTATATTAGATTAATATCTTATAAAATAATATTGACCAATGATGAACTAGTAATATAAAATATATTTCATTTTTTATAAACAAAGATAAATGAATGTTGATATGATAATGTATATCACTCTAATAACACTAATTGATTTTTTAAGATCATCATAAAATCCTTTGGCAGTTAAAAAAACATAAATGGATAAGAAATATCCTCAAACATAAGAAACATACATGAAAAATAAAATACAGGAAAAATGTATTATACCTAGTTTTTCATGTAGTGTATTTATTCTTCCTTGATATGGGGAGAATTATTGAGGAATAATAATATAATTTTAGATGAAATACTCCTACCTCCGATGGGATTACATCAGCTTATGGATCCCAATCTCAATCAAAGGAATCCTCCTGTACACTTAAATTTGTGTTAGCATATTCACCTAAGGTGGTGAACAAACTATGAGAATAAAAGGAGTTTAGAGAGGCTTATAGAGAATCATATGATCAAAATAAAAGGGATATCATCACTTTATATAGCCATCCATAATTCATTCCATTAAATTAATTGCTTCATCCTTATTAAATGCACCCATATACATTTATTCCCATCGTCATTAATTCATTGAATCCTATTCAATGAATATTCAATACATTTAATCCATTCATAATGGATTAATAACTGAAATTAAAATTTGTGGGAATGAGGTTATAAATTCACAAACTAAGACTATATTAAATTAGGATCAATTTATATATATCATATTAATTTTACAGCACATATCTTATCGTTTTAAATATCTAAGGGGGATTATCTGACTTCACCTGGAATCATTTTTAGTGCCACAGTAAACCTATATTTTTTCTATTTATTTAATAATATACTAAATTCTCATTATATACACATTTAAAATAGTTTTTTATTATTTTATATAGATAAACCAAAATTGTCCAATAAAAATCTTGCTAACTCTAGTGTATCCCTCCACAATTTAAGTGAGTATCATACATTGGGTATCTAATGTGTCAGGCAAATGGAAAGAGTAAAACTTCTCCCCCAATGATTCCTTACATTATCAAGGGTCTTATATCATTGATCATGTAAAAAAATGTTGAAGTGTAACCCATGACAATCGAATCACCACCTCTTCAAAATGAGTAAAAAACCCTAATCATTGAACCACCCTTAAGGGGATAGTTTTATATTTTTACATTTTACTATGCAAACACTCATATGGAATACCCGAATCATTAATTATTTTAGGCTTGAATTCATATACTTTCAAACTTCATGTGGAGTAAAATTATTATATTTAGTGAAATCTCTATTTAATATATAATTTTTAGTCAATAATGATTTAAAATAAAATCCATTTAACTTATTTAAGATAAGAATCAATGAGTTATATATAAACTCCATTAGGGTCAAATATTTCATACCATCTATTCTATATTTGTGTGTGTGGTGCATATGTAGTTGTTATCCCATTTATAATATCACGATATTAATTAAATGAGCTATTATAAAAATTCCCTCCACTATTGTATCTTAAGAATTTAATATTGACTTCTTATTGAATTTAAACTTCATTTTTTTATAGTTGAAATGTATTTATAACCTAAACATTAACATGAAACAATGATTCATCAATGTGTACAGATTAATCATATATAAATGTGAAAATATTTTTTTTGGACTTATGCATATTATGAAAACCAAATCCATAAATAAAATTTTTAATCGCATCATAATTATTATTTTTATGTATGCACGGGGAACATTTATTATTACCAATATAATAAATAGGTAATGATTTTAATTATTTATGTTATTAATTTTTTCATAGTTTACATATCCTATTTGATCGTGTCATAAATTAAACCATTATAAAAAATAATAGAAAATAATGAATTTATTTATATTTAACTTAAACTAATATAAATAACTCTTTAGGATAAATAGACCACCTTAGACCAAAAATTGGTTTGGATTAAATACAAGTTTATATTCATGCTTATGAAAAAAACTATAAATAGGGTCCCATTAAATTCAATGACATATTATTTCATCTAAAATAAATATTTTTTAAAAGTAAATTTTACTATTACAATATATTTAAGTTATATGTTGATGCATGATGATTATTTCATTTAAATCATGTTTTAAACCATAAAATAATCCCAAAATGTTTCTTATAGAACTTTTGTTAAATACATGATCTGTTATAATAAAATTAATTCTCTAAGAATAGTGATCTTAAAAAACATTTATTTAAAATATAATGACAAAAGGTTTTACTTCGGATTGATAATGATGTTCTTGTTTTTTGTTGAGACCATTTTTTATGTTTGATTTGTTTTCAAAAAGTTTTTGAATAATAATATTCTATATAATTTTTAAAGAACCATGGAAAATGAATTTATTTGATAAACTATAAGTGTAAATACATATGCATTGGTCAACTAATTTTAAGCTAAGAAATATAGACACTAATAGGTTGGTAAGTGTGTATGTGTGATAATGAGCATATAGATTTATACATTAACTTTTAGTTTGTGAGATGAGAAATAAAAAAGGACTAATTTGTTGGCGAGTTACTATGTGTGATGAAGAGTTATGTGACCCATGCATTAATATACTCATTCCATGTTAATAAAACAATATACCAATATGTTATCTAGCCATTTTTAAAACATGAGATATTAAATGAATAAATGCATTGATATATGTTTTTTGAAATATAAATATACAACTACACATATATATGAATGTGGTTTTGTGGCTTAAATATTGAATGATCCTTTTGTTAGTTTGTGATTTTGGGTGTTTGCAGTGATTTTTTGGAAATGAAGGCCTTTGTTGTTTTATAACAAAATGAAGTAAAAAATAATTATGAAATAAAAAATTGGATAGAAATTCCAATCAAAGGAATGCATATTGTTTAAAAAATACTCTATCATGGAATAATTTTTTATTTTTTGAATTTGAGACTCAAAATATTAAAACATTAGAATCTCAAAAATGGCACCTTAAAAGAAAATTTTAATGACACAATATTTATTATATTAATGGATATGAACTATGAAGGAGTTTTCCATTTTTTTGAGTCTTTAATTCATATTACGATCCACTAAAAATACATATATAAACATCTATGATGTGAAATGATTTGTTATTCACGAGTTATATATTATTGAAAACCGCCATAGAGAGAAATTTCTTCTATATTGAGATAAAGTTAATGAAAATAGTATGATATAAAAAATCTTACTCTATTTTATTAGAAACTGCACCCTGAGATAGTTTTCATGGGTGAGCGTGAATATATATTTAAATATATTATTATTTTTAGTAGGATAAAATAATGACATGTCAAGTAATGAATAATGACAACTGAAGTGGGTTTCGTTATCATTGATAATTACTCATACATAAGCTTGAAATGTATCATTTGGACATTAAAATCAATTTCATTCCCATAAAATGAACCATTATTTTTATTAAGATACAAAATTGGTTTCATATCGAATATTGAGATAAGTTTTTAAAATCATCAACCTTATGTCGATCTAATCACATGTGGCAAGTACATTTATGAAAAAATTATTTTTAAATGATTTTTTGAGAATTTTAATTTTATATAATATGGTTACAAAAAGACACAAAACATCCCTATAAGAAAATATTAAATAAAGTTAAATTAGGAGATTTATTTCATGGTAGTGAACATACCATCTCCGACTCTCTAATCGTCTAGGTTAGGGGTTTTCAGCTTGGGGGTAAGTTGTTCACATCCCTTATACATCAAATTTCCCTTACTTTTTAATGGTTTTTATAGGGCATGACATGGTTTTAGGTGTGGGAATGGGTGGGTGATGAGCCCAGAGTTTAACCAGTTGTATGTGAACATATTTTATGTGAATTTTTACCCTAGTAATGAACATGGTATTCAAAGGCATGGATCATTAGTTAAAATTCTCCTCCTTGTGTGTGTGTGGGGGGGGGGTTGCAATCTTGTGTTAGGAATTATCACCCCATTTGGTGTTTTTATTGACATTATTTACACTTTAATATCTCATTATAATATAAATTAATAATAATAATAAGTAAAATAAGTTCCTGATGTATTGTTAATGGTGAATCATTATAAGGTTTCATGTTTCATGTGTATGGGAGCCCACATAACTCTATTTTGAGGCATTGAATTAATCTATTCATTTTTCACACATAAAAGTGGTTAAATTATGTCATAGGAGATGAAAATTATTTTTATCTATGTTTTCACATTTATAACCATTTAAGGATTTAAAACAACATAATATCATAAAGTAAAATATTTTTATGAAAAATAAATATTTTTAGAAATGTAGAGAACCTCAAGATGATACATGAAACGAACAAATAAGTTTAACCCCTCATGAATAAGTTTTTCCATATAATCCCTATTTTTCTAATAAAGAGCGTGTAAATAGAGGATATTTAACTAGTAGAATTTTTATATATTGTTCATGTAATTTTTAAACATAGGGAGTGTCATGAATTCCTTTAATATTGTGCAAAAAAAGGTTTAATTTATTTTGATTAAGGATAAAAATTCAATTATCACAATGAACAATAGTCATAATGAAGAGTCTTATGGATGGTTTTTGGAGTTGAGGGTTGGGTTTTTTACTATCCCAAGGGACAATAATAATTTTTACATGAGTTAAAAATATATCATTGTTGAGGAGATACCATGAGTTTACCTAATTTTTTCAATAGAGTTCTATTGTAATCTAGATAACCCAATAATAAAAATTCTTAGTTTTTTTTGTTTTAATGGTGTATAATTCGAACATATCTCTACCAAACCCCACAATATAATGGAAATATTTATTTTTTCACAAAAATTTTATACTAAGGGCTTGATGAATTCATGATTTTTTGCTACAATTGATAGAAATTTAAAAATTATAAACTCTTTCTGATATATATTTTTTTATCTTTTGGGAAAAAATATATGATTAATACTCTATATAATTTTATACTATCATAATGGTTGGTATAACTCTTTGTTTGATATTACCAAAAAACCAAGGTACCAATGAGATAAATCATGCTATAAGACTTTGTCTAATGTATTACTTGATGATTGATGTACTTATTTCCATGTCAAATGGAAATGTTTTAATGTTTTAACTTATAAAAAATAGATTTATAGTAAGAATAAGTATCACCAATATAATCAAATAAACCAAGATGGGTTAAATTGAGAACTTCAAATAGTTAATATCTAAATAATTTTAATAAACCAAGATGGGTTAAATTGACAACTTCAAATAGTTAATCTCTAAATAATTTAAATAAACTGATTTTAATTATATTATGTTAATTTTAATTAATCAAATAGGGGAAAAAGTAACTTGAAGAATATAAAATAAATTTAATTAGTTTTAAGGTTTACAAAGGAAATATCATACTTCTCTATATAAACACATAGTGGTCTCACATAAAGAAAGATGGGGGGGTGAATTAGGGTATATATAATTCAAAAAACCCTTCCAATGATCTTGTCCCATTGTTATCCATGAAAAAGTTTATCCTTTATAATGAAAATATGGAAGTGATAAATCATAAAAGAGACACATAAGAATTTTTTATTTGGTTCACTTGAACTAGACTATGTATAAGGATCATATAATGATAGTGTGTTGATGTACTAAAATTCAGAAAGAATGCAACTTATTTATTAAAAAATAAGAATAGTCTAATTGAACCTGTATATTTAAAACCATCATAATGTTTTTATAAATAACTAATATACTCACTTAAAAATGTCATTTCACCTCCATGTGATGAATTTTTCTTCTATTAACTTAGAATTATAATTACACATATGTTCGTATAACAATTTTAGTTTTAAAAAATTTGATGAATATCCTCAAAATTAAAGTGAGATAGACTCCTAGATCTCCCTATTGTCTTTTTAGAGTGAACTGTAATTCCCCTCTATCTATGAATTATCAAACCCAAAAAAATTAATCCTTTTTTAAATAAATTTACCAGTTATATATTGATATAATCACCATATTTACCTTTTTTAAGATCTTCAAGCTTATTTGATTATAATGGGAAAATTAATGTAATAATATCATCTATATATGAGTCAAAATCCTTGATTGAAATTCTATAATTCATCACAAAATGATAGGAAATTTGAAATTGAGATATTAACAACAACTTGGTGCACACTATGTTTATGGAATCAAACTTATTTTAAGGTTGGTCAAAATTTATGTCCAAGCAGTTTAAGTGACATCCCTATCTTATTCATCCCAAACAGATTTGACCTGGGTGGCTCCACATGGCCTTGGGCATGCCTCCCTATACACTAGAGGTTGTGACCATTGGTGAGGGTCTGTGATAAGACTTGGGGAAACTATACCCTCATATCATAGTTATTGATAAATAGTGAAAATCACCAAGTCATATAACTCAAATGAAAAACCAAAAATTGTAGGAATTAAAGATAACAACACATACGACAATATAAAAAATGATATAAAAAAATATATTCAACATACACTCAACAAAATTATGTTTATAGGTTTCCTATAGTGGGTTGATCACATATATCAATATGTAAAATGAACACAAAATAGAAAAAAAATAACATGAAACCAAGTTATTTCCTCATTCAAATCTAAAAATGATCAAAGTCCCATCTTTACATCCACCTAAATATCATTTCTTGTTCCATGAGTCATAAATTTTTCATGTGCACTACGGTACCTACATAGGGTGTCATTATGAAATATGTAGGTCAATGATAATGGTGTACCTAGATGATATCCAAGATTTTATAGGTTCATGTAAAGTGAAACATGTAGGAAAAACCAAAGTTCCAATAAATAAACCCTACCCCATTCCATGCTCGATATTCTATAAGTAAGAGACCTACCAACATTAACCGGTGATGGAATGGGATGATGCTCCCATAGTCTGAACACACATGGAGTCTTAAATGATCCTCCAAAAATTTCAACACCCCTTGATGAACCATACTACAATATCAATCCTCATTTTCCAACCTTTTTCACAATATTATGAAGGAAACACTTATACAGTGAGAATTCTACCCATGTATGGTGAAAATAGTCTCCACATAAAATTAATGGCCACTTATATTGAATATCCCTCTATAAGTCCAGTGATTGACACAACCACCAATTGTTGCTACATCTGCAAAGGATTCTACCACAATCCCTGTGATCAAGTCACCATGTGTGCACAAAACCTCATCAACCATAGACCTAAATGGTGAGAAAAATCACCACCAACCTATAATTATTCAATTGAATAATCTTATTTGACCCCATAATCAATTTTCTGTATCAACCCACACTATGATGGTGAATAACACTACCACATAACTATGCACATCCTAGTGATTTTTATAAACTTTTCACTCTCAAACAACAATTGGGATGATATTTCATACAAGTATCAGGTATATTAACCTATAAATAACCCATATTTACTATAAAATGACTCATAACCTCATATTCCCACACTAATAATGCCATAGAACACCCCTTGAACCAGAGATACCATAGTTAGTCCCATTCTGAGTCACTCATAAATTCTTACTCACACTCAAAACTCACATAGTATAAGAACTCATGAAAATAAAAAAAGTAACTATAATTCATCTACCTAGACTTAATAAAACTCCAATCACTGAGTATCATCAGATATTTCATCTTTAATCAAAATAAATCATAAATCATACCATAATCCTTATAATTTGATATTCCTATCAAATAATGAAGGAGAAAAGATAAAAAATAGATACAAGAGTATGATTAAACATAATTAAGATATTCCAATGGGATAGAAAAAATGAATATCATTCTATTAGTGAGATAGAACCAAGCTTGGGGAGAATAGGAAGAGGGAATGGACAGGGAAAGGTCAAATAACTGTGTGAGAGGAAATGAAAATAAGGCATCATTTTAACATATTTTATTAGAAATTAATTTAATTAATTAAAACAAAAAAAATCTATGAAGATCCTACTAGGTAACTAGTTGAAATCCATTGGGTACATGGTAACTCACCGGGAACCCTCCCTAGGCTCACCGACTACTTGGTGGTCTTCTAAAGGATTCCCCCACTCTTACAAATTTACCCAAGTACTCAATACCATTTCACTGGGCACCTGATGGAATTTGACATAACTGAAATATGTACCATACCATGTTCATCTCCTCATAACATAATTCCTAGCCTCCAAAACACAACAAACACCTTTAATAATCATGAATACACATGGTTAGGTCATTTTTAGAAAACAAATTCATCACTTAGATTCCTGAGTTGTTATAACCTCACCCACTATAAAATAACTCTTCTTTGAGATATATACGGCCACAACACTAACCAATCTTGACCATAACCTAATAATCACACTCATTTTACTCTCAAAGTACCAAGATGATGATGAATTCATTGATAAATTCCAAACTAGGATGTCTAATAGAATCATAATGGATGATTACAACTGTGGGTACTCACCGCCGTATGAATCACTTACCCAGTCATAATAAAACAAATTTTCTAGAATGATGATGATATTATAAATAACAGTCCCTAATGAACCTATAAATAATGGTCACTGTAACACCCCAAGCTTCCACGGTACGTTTCCCTTCGAATAATGCGATAGCGTGTGTTGTACGCAACCTCGAGTTCTAACACACACCACAACTAATTAAACTAGCCGTTGTGAATAGTAATACCTACTTTTTGAAATCATATATATTTTATACTTCAAAATGGACTTCATTTTTGGATTCAGAATATTGAAATTAGCCTAGGGTGAAATTTTGGTACTTTTCGGATAACTTTTATATTTTGATGAATAGTGAAAATTACTAAATTTTAATTAAAAAAAACTTTTTTAATCAAAATAATTAATAGTGATAAATTGTGAATTTGAGTGGTTTTAAAGTATATTTAGAATATATTTTTACCATTTAATATAATATTGGTCATTGGACATAATTTTACAATTAAACCGAACATAAACAAGTGTCAATCTTTTTATAGTTATTATCTCTTAAAAACACGCTTTTTGTTTTGACAGCGGGAATTAATTTTAAATTAATTTCTGCCACTTCTGTGTTTTGAATTTAGGAAAATGGATTCCATATTTGGAATCAGGATGTTCAAATTGTGTAAATAGGTAACTTTTATTTTTAGACATTTTGAATAGTTACTGTGGTAAATATTTTATTTACCATGTTTAAAGGGTAAATCCGGTAAATAAGGGTTAAAAAAATAATATTATAATAATAAAAAATTACCCTAAAACGGGTCCTAACCTTATTGGTGGACACATACCCGACCATGGGCATCCTTGGGTCAATTTGGGGACCCCTTGGAGCCACTTGTATGTGGTAGGGACACATTATATTAATAAAGTTAAAATAAAAATAAAAATGGCATAAGCTTACATCTTTTAGAAGAACAATTTTTACATAAGGTTATACATGTTGGATTTTCGATTATAAATATTCATTAGAAAGATAAAAAGATTTCCTACATAATGATATTTTTTAGACATTAAATAATTTATTTTATTTATGACACAATGATGATGCAGTAATTACTATAATAGTGAAAAATTAAAATAATTGATATTATGAATACCCAAATAAATATAATATGAAACTTTTAATGAATTAAACTAATTTTCTAGGATAATATGATATATTAGGATTGATTTAATTGACTTTTTTCTAAGTAATCAATCTGTTATGAGTTTCACAAAAATCAACTATTGAATAGTGTCAAAATTGACATAAAAGAGTTCTTAAAACAAATATTATATTATTAATTGATATTAAATTCCTAAAAATCTAAGGTTCGTCCAAGAAACTTATATTATGATAGGTTCATCATTAATGGACCACTTGGGGGTCTCTTGGATGTATATAGTAAGTTTATTAACCATATTATATAAAAATACAAAGAGACATTGTAAAAGTGAAACTAATTAACTTAGAGTTAATACTTAAAGATAAGGTTAATATAAGTACCCAAACCTGTCTAAATTCTATTGGATGAGTTGTTTTCGACCCATCCCCACCTCAACATTTGAATAGTCAACTTTGGATCCATTGGAAACCGAATATGAATTTATTATAAATTAATATTTCTAGCTTTTCCAATGGTGCCCCTCACCCCTCTTATAAAAAAGGCACTCCTCCTTCTCATTTCCTCACACCTCTCAAGCCACTTGGCTCGTCCAAACTCTGACCAACTAAGCTCCCCAGATCCCTCTCCTCCTCCTTGAAGCTTCCCCTTAGGCAGAATGCTTTTCAAGAAGTCCTTTGGTTCCAACCAAAGTGAGTTACCTAAATTAAAGGTAACGATTTCTCTTAAATTATTTTCATTTATTTTGCTTCTTCAACACCCAAACTCTTTTTATTTCCTTTCTTTTGTAACAACACCAGTATCCTCAATATACTAGGATGTTGTTATAAGAAGTATTCAAACTACACATACACACAACTCCATCTAATGGATGATGAACATAATGTTTCTGTGGATGGCAAACTAACGCCTCACGAAACGATGATTGTTCAAATACATCTTACCGCCTCTCATGGTGGCCATTATGATGGCACTGTAATTAAATACGATATTAATGATATATATTTTATATATAAGCTTCTGTAATTCCATTTTATTTCATACCATTATTCGTTTCATGTTGTATATACATACGATAATTTCATTTGAGGAAGTGCGGACTACCGCCCCTTAAAATGATATGACTCGTTCATACCACACATGGAATGTATAAAGGATGGTGTTAATGAACTTAAGTAACATGTATAAAATATTATATTATACTGGAATAGTAATATACCTATGTATCATTTGTATTCGATTCTTTTAAAATAAAAATTAAATTGAAGTAGCGTTCGTGCGTACGTACGGACTACCGTCTCCACGAACGCGATGAGATTCATTCTCCATCGTATCCATTCAAGTATAATTACCATTTGATGATTTAAAAATGATTTTTAAGGACTTGATACCATTCTGGATTTGAATAATATACAACTTATCCTTTACAAACATGTCTTACGTAACAAAATATACAAAAGCAAACAAGTAAGTTCACACCCGAAACAGCGATAATACTAAGATATTATTATCAAATCAATATTAAAAGATCATATATGATATCATATTAATGTATATGATTCTTGTATAATTTAATAACAATTATTTCACCATTATACAGAAGGTTAACCTACCCCAACCAAGGAAAAGTACAAGGTAAGGGTTTATTTCACAATCTCTTCATTATCCGAGGTTGTTTATATGTAATAATCTACTGGGATATCTTTATCATCCACATCCATGTTTCTTAAAAATGTATTTCAAAACATTTTTACTATTTACAAGAATATGGGTTAAAGTCATTTATACCCTTGTTTGACTTTTTATAAGAGGTTTATAAAGGAATCTTTCCGTCGTTTTCAAAACAAGGTCCTTTTTAACCTTTTCGACAGAATTGAGGTAAGAATGTTTTTTTTAACTTATACGGCGGGTGCGGTTATTTTACGCCGTTATAAAATCTTCAAAGCTTTACTTACAAGCTTATAAGAATATTTTAAAAGAAAATGTTTTATTTTATATGGATCTTAAATTATTTCAAAATAAAAGGAGATATTTCTTTAAAAAGAATTTTGATTTCATCTATGTCAACATCCTTTGATGGATTTTAAGATTATTTGAAGTTGATTTATTATGATACAAAACTTTTATATTGTATTGAAGGTTTTGTGATATGTTTGACTGTGGATGTGCTATTTTTATACCATTCATAGTTTATGGTGAAATTATTGACATTTCGTATGCTAGTTTTAATACGAATGTTTATGTTATGTTTAAACCTTTTCATATGGGAATGCATTGGACTTAATAAGTGACGGGTGGAGCCCGCTATAGCTCCTCGATGCATCGGTAGGTCTCATGAGACAAACTAGTGTCTTGGCACAAGGCCTTGGCAAAATCTTATTTGTAGTCTTTGCACGAGGCCTTGACTATGTGGTTATGATAGTCTGGCATTATGCATTCCAACATTATGAAAGTGGTTATTGATATTGCATGTGATTATTCGATTAGTAGAATATCCATGTGAATAAGTAAATGGCATTATTTCATTTTACTTTTTCCATACTATGTTGAAGTTCAATTTTAAAAGGCTTTTGTTTTAGTAATTCATTGCCTTAAATGTTTATGATTATTTTGAATGTTCCGCTATAATGTTATCCTTACTGGGCATTTGAGCTCACCCCTTTTCTATGTTTTATTTTTCCCAGGTAGTGAAGAAGTAAATTATGAATGACTTGCATGGATATTATGAGGGGTTAATAGTGTGGATATGAAGACTTTGTTGTTGTAGTAGTTTTTCACTTTGAAATGTAATGTAAACTTTATGATTATATCTAGTGTTTCCAAGGCTACTAAACCAATCGGTCTTTCGGGATTTGATCTTTCTTGTGATCATGCCAATGTTATGTAATAATGCACCGACTCTAGGTAGCTGGGGTCGGGGCGTTACATTTGGTATTAGAGGAAGTTTAGTAAAAACCTTGGAAGCTAGATTTAGATAAACTCTGATTAGAGCACGTAGACCTAAGATGAACTTTGAGGATTAGTATAGAAGAACTTCCTAGAATTTTGGTATTGTAGAGATTTTGTGAGTTTTCCGAGCAATACATCCCTGTCTGTATACGAGCAGGTAGAGGCGGCTCTGGCACAGATGTACCTAGGGGTAAAACCCGAAAACACCGCTTTGAGCTAGACTCGAACGGGAACTGGTGCACGACAACGGGCCTTGCTGCACTCTTGGTTACGACACTCCCGGGGGATATGCTTAGGATAATTCTCATTTTCTTTACAAACCATTATGAAGGGTTTATGAGTATATACTTCCTCAAAGAAAACATTCTTATGATTATGGATTATATCCATAAATAGTTCAATTTATGTTAAGTGTTTTATAAGTATGGGATTATGTATTTTGATTCATAAACTGATATAGTTTATGCCATTGTTTAGAAATGGCGCCTAGTGGAAGAAATGGAAACCGTATCAATGCACACACTCCATGTAGGGATTTCCCTCCTGCTCAAGATAATTATAGTGGGGCTGGTGATGCAACTGGTGCCGATCAGCTAATCACCATACTGGGACAACTTACTCAGGTTATGAATAATAACCTTACCCGTATGGAGAACCCTGATCCGCAGCGTGGAGGATCAATGTTAGATCGATTCATGAGGCAACACCCACCAACGTTCAATGGGAGTACAAATCCCTTAGTAGCTGAGCAATGGATAAATTCCCTAGAGAAAATATTTCAGGCTTTGGGGAGCAGTGAAAGGGAAAAAGTTATCATGACAGTTTACCGCCTCACTGGAGATGCTGATCAATGGTGGTCATTGATTCAAAATATGAAGGAAGATGATGAAGTATCAAATATGGAGTGGAGGGAGTTCAAAGATCTGTTTTTAGAAAAATACTTCCCTCGCGACCATCGAGCAGATATGGAAAGGCAATTTCTCAGTATGAGACAAAAGGAGGATGAGAATGTCACAAAGTATGAGGCTAACTTTACAAGGTTAGCGAGGTATGCTGGAGATTATATTCGCAACCCAAGAAGTAAGATTGATCGTTTCTTTGATGGGTTAAAACCATTTCTCCGTCGAGCATTAGTCTCACAATCCTTTTCATCGTACGAAGACATTGTCTCATGTGCTATCAAGACCGAAAAGGAATTCTCTAAGTCTTATGACTTTAAAGCAAAGCAAGAGAAGAAGAGACCTACTGATCAATCTGGGAATGGAAATAAGGGGAAGAAAGGAAAGGTTGAATATCCATCTTGTGGTAAATGCGGGAAGAAACACCCCGGTGCTTGCCTGAAGGGAATGGGAGTCTGTTACAAGTGTGGTGAAAAAGGCCACCAAGCTCATGATTGCAAGGGGAAGAAGGAAGCTACCAACGTTCAGTGCTACAATTGCAGGGAGATGGGGCATTATGCAAATGCATGTCCTAAGCGTCAGGAGAACTTACCTCAGAAAAGGCCAAGGGATCAAGGCCAGGCTTATGCTATCACTAATGCTGAGGTAGAAGCTCCGAAAGACGTGGTGGCAGGTAATTTAATGGTTTCCTCAAGTTTAGCAAATGCATTATTTGATTCTGGATCATCGCATTGTTTCATATCTTCCCAGTTTGCTAAGAAAATTAGATATTTCCAATTTGATTTAATAAGGGAGTTGTCAGTTAAAACTCCTAAGGGAAGTATCGTTGCAACAAAGTTTTGTGAATCAGTCCCCATTAGAGCACATAAATTTTCTTTATTTGCTGATTTCATCGTCATACCTATGATTGAGTTTGATATAATCCTCGGTATGGACTGGCTTTCGGACTATGATGCGAAGATTTATTGTAAGAAGAAAGAGGTTACGATTCTTGATGATAATGATAAGGAGCACCTTATTTTTAGAGCAGAATCGTCACCACCTAATTCTTATTTAGATCCACCCCCAGTAGCTCAACTAAATTCAATTATTGGGGAGGAAGAGAATGAAGTAACTATCGGTGAGGAAAGGAATGTTCAAATAGAGGATGTACCTGTTGTGAAAGAATTTGTAGATGTATTTCCGGAAGATTTACCTGGACATCCTCCAGAACGAGAAGTTGAGTTTTCCATTGATTTGATTCCTGGATCAAGGCCTATATCGAAGACCCCTTATAGAATGGCCACTGTAGAGTTAGTCGAACTAAAGAAACAACTAGAGGAATTGAGTAATAAGGGATTTATTCGCCCTAGTGTTTCTCCATGGGGAGCCCCTGTTCTTTTTGTTAAAAAGAAAGATGGATCTATGAGGTTATGTATCGACTACAGGGAGATAAATGCTATAACGATAAAGAACAAGTATCCCCTACCTCGTATTGATGATTTATTTGACCAACTGCATGGAGCTCAATACTTTTCAAAGATTGAACTTCGATCTGGATACCATCAGTTGTGTGTGAAGAAGGAAGACATTCCGAAGACAGCATTTCGAACCAGGTACGGGCATTACGAGTTTACTATAATGCCGTTTGGATTGACTAATGCACCCTCTGTATTCATGGATCTGATGAATAGAGTTTTCAAGGAGTATCTCGATGAATTTGTGGTGGTATTTATTGATGATATCTTGGTATACTCCAAAACCTACGAAGATCATGAAAATCACTTGCGCATTATCTTGAAGACTCTGAGGAGGCATGAATTATATGGGAAGTTTAGCAAGTGTGAATTCTGGCTTCAGGATATTTCTTTTCTTGGCCATATTGTCTCAAAAGATGGAATCTCTGTTGATACTTCTAAGACCAAGGCAATCCAAGAATGGCCAGCATCTACGAGTATAACTGAGGTACGCAGTTTTATTGGTCTGGCAGGTTATTATCGACGTTTCTTCCAGAATTTTGCCCGATTGGCTAACCCATTAACGAAGCTCACACGTAAAGGGGTTAAATTTGTTTGGAAAAAAGAGTGTGAAGAATGTTTCGAAGAACTGAAGAGAAGATTAGTCAATGCTCCTATATTGACTCTACCATCGGGGAATGATGGGTTCGTTATTTATAGTGATGCATCGAAGAAAGGACTTGGCTGTGTCCTTATGCAGAATGATAGAGTTATTGCCTATGCATCACGACAGTTGAAAATTCATGAACAAAACTATCCTACTCATGATCTTGAGTTAGCAGCTGTGATCTTTGCTTTGAAGATATGGAGGCACTACCTCTATGGTGAAAAATGTGAGATTTATACTGATCACAAGAGTTTGAAGTATATTTTCTCACAAAAAGAACTCAACATGAGGCAAAGGAGATGGCTTGAATTACTCAAGGATTATGATTGCACGATACACTACCACCCGGGGAAAGCAAACAAGGTGGCAGATGCTTTGAGTAGAAAAGACCATGGAGTTTTGAACATGATGAGAATGGAAAGGGATCCAATTTTCGTGGATCTAGTAAGGATGGACATGGGTATAACCAGGGAAGGTGAAAAATCAATGCTTTTTCAAATGGTTGCCAAACCATCTTTAATAGAAAGGATTAAGAGTTCTCAGACCAATGATGAAGAATTCCAAAAGAAGATTAAAGCTGTGAATGATGGGAGATTGAGAGACTTTGTGTATGAAGATGGAATTTTGAAATTCGGGAAGAGACTTTGTGTTCCCAATATACCTGATCTAAAAAGGGAATTGCTGGATGATGCTCATAGTTCCAATTTCTCTATACACCCTCGGAGCACCAAAATGTATAGAGATTTGAAGGAACATTTTTGGTGGGACAACATGAAGAGGGAGATTGCTGATTTTGTGTCAAGATGTATGGTTTGTCAACAAGTGAAAGCTGGAAGGCAACAGCCTGGAGGAGTCATGCAACCTCTTCCCATACCGGAGTGGAAATGGGACAATGTTACGATGGACTTTGTCATGGGGCTACCAAAGACTCCTAGAAGGAACGATGCAATATGGGTTATTATTGATCGTCTTACCAAGACAACACATTTTCTTGCTATAAGAGAAGATCTACCCCTGGAACGTCTAGCAAGACTATATATTAATGAAGTTGTGAGACTTCATGGAGTACCCCTATCGATTATTTCTGATCTTGATCCCCGTTTTACTTCAAGATTCTGGAAAAGTCTTCAGAAATCCCTGGATACTGAACTTCATTTGAGCACTGCTTACCACCCTCAGACAGACGGACAATCAGAACGGACTATTCAAACCTTAGAAGACATGTTGAGATCTTGCTCACTTGACTTTCAGGGTATGTGGGATCAATATTTACCTTTGGTAGAATTTTCCTATAACAATAGCTTCCATTCGAGTATTCAGATGGCACCATACGAAGTGTTATACGGAAAGAGATGTCGTACACCAACCTGTTGGGATGACGTTGGTGAAAGAAAACTTGTAGGCCCAGAACTGGTGGAGGAAACGGTGGAAAAGGTGAAAGTAATCCAAAATCACATCAAAGCAGCTCAAAGTAGGCAGAAGAGCTATGCCGATAATCGAAGGAAGGATTTGGAATTTCAAGTCGGTGATCATGTTTTTCTGAAGGTATCTCCGTGGAAGGGAGTCATACGTTTTGGTAAGAAAGGTAAATTGAGTCCCAGGTACATCGGACCTTTCGAAATTCTAGAACGAATTGGGGTTGTAGCTTATCGATTGGCAATGCCGCCAAGTCTCTCCAAAGTTCACGATGTGTTCCACGTATCTCTGTTGAGGAAATACATGCCTGACCCAACGCATGTACTCACCTATGAGGAATTAGAAATGGAACCTGATCTATCCTATTGTGAAGAGCCCATCAGGATTCTTGATACGAGAGAACAAGTGCTGAGAAACCGGACGACGCGTCTGGTAAAAGTTTTGTGGAGAAATCATAAGATGGAAGAGGCAATGTGGGAACCCGAGGAACTTATGATGAAGAACCACCCGAGTCTTTTTATGCAGTAATACCCTAGAAATTGCGAGGACGTAATTATTTGAAGGAGGGGAGAATGTAACACCCCAATCTTCCACAGTACGTTTCCCTTCGAATAATGTGATAGCGTGTGTTGTACGCAACCTCGAGTTCTAACACACACCACAACTAATTAAACTAGCCATTGTGAATAGTAATACCTACTTTTTGAAATCATATATATTTTATACATCAAAATGGACTTCATTTTTGGATTCGGAATATTGAAATTAGCCTAGGGTGAAATTTTGGTACTTTTCGGATAACTTTTATATTTTGATGAATAGTGAAAATTACTAAATTTTAATTAAAAACAACTTTTTTAATCAAAATAATTAATAGTGATAAATTGTGAATTTGAGTGGTTTTAAAGTATATTTAGAATATATTTTTACCATTTAATATAATATTGGTCATTGGACATAATTTTACAATTAAACCGAACATAAACAAGTGTCAATCTTTTTATAGTTATTATCTCTTAAAAACACGCTTTTTGTTTTGACAGCGGGAATTAATTTTAAATTAATTTCTGCCACTTCTGTGTTTTGAATTTAGGAAAATGGATTCCATATTTGGAATCATGATGTTCAAATTGTGTAAATAGCTAACTTTTTTTTTAGACATTTTGAATAGTTACTGTGGTAAATATTTTATTTACCATGGTTAAAGGGTAAATCCGGTAAATAAGGGTTAAAAAAATAATATTATAATAATACAAAATTACCCTAAAACGTGTCATAACCTTATTGGTGGACACATACCCGACCATGGACATCCTTGGGTCAATTTGGGGACCCCTTGGAGCCACTTGTATGTGGTAGGGACACATTATATTAATAAAGTTAAAATAAAAATAAAAATGGCATAAGCTTACATCTTTTAGAAGAACAATTTTTACATAGGGTTATACATGTTGGATTTTAGATTATAAATATTAATTAGAAAGATAAAAAGATTTCCTACATAATTATATTTTTTAGACATTAAATAATTTATTTTATTTATGACACAATGATGATGCAGTAATTACTATAATAGTGAAAAATTAAAATAATTGATATTATGAATACCCAAATAAATATAATATGAAACTTTTAATGAATTAAACTAATTTTCTAGGATAATATGATATATTAGGATTGATTTAATTGACTTTTTTCGAAGTAATCAATCTGTTATGAGTTTCACAAAAATCAACTATTGAATAGTGTCAAAATTGACATAAAAGAGTTCTTAAAACAAATATTATATTATTAATTGATATTAAATTCCTAAAAATCTAAGGTTCGGCCAAGAAACTTATATTATGATAGGTTCATCATTAATGGACCACTTGGGGGTCTCTTGGATGTATATAGTAAGTTTATTAACCATATTATATAAAAATACAAAGAGACATTGTAAAAGTGAAACTAATTAACTTAGAGTTAATACTTAAAGATAAGGTTAATATAAGTACCCAAACCTGTCTAAATTCTATTGGATGAGTTGTTTTCGACCCATCCCCACCTCAACATTTGAATAGTCAACTTTGGATCCATTGGAAACCGAATATTAATTTATTATAAATTAATATTTCTAGCTTTTCCAATGGTGCCCCTCACCCCTCTTATAAAAAGGGCACTCCTCCTTCTCATTTCCTCACACCTCTCAAGCCACTTGGCTCGTCCAAACTCTGCCCAACTAAGCTCCCCACATCCCTCTCCTCCTCCTTGAAGCTTACCCTTAGGCAGAAAGCTTTTCAAGAAGTCCTTTGGTTCCAACCAAAGTGAGTTACCTAAATTAAAGGTAACGATTTCTCTTAAATTATTTTCATTTATTTTGCTTCTTCAACCCCCAAACTCTTTTTATTTCCTTTCTTTTGTAACAACACCAGTATCCTCAATATACTAGGATGTTGTTATAAGAAGGATTCAAACTACACATACACACAACTCCATCTAATGGATGATGAACATAATGTTTCTGTGGATGGCAAACTAACGCCTCACGAAACGATGATTGTTCAAATACATCTTACCGCCTCTCATGGTGGCCATTATGATGGAACTGTAATTAAATATGATATTAATGATATATATTTTATATATAAGCTTCTGTAATTCCATTTTATTTCATACCATTATTCGTTTCATGTTGTATATACATACGATCATTTCATTTGAGGAAGTGCGGACTACCGCCCCCTTAAAATGATATGACTCGTTCATACCACACATGGAACGTATAAAGGATGGTGTTAATGAACTTAAGTAACATGTATAAAATATTATATTATACTGGAATAGTAATATACCTATGTATCATTTGTATTCGATTCTTTTAAAATAAAAATTAAATGGAAGTAGCGTTCGTGCGTACGTACGGACTACCGTCTCCACGAACGCGATGAGATTCATTCTCCATCGTATCCATTCAAGTATAATTATAATTTGATGATTTAAAAATGATGTTTAAGGACTTGATACCATTCTGGATTTGAATAATATACAACTTATCCTTTACAAACATGTCTTACGTAACAAAACATACAAAAGCAAACAAGTAAGTTCACACCCGAAACAGCGATAATACTAAGATATTATTATCAAATCAATATTAAAAGATCATATATGATATCATATTAATGTATATGATTCTTGTATAATTTAATAACAATTATTTCACCATTATACAGGAGGTTAACCTACCCCAACCAAGGAAAAGTACAAGGTAAGGGTTTATTTCACAATCTCTCCATTATCCGAGGTTGTTTATATGTAATAATCTACTGGGATATCTTTATCATCCACATCCATGTTTCTTAAAAATGTATTTCAAAACATTTTTACTATTTACAATAATATGGGTTAAAGTCATTTATACCCTTGTTTGACTTTTTATAAGAGGTTTATAAAGGAATCTTTCCGTCGTTTTCAAAACAAGGTCCTTTTTAACCTTTTCGACAGAATTGAGGTAAGAATGTTTTTTTTAACTTATACGGCGGGTGCGGTTATTTTACGCCGTTATAAAATCTTCAAAGCTTTCCTTACAAGCTTATAAGAATATTTTCAATGAAAATGTTTTATTTTATATGGATCTTAAATTATTTCAAAATAAAAGGAGATATTTCTTTAAAAAGAATTTTGATTTCATCTATGTCAACATCCTTTGATGGATTTTAAGATTATTTGAAGTTGATTTATTATGATACAAAACTTTTATATTGTATTGAAGGTTTTGTGATATGTTTGACTGTGGATGTGCTATTTTTATACCATTCATAGTTTATGGTGAAATTATTGACATTTCGTATGCTAGTTTTAATACGAATGTTTATGTTATGTTTAAACCTTTTCATATGGGAATGCATTGGACTTAATAAGTGACGAGTGGAGCCCGTTATAGCTCCTCGATGCATCGGTAGGTCTCATGAGACAAACTAGTGTCTTGGCACAAGGCCTTGACAAAATCTTATTTGTAGTCTTGGCACGAGGCCTTGACTATGTGGTTATGATAGTCTGACATTATGCATTCCAACATTATGAAAGTGGTTATTGATATTGCATGTGATTATTCGATTAGTAGAATATCCATGTGAATAAGTAAATGGCATTATTTCATTTTACTTTTGCCATACTATGTTGAAGTTCAATTTTAAAAGGCTTTTGTTTTAGTAATTCATTGCCTTAAATGTTTATGATTATTTTGAATGTTCCGCTATAATGTTATCCTTACTGGGCATTTGAGCTCACCCCTTTTCTATGTTTTATTTTTCCCAGGTAGTGAAGAAGTAAATTATGAATGACTTGCAGGGATATTATGAGGGGTTAATAGTGTGGATATGAAGACTTTGTTGTTTTAGTAGTTTTTCACTTTGAAATGTAATGTAAAACTTTATGATTATATCTAGTGTTTCCAAGGCTACTAAACCAATCGGTCTTTCAGGATTTGATCTTTCTTGTGATCATGCCAATGTTATGTAATAATGCACTGACTCTAGGTAGCTGGGGTCGGGGCGTTACAATCACTAAACATCATAATTTATGCACAAACCATTACCATCTTCTTGTAGGTCCTCCACATATAACATACCCAATTTACTGCTGATTTTAAAGTTACTCCAACACTGAAAAAATCATGATGTACCTTTGACCATCCATGAATATTTAGACTTCTCTAAAAAGTTCATCTCAAACATATGAAATTAATTTGAACTTAAAAATTTATATATCTGAATTCTTTATAGGTTAACACTATAAGTTTGACACTTCCACTGCTGTTAAACACCATGATCTCTTCCATGAACTGAGCATGTAGATGATCCCTGAATACTACACTGTTACGCTAATACTAATCTAACATCAGATACTTGAGTCTTTCTAGATCCAAAACCACTAGTTACCTATGAGAACATCTGGATGTACCTATCCAAATGTTCTATCTTCCTTCAAACTAAACAATCCCTAGTAAATCAATCACAATTTTCTCAAATGTTTCTTTTATTCATGTAAATAGAACATTTAGAGGATGACTAAATCAAAAGAGGAAAATGGTCATCTACCATAATTTCCCAATTAGGATTCCTCATACCCAGACTTTTTTTGACCTGCATCTCTAACACCCTCCCCACCTGATGGTACTTATAGTGACCCATACTTTTCCTACATTACTATCACATCATTTCAAAGATAAAAAACATAATAGTATTACACATGGAGGATCCATAGGTTTAGTGTCTTGGTAAAACTAGGACTACACATAACAAGTACAACATTAAGCATAAAAATTCATTTAATTTATTCTTCTATAGCTTCTTAGTAGCACTTTTCGTCTTCTTAGTACATGTAGCCACCTGAGGATATACATCAAAATGGGTGAGCTAAAAGCCCAGTAAGAGGATAGATAAGAACAATACATCATGGGGTGAGCATAATCATTACATAGGCAAAAGATCATGAACATGAGAGGAGCATAAATAAAAGACTTGAAATGTGGCAATGCATAAAAATGAAACATCATGTCTTAGTGGTTAACTACCACACATACTTGTGAATAATGATAGCATATTTTTCACACATCATTTCACATTTACTCATGAGATTCATCACATTACCCAATGCATTGGAGCGCCGTATAATTCTGGGCGCACCCGTCACATTTAAACATTCATATTGCGCTATATAATTCCGAGCACACCCGTCACATCATAACATTATCATTATCATGCTCGACACATAGAACACATATAAAAAATGTACATAAATAAAACATGGAAAGGAATGGGTTTAATATCATAATAACACATTCATAATCATTGGGTTCCCAAAAGAAAGAGGGAAAAACATACTTGATACAAGAACCATCAACCTTGAATGAAAGGTAAAAGGTGAGATCATGAAAGAAGTGTTCTTTTGGAAAACATTTTGATGGACATAAAAACCATTGATAAACATGTATATCCCAGACAAGTAAATAAAATGATGAAGAAATGATCTTTGAGGAGTAACCATATCAAAAATGGAGTGAAAGAGGGAGAACCCGAAGGAAGAAAATTGGGTTTGAGATTTCCCCTTACCTTGTACTCGAATTCCTCCTTATCATTAATTTCCAGTATAATGACATTTTATTCATTAATTATAAATTCCAGAACCTTTTATACATTAATAGGTCTCATTATGGTTTCATTATTTCATATTATGTTCCTTTGGATGACCTATAGAGTTTAAAAACATTGATCGGGGATGTTCGTTTTCATGGTTTTCTTGAGTGGTCCACTTCTATCCTTAAATTGATGTTTGGGTAGATCATGGGTAAACATCCAGAACTGATATTACATGTTATAAATGATATTACAGTATCTTTAATAAATTTATAGTGAATTATATTAGATCCAAGTGGATGAATCATTAGATAAGAATTTAATGATGGTTATTTGGGTTAATTTGGGCGGTTTTTGGATCACAACGAACTTGTTTTAACATTTAACTTAGTAATATGGACATAGGTTATTTCCAGAACATAAAATAGAACATAATAAATATAAAATATTCTGTTTCAACCATAAAAATGGTTTCATTTCCAGATCTGAAGGTAGAAATGGAATAAGAGAGCAAGTTGTTTTTTGAAGGTGATAAATTATCACCACATGAACAACGTTCTCTTTAATAAAATAAAACGAATAGGGAAAGGGTGTGGGGTGATATAATATACCATTAGAATCATAAGATTACATTATATGTATAATATTGGAGTTATAAAAAAATTTGGATGAATATAGGTAGGGAGAGATCAAGAAAGGAACTTGAACTTGAAAAGAAATTAAAGGAGAAGATGGAGAGAAATTACCTTTAGAATCCTCCTCTTGAGAACCTCCTTAAGGGCCTAAGCTTGGTCTTTGGATGAGACCAAGAGATCTCGGACGTGGGGGAGAGGCTAGGGAAGGTGTTTTGGCATAGTATAGAGAAGTCTTGGAGTTTGAGAGGTGTGAGGAAAAGAGGGAGTGAAGGGTGGCTTTTATAGTGGAGGGGAGAGGGGTTTCCTTAATATAAAATTGATTAGTTTAATAATTTCACCTAAGACAAGGAATAGTGAGTATTGAACGACCAAGAATAGTTATTTTATAATGTAATCCCGAAACAAGTGGGCTTACATCAGCAGAACATCATCGGTGACTCAATTAATACATTATTTAGCATTTATTGTGAATTATCGGATTCCACTATTCATCAAAAATTCAAGTATCTCAGAAAATTCCCAAAAATTTACCCCAACCATTTTTTGACGTGTAGAATCCAAAAATGAATTCCATTTGTCAAAAATAACTTTCAAAATACTATTAATTTAATATTTAATTAAAATCATAATTTACTTAAAAAACAGTTTTTTAAGATTAAAACCGATTTTATAGTTCTTTCAAAAATTACGTAGGGTGTTATAAAATTATCTAAAAACTATTATACATTGATTCAATAATTTATGAATACATTCCAGGGAAATAAATATTCTTTTAAATTAATTAATTAACAAATAATTAATTATTTATGACTTATAAAATACCAAAAACGTTTACTAAGGTCAAATTGTCACTTTCTATGATGTCTAAATTCTATTTTATTATTCATAGGAAATGTTCATCTTATTTACTATTCATAAGTGTAGGTTACTATTCATAAGGGTAGGTTACTATTCACCAAAATCATTTTTGTTTCATTAGACTCCAAAAACCATCTTGAACACAACTGTGTATGTTGGATTTTCAAAATTCCAAACATAGGGGTGACAAAATTTTGTTTAAAGGTCACTTATCACTTATTAGTTCATTATTTTGTGTTTTTATGACATAAATATAAGAAGGGAATTTTCCATTGAAAAACTTTGGGTCGTTACATTCTTCCCCCCTGAAGAAATTTCGCCCCCGAAATTTCACTTTACACAAAAAGGTGAGGGTACCTCTCCTTCATTACCTCTCCTGGATCCCACCATTTTCTAAAATAGAAAAGGTTAGAACAAAACATAAGTAAACAAGTCAGGAATAACTTATTAATTTAAACAGTTATACCAAAAACATAACATATGGTATCCCTAGGTAAATATTCTTGTGTACATTTTTCTACATATTCTTATGATAGAGGTTTTCTCTAGGGTTTACTAATCCTAATTCCCAAATTAACTAAACCATTCCTCTGATACCAACTATAGGGACCCGGCCTTTTCATACATTACTATTAAATCATTTCAAAGATAAACAACATAATAGTATTAAACATGGAGGATCTAGAGGCTTAGTGTCTTGGGAAAACTAGGACTACACATAACAAGTACAACATTAAGCATAAAAATTCATTTAATTTCTTCTTCTATAGATTCTTAGAAGCACTTTTCCTCTTCTTAGTACATGTAGCCACCTGAGGATATACATCAAAAGGGGTGATCTAAAATCCCATTAAGAGGATAGATAAGAACAATACATCATGGGGTGAGAATAATCATAACATAGGCAAAAGATCATGAACATGAGAGGAGCATAAATAAAAGACTTTAAATGTGGCAATGCATAAAAATGAAACATCATGTCTTAGTGGTTAACTACCACACATACTTGTGAATAAATATATCATCTTGTTCAAACATCATTTCACATTTACTCATGATATTCATCACATTACCCAATGCATTGGAGAGCTGTATAATTCTAGGCGCACCCGTCACATTTAAACATTCATATTGCGCTATATAATTCCGGGAACACCTGTCACATCATAACATTATCATTATCATTCTTGCCAAATAGAACAGATATCAAACATGTACATAAATAACCCATGGAAAGTAATGGGTTTAATATCATAATTACACATTCATAAGCTTTGTGTTTCCAAAAGAAAGAGGGAACAACATACTTGATACAAGAACCATCAACCTTGAATGAAAGGTAAAAGGTGAGATCTTGAAAGAAGAGTTCTTTTGGAAAACATTTTGATGGACATAAAAACCATTGACAAACATGTATATCCCAAAAAACTAAAGGAAATGATGAACAAATGATCTTTGAGGATTAACAATATCAAAAATGGAGTGAAAGAGGGAGAACCCGAAGGAAGAAAATTGGGTTTGAGATTTCCCCTTACCTTGTACTCGAATGCCTCCTTCTTTTTAATGTCCTGTATAATGACATTATATTCATTAATTAGAAATTCCAGAACCTTTTATACGTTAATATTGTTCATTATGGTTTCATTATTTCATATTATGTTCCTTTGGATGACTTATAGTGTTTAAAAACATTGACCGGGGATGTTCGTTTTCATGGTTTTCTTGAGTGGTCCACTTGTATTCTTAAATTGATGTTTGGGTAGATCATGGGTAAACATCCAGAAATGATATTACATGTTATTAATGATATTACATTAGCTTTAATAATTTTATAGTGAATTATATTAGATCCATGTGGAAGAATCATTAGATAATAATTTAATGATGGTTATTTGGGTTAATTTGGGCGGTTTTTGGATCATAACGAACTTGTTTTAACATTTAACTTAGTAATTTGGCCATAGGTTATTTCCAGAACTTGAAATAGAAAATAATAAATATAAAATATTCTGGTTCAACCATAAAAATTGTTTCATGACAAGATCTGAAGGTAGAAATGGATGAAGAGAGCATGTTGTTTTTTGAAGGTGATAAATTATCACCACATGAACAACGTTCTCTTTAATAAAATAAAAGGAAGAGAGAAAGGGTGTGGGGTGATATAATATACCATTAGAATCATAAAATTAAATTATATGTATAATAATGGAGTTAAAAAATAATTTGGATGAATATAGGTAGGGAGAGATCAAGAAAGGAACTTGAACTTGAAAGGAAATTAAAGGAGAAGAGGGAGAGAAATTACCTTTAGAATCCTCCTCTTGAGAACCTCCTTAAGGGCCTAAGATTGGTCTTTTGATGAGACCATGAGCTGTTGGACGTGGGGGAGAGGCTAGGGAAGGTGTTTGGTCAGAGTTTAGAGAAGTCTTGGAGCTTTAGAGGTGTGAGGAAAAGAGGGAGTGAAGGGTGGCTTTTATAGTGGAGGGGAGAGGGGTTTCCTTAATATAAAATTGATTAGTTTAATAATTTCACCTAATACAAGGAATAGTGAGTCCTGAACGACCAAGAATATTAATTTTATAATGTAATCCTGAACCGAGTGGGATTACATCAGCATAACATCATTGGTGACTCAATTAATACATTATTTAGCATTTATTGTGAATTATCGGATTCCACTATTCATAAAAAATTCAAGTATCTCAGAAAATTCCCAAAAATTTACCACAACCATTTTTTGATGTGTAGAATCCAAAAATGAATTCCATTTTTCAAAAATAATTTTCTAAATATTATTAATTTAATATTTAATTTAAATAATAATTTACTTAAAAAACAGTTTTTAAGATTAAAACTGATTTTATAGTTCTTTCAAAAATTACGCAGGGTCTTATAAAATTATCTAAAAACTATTAGACATTGATTAAATAATTTATGAATATATTACATGGAAATAAATATTCTTTTAAATTAATTAATTAATTAATTATTAATTATTTATGACTTATAAAATACCAAAAACGTTTACTAAGGTCAAAATGTCACTTTCTAAAATGTCTAAATTTTATTTTATTATTAACAGGTAATGTTCCTCTTATTTACTATTAATAAGGGTCATGTTACTATTCATAAGGGTAGGTTACTATTCATAAGGGTAGGTTACTATTCACAAAAAAATATTTTTGTTTCATTAGACTCCAAAAACCATCTTGAACACAACCGTGTATGTTGGATTTTCCAAATTCCAAACATAGGGGTGAAAATATTATGTTTAAAGGTCACTTATCACTTAGTAGTTCATTATTTTGTGTTTTTATGACATAAATATAAGAAGATAATTTTCCATTGAAAAACTTTGGGTCGTTACAGTACTACCTGGATGGGTCCACTACCATTAGATAAATTTAGTTCTAACATTAATTGTTGGTTTACCACATTGAAAAAAAAAATTAATCTAAGCATTTTCACCTGCACTATGATAGAATTCCGAATACTATCCTTAGATCACTACACCATGGTTATCTCATCTTTAGCTAATGTTGGTGAGAAAAAAAATCCATGAACTTATTGGAATAATCCATGATCAATGTCTCACTAAACACCAGATATATAAACTCATGGGCCCAATATTCCTTCAATATCTCAAGAAATAAGTTCTCAAATAAATTCATCTCAAAATATTTCGAAGTCATCCTCCTGTGTAGAGAAACCTACACCTATATGTCCTACCATCATTTCACTGGTTCCTTGATCATATATGTTTCCAATTTCAGCCTCTTCCCCAATGATGGTTCAATTTGGACAATAGTGGTCTAAACTAACCCTTTTTAGTCCTTAACTTCTGAGAGTACACCATCTACCTAGAACAATATAGGATGCTGATATTGAAACACTCTAGTCAAATATGCTACGTAAGTCTCAACTCCTTAAGTACCATGATCAATACAATGGATAAGTCACACTAAAATGGTCCTAAGATGATCATAAAATGGTATAGTAAGCACCAGTATATAACTCAATGGAATCACATTGAAAAGAAAAAGACCTTTATTAACAGATGTATAATGTCATAGATATCACAAATAGTAAAATTTGAAAAAGCTAGTATATCCCACAATACCATACACATACCTATCTACACCTAGGTATCATAATATTTGGATTTAAACCCCATATACCCATTTCAGGTTCTGGTATCACACAAAAACACCCATGATCCATATACCCAATGTTACTATAAATTAGAGGAACCTAGTTTATTAAAGTAGAATAATACTAATAATCTATGTAGGAAACCCTTTTAAGTTTATTATTAACACCTTAAATTACTAAACCATTTTTCTATAATTATATAATCCAAAACACCCACAAACAAACTTTTCATGAGAGTCCAATGTAACTAAAACAATGCATTAACATTCACACTATTACCTCTTTAGGCCAATATTTAAACCAAAAACTAAATAATAATCAAATACATGTCATTTATAGAAACCACTAAACTATAACATTGAAAACCCAAAGTAACAACCCAAACCTTGGAAAGTTGGGGTTCTCCTACATAGGAGTTAGAAACTCACTATAATAGTGTCTTCTTACAAGTTTCATACATCCTAAACTTCCAATATTCCATTAAAAATAATATAATTATACCCCACTATGATAATACTATATTACATACCTATCCTAGTAACCCGAAATTCTAAGAGTTGTGTGGCACCACATTACCTCAGGCACACTACCCTGTTTTCTAGAGACTTCCAACTAGTAGTGATAGTTTTCAACTAGCCTTGGGGGGATTATACCATCATATAATAGTTCTATAAAAATAATGGAAATCACTAAGATATATAGTTCAAATGAAAAACAACAATACTATGCATTGGAGATAATAATATTTAGGAAAAAATATCACATTACATAAAAACATTGTTGAAACATACAACAAATAAGAGTAATCTTTTGAGTTATCGAAAGTGTTTCAACCATATACATCTGTATTTGATATGAAAATAAAATGGAATAAATCTAAAATACACTAAGGGTATATATATTCTATATCTAAATCCCATAAACATATCATTTTTATATCAATCGCACTAACATCCAACTATACATTGGTAATAGTGACCATTACCCTCCTTGTGTCATGAGTCATAAAGTCTATATGTGCATCAGGGTGACCATATAATGTGTGATTATGAACTTAAAAAGTCATAACCAATATCATTCTTAGATAATATCCTAACCTATTTAGGTTCACTTAAAGTGAAATTTTCAAGAAAAAATAAAATAACACTAAATAAATTTTACTCCACTCTAAACTCAAAATTCTATGAGTGATAAAACAACCCACTTTTTCTAATGTTGGAATGGGATAATGCTCCCATATTATGAACACATATATAAGATCACATGTTCCCCTAAAAATTTATATAATACTCAATGAAATATACCACCACATCAATAACACATTCAAACCATTATCTCTTGGGGTATAAAACCTCTCTAATTTGTATCACCCTTTGAAACTTATATAGTTGAAATAAAGTCTAGAAGTTAATAATATGAATGAACATGCACAATGATTTATCTTAAAATAATAATAATATCCATGAACCACAATGACATGTACTATAAAAAAGTACTTCCAAAACACAATGATAAAACAATAAAATAGATAATAACATAAAGGGTTTTGTGGTTTAGACTTAGTCCCACTCCATGGGGGGGGGGGAATTTAAAACGTTTAATAATTGAGAGAATCATAATAAGATTAAAAATTTGAATGTTAAATGTATAAGTGATCCTACAATGATATTTATAATAGATCTCAACTCGAGAAACCAATACAACCACATCTTACTCTAGAGGTTTCTGTATGTTTAAATATGACTGTTACTTTGACCTCTAGAGTATCTGACACAACCTTTGGAATCTTACGGTTACTCTAATGCATAAAAATATTTAATCCTACATATATAATTATTTCACACTCTCATCACCTACACTCAATCATCATTGTGGTTTATCTCTATTTCCCTTTGTTATATAATTTTGGACTTTTTTATGAAGTGCCATTATCTATTTGGTAATTTTGTGGAATACTAAATCGTTTTCCAAATAGAAGATATAATGACTTATAAAAAAATGGTTTTCAAATCTATCAAGCATTACAATATCCCACTCGAGAATTATCTTATAGGTTTTATAAATCTCTTTATATAAACCCATAAATTTCTTATTCTCTCAGTATCATTTTATATCTACCTGGTTTCCACAAAAATTCTTCCATTTTTCCTAGACCTAATGAATCAAAATAATATCCTAGAATTTATTGAACATCAACCTTCTTCTACATGTACATTGGATTCTGAACTCTATCAACCTTTTACAACTCCAACACTTTATTTCTTAATAACTTTTGGATGAAGTGATACTTCAACTAAATATTCTTTGTACTTGAGTGAAACATTCGATTATTGGCCAAGTGAATCCCACTATAAGAATTATAGACTAAAATTATAATTTATTGTCTTCTTTTGATATCCTCAAACAACCCTTTAATATAAATAAACTCATTCCATACTTCTTTAAGTGTAACGTAGTCTCCCTCTATTGCTGAAAGTGAATCCATAAGTTGATGTTTCAACATTCAATTCATAGTTATTACTCTATTATTAAAAAATATATTGGGGTGCTCATATGAGTGTCCACATCTTTTAGAAAGCATGAATACACATACCCCTGTAATAGTTCATTCATTCCAAAATAGAGAGAAAAACTTATAGAACCTTTGAGATACCTAATTATCCACTTTATTTCTTCCCAGTGTCCCCTTCAAAGATTAGACATGAACTTACTAACTAATCCTACTACATGAACAATTTTGAACAAATATAAACTACAGTGTACATAAATATTTTATAGATGATGTAGAAAAAACCATCACTATTTACATAACCTCATCTTCCATTCTAGTTTCCTTATATTTTATTAGTTTAAGGTTCCTAACAAGGGTAGTGGTTACTGGCTTTGATTAGTCATTCGAAAATGTTCCACCACCTTCAGAATGTAGTTATACTGAGTTAGTAACAATTTTCTTGAATTTAAGTCCTATAAATTTTTTATCCCCAATATTCTTTTTGTAGCTTCAGGATTTTTTATCTCAAAATTTCTAAACAATTAAGCATTTAACACCATAATATTTTCCACCACTGGTATAACTAATATCTTTTCATCCACATTTAGAAGTAAAATAATGAATTTCCTATCATAAAACACTATTCAATAATAAAAATTATCCTCATATCTTAAAAATATTTTTTATTCCTTTATAAGGGATTTAAATATCTGGTTCTAATACCTCAGTGTATATTTAATACCATACAAGATATATTTGAGATTACACATAAAATTCCCATTCCATTTCTCTATTAAAACATTTATATGCTCTATGTAAATATCCTCTTCTAGATCTCCATGAAGAAATATAGTTTTAACATCTATCTACTCAATATATAATACTTACATGGAAACTATTATGAGTATCATTTGAATTTTTGAATGACTTATAATCAGATATTTTTTTTTGAAAAATAAATACCTTAAATTTATTGAAAAAATTTCATGAAGAACCTTGTATTATGCCATTTTTTATAATAATATTCTTACACCAGTAGATAATCCCACTTGTTCTAAAGTAATCTCATGTCAGTAGGTTATTCCATTAGATCGAATGTCCTAAAAACATGTAAGGAATTCATTTTATCCACTATAAATAACTCCCATTATCTTAAGTCAATCAAAATTATACAATGTTTTTGTAATTTTAGGTTGTATATCATTTTTATTAATAAAATAGTTAATATCAATTTGAAACCTATAAAGATGGAAATAAGTCCTGAAATATCTCCATAATTATCTCTGTAATTTAGCTTTTTCAAAAACCACTTCTTCAGGAATATTACATTTCCAAAAACTACCTCAATATTCTACATTCCCGAATATTTCTAGAATTTATATCCTTAAAAACACTAATGGAGTGTTACATCAATGTAAAACATATTATAGGAAGTATAATGTTTCATAAACTAGCATACTCTCATAATTATTCAGAAATGCTAGTTTTACATTCAGATGAACCCTTTTTTGTGATTCTTTATACTCATCTACAAATCCATCTTATATCCAATACTTCTAAAGGATCTCCTCATTAAAAGAAACATTACATATTCTTAGGACCTTTCAAAATTCATTATACTAGAGTCAAAATCTAATGGGTACATCATGATATCAAACAAAGAAACATGCTATAGACTTAGCCTCTCACCTTTCCCTTTCTTGGAATCAATTTTAATGTAGTTTAGTGATAAAATAAACTTAATATGGGAAAGATAAAAATTATTTTTCATCTAATATAGTTCCAAAATTTTCTACCCCTACATAGTGGAAGTACTTCCACTAACCATATAGTTTGCACAATTTATATCCTCTACCCAAAACTCTTTTAGAAAACAATTATGTAACATTATGATCCTTATAAATTCTCTGATAAAGTTTGGTTCATCCTCTATGAAACTATGTTTCTTAATATGGAATTCTTGAATCGTATGCCTTTTTCTATCAGTAGAATGTATAAAATCCCTACCTCTATATTCCCCACCATTTTCTAATCTCAAAAATTTCAGTTTAAATCAATTCACCTTTTCCTGTATGGATCTCCATCGAACAAAGGTTTCTAAAACATAGTGCTTGTTTTTGTGAATAAATACCCACATCTTCTATACCATATCTTCATTTAATTTAACAAACTTTAGGAAACCTACATAATAATAAATCAGATAAGGCCCCTATATATCCATAGGTACAATCTATAATTCTTTGTCCTTCAATTCCTTTCCTTCCATTTAAAAACACACCTTCTACTACTTCCAAAGAATATACTCTTTTATTTTTCTGTACAACATGATTTTGAGTTTTGTTATACCTTTAACATATAAGATTTTTATACCTTTATCACTTAAGTGACCAAGAAATTCATGCCACAACTTTAAAAATCTTGAATTTGTTTTTCTAGTATGCATTGCTTCTTTTAAAATTTATATCATGTATAATGTTCTATATTTAACTCCTTTGTACATCACTATGGAATCATGTGAAACTTTCCACAATCCATCAAACAATATTATGAAAAAACATGCATCATTTAGTTATCCTTTCAAAATAAAATTCTTTCTTAACCATAGTATGTATTATGCTCATTGAAATTCCAAAAATCCAATGTTTTTAGACTGAACGCTATTATAACCCTTTACCACTATCTTGAGAGCCTCATATTCTACAAGATGTACCTTGTAAAATATTTTAAAACTAAAATTAATCATATATCCCCTCTCATATATATAGTAAAATGAAGCCAAAGATTTTACTATCCAAAAATCATTAAGAATTGATATACTTAGAGAAAGACCAATTTTATCTCCTGAAATGGGTTTTATTATTGTACTTACCGAAAATGAACCCTTCACTCATTGAATTCTCTTTTTTTATAGCCCTTCCCCCAAAAATTCCATCATATGTTTATTCCTTCAATCAAACTACTTCAGCACCTTCTAATCTATCATTTCCCTTAAGACGTTTTTGTATAGTGAAAAACCATAATCTTCCACACTTATTCCTTTCAAATAGAATCATAGATCTCATTATTTTAAATCTACACATTTAGAATTAGATTTATAAATTACAAAAAATCTATGTCACTATTACCACTATAGTTTCTCATCTTGTTAACCATCACACCCCACAATTCTAGGAGTCATGAAAGTAAAATAAAAACCCACTATATATCTATGGACATTACTTTTAATAATTCCAATTTAATCTAAATCATTTTAAAGTCTTTGACAAGACCATCCACTATATTTTCCTCTAATTTTCTCATTCCAAATAGCCTCTATAATAAAAAATTATTTTTTTTATAAAAAATAAATTTTCATATATATTAGAAATAGTTTTTACAAGTTAAAAAGTCATATTTAATTCATAGATGTTATAAGACACATTTTTCTATTATAATATATAGAGAAACCCTAGTTATTTTTTATCCACCCTTTAAAATTATTTTTTTTAATCACTTTTAGTTTGAAACCCATCAACGATGATCCAAATCCTTATATAGTAGATAATCCTATATCATCATTTTATAGAATCCAAAATCTATGCCATCAAACTTATTTATCCAAACCTTACCCTCATCCAACATCATCATTCTATAATCAATGGATTCTCATTGAATCCAAGATAAAAATCTATGATAGAATAGGAGATACATAATAAAACTATTCTATAAAGAAGTGGTTATAATGATGATACTGTACTAAGCTATGAAACAACTGTCCATGGTATAGATATACCAAGATATGACACCACTTGTTGGGTCTAAAACAACTTAAAATGGAAGTAATATACTAACATTCCACAATATAAATGAAGTCCATAACAATTTAATTATAATAAACTAGTGCAACAATGTATCTAAAACTAATAAAAGATTCACCCTAACCCTAGACTTCAACACCATGTACTATGGGAAAAAATTATGAAAGGAATTGATAAAAGAATAAAGAAAAAAACATAAAGGATTTATGTCTCTTGGACTTAGTATTAATTCACCAGAGGGTGAAATTGTAAAAATTTAATAACATAGATAAATCTAATAAGATTATGATTTCAAACATTAAAAGTACAACTGATCCCACCATACTATTAATAATATATGACTAGTGAAACCTGAACCACTACATTCTAATGTTTTTAGATGACTGTGGTTTTAACCATTTTCACTGGATGAATTCCACTACCTTAACAGAATTATCTAGAGAATGTTGTATTCATATGACTTGGATATGTTTACTCTTATGCATCCATATGGAGTATCTTACAAATAATTTTGAAAACTCTCTTTAATATTATACATATATGAATTTAATCCTATGTAGATCCAACTTATAAATTCCTACCATCCAGAATCATTCATCATTATGAATACATCCACTTACCCAGAGATCTAGATATCTAGACTTTTGTTGTGATATTCTAACACCCAAATGTTTAAATTCTAAACTTTTAAAATTTTATCTTTTCAAAATATAGTAGGTCTTAGACAAAAAATGGTTTCCACATTGTTAAGCCTAACATAACTCAATATATCAAAGGAAACCATCAGACAAGAAGCATCTCACACCTTAAGGATGAATGTAGTTACCATATAAAACCCATAGCCACATCTATAATATATTCCTCCACAAGTCTAATGGTCAACACCAACACATTGTGTCATCAAATCAATGGTGTATTCCACTACAATTATGATGAGTAGGTCTCCCCTTGTTTACACACTCCTAACAGCCTCAGTCCTAAATGGTGAGTGGAGTCATCATAAATCTATATCCATGTAATCGGTGAACCTCATTCACTACAATCATTGGTGATCATTATCACCCCACATCAAGATAATGAACATTACCACAAAACTCATATATAAATCATAGAAAATTTGTATATATCTAGAAATATAAAGAAAAAAATGAATTTTTTTTCAATTAATTCACAAGTCAAAGACCCTCATAGAATCCATTTTCATCAAATCATGAATATTAACCTCAGATTCTCACACCAGGAATCTGTTAGGATGGTATGCCTCTAAGTATGATATACTCTATAATACCAAATGTAGGATCAAATAAGTATAATGAGATACAAATACAAGAGGGGGGAGAATTGTATTCTTTTAAAAAAATCCCTTAGGAAATTTTGGAAAACCAAAATTCACAACACCTATACGTTCTAAAGACATGATTGATTCCAGAAAAGTGATTCCAGAAATGAAACTTAACAAAAGTTTACACCAACTAAGATTCTACCTTAAAGCGTATAGAATCGAAGTAAAATAGTGTACAAGTAAGGAAGTATATGAAATTTATACTTTCGTTAACAATACAAAATGCAGTGGAAAAACAAAGTAGTAAAACTACAAGTAACAAACAATAACTATTTTAACCCAAAGAGAAGGGTATCCAACAACCCTGGATAAGAGGTCCCTTGATTTATACATTCAAGAAATTCTATCTTACCCACACTAGGGTAAGCCCTCGATACGAAGATCAGAGTCTATCATGTTATCCCTGCAAGCCCTCAACTATCAGGTAGTTGACACCTCTTCCATCCTCAGCAAGGAAGCCCTCAACTTCATGGTGTTGGATCCTCTATCCTCCTATCCTCGAAATCCCCTGATTAAAATCAGAAACAAGAGGAGTCGCACAAAGTAATTCTTCATGAGGAAAATTTTGAACAAGCTGTTAAAACTTTCTACACGAAGCATTGAGAGTTGATAAGATCCTATCTCTCTAGAAATCACTTCAAAATCATGTAAGCACTAATGTCGTCAAAAATTCCAAAAGTATCGAACACTTTCAATTGAGATCTTATTTATAGGTGAAGCTCCAATGGTCGACTCTCTCCTCCAATGGTCATATTTTTCCATGAATTTCGGAGGGACCTATACACATGTCACTCAACCAACGGTTAGTCAATAACTGAAAGCATGACATCATTTTATAATGAAACTACTGTAAGCATAAGTAAAACTGAAGTTCAGAATGTAAGAAATAAAAAGTTTGTAGTCTAAAAAAAATGGAATTCATAGTCTATAAGAAAGAGACATTCAGATTCTGTTTTGTAGGAATTCGGAACCTGAATTCTGTAGAAATTTAGAGTATGAATTTCAAGGATATTCGGAGTTTGGTTTCACCATAAATCGGAACCATAACTTACAATGTTCGAAGTCAGAGTTCATGGGAATTCGGAGTCAGAACTTTGATAAGTTAGTAATCAGAATTCAGAGTCGAACTACATGAGATTTTTTATCCATAATTCATAGTTGAACTTCATGAGAGTTCATGTCCAGAATTCGGAGTCAGACTACATAAGAGTTCGTATCCATAATTTGGAGTTGAACTTCTTGAGAGTTCGTATCTAGAATTCGGAGTGGAACTTCATGAGAGTTCGTATCCAGAATTCGGAGTGGAACTTCATGAGAGTTCGTATCCAGAATTCAGAGTGTAACTTCATGAGAGTTCGTATCCAGAATTCGGAGTGGAACTTCATGAGAGTTCGTATCCAGAATTCGGAGTGGAACTTCATGAGAGTTCGTACTCGGAATTCAGATCCTAAAATTGAATGCTTCATATCTAAGTATTGAAGTGCACTGTGTTGCATTTGTTGTCAATGAGGAATGTTGTTGTCAAGGAATGAATGGATGGATGTCAATGCATTTCAATATGTGAACGACAAAGGATGTGATGGAGGTGGTGATGAAGGAGAATGGCCATGGTACTAAGATGCATGTCACTTAGGAGATTCACTAAGTGACATAGGATGTTGTGGTTGAAACATTCTCTATGGATATCAGACGATTGTAGAACTGATCTTAATGTTTCAATACTTGTATCAAGGTGATACTAAGTGACAACACTTGAAGAATTAATGATGATGGAGCATCATTATATCAGACGATTGTTGAGCTGTTCTTAAAGTTCAAAGAACTTGTATCAAGTGGATACAATGTTACAACAATGTTAGAAGACCATGCATTGTATTGAAAATGCATGATGAGTTGAAGATGATCCATCCACAATCTCTAAGTGGATGAAGTGGATTAAATAAGTCCATGCACTATCAGTTAGTGCATGTGAATATGAAGAAGATTCAACTTGATCTCTAATTAGATCAATAAAGAACATTGAAGAGTTATTTGATTCAGGAGCTTCGGTTGAAGATGAACCTTCGGGAATTTCACTCCTAAGCGACGATTAAATGTTTAAGAGGAATGGAGGAATTCCTAAGAAGAAGAGAAGAGAAGAAATGAAGAAGGGAGAATGGATTAGAGGAAGATGGCTTGGCATTTAGAATTGGCATTTTTCATATGGAGTACTTTGTTTTTTTGACAAAGTAACATTCTGTCCCTTTGCCAAAAATTAGGCCAGCCAAGGCCAGCCCACGAGTTCAACCCCACGGCTCATGTGGGCACTAGGAGCCACTCCCCTGGGGGATCCCATGGAGCAAGCCCAAGGCGGAAGGAGGCCAAGCGGTGATCAAATCCGCGCGGCAGGGGCGCGTAGCGCGCGCCCGCGAGAGGCAGAGTGGGCGTTAGTGGCGCGCCCGAGTGGCAGGGGTGGGCGCAGAGCGCGCCTGCAGAAGAACTCAGTGCAGGGTGGTACCGAGAGGGGAGGAGATTCAATTGAGCCGGCTGGGGGAGCGGATGGTTGATAAGCCGCGGAAAAACCGCGCTTCGTTTCGATGTGGGACGCGGTATTTTGCCGCGGAAGAGATCCTGGCCGCCCATCCAATCGCGCGGCTGATCACAGCCGCTCATCGCATCCCGCACGCGATCTTCTGATCGCGGCCGTCCAAAGATCTGATCCAACGGCCTACGAGGCGTCTCCTTCCTCGAGCCATGCCGAAGCCTCCCCGCGAGCCTCCGACGAACCAGGCGCCATCCGAGCATGGATTTTGAGATCCCGACCACCATTGCCGAAGCCGAATGCTCCATTGAGTTCGTCCGGCCCTACTGAACACAACCATGCATAAAAATGGACGTGCATGCAATGTATGGAGAATTTGGAGTTTGGCCGAGGCAAGAAACGATGCCGAGGCAATGAAGAGTTCGTGTTTTGCATGGATTATAAAAGAGAGGCCATGCACACATTCGAATGTGCATGCATGTGAAGAAGGCCGAGGAAAAATAAAAGAAGGAAGAAGCCTGCATGAACCGAGGATAAAAATCAAGATTTGGAAAGATTTTTAAACAATCCGAAATCTTCGGGATTTTGAAGTTAAACCACGCGGATGTTTTAAGGCATCCCTCTGCCTATAAAAGGAGAGCCCGAGGAGATGGTTAGGCTTGCTGAAAACCTTGGAAGACCCGTGAGTGCCTTTGTGCCTCGCGAAGTAGAAAGCCCCGCGCACACTTGCGCGGATGAAGTTCCAAAGCCACCTGAGGCTCTGAAGGAGGTCCCTGCCCGCGTACTCGCGCGAAAGAAGGAGCCCTCACTACCCGTAAATTTGCGTGGCAGGAGGAGCTTGTGCGGCCAGCTTGTGCCTTGTACTTGCGCGACCCGAGGCCGTATCGCTTGTGCGCCCCGCAGTTTGGTACCTTGCGCGGCTACGGCTAAAGAACTTGCACGGCTGTCCGAGGACTGGCGCGACCCTTGTGCACCTTGAGGACTTGCGCTCGGAATTAGAAGTCAGTAGAGGCCACACTCTTGCAACATTGCATGGAGAATAAGTGGAGAAGAACCCGAGGGCATACCTTTGTGTGAGCCAAGTGAAGATAAGAACTCTCTACGGGCAGTAGGTGTTCAAAGTGGAAGGCCAAGGCTTATCCCTTGTGTGTGCACCAAGTGAAGACAAACACCTAAGCCTACATGTGTGCAAAAAGAAAACAAAGAGGTTGTATCCCTTGTGTGTACAAAATGGAGAACCAAGTGTGTGCATAAGTGAAGTGCACACTTTGAAGAAGATTAAAAGAACAAGGAACTGTGTGTGCTTAGTATGTGAAGTAGGCCAAGCCCAAGTGTGTGCAAAACGAAGAACAAGTTGTGTGTGCACCAAGTGAAGACCACACATTTTGTGTGTGTGCAATGTGAAGGAGGAAGGCTAAAGACTTACCTTAGTGGTGTGTGTGAAAAGGAATAAAAAGGCCGAACCTAGTGTGTGCACTAAGTGAAGTGTATACACTTAGAAGAAGTGGAAGAATCTCACACTAAAGTATAACACACATTTATGTGTGTAATCAAAAGGAATTAAGTGTGTGAATGAAGTGATAAGGTGTGTGCTAAAAAGGATTACACCCTTTGTGGGTTTATTGCACCAAGAGGAGAAGAAGGGAAGTGCATGCATGCATGCATGCACATGCACCCGTGAACAAAGCCAAATCTGGTTGTGTGCATTTGAGGAGTCCAAGACCAGGAGATCTTGAAGATATTGTGATTCCATGCATTCAGTGCATGAAGTTGATCTGATGTGAGACTGGACCAGACTGAAGTTAAAGATATCAGTTGTCTGAGTATTCAGTAGCTGGAGAGAAGCCAGGTCATCCTGAGAAGAAGGAGACAAATCCTGAGCAAGACGAGAAGACCTAATCAACTCAAGTGATCAGAGGTACAGAGCAAGGCTAGCAGTCTTTATCCCAGACTGCTGAAGATACTTGAAGAAGCTTAAAGTGAAGAAGAGCTACTCGTGCGACTCGAGGAGCCAAGAGAAGACCCTGTGGGACTCAGGGAGAAGAAGTCTTCAGTGGGATTCTGGAGCAGGCCAGTGGGACTCTGGTAACACTGTGGGACGCAGTATAAAGACCCTCCTGTGGGACTCAGGAGAGATACAGTGGGATTCTGTATCGACCATTGTAATTCTAACAAGTTATAATGGAGAAACCATGTTGGGGTGTATAACCAACATGGCAAGGACGTTGGCCTTTGGTGCCGAACCTTGTAAATCCTTGTGTCCTGTGCCTTTACATTTACTGCATCATTCGAGGAAAGGCTGAGAGATACAAGAAGAGTGGATCGAGGCTTTAACCATCCATAGAGGTTTAATTTATAAGAATCAATTAGTGAAAAGTTTTAAGGGATCACTGATTCACCCCCTCCCCCTCTAAGTGATTCACACTGATCTGGGCACTTCAATTGGTATCAGAGCCAGGTTACCTCTAAAAGATCCAAGAGAGTCTTTATGAAGTGCAGATTTGAGGAAATGAGTAACCATCCTCAAATGGAGATATCTGCCAAGACACAGAAAAATAGAAAGAAGAAACAGGCCAAGAAGATGAAGAAAGCCTGTCCTAGCTATGATGAAGTTGGAATAATGAATGATCTTCAAAATGCAATCGAATATCTTCAGAAGACAGTCCCCAAGGAAGTTGCAATGTGTATAGCTACAGTCATCCTTGTTCTTCAAGAAGAAAAATCACAGTTAGAAGAAGAAGCCAATGTAATGGAAGATCAATTGGCAAAAAGGGTTGGCATAACCAACACTCTCAGAAAGCTGGTGAAGGCTAAAGATGAAACTGTTTCCCTTTGCAATGAAAGATATGAAGACACTACTGAAGAATTGCAAAGAAGCCATTCTGAGAAATAATTCTTTAAGACAGTGTTCAAAGATGTGTTTCATGCACTGGAGAAGTTGCACAATGTGTCAATGAATGTCAGAGATGCTCAAATTGAAGACAAAGTCAAAATGGTGAAGGAGCTTGACAACTCATTACATGAAATAAAGAAGGTGCATGATGACCAGATGGAACAGCTGAAACAGAATTGGTAAGGTAGGCTAAGATTGGTTGAGGATGAGAAGAACTCCCTCAATATGAAATTCTTTGAACTGGAGGTGATATTGAAAAATCTGCAATCACCCAAAGCTGAAGCCTCCCAGTCAGCTGAAAGAAGAAATGTTTCTACTCAAGTGAGCTTTGAGAAGGATGATTCTAAAATAAAGACATCCTCTAATGAAAGGGCAACATCTTCTAAAAGGAAGGTACCATCCATCCCATCTTGTACTAATGCTTCTAATTGTGTTTCCACAAAAAGTGCAGGATGGAAGAATAATTCCAAACAAGTATGGATGAAGAAAATGAAGAAGCAGAGCTCTCCTGAAACAACAAAGCAGCTCCAGAAAAGTACCCAAAAATCAGAAGGACTGAAGAAGTCAAGATTTGTGGGTCAATGTTGGTGTTGTAATTAGTATGGGCACTATGCAAAGGATTGTTGGTACAATCCACTAAATGTCAAATCACAAAGGAAGCCCATGCCAAGGGGGAGCAAGCCAGAAGGAAATAAGCAACATCCACAGGTCCAGAGACATCTGTTTACTGCTAACAGATTTGGATTTCTCGACAACATCTGGGATGGTTGCAGAAGTGGTCAAAAGAATGATACATGTCAATCTCCAACTGTATCCAAAGCTGGAAAGAAGAAAAGATCACAGAACCTGACTTAGAAAGAATCCTTGGGAAGCAAGCATAAGAAATTGGAAGATGCTCCCAAGAAGATTATGAAAAAGGAAGATAAGTCCTTGGAATTCAAATCCAAGAAGGGTGATGCATCAAGAAGAGCCACCAAGAAGACATGCTTCTACTGTGGAAAGAAAGGTCATACCATGGATCTTTGCAAACAAGCCATGGAAATCTATAAAATCCAACTGAACTCAAACAGACAATCAATCCAAAAGAAGCAGAAGGGATTGATTGAAAACAAGTTTCCTAAGAGAGGTAGCTTGACAGCATCAAAGGAACCATGTGAAACTTCCAGAACTGAGGCCACACTTCCAAATGACTTGTTAGTCATATGGCCAAATCAGTTGCAACTTGCTAGAGAACTGCAAAGAGCTGAAGATGAAGTTCTGGCAATTGCTAAGGCAAAAGGGAAGAAGAAGATTTCACATGAAGATGTGTTGAGATCCACACCAGCACAACATCAATGAAGATCAAACGTGCAAGTGTGAAGAATGGTGAAAATGGGACATCTCGGTTGAGAGAATCTTCTCAACCTTGTTGTTCACATTGATGAACCAAGGAGGTTCCATCTTATTCCCTTATACACTTGTATTTACATGTGCTAACATTGCAGGGAATTGAAGATGATGATCATTCTCATCTGGAGAGTGGTTTGGACAGAATGGAGTGCACCCCTTGAGGGGGAGCCAATCTGAAGAAGATGGGATTCTTAGATTAATACCATCTTGAGAAAAGTGAAGGTATTCCAATCATACTTTCATCCCTTGTTTCTTAATTGAGTTTATCTTGTCAATTAAGGGGGAGTATAGATTGAAGACAAATGGATGAAAGGGGGAGCTTTATCTGTGCACCTGAACTTTCTAATGAGTTTGGTGAAGCATGTGCAGGATTTAGCAATTCATTGAATATCTAAAAATTTCAAACCCCTGAAGCATGATCTCACATGTTATAGTGAATGTGGGGAGTATTGAGTTCCTTGGTTACATCACTCTTGTTTTCTACACCGGGTTATCCCAAGTAGACTTAGAGTTGATCTACTAATGGTTCTTTGCTCAAGAGAACATGTGGCATCATCCCTCTCTTAGTTTTTTTCAAGAAAATACTTTTCAAAGGGAGGAAGTGATTTTTGGATAAGAGCCACACCACATCTCTGAATTTGATTGCCAATAAGGGGGAGAAAAGATTGGGCACACATATTGACTCATTTATATGTGCTGAAGTTGTGATATTGACAACAAATACAAAGGGGGAGATTGAAGTGCACTGTGTTGCATTTGTTGTCAATGAGGTATGTTGTTGTCAAGGAATGAATGGATGGATGTCAAGGCGTTTCAATATGTGAATGACAAAGGATGTGATGGTGATGGTGATGAAGGAGAATGGCCATGGTACTAATGCATGTCACTTAGGAGATTCACTAAGTGACATAGGATGTTGTGGTTGAAACATTCTCTATGGATATCAGACGATTGTAGAACTGATCTTAATGTTTCAATACTTGTATCAAGGTGATACTAAGTGACAACACTTGAAGAATGAATGATGATGGAGCATCATTATATCAGATGATTGTTGAGCTGTTCTTAAAGTTCAAAGAACTTGTATCAAGTGGATACAATGTTACAACAATGTTATAAGACCATGCATTGTATTGAAAATGCATGAGGAGTTGAAGATGATCCATCCACAGTCTCTAAGTGGATGAAGTGTATTAAATAAGTCCATGTACTATCACTTAGTGCATGTGAATATGAAGAAGATCCAACTTGATCTCTAATTAGATCAATAAAGAACATTGAAGAGTTATTTGATTCAGGAGCTTCGGTTGAAGATGAACCTTCAGGAATTTCACTCCTAAGTGACGATTAAATGTTTAAGAGGAATGGAGGAATTCCTAAGAAGAAGAGAAGAGAAGAAATGAAGAAGGGATAATGGATTAGAGGAAGATGGCTTGGCATTTAGAATTGGCATTTTTCATATGGAGTACTTTGTTTTTTTGACAAAGTAACATTCTGTCCCTTTGCCAAAAATTAGGCCAGCCAAGGCCAGCCCACGAGTTCAACCCCACGGCTCATGTGGGCACTAGGCGCCACGCCCATGGGGGATCCCATGGAGCAAGCCCAAGGCGGCAGGAGGCCACGCGGTGATCAAATCCGCGCAGTAGGGGCGCGTAGCGCGCGCCCGCGAGAGGCAGAGTGGGCGCCAGTGGCGCGCCCGAGTGGCAGGGGTGGGCGCAGAGCGCGCCCACAGAAGAACTCAGTGCGGGGCGGCACTGAGAGGGGAGGAGATTCAATTGAGCCAGCTGGGGGAGCGGATGGTTGATAAGCCGCGGAAAAACCGCGCTTCGTTTCGATGTGGGACGCGGGATTTTGCCGCGGAAGAGATCCTGGCCGCCCATCCAATTGCACAGCTGATCACAGCCGCTCATCGCATCCCGCATGCGATCTTCTGATCGCGGCCATCCAAAGATCTGATCCAACGGCCTGCGAGGCGTCTCCTTCCTCGAGCCATGCCAAAGCCTCCCCGCGAGCCTCCGACGAACCAGGCGCCATCCGAGCATGGATTTTGAGATCCCGGCCACCATTGCCGAAGCCGAAGGCTCCATTGAGTTCGTCCAGCCCTACTGAACACAACGATACATAAAAATGGGCGTGCATGCAATGTATAGAGAATTTGGAGTTTGGCCGAGGCAAGAAACGATGCCGAGGCTATGAAGAGTTCGTGTTTTGCATGGATTATAAAAGAGAGGCCATGCACACATTCGAATGTGCATGCATGTGAAGAAGGCCGAGGAAAAATAAAAGAAGGAAGAAGCCCATGTGAACCGAGGATAAAAATCAAGATTTGGAAAGATTTTTAAACGATCCGAAATCTTTGGGATTTTGAAGTTAAACCACGCGGATGTTTTGAGGCATCCCTCTGCCTATAAAAGGAGAGCCCGAGGAGATGGTTAGGCTTGCTGAAAATCTTGGAAGACCCGTGAGTGCCTTTGTGCCTCGTGAAGTAGAAAGCCCCGCGCACACTTGCGCGGCTGAAGTTCCAGAGCCACACGAGGCTCTGAAGGAGGTCCCTGCCCGCGTACTCGCGCGGCAGAAGGAGCCCTCACTACCCGCAAATTTGCGTGGCAGGAGGAGCTTGTGCGGCCAGCTTGTGCCTTGCACTTGCGCGACCCGAGGCCGCATCGCTTGTGCGCCCCATGGCTTGGTACCTTGCGCGGCTGCGGCTAAAGAACTTGCACGGCTGTCCGAGGACTGGCGCGACCCTTGTGCACCTTGAGGACTTGTGCGCGGCATTTGAAGACAGTAGAGGCCACACTCTTGCAACCTTGCATGGAGAATAAGTGGAGAAGAACCTGAGGGCATACCTTTGTGTGAGCCAAGTGAAGAGAAGAACTCTCTACGGGCAGTAGGTGTTCAAAGTGTAAGGCCAAGGCTTAGCCCTTGTGTGTGCACAAAGTGAAGACAAACACCTAAGCCTACATGTGTGCAAAAAGAAAAAAAAGAGGCTGTAGCCCTTGTGTGTACAAAATGGAGAACCAAGTGTGTGCATAAGTGAAGTTCACACTTTGAAGAAGATTAAAAGAACAAGGAAGTGTGTGTGCTTAGTATGTGAAGTAGGCCAAGCCCAAGTGTGTGCAAAATAAAGAACAAGTTGTGTGTGCACCAAGTGAAGACCACACATTTTGTGTGTGTGCAAAGTGAAGGAGGAAGGCTAAAGACTTACCTTAGTGGTGTGTGTGCAAACGAATAAAAAGGCCGAACCTAGTGTGTGCACTATGTGAAGTGTATACACTTAGAAAAAGTGGAAGAATCTCACACTAAAGTATAACACACATTTATGTGTGTAATCAAAAGGAATTAAGTGTGTGAAGGAAGTGAGAAGGTGTGTGCTAAAAAGGATTACACACTTTGTGGGTTTATTGCACCAAGAGGAGAAGAAGGGAAGTGCATGCATGCATGCATGCACATGCACACGTGAACAAATCCAAATCTGGTTGTGTGCATTTGAGGAGTCCAAGACCAGGAGATCTTGAAGATATTGTGATGCCATGCATTCAGTGCATGAAGTTGATCTGATGTGAGACTGGACCAGACTGAAGTTAAAGATATCAGTTGTCTGAGTATTCAGTAGCTGGAGAGAAGCCAGGTCATCCTGAGAAGAAGGAGATAAATCCTGAGCAAGACGAGAAGACCAGATCAACTCAAGTGATCAGAGGTACAGAGCAAGGCCAGCAGTCTTTATCCCAGACTGCTGAAGATACTTGAAGAAGCTTAAAGTGAAGAAGAGCTACTCGTGCGACTCGAGGAGCCAAGAGAAGACCCTGTGGGACTCAGGGAGAAGAAGTATTCAGTGGGATTCTGGGGCAGGCCAGTGGGACTCTGGTAACACTGTGGGACGCAGTATAAAGACCCTCATGTGGGACTCAGGAGAGATATAGTGGGATGCTGTATCGACCATTGTAATTCTAACAAGTTATAATGGAGAAACCATGCTGGGGCGTATAACCAACCTGGAAAGGACGTAGGCCTTTGGTGCCGAACCTTGTAAATCCTTGTGTCCTGTGCCTTTACATTTACTGCATCATTCGAGGAAAGGCTGAGAGATACAAGAAGAGTGGATCGAGGCTTTAACCAGCCACAGAGGTTTAATTGATAAGAATCAATTAGTAAAAAGTTTTAAGGGATCACTAATTCACCCCCTCCCCCTCTCAGTGATTCACACTGATCTGGGCACTTCAAGTATTATATAATTCCGAGGTTTTAGATAAGAATCCAATTTTTATACTTAAGAAAAATATTGATATGAACAATGAAACATGGTAGGGGTAAATTCCTTTTGGAAGGAAATTTTCCTTATATAATTAAAATATATATTTTCTCAAGTATAAGGTGTTTGTGATTTTCCAAACAAGAAGGAATGGAAAAATTCATAAGGAAAACCTTATTGAATCAACAATCTCCCCCTTTTTGGAAAGCACAAACAACCTTTCGAAAAACAATATAAGGACTTAGAAAAAAATTTCTAGACTTGAAATTAATGATTATCTCTCTTTGTTTATGGATAATGGTGAAAACGACTAAATCCCCCTTAGGATTTGAAACTCTAAGGATCGTATTCTAGATTTCCAAAATTGAGTTTTCATTATCATGGGAATGAAAAACATTGTAATGAGAAACTTCCCTTTACTTTAGGATAATTCTTCTTAACTTAGAAAGTTTTATTCTCCATTTTAGATTTTTCCTTCTATCCTTTTTGAGTAGTTCTTTTTCCTTCTCTCCCTTTGTTATTTTCAAAAAGAATTTAGGGAATGGAAAAGAAATAAAGTGCCTGAAACATTAGTACATAATTACACAAGATATAAACAACCAGATATTTCATTAGAATTTAAAGAATTTTTACAAGGAAAGACATTACAACAAAAAATTGGATTGGTCTATTTTTCTTCCTTTTCCTTGGGGATTAACTTCTTCAACAGGGTTTTCAGCTTCATCAAGTCTTTCTATTCCTCCTCAGCTTGCTTTTCTAAGGCTTTAATCCTTCTATATTGAGCCTTCAGAGCCTTAGACTGTGCCTTAAGAATTTTATCCTACATCACAAGATTTTCTTCAATCTCAATCTGGAGATCTCTTTCCCCTTTCCAGCTTTGAGCAACCGAGTTAAGCTTCCCATTTAGATCCTTCACCTGTTGATTCTGAGAATTTTTCTCAAGGGTCATCTTATCCTAAAGATTCTTCATCTTGGCATCCTCAATGTCAAAAGCTTCTTTTACATTATTCTGAAATTGATCAAGCACTGCCATGTCATCATTAATTTTATTTGACCATAGAGTGGTTTTTCTTCATGATTTTCTATGAACATCATAATTGATGAGAAAATTTCTATGCTCAGCCTCAATCTTCACACACTTATCCATCATCATGGATACGAATTCTGATTTCTGATTTAATTTGTGTTGAAGAATCTAGCATTTGGAGTCTATGCTGGGAAATATCAGAATTGTATCCACCAATTTCTTCAAAGACTCAACAAAAAAATCATGTCCTAGTGCTGATGATTCTGAATCAGACACCTTGCTCGGGGATTGTTCTTCATCAATTTCCACCAACTTTATTTTAGAAGAGCCACCAACATGCTTCTTTCTTATGATACCTTTTTTTGGGGTTTCCATAATCACCTTCTTACCCTTATCAACTTTTGGAATGGGTTCGTCATCAGAATATTCTTCCTCACTTTCAGATAGTTGAACATTTTTGTCTTCATCCAATTTCTCCTTCTCTATTCCTTCTTCAAGAAAGTGTTTCTTATAGCTTTCTTCCTCAGATAATTAATTTTCTTTCTGTTCTTCCTTGTCATCATCTTTCTTACCATGTTTCTCATCTCCCTTTCCTGGAGTAACAATCTTTGAGGACTCGACCTCAGAAATTCAGAGTGGTAGTATTTCTGATGGATTTGCCTTCTCTTGATATTCCAAAACATGTTTAATCAAGTCATCTAGATTACCAATGTCTTCTTCTACTTACTCTTGTTCTTCTCCTTTTTCAAAAACTTCTTTCTCTTTAGGGTTTTCCGGAGTGAAGTATTTCTTTCCAGGGGTCTCCGATAAAGGTTGGACAACAAATGTTTCTGGTATAGGAATCTTCTCAGAAGCTACTTCTGTGTCTCTCAAAAGAGATTGTACAAATTCAGTTTCAGAAATCTTCTTCTTCATCTTCTTCTACTTTTCTACCTTCTCAAGCTATTCAACAGTCTTCTATCTTATGGATTTAGCTTCAGTAGGGTCCAATCCAAATTGAGGTTCCCCTTCTTTCCTTTTCTCCTTATCTTTCCTCCATTTAGCAACCACCTCACCTGGATATGCTTTCTGTTTCTTCGGCTTTGGAGGTGAAAATTGGGTTTCCTTAGCTTTAGGGGTCTTGTCTTCATCCACCACTTCATTCAATTTCCTCTTCTTATCAACCTTCTTCACTGGTTCATATTTCTCCACATTTTCCAGAACAACTTATGCCTCCTCCTCTGGCAGATCATAAAAATCACTTGACTATTTTGAAAAACTGACTTTCATCATCTTTAAGGTGTCATCACTAATTAGCATGACCATACAATGTCTCGTCTTGGAGGTGCAAGAAACTTTGAAAGAATCAAGACACCGAATAATAATCTTGGAGAGAAGATCAAGATACAAAATAATTTGAGCTTTCAAAGTGCCATTCTTGATGTTCTGGAATGTAATAATAATGTGCCTCATCAGATTGATCTTTCTTAGATTTACCAAGAAATCCAAGATGTAAATATCACATTTCATTAATTTATCCTTATCACCTCTTCTCGGAACGAGAAACCCTTGAACCCACAATGGAAAAAATCCAGTTGTTGGTGGAGAGATGGGAAATCCTGGTTGTTTTGTCATCTTTGAGTCCCAAACATTCCATTTCCTTCACTTTTCTGAAACTTCCTTGCACATCTGGTAGATTATGTGAACAAATTTGTCTTCACCATCATATGATAAGACCACCAAGCTTGCAGCCTTGGTGTAAGAGATCTTGTAATTCTTTCCGTAGCTCTTAAAGGAGAATTTTCTCTGCCATCTTCTTCATAGAAGTAAACATGCTCATAAAATTCTATAAGAAAATTCCTTTAAAGAACATCCTGATCCTTTTCATTTGATATGCAGAAATCTTCCCACCCATTTAGCTTGATATTCTTAGCAATAAGAGAATCATACTTACTAAAAAAGTATGTATGGATCAAACTTTCCCTGTAGACTAACCAACTTGAGATTGGATTTATGGTAGATATATCTTGGGAAGTGGCTTCTATAGACATCCGGAATGGAGGAGCACTGAAAGATTCAGAACGGGCTTTAAGAACTGAGGCACAGCTTCGACACGCGAGGGATTTGAAATCTATGTGGGACAACCATCGGGGGTCCCCTTTATATAGGCGGTGGTAGTGACCTCTGAACATCAACAACCAATATAACGGTTGAAAAACTCTTTGCTCTGATCTGATGGTTGAAAATATACCCACAAGGAAATCTTGAATCCGATATTTTGAGGTTTTAACAAAAACATTTGGATTTAAAAAGAAATGAATCCAAGAAATTTTATAAGAAAAAGAGACTACCAGCAACTAAAAATGATTAAGAAAACTTAGGTAAGGAAGTCATACATTTCGGATTGGATAGAAAGTTTATTCGTAATAGGTGATATTCTTCTTGAAGAAAATTTGACTACGAAAAACTTACTACAAAAAACTCACTACGAAAAACTTAAAGTTGAAAAGTTTATTGCAAAAACATTGAGTACCAAAACACTAGTACGAAAAGTATGAGTACGAAAATTCCAATTATGAAAATTCTCATTACGAAAATTCTCATTACGAAAATTCTCATTACAAAAATTTCCAGTATGAAAAATTTATTAAGAAACTTTACAGTACGAAAATTATCAGTACGAAAACTTCATTATGAAAATTTTTTAAAGACTCATTACGAAAATTTTGGAAAGACTCATTACGAAATTTTTTGAAAGGATAACAAAAAAATGTACTCCCCCTATGAAAATGTGTTTATTACTATAAAGAGAATGGTTCAACAAGAAGTTAATGAAGGAAGATTATCTCATGGTTATCATTCCTAAATACTGTTTAATGTATTCAGATCTATCAGAGGGTAAAGATTTTGTGAAAATGTCAGCAAGTTGATCTTGCATTCTGATAAATTGAAGAATGATATCTCCTTTTTGTGTGTGATCCCTATGAAATTGATTCCTAATATCTATGTGTTTTTCATGAGAATGGTGTGCATTGTTTTTACTGAGGGAAATGGTATTTCTGTTATCACACAAAATTTGAGTCTTAGTAAAACTCAAGCCATAGTCTGTGAGTGTGTGTTACATCCACAACACATGAGTACAACAACTTCCAGCTGCTACATATTCAGCTTCAATAGTGGAGAGAGATATAGAATGTTGCTTCTTGCAAGACCAAGAAACTAATGAATCTCCTAAGAAATGACATGTTCTAGATGTACTTTTTCTATCCATTCTACACCCACCAAAGTCAGCATCTGAAAAGATTTTTAAAACAAAATCATTTCCAGAAGTATAAAATAGTCTGAGATCCATGGTTCCCTTTAGGTAGCGAAAAATTCTATTCACTGCCTTTAAATGTGATTACATAGGATTGGATTGATATCTAGCACATAAGAATAATGAAAAAATCATGTCTGGACGACTAGCTATCAAGTATAGTAAGCTTCCTATTATACCTCTAAAAGATGTTTGATCCACTGGTTTCCCAGCTCCATCATGATCAAGTGTATTTGGGGTACCAATGGGAGTAATAATACTTTTAGTGTTGTCATATCTATACTTTTAAGAAGATATTTAATATACTTAGGTTGAGATATATAGATTCCTTCTGGTTTTTGAGAAATTTGAAAACTAAGGAAAAATTTCAACTCACCCATCATACTCATTTCAAAACTCATATTTCATTAGATCCGTAACGTAATCAGTTAAAGATTGCTGAGTTGAACCAAATATAATGTCATCAACATAAATTTGAACAATAAAAACAATTTTCTTATCTTTATTTATAAAAGGGTTGGATCTTCATTTCCCTTAACATAGTTGTTTTGAAGCAAAAATCATGTAATTCTATCATACCAAGTTCTAGGGGCTTGTTTAAGGCCATACAAAGCTTTGGTAAGTCTAAAAACATGATCAGGATATTTTGTGTCTTTAACCTAGGAGGTTGTTCAACAAAAACTTCCTCTTGTACATAACCATTAAGGAAAGCACATTTCACATCCATTTGAAAAAGTTTAAAACTGAAGAATGCTGCAAAGTCAAGTAAAATATGAATAGATTCAATTATTTCTACTGAATCATAGGTTTCTTCATAGTCTATTCCTTCTTGTTGATTATAGCCTTTAGCAACTAATATTTCTTTATTTATTACGATGATTCCATTTTCATCACAATTATTTCTGAAGACCCAATTTACTCCAATTACAGAAGATTCCTTAGGTCTTTCAACCAAGGTCCAGACTTTATTCCTTTCGAGTTCATTTAGTTCATCTTGCATGTCTTTAATCCAATCATCATCACCTAAAGCTTCATTAGTGCTTTTTGGTTCTAATTGGGAAAGGAATGCTAGATGTTCTACTTCATTTATTAAGGAACTTCTAGTCCTTATAGGTTGATTGACATCACCAATGATTCTATCACTAGGATGATTCTTAAGAAACAACTGATTTGGGTTTTGAAAAACCTGTTCATCAACATAGGGTATGAAATCTTCTGGGGTAAATGTTTCAAAAGCCTTTTCTTGAACATTTTCCTTATTGGAATAATTTTCTACCAAAGGGTGATAATCAGTTTTTGAAAACACATCTGAAGATGTAGGTTGGGGTTTTTTGAAAACAAAGGGACCAATTTCATTAAATTTGACATGTACTGTCTCTTCAACAGTGCAAGTGTTTTTGTTAAAAACTCTATAAGCCTTAGAAGTTGTAGAGTAGCCTAAGAAAATTCCTTCATAATATTTTGGTGTAAATTTGTGTAAATTATCTTTAGTATTCAGAATGAATACCTTGCTTCCAAAAACCTTAATGTTGGAAAGTCTAGGTTTTCTACCATTCCATAACTCATAGAGTTTCATTAAGAAAAGGTCTAATCAAAACTCGATTTATAGTATAACAAGAAGTACTTACGGCTTCAGCCCAAAAATGTTTGGCTATAGAATACTCACTCAACATGGTTCTAGTTCTCTCTTGAAGAATTCTTTTTCTTCTTTCAACAACACCATTTTGTTGAGGTGTTCTGGGTGCTGAAAATTTGTGAGTAATACCTTTTATACTACAAAAAGTTTCAAAATTAAAATTTTGAGATTCTCCTCCAGGATCACTATGAATACTTTTTAATGGAAGGTTTTTCTCATTTTTGACTTGGGATCTAAAACTTTTAAAATAATAAAAAGCTTCATACTTTTTTGCTAGAAAATAGACCCATGTAAATCTAGTGTAATCATCAACTAAGACAAATACATTATACATTCCCCCAATGCTTCCAGTTTTTGTTGGACCAAAAAATATCCATGTGCACTAACTATAGTGCATCAGTTGTTGAGACCTTAACGATTGATTTAAAACTTGATTTATGTTTCTTGCAATATTGACAAGGGTCACAAACTTTTTAAGAATCAAATCTAAGCTTCGGTAGATCCTTAACTAAACCTTTCTTAGAAAGTTTACATAAGTTCCTAAGGTTACAATGTTCAAACCTTCTTTTCCATAACCAAGAATTATCTTCCATTTCACTAAGGCAAGGTAGATCTTGGCTCCTAAGGTCTTCTATGGTCAAATTGTATACATTCTTTTGCCTATTGGAGGAAAGAATAAATTCTTCCATGAAATTGTGTACTAACCACTTATAATTCCTAAAATTCAAAAGGTATCCTTCATAACATAATTAACTTATGCTAATGAGGTTGTGAATAATACCCTTAATAAATAAAACATTTGAAATCCAGGTTTTTCTAAGAAGAACAATGTTACCTATACCAATAATTTCTCCCTGAGCATTATCTCCGAAAGTTAATTTTCCTCCTTTCGTCTTGATAATCTTTTCAAAATAGCTTTTGTTACCAGTCATATATTGGGAACATTAACTATCCATGTACCATGTATTGTTGTTGGTACTTTCCCTATTTTCCTGAAAATAAGAAAAAGTTAGGTTTACGGAATCCAGACTTGCCTGGATCTGGAAATTTCAGAAAGAAAAATTTTGGGTACCCTCATCTTCTTAGAAAATTAAGCCTTATGAAATCTTAAAGATTGAGTTTTGTTTAAGGAACAATTCTTTGCCTAGGGACCACCATATTGACACTTTGTGCAGAATGAGGAACTTTTAGGAACAAAGTAGTTGTTACTAAAAATCAGTTTAGAGATTGTGTAACGAAAACCAGAAGTATTCCTTCGAGGTTGGATTTGTGAATACATTTTATCAAAAGTTACCTTACCATGGGTAAATATTGACAAACACTACCTCAAGGAAAATATTTCAGATTTTAGTTTTATATCAAATTTCTTGTCTTAAAAAACATTTGAACTAGATCAAGGCTCGAAAACATTTTTCTTAGAAATTACATTTTCTAGATCATTAGAAATTTTATTCTTCTCAGAACTTACTTACTTAATATTTATTGAAATACATTCAAAATCATCATTTTTATTATCAATATCTTTAGAAATATGTGATATTTCCCTAGTAAGAATAGTATTCCTAGAGTTTGGATTATCAAGCTTTTTCTTGAGTTTTGAGTTCTCAATCTCAAGAAGTTCAGCAAACCTAGAAACTTCTTCATAAGTAGGTAAAGTATTTTCTTTATCAGAAGAAGATTCTTCATCAGAAGAGTTATAATATTTACTATCATTAGTATTTAGAGAAACATTGGTCAAGGATTCAGAATTGTGTAACTTACTTATAAAGTAATGATTATCAATAGATAGCCTGGCTATTAGACCAAGATTCTTCTGTCCAGAAGATTCATAATCTGAAGATTCATCTGAAGAGTCACCACCATTGACACTCTAGGTGTCATTAGCTTTCAGAACATTCTTAGTTTTGTACTTGTAATATTTCTTTTTGTTCCTTTTAGAATTCCTCTCATTTCTTTCATTCCTCTTGAGCATAGTACAATCCACTCGTATGTGTCCATCTCTCTTGCATTCATATCATGTGACCTCTGAATCAATATTATCTTTCCCTTCCTTATTCTTATACATGGATTGTAAGTTTCTCTGTCCAGCTATCTTATTCATCCTTCGAGAAATATTATCTAACTCATTTTCTGAGACTTTACTCTCACTAGATTTGGATTGAATAATAACCTTCTTAGATTTGGATCTAGTAACTCTTTCATGAGTTTTAGCTTTCATATGATTTGAAGTTTTAGTAAAAGCAACACTACCATTCCCATTCTTCTCCTTTATGTTGTCCGCATCTCTCTTCATTCTAGTCTCATGTTGAAGAAGAGTTCCAAATAGTTCATCAAGAGAAATTTGATTAACCTTTCTATTTTCATCGATATTAGTTCTCTTTGATTCCCACTCATTCGGCTTGATATCTATGATCTTGTCAACAAGAGATTCATCATCTAGACCTTTCTCTCCCATAGATTGTAATCTATTCACGATAGTCATGAATCTCTGTTGCACATTACAAATTGGTTCTCCATAATGAAAATTAAAACCATGATACTCTGTTCTGAGTATGGATCTTCTAGTCTCAATCACTATAGATGTACCAAAATGTGTAACTTCAAGTTTCTTCCATATACAGTTAGCTGTTTCACAAGAAGAAATTTGGTTGTATATGTTCCTAGTCATTGAAAAAAGTAAAGTATTGTGTTCCTTATAGTTGAGTTGGTATACATGCTTTTCTTGATTACTACAAGCAGCAACTTCCTTCACAGGAATTTTATATCCTCCAGTAAGCTTGACAAAGTTATCTACCCCAGTATTGATAATGAAAGTCTTCATATGATCTCTCTAATATTCATAATATTTACCATAAATGATTGGTGGTCTAGTAGGATTTACGTTGTCAATAGAACCATCATTTAAACCTGCCATCCTTAGGAAAAACATTGGCACACAAACTTGTTAGTAGTGTAAGTCTATAAACAAGAGAAAATATTCTATGCAAGAAATTTTTTACCTCTAATCAAAAAGTGAATCCGAACTATGATTCTAAAAAATATGAATCCATAAAGTGTAATTCCGAGAATGTCCTTCTGAATCTAATCATGAGATTAATTCAAATTGAACCAAATTCTCTGATACCAACTGTTAGATTGGTATAGGGTATGAGGTTTCCAACCTCTAATACCAATTGTTAGGATGGTATGACTCTGAGTATGATATAATCTATAATACCAAACGTATGATCGAATATGTATAATGAGATACAAAAACAAGAGGGGGGGGGGGTGAATTGTATTATTTTAAAAAATTCCCTTAGGAAATTTTGGATAACCAAAATTCACAACACCTCTACGTTCTAAAGACTTTCTTGTTTCAGAAAAAGTGATTCTGGAAATAAAAATTAATAAAAGTTTACACCAACTAATATTATACGTTAAACTGTATAGAATCTGACTAAAATAGAGTACAAGTAAGGAAGTATAAGAAAGTTATACCTTCCTTAACAATACAAAATGAAGTGAAAAAACAAAGTAGTAAAACTAGAAGTAACAAAAAATAACTATTTTAACCCAAAATTAAGGGTATCCAACAACCCTGGATAAGAGGTCCCTTGATTTATACTTTCAAGAAAGTTTGTCTTACCCACAACATGGAAATCCCTCGATATGAAGATCTGAGTATGTCTTGTTATCCCCCCAATCCCTCAACTATCAAGTATTCGACACCTCTATCTTCCTCAGCAAGTAATCCCTATACTTCATGGTGTTGTAACCTCTGTCTTCCTATCCCCAGAAGCCCTCGATTGCAATCAGCAACAATCAGTGTCGCACGAAGCAAGTCTGCACAAGGCAATGTTTGAACAAGATATTCAATATTTCTGCATGAAGCTTTGAGAGTTGATAAGAGCCTATCTCTCTAGAAATCAATTCAATATAATGTAATCACAGATGTCGTCAAAAAGTATAAAAGTATCGAACACTTTCATATGAGATCCTATTTATAGGTGAAGCTCCAACAATCGACTTCCTCCTCCAACGATCATATTTTTCCTTGAATTTCTGAGGGACCTATACACATGTCACTGAACCAACAGTTAGTCTATAACTGAAAGTACAACATCATTTTGTAATGAAACTTGTGTAATCATAATTAAAACTAATGTTTTGAATGTAAGAAAATAAAATTTTGTAGTCTAAAAAATGGAATTCAGAGTCTATAAGAAAGTGACATTCAGATTCTGTTTTGTAGGAATTCGGAACCTAAATTATATAGAAATATGGAGTCTGAATTTCAAGGAAATTCAGAGTTTGGTTTCACCATAAATCGGAACCAGAACTTACAAAGTACGGAGTCAGAGTTCATGGTAATTCGGAGTCAGAAATTTTATAAGTTAGTAATCAGAATTCGGAGTCAAACTACATGAGATTTTGTATCCATAATTCATAATTGAACTTCATGAGAGTTCGTGTCCAGAATTCGGATTCAAACTACATACGAGTTTGTATCCATAATTTGGAGTTGAACTTCTTGAGAGTTCGTATCCATAATTTGGATTGGAGCTTCATGAGAGTTCGTATCCAGAATTTGGAATGGAACTTCATGAGAGTTGATATCCAGAATTCGGATTGGAACTTCATGAGAGTTCGTATCCAGAATTCGGAGTGGAACTTCATGAGATTTCGTATCCAGAATTCGGAGTGGAACTTCATGAGAGTTCGTACTCAGAATTCGGATCCTAAAACAGAATGCTTCATATCTAAGTATTATATAATTCTGAGGTTTTACATATGAATCTGATTTTTATACTTAAGAAAAATATTGATATGAACAATAAGAACATGGTAGGGGTAAATTCCTTTTGGAAGGAAATTTTCCTTATATAAGTAAAATATATATTTTCTCAAGTCTAAGGTGTTTTTGATTTTCCAAACAAGAAGGAATGGAAAAAGACATAAGGAAAACCTTATTGACTCAACAGAATCCACTATAACACACCCTCAAACCCCAAAAAACACAGTCTATCCAATTTATGGCCATTCTCACACTCATTCTCATTCCCAAAAAGACACATTAAATTAAATAAAATTAATAGAATAAGTAAATAACAGTCACAAAAAATACTTAATAGAACCTTTCTCATTTAGCATTATTGGACGATTCATCCCTAATTAGATGAAATTTATAAATCTCATATAAGCCCTAAAATTAGGGTTTTTAAATGGAGAGTAAATGAATGAAGATAAAAATAATAAACAGACACAAGGATATGTTTATAATTACTTGTAGTGATCCCATGAAATAAGAATCACAAATATCATTCCAAGAACAATATATAACCATGTTTTAGAAGAGTAAGAAGAGGAAGAGAAGTATGGAAGCTCGAATGATTATATAGAAGGAAACTTGAATAGAGCCTCATTTTAGAATAATTTATACTAAATTAATTTAATTTATTAAAAATAAAAAAATAAATACATATACTTTCATACACCTGATCAATATCCACTAGGAACCTGATACATCATCGGGTACCTTTATTAGGGTCACCGACCAACCGATGGCCCTCTAGGGGATTCCCCTTCTTTGACTGCTTACACAAGGTATATAATACTTTTCCACTAGGTACTCAATGAAATTATTATTCCAAGAAAAATGAATTAAACCGTTATCAACTCACTAAATATGGACTCTCAGTCTTCACTAACACCTCCTACACCTTAAATTGGAGTAAATACACATGGTTAGGCTAGAGATTGGCCCAAACTTCCTTACCTAACTATCTGGGAAGTTATAGTTCTCATTTAAAATATAAATATCCCTACATATCTCACTATTTTATATTTTTTAATTGAATTACTCCATATTTTGGTAGACAACTAACCATAGTATAGTTAACTATTTCAAAAAATCCCTTATGAAATACCTTGTGCATTTCAAAATAACTCTAGAAAACCTAATGGATAAAATTACATCCACCATACCAATGACCATTAGTGATATTATTTTTGATTAATAATATTTGAAAATATAATGTAAAGATCCCCACCAATTTTGTTCCTCCCCATTTCTTATATAAAAATCTTCAATGAAAAACATTGAATAATTCACTTATTTTAAAACCAATACGTTATGTCCATTCATCTTGAACTTCAATAATGCTCACCTTAGGCATAAAAATAGCATAACTCATTGTATCACCTCCTAAAATTCCATACACCATAATATATCTCAAAATTGATTCTTTTTTACTATAACATGTATGTCCTTTGAAATCTCTAACCACTAATCTGGAAATTTCCATAATACAAGGTCACCACCATACCGTTTCTAGAACTACACTATGAAATATAAAAAATCATTATGCCAAAAATCTATAAAAACCGAATAAAATATTCCTCAAGGACTTTAAATACCCCTATAAAATATTTATCTTAAATTTTATGAGTATTTTTTTGGTTAGAAGCAATGATTTTTAGAAAAAAACAACCCTAAATTTGTTCAATGTATTTTTACTAACAATATCACAATTCAAGTTTATTATGAATCCTTTATCACACCTCAAAATGAAAACATTATCTTCAATAATCACCTACCAACTAAAAATTTCATCCTCAGATAGTCAAATCAATGAATGACTAGTCATACATGTTAATAACACGTTGATTCATGCTGAATAAGATAAAATAGTGTAAGATGAACATTTTTTCATTAAACACTTCATTGATTTCCAAGATTTTTAAAATTAATTATGTTTGAGCCATAATAATAAAACATGTTGACATCATTTGTTGAGTATGAGTGTAAATATACTATAATATTAATTAAATCCCCCTAATTAAACATTCATGTACTCTCCCTCAATAAATTCTCAAAGAAATTAATTCTTCACTTGTGTCAACATAGGATACTCCAACTTCATTTAAAAGAAAAGATAACTACTTAATCTATTTCCTTGAGAGCTATATTTACCCATTTAGATAATTTTGAGCATCTATCCCCTTAATTTTTTTAAATTTATCTCCCTTTTCCAAATAATTTAAAGTGTACTTCCTCAAAGGTTCCTGAGGAAGAAAAGGTAGCTCAATCAACTAATTCATGAGATAAATCATACCTTCCCATATTGGTACTACTTATTGGTCACATGTGTGGAATGATAAATAACTTAACAGAGCGGGAGTCCATAACAAAACTATCTTGGTAGGTGATTCCAGTTATAATTTAAGAACCAAATGACGTCCTTCAAACATTTCCCTAGGAAGCACCTTAGTTATGATATCCACAACTTAGACACATACCCCAACATCACTAGACCTTGTTCAACAATTTCCTAAATTAATTGAGACATGATATCGATTTAATTTCTTCTTGAGTTATGGGTAATTTGTTTCTATGGTATGTCACACTTGAATTATCACACTTAATTATAATATGATATTTCACTTCAACTCTAATATCCTTAAGTTGATTCTTCATCCATAAGTGTTGTTTACATTCTTAAGTTGTCATGATTTAATTCTATTCTATTATTCATAATGATATGAAATTTTTATTCTTTCTTATCAAATAAATACATAAATCTATATGATATAATTCCCCACATGATGTTGAATTCATATCATCCATAAAAATTGAACAATCTGCATTCATAAATCCCAATACATCTTGTTATCATATAACATGATAAAAAATTCTAAAACACACTATGCATTTTACTTACCATAATATTTTTGGCACTTATTTTTTACGGATTTCATTTAGACTTTTTCAATACCATATGGATTGAAAAGTAGAAAACACAGTGTCAAGTATTTTCACTTTTTGATATAGAAGGCTTCTAATTATTTGCATATATTCTATCACATTAACTATTTTTCTATCATCATCAATTGATAAATTTATCCAAGTAGAAAACAGTACTACCATTACCTTGGAATCCACCTTTCTAATTGTTTCTAGTCCCTCTACGATAAATAAATGTTCCATTCCTTCCCTATATCACATGAAATCCAATAAAAAATTTTCAACTCTAAAATCACCGACATCTCAAATCCTCACATCACAAATTTTATAAACTAATTTTACTGTGTTTTATTCAACCCTCCAAAAATTATTTCATCAAAATAAATTAACACCATCATCATTGAATCATTATATTTTTTTATATAAAGGTTATAATAGCCACCTTAATATTAGAAGAAAATATTTCCCAACTATTGATTATCCAAGAATAATGTAATATCAGTTCTTTCTTAAACCTACATAATTACTTTTTCAAAAAGAAAAACTTGATTGTTTCATTGGGCAAGCTTCGGTTCTCTAGGGAAAGATGACAAGGCGACGATGACTTCGAAGATGTTTTACAGATGTATATTGGCAATGGGGAATAGTTTGATTTTGGATTCGGATGTGATTCTACTGTTCATGATTTGGATTTGGGTGAATCTGTTTGCGAACTTGCTGTGAATTATTGTTTGTGGTTTGAATTTCATGGTGCAGTGATTTTTCTTTCTTCCCATGTGGTCTGAAGTTCAAGGGTTTCAGATCATCTACAAGAGGCTTCTTTAGATGAGACCCGTGAGCTTTTGCGCAGAACAACTTTTCAGGCAGCGGTGGATGGTGGAAGGTAGACTATTTTTTGACGATGGGAGATGATTTTCTTTTGTAATGTGGGTTGTTTGTGGTCTTGGAATTTTGGATCACTGGAGTCTTGTTTTTGTTAGTCTTTGATGTCATGATGGGTTCCCCTTTTAAAAGGGGTTTATTTTAATAAAAAATTAATTTTCTGTCAAAAAAAAATCTCTTATTTAACAAAACCATTGTGGAATTATTATTTTATTTCAATATAGGAAATCATGAATTCTATTTGCACTACTATAGCCAAGAAAAGATGAATAGTTTCCAACCTCGTCATGGTAGAACATGTCTTATCTATATAGATTAATTAAATATAGGAAAATTATGTACACATGAGTCATTCTTTTATTTCAAATCACTCATCCTTGTCCACTGATTTTATTATAGAAAATTCCAATTTTCTTCTAATATGATTATTTTATTTGGTGTTCATCCAATTTCCCAATATTTTTTTAATTTGGGTAATATCATCATGCATTGGATTGAACCAAATCTCACTCTTAGTATCCTCTTGAAAACTCTCTGAATCTACTTGCGTTATATGTTTATTTTTTTAAATATATTTCTATCACCTCATATGAACAAGCTTTTTATAGTTAGAAAAATGTTTTACTTATTTATTTTATCCCTAATTCTCAACATTCAAGCATCTTATAACCTCACTTTATCAACATCAGTATTGGTGTCTTTTTCAAAATCATCACTTCCCCTTGTGGTCTCCCTGAGTTACTCAACTATTTATCACTTTCCTATATAATCTATTCACTTTTTTTAAAAATTTTATTAATTTTATATAAAAATGATATCTTGAATTTCAAACATCTTTCCAATCAACTTATTAAGACTTTTATAAGACTTAATATTGGATGAGTATCCAATTATGTAATGTTTTCTACATGATAGTTGAACTTCCAAAAGTTCTTATTCTTATTGAGAATAAATCATTTACTTATAAATATTTTAAAATATTCAATGTTGACTTCTTATTATGATACATATCATATAGATACTTTTATTCACCTAGATAGAAAAAATATCTATTTTTAATATAGACTAATTTATATAACTCTTTCTTCCAAAACATCCACAGTAGGTCTTACTCAATGACCATTTTTAAGATTTTTTAATGATCTAATTCCTCCTAACAACTAAAGAATTCATTATGGGTCCTTACTATTGATACTTATTCTATTATACCATGATTTTTAAGATAATCAACGACTTGGATATTGGTAAACTAAATGAAATTACAATTTTAGAATTTTAATATTTTCATCCCAAACATCTTCTTAACAAATATTCAATATGACTTTATGTAATTAAACACCTCTGGCCTATGAGTGATTAATATCAACCATGCCATCCTACTGAAATCATTAATTAGTAGAATACACTACCTTTATCCATCAATGGATCTTGTAGATATCTAAAAAATAAACATGCAAAAACTCAGGAAAACATTTTTACTGTTTTAGATATCTTATTTTAATTCATTTGAATGATCTTTTCATTTTGAAAAGTATCATATATGTGATTATTACCACATGATATTTTTTGGGATAAAATAATCTCAATCATTCTTTACCTCTAAGGATTTTTGGCTCAAGTGTTCCAAGGGATAGCACTACAATTTGTTCTCACATTCCTTGAATAAAAATAACATGTATTCTTCTCCACTAATGAGGTAAAGATTCAAAATCATACAATCCCCATGAATAAAAATTTTATTATCTTTTCCCATAATGGTACATATATTCTTGTTAAAATTTATTTCATAACTTGAGTCACACAATTGTTATACACTTAGTAAATTGTAACCAAATCCTTCAACAACCAAGGAACCTATAAACCTCATGTATTTACCTATAGTTTTGGATTTATTAGAGTTAATGATATTCATGTTTTAATTATTTTAAAATTCTATAATAACTTATTATCATATTTGACGTTCGTGAAAAGATATGTATTTCCAATCATATAAAAAGTAAACCCAGTATCAGGAATCCATAATCTAGCTTGATCTATTTCTTTCTAATTAATCTCCATAACCACAACATTATTATCCCTTTAATTTTGATCGATATATATTTATCCATATCCTTTGGTGATGAATGTGCTTGTTCTTCCTCTGGATATTATGAATTGACTTCATTCGGTTGGGTTGTAAAATGTTTTTTAATTTACAGACTACTTGATAAGGCTTTTATCTACTTTCCTTTTTTCACTTTTGACAATCCATGACCACTCTTTTGAATCCTCAAGGAGAAATAAATTTATTTTTTCCATACCCATAAAAAAATTTATGGAATCCATACTATGTAAATTAATTTCTATTGGTCCATCTAAACTACTTTTATGACTTTAAGTGACTCTTAGCTCTGGATAAAACATATTGTGTATACCACATATTTCCAACATCTTATTTTTGGTGTATTTTTTCATTTATTAATTTCTATATTAGTTTAATATTGTTTCTTTTGAGTGTCACCAAAATCAATATTCCTACATGGAGTGTTTTCTCATGGTTTTAAATAAACCATGGACAATGGTTTTTTGACAATCAATCCCCACACCATATTTTTCATTTGGATTGAACTTTTTCCATTGAATAAAATCTTCTAACAAGGATATTAGATCTATGTTATTCTCATTTACTTTATTATAATAATTCATGATATAGATTAACAAATTAATTTTTGGAGTCAAGTGCATATCATCATCTTCAAATTTTTATTATATTCAAAAAATTCTTCCTTGAAGCTCCTTGATGTGTTTGACTTTGTATTTCATTACACAAGAAAAACTATTAATAATCTATGATTGATCTTAAATTTTGATATTGAGATAAATAAAATTATCTAAGTTTTATAGATTTATAAATTTGATATTTTAATATTATACCTTCAACATGGATTTATTATTTTTTACTAATGTATATAGACTTTGAAATCCCAAACCACTCCATTAGATTTTATAATTTTTCCCTGCAATGTTCTATTTCATTTTATACATTTTCTCACCCTACTTTAAGGCCTAATATTAACTCAACATTATAATCATCATCTTAAATTTAATATTATTTTTATGTTTTATCTTTTAATTCCGCAGTAACTTCTTTATTAAGTTATTTACAGTCCTCAATTTCCTGCAATACAATTTCTTTTGAGAAAGCATCCTCTTATGAAAGTAATTTATTCTATTTGAATAATTTATTATATGAATTCATATTTCATTTCATATAAATTTAGATTTATTTATACCTGAATCATCATCATCATCATCTCATAATTTATTGGGACACTTTTCCTTGAGTTTACCAACCTCTCCACACCCAAATTAAGAAATTGGAAGTTTCCATTTAAATTTTAGTTTTCCTTTTTTTATATTTGAAGAATGGAATGACATAACTTCTTCAACTCAATTTTCTCCAAAACCATATTCCTATGAGAGATTCTTTGTTTCTTTGAAAATAATTTGATTAAATTACCCAAATATCAAAGATTATTTTTCATTATTCTTCATTTCATATACAATGAGATTTCTATGAACATTATCCAATGTTAACGACTTTTGATTGTTATACTTGAGCACCAAAAAATTCAGATTGAGTTGAGGTAGTATGCTTATTAGAATTATAATCATGATCTTGATTTCATCATGGGATTATCCATTTACACACATGTTCTCAAGAATCATGTTTACCTAGACAATGAATAAATCAATGGATTCTTTCAATTTAATTATTAAATATTCATACTTTTCCTATAGAAAATGTAATTTAGCTTCATATACCTTTGATCTAATTTTGATTATTTTAAGAAATATTTCCCACATATAGTGTGAGGATTTACAAGAAATTGTCTCCATATATATTTCATTGGAAAAAAATCTCCCTAGAACATTAATTCTTTTATCATCGACATCCATATCCTTATGGCCTCTTTAAGACAAATCTCTGCTCTCATTGTTGAAAAGGATTCCACCTATAGAATATATAAAAACTTCCATATCCAATTATTATAAATGGTGCTTCATATTATTCTTATATAATTAGAAATTGTATCTATCAAATATAAAAATACATTGGTGATTGAGAACCATTGATATAGATACCAAAGAGATATAATTCATCCAATTAAAATATTCTACTCTAATAAAACTTGTTGGTCTCCTACATGAGAGATACCCTAAGTAGGTGGTGGTGAGTTAAGGTATTTACATTTCAAAAAAAAAACTTCTAATGATTTTGTACACTTGTAAGTAAATAGACAACTCACTTTCTAAAAATGAAGATATATAAGTTATAAAACATAAAAGAGTGACAATATTGATTTTCACTTGGTTTACTTGTGCACAGGTACATCTCTGTTTAGATATTCATACCCCACCAACCTAGATATTAGGGTAAAATACATGATACCCAAAGTATAATGGGTGTTAGAAAGGGTATCATACTTGGGTGGGGAGTCTATATAAATTACAATGAAAATTAACTGCACACCCAAATAAACACACACACACAAACTACAAAAATCCCAACCTAAGAGGTTTACACCTAAAAAACAATGTCACATATCACACACATCACCATACTACCACTACCTTGAACTACCATCAATTCCAAATATAAAAACACAATCGACCCTATATCGCATGAAAATTTCAATATCAAACCTTTAAAATTTCCAATTATCAATAAAATTCTTCCATTTCAGATTCTATATTTACTAACCAATTTACATCCATTAAACCATTAAATTAATTATTTAATAACTACCCAACTCTACCCAATACCAACATTAATTACATCTATTACCCATTAAAATTTCATTTTTATCTATTATTTTATTCAATTCCATCTAATTCCTTTTCAATTTCATCATTACCAAATATATTCCATTTCAACTGGGTTACTACCAAACATTCCCACATCAACTAATGAAGAAATATCCCACAAAAAACCACTCATACTAATTTCTATCCATGTAAGGGAAAACAAACCCCCACCCAAAAATGAAAACTGCAAACATATCCCACTATTCCACCCATGGAATCTTCCACAACACCCTCTACATAACCCATGCTAATAACCCAACCATCATTGACCAACCACCACACAATTATACTATAGTGAATCCCATGTTGATAAACAAATTTGAACCGAACCATAGAAATGAAAACATAACAACCCCCATAAAACTACATAATGAGAGACATAATAGCAAGAGAATCAACAAAAGATAACAATATATTTCAACACCTAACACTATAAATTATCTCTTATATAAAACATTATTTCATGTTAATTCCCTTTATCCACACAAATGATTCATTATTTCATTTAGGTGATTTACATTTTATGAAAAGTGATTCTATAGAAAAATCACTATATCCACACAAATGTCTCAATAATGATAATGATTTTCAGAAACATTAGAAAACAAGTATAAATCTCACGAGAAATATCAATAAATCAGGTAAACATATGCGATACACCCCATTTCCATCATGTCATCTAGACCTATTTATTATTTTTATTAGGTAAACATGAACTACTCACCTAATGAAGGAAAAATAATTCTAATACAATAATTTACACAAAATGGTGATTTTTTCAAACCCCCGCCTCTTCAAACTTCACCACACAAGAAAAGAGGAATCATGGAATCAATCATAAATAATACCAAAAGGAACCACGTCATAAGCTAACCACAAGAAACCAAAATCAATCCTGAATCAATTATTATCCCAAAACTAGAAAAATTCCCTAAAAAATCCTCCCATAGGGAAGAATTAAATGAAATGAGAGAGGTAATGGGATGAAGTAATACCATGAATTAAGGAATATTGATCCCAAAGAACCAAGAGGTTAGTATCATTAAGAAGGAAAGATGATGTGTTTCAAAAGGGGTTGGGGTTGGATAAGGATAAGAGAAGGGAAATAAATACCGAACCAAATGATTACATACCCTTTATTTATAAAAACATCTAAACATACATCTACTATAGTGTGGTGTTAACCAAAATTGACACAAAATTCCCCCATTAAAAAGTGATTTTATTTCATATACATTCAAATTTGCTATATCCTCTGAACCCCATTCCCTTAAAAAACATTTTAAATAGATTTGATAAGAACTAGGACCTACCCCATAGTATGAAAAATTCCATTTCAATGCACCAAACAACCAGTATAGCTTCTCTCCTTGGAACATGGGTAAATCCCACACTATTTCATGGAACTACACCTGATACCATGGCATAGTGAGACCCATATCTCTATTTCTATTCCCCCCTAAAAAATAAAATCCTCTTAAACTTCGCACCACAATTCCCATAACCTTATGAGTTTTAAGGGAACCAATTTTACATAGGGAAACTTTCCAAGCATAGATCTCATAACCATAAGCACCCTTAAAGTATGTAGACCTCTACCTATCTCAAACAAAAATCCTAGGATCCCCATACACACCAAATCCTACACTATGGGAGTGGTGATCCTCCCTAGTTTACATAGGTGTAATCACATAAAAAACACCCTCCACCATAGGATATTTAGACACCATGGTGCATCAGACAACAAAATGGTAGAACCCCAAGCCTAAATATTTCACATGCAAGATTTCCACACCCAAAACTCCAAAATAGATCTCACTATGACTGCAACCATTCCCATAACAATGTAGTAGAGATATTTTGAATTATTTTTCGTTTATATTTTATTTATTTTATCTAATATTATTTTTGGGATTTTAATTTTAAAATTCCATGAGTTTTAAATTGGGTTTACGGATATTCAACATAGTTTAGAAAACTCTGTGGGTTTCCCAAAATAAAATTTTATGTTGTTTTATTTTTATTGTATTTATTTTTCCTTCATAAATTTTCCCTCATCTCTCTATAATGTCTCCATTTTCATCAGGTTACACCCCCAGGGTTGATCCCTTATCCCAATTATTGAGATCCACCCTAACGTGACCTCCCATACAAAGCCTCTTACCTCACACAGCTTACTCTATCCAACCTCCCCTATCAACCATGCTTAAAACCCTCAGTTGAAATCCCCCTAGCTGAGTAAGCCTCATTATTCTATATATCCTCTATAATTATTGTTTTTTGTGAGATATTAATAGTTTAGGGATATTTTTCCCTATTATGATCTTTTCCCCCCCTCTTCTATATTTCCTTGTGATTTTTTCTTCCCTGTCACCATGATTTGGTTTAACCAAACCTTAGGGTTACCAGACATGATTGGTTTTGGATTTTTTTGGATTCTAGGGTTTATTATTTTCTTCTTATATTTTTGGGTGTCCACCATAAAAGGTGATATGTTTTGAGTCATATAACAACTATTTCTGGTAGGTTTTGCCACATCTGAACTTTTAAATTTAGAACCCTTGATTTTTAGAGTGTCTAATTAATGTTTTAATTATTAAATTATGTTATTAAACTATGTTAAGATATTTTATAAAGATAAAATATGATTTTCCACTGTTTTCTTATAAATCAAGGAAATTTTAATTTTCTAAAGTAATTTATAATTATTTTTTTAATGAAATGGCCCCCAGGTGTTTGGAAAAAATCCCAAGTAATTTTCATAATAGTATATTGAATTTATAAATTTTTGAGATATTTAAATTGAAATATATATTTTTTATAGTTTTCATCTCTATTGTAACATTAAATAATTAGTATGACTAATTATTTAAAGGTTGAATTTAAACTACATGTGATGTTTAGAAATGTTTTTGACCCCATTTGGGTTATGAAATGAATAAAAGGGGTGGTTTTTGGACCATTGGATGTTTTAAATTAAACTGACTGATTTATAAATGGATTTGAAAGGGGTGAAATTTTTAATGTTTTTCAGGGGTTTTTTAATTAAATTTTCTTTAAAAAATGGTTTATAAATTAGTTGATTTTTTTTATAAAATACTTATCCTTTTGGGAGGATTTATAAATTATCTGTTTGGAAATTTTAATGATTTTCAAAATGTGTGATTGTGTGGGAATCTATTTGAGCCCTATGTTTGTTCCCATAGCATGAGTAGTGATTGATATATACAGTAATTGGGTATTGAATGGGTCTTAGTGTTTTCTATTGAGAGGGATGCAGAGGTAAGGGTGAGATATTGTATTTATAATGCTTCATGGTGATTTTTTGATTATATTTTTCTCACCCTAACAGTGTTTTATCATGAGAAACCTAGTATATAAGTGGGATTATATACTTATTCTACACTAGATAGTAACATACTACTAGTGTCTCCTATAGTTAATGATAGGGATAGATGAGGTGTTCCCTAATAGTGAGTCTAGGTGAAGGAAAATCAGATGGGGTATGATGGGATGACATGTAGGTTGGAAGGTTGGTCAATTGAGTAAAGTCTAGGAATATCTTACTTTAAGAAATTGGGTATATCCCATAAAACCTATTCCATGGTTGGTGGATTTATTTTGGGCGATTAACTTAGATTATTTGATATCCCTAGACTTGTTGATCACTATGGTACCTTAGTTGATTTTACTTTACCTCTTGTATCTATTTTATTTGGAGAATTGATGTTGTTCATTACTCTTTGATTTATACCATGTGGGTTAGTTTTATAATGGGACATTTAAAATGTATTTTAAAATGAGTGGTATTGAATAAGTGGAATGGGATTTGGAAAAACCTTCTTAGTGATTTTTTACATTTAATAAAAAAATTAAATTGACAGATTTAAATTAGAAAAAGGGGATTGATATTAAGTTTCCAATAATTATTTTTGAAAAAACTATTTTTATTATTTAATTACAAAATACATTGAAAATGGATCTTAAATTAATGTTTGGTAATTCGGAAAGTTAGGAGGTGGCCTATTTAGTGCTTTTGTGCTCATGCCTTTATTATATCTCAGTTTCAAGTTTAGCATCAACTTCTTATTACTCCTATAACATTCATTGATTTGTGATTTGAGGTTTTTAGTTTCATTTTATTTATTACATTCATTCATGTGTTCCTATTACATGATTTATAAGACCCAAATATTATTTTTATAGAATGATTGACATGTGGACCATTAAATTATTTATCATGTAAATATAAGACTTTTATAAATATATGTGGTTGGAGGTGTACTATCATCATGGTGGTCAATGATAGGAATTATTTGTATCTTTTCTCTGGGTGATAGAATTTTTTTGGTTATTTTAGTGTTTATTTCTACATATGTTATCCACTGCTTGTTTATTTGTTACATATGTGATTTTGGAATAGATATATGACTTATAGACATGTCATTGTTTTTTTTAAGAGAAATTACATTATTATTTAACTCATATTTAATGGTGAAATCATCCAGAATTCTTATTACTGATTCTTTAGAACACCCCCCCACATTTTTGGAATTTTAATCTCCTTGACCCAGTGGCGAGAAGATTTGGATGTAGGTTCAGATGAAAAAATAGGTTGGGTCACTATAGAAAGTATCAAATCACCTTTTATTATTTGTTAAATAGTGACATTATGAGATTAGAACAAACCTCATGTTTTTAGGGGAATTTGGGATTTTTCGTTCATTTTGGTTGTTTGAAATTAATTTAGATTTGATATATAGTGATTTACTTTGAACTATATTAGTATGGTGGGTTGGATTGATGATATTTCTTAGTTTATGGGAATGAAATATTGATGAATTCAAGTATGTAAAGATGGATTTCATGGCCCAATGAATCATTTAGTAAGAAAGACTTGATTTGGGATCCATTTTTGGAACTGATGTATTAATGGTCTGTGGATCGTCACAAAGTGACCAATTTAGGAATGATTACACAACATGTTTTGGTTTTCCAATTTATAAACTCTGGTTTTTATATTTCCTTCGGAGCAAATCTTAGAGGTAAGAGAACTATGGGTGGTCTTGGGATATGTTGATGAAATTAGTTTGGATTTTGATGATACGTTTTCTAGAACTAATATTAATTGAATAAAATAAAAATATAAACAATATTTTTCCATATATATTATAATGGGAGAGTGTATCAATGGTTCTTATTATTTTATCAATATATATATTTGTTTATTATGATTAATTTCTTGGATTCCAAAGGGAAATTATTTTCAACAAGATTGATTTATGAGGAAACCTAGTTTTGGAAAAAGAAAAACTCATGTGGTGGTGCAAGGTACGTGTAAGTGATTTTGGAAGGTGGTTTTAATTGATATGGATTATGGGGACAATTATTTCAAAGAATTTAAGAATTTTTAAATTTACTTTTGAATTGGTCTTGAAAACTGAATTTAATTTTGAAATGAGTTTTGGGCATGACGCTCTTTTTAGTAAAGTGACCTTCATGGATGAATATTTTTTATGGTTTGGGGTTTTAACAAAAAAACCATGGATACTAAAGAGTCATTATAAAAATTAAACCTTTTATGGTAATTTTTAGATATATAAAATATTAAAATTTCTGTTTTAGACAAGTAATGTGGATGGAGAGGTAGTCTGGGTTCTCATAAGTGTTTTGGAGAAGGGATGGGGTGGCTGAGCTGCTAAAATTTAATTGCCTATAGCCACCGACTTTATAGTGGTCTGACAGTAGCCCAAGGTGCCATATTGAGCCACCGACTAGCTTGGGAACCTATAATTTCTATATAATGGGTGTTTTGTGTTTTAAAAACAAATTTAAATTGTTAACTGGTTGGGTTTAATAATTCCGTTCTTGGAACAAGTTTGTGATGGGTGCGTGTTATGGATCTTTCGAATAATATTAGTTGTAGATTCAATGTGAAAAGGTTTCTCAGAGCCTAGGATTGATGTTGAATCTTCTATGGAATTATACTATAAGAGTTTATTGGTGAATTAAATGTTATTAGATATATTTGGGGGTTGGTTGTCCCTAAATTATCTTGATAGTTTATAATTATTTTTAAGTGTGTGTGTTGTTTGGTCACACCAACATGTCATACGGTGAATTCAAAAAATTAAATTTAATAATATAGTAGGGTATCACCATGATCTAGTTCCATAATTAAATATTATATGGTCAAATATAGAGGGTGGTTCCAAAGTGATGCCCTAGTTTGGGGTTTAAACTCTAAATTAGCTATACGACATGATAATCTAGAATGACCTTATGTGATGAATGTGATAATTAAAATGACATCGATGGTAAATTAGTAAATGAAATTTACTATGTGAACCAGTTAATTAGTTGACCATTATAATAATGGTAAATGGAATTATGGAATCTGAATAATGGTTTTAATTATAAAACCATGATTTACAAATGATAAATGGATGTCATATATGTGATTGAGTTACTGAATACTCATGTGTTAAAAAATTAATAATGAAATATTTTTGATATTTTCTTGATATTTTTAATTATAGAAATATGGTATAACATGGGAATAATGAAAATTATGATGTGAAATAGTGATTTTGAATTCAAGCAGTGATTCTAAATTGTTTTGGTAAATGATGTTAGGAAATAAAAATTCTAAAGCTTGAAACATTATATGAAAATAATGCGAAGTGATAAAAAATGATATGGTAGTAGGTATATGCTTGATTTAATTGTATATTCTAATGGGGTGGTTTTGATTTTATAAAAAGAAAAAAACATTCGGGTTGGTGTGTAATACTAAATAAAACACCCATTTTGGGTGTTCTATGAAACTCTAAGGAAAACATATTATGGGGTGGTTTGTGATACTATAGAAAACACCCCATTAGGGTAGTATGTGGGATTCTGAAGAAAAAACTCTTTCAAATGGTCTTTTATACTAAATAAAACACACCATTATGGTGATCTTAGATAATCTAATGAAACACCCCTCTAGGCCAATCCATGATACTATATGAAAACACCCTATTAGGTGTTCGGGGAAACTCCCATCAAGGAGGTTGTGATACAATGGTTGGAACAATTATCATGATATACTCAGAGAAATTTGGGCACTATTAAAAGTAGGTATGATCAGGGTTCATGATTATATGTATGACACTTGATGACCTGATATTCACTATCTATATGCTTTGTGTGTTTCATTGATTTTAGTTATCTTTGGTTGGAATAATTTAATGGAACCTATTTATAGATGTTGTTTATGGTTGTTTACTTTTGGGAGTGTTACTGGTTTGTTATGAGTGATCAATTTTTTAGTTTCTAGTTTTTCATGTCAATATTTATTATATTTATAAATATTCACTAGAGATAAGATTAGTTTCTTTTTTTCCATAGAGGTGAAGAAACCATCCTTAATTTTTTCCTTCTATTTTGATTAGAGACTTTTTGGGGATAATAAGTAGCATTGTGGGGATGTTATGAAAACCCATGTCACAAGTACTTTATTTATTTTATTTAATATTTTTTGACTTTTAATTTTATAAATTTAATATTTTTAAAAGGGTTACACGATTAGACAACACAATTTATAAAACCATACAGGTAAAATATGGAGGTTGATCAAAATAATTTTTGTTGTTGTTTCATTTTTATTTTATTAAATTTTAATTTTACACTCATCTTTCACTATAATCTCCCTTGGCATCATGTGACACCCCCCAAGAATGAGACTTTCTCCCTCCCATAGATCTCCTCCCACACATGACCTCTTACCTCCCATGAACTCCTTCCTCCAAACTCACATCTCATTAACGTGTGACACCATAGGCCAAACCCCCTATCAAAGAACTCCACACTCTCTAGGATATCCATTTTTCTTGATGAAATTTATTGAAATCATCATCATTTAAGGTTAATATACCCAGGTATGGTCTCTACTTTTCTCTCTTTTTCATTTCCTTATGATTTATTCCACTCCATCACAGTGATTTTGTTCATTCAGACCCTAGGGTCACTGATCTTGACCTATTTTAAGGGTCTTTGTGATTTTAGATTTCAAAAGGGTTCCTTGTTGGCACTTAAAATAATTTTAAAAAAAAAATTAACATTATTTTATCTTATTCAACCAATTTTTTTTTCATTTTCAATTTTCTTTAAAATGTTTCAACGAATGTTCTTTTATATTATCAAATTACTATTTAAATTCACTTTCAATAGACTTTGAATTTATTATTGAATGTTTAAAAATAAATTTTTACAATTTTTTTGAACTGGTTATTTATGGATACTTAAAAAGATGTGTGAACAGAATCTTTATTTTAACATTTACTACACAAACAAAATTTTACTCTATCTATATTATTCTTTTCATTGAAGATTAATTTGAAAATTTCAATGGTAATTTTCAAAGAAAACATTTTTCTCAATTTTCATGGAATTTTTATTTTTTAATTATACCAAATGAAATGGTTATTTTTCATATTTTTCAAAGAAATATTCAAATGACCTTATAAAGGAATTTTTCATCTATATTAGTATCCTTTATGGATTGTTATGCCTCACTAAGAATATGATATTAATATACATCCACTTCCATTCTCAAGATATCTTATAATTATTTAAGGATGATTATATAAAACCCATTTCTTTTTCTTAGGTTATGTTATGATGAATTGATGGAATATTTATGAAATCACATTCATTTCCATGGTTAATGATATGATGAATTGATGAATGTTTATGATCTTGTGGAACACATACTTATAGTTTTCATTATGTGATTGGTGATCCTAGAATTATATATACCTCAGATGCATTGGGTAATGGTTGATATGTCATGATATATTATTTTCTAGAATGGGGAGTGAACCCAGTTCAGTATGAGAATATGTTAAATATGATAGTCTTGGGAGTGAACCATGACTAAGGAAATTATGGTATGTGTAGTGAACCTGATCCCCTATGAAGGTCTCCATAGTGATTCATGAACAAGGAAATTAATTTCTATGATGAAATTTATGTAATAACCCTATTTTTTTTATTATTATGATATATTCTCATGTACTATGAATAACTATTGATTATTTGTTCACTCTTATGACTTGTGTATATTGTTATGAAAAATAATTATTCTATGATTCCTGATTAAGTATATATGATGGATTAAGAAAGACTTTAGTATGTTATTATCATGTTATCATACCCATATGATTATCTTATACTCATTTTTGTTGATTGATATATCCTATGTTTACCCTTTTTGAGTGTATGAGATCACCCTTTCTTATGTTTCCATTTTCCCTTGGTTATGAAGAAAGGATTCAAGTAATAAATATCTAATATGGGCACTAGGATGGAAGATCACCATTGGAGGTTTTCAATGTAATTTTTAAAATAAGTTGAGTATGTATCTAGTATTAAATGGATCTAATCCATTATTGTTTTGTGGATTGTATTTTTATAATATGTTTTGAATATTAATCTAAAATGATTTAAAATATATTTATGTTATTCTAGGTTCACCTAAGTTGGTATTAGAACAAGGTTTAGTTATTTTTGGATATTTGGATTAGAGAAATTTGTTTAAAAGCTTAGGGGTTTTTATAAATATGGGATAAAATATTGAAGCTTTGGTAAAGTAGATAATGTGTGGTATTCCTTGAAAATACATATTTTTTATAGATACTAGCATGTGGACAAATTCGTGGAAAAAATTCACCTTGGGGAAGAAAATCTGAAAGGGGACGATTGGTTATTAACACAATTGTCATCAGTTCATGATGAGTGGGTATAATATCATACACTTGATTGGACACTATTGGGGGATATGATCGACATAATTCAAATTTTCTTTATGATATAATATTAAAGATTTAAATATATATGACCATGGATTAACTAGGTTAAACCTATTTTTTATAGAGTGAAAATAAGGTTTCATTAATTAGAAATCTTAGGATTTATTTTCCTTTATTATTTGATTAGTCATTGTGATTATTTTTTCCTACACTACTTTTTTAATTTTAGTAAATGTATGGAACCAGGAGGAATCATGTTTAAGATTAATGTGATGAAAATTGAAACAATTTTCTTGCTTAGAAACTCAATTTTATGGGTGATGTAATAAAAAATATTATTGATATGATTATAAAACATTATCAATCTAGGAGTCATTTTCAGAATAAAAACAATGAAAAGGGAATAATGTACTATTTATTCCTTAACGAGGTAGCATCCACATTCTTTTAGCGGGTCTTCTGATCCACTAATTTCTAAGTAATGAATCCATACCACTTAAAATATATTTTCCTTTCTCCAGTGCTCGAAGAATGAAAAGGTTATTTGGGATATTTATCATTTTAAAGGTGAAATAAATCAATAGTGGGATCTTATCAAGAACATGAAGCAAGTGGAAGAAATTGACTCCATGGATTGGGATGAGTTTAGATGTTTTTTTCAATAATTACTTTCCTAATATTATTTATACGAAGATAAAAAAGGGATTAATTAACATAAAGAAGAATAATTATAGAACAATTATTACTTATGAGGAAAATATTTCAACACTTGTGAGGTACAGCTATGGTATTATCATTGAACCTGAAATTAATATTGATCAATTATTCACTTACTTAAAACCAAATATGTAAAAGGTGTTATCCAGAAGAAAAATATATAGATATGAATAAATCATTTGATGTTATCTCAATGTAGAAATGGATATTATATTCCCCCATCAATCTCATGTTTTTGATAAAAAGAGAAATATTTAATTCAATGGAAAAATATTATAACAAAAACCATGGTGAGAAGAAGATGAGTCTTCCTTTATTTTAGAAGTGTGTAAAGAAAAATGGACTAAATTGTATTATAGGGTTTGGTAAATTTTTAAGTGTATAAAATATATCCATTTAGGCAAATAATTAGAGGGTTTTTTAAAGAGGAAAATCAATGTTTTAAAGAAATCTCAACCAAATATTCCATCTACACTCCAATGAAAAAATTACAAGGAGTATTTTCATTATTTCAATTAGTGTATGAATATATGGGCTAATGATGATAATAAGCTTCAATAAGCTCTTAATAAATTATATAAAGGTATATCTTATATGATCACAACACACATGAGCCTTAGCCTAGTTGGTGAGGACTCATTCAGTGCATCCAGGTGACCCAAGATCAAATCCAGGCAGAGGATAATTTCTGGGGGTACTGTAGCAGTACTGTAGTAGGCACTGTAGTAAGTACTGTAACAGGACTGTAATAGACATTGTTTGGCACTGTAGCAGCTGGGAATATTCCCCCGTTTGGACCTTCGATCCACCTATTTGGTCCTCGAGTCCTTTAAGGCCTTAGGGACACCCAGAACTTCTGGTTAGTAAGGCCTTTGGGCCACCTCAAGGCCTTTAGGCCACCTCCACCTTAAGTGCAGATGACTGAAACTTCTTTTTTTTGATTTTTAAATAAGTCACTTTTTGGGTTATTGAGAACCTACAGACATCAACCGATCACCCACAATCCAAACTCCAAAGTCCAAAATCCAAAATAACCTAATTAAACAACACATATCACTTCATACAGTCTTCACGGCTACCTGAATTCTCCTCTTCGGTTTCCATAACCATGCAACTACCTCCTGCCTTCAACAAGACATCACCACTGCTTTCACCAAAAACAAGACACCATCACTGCAAACGCGAGATCTTTCCAAAAGAAAATCGCATGTTCTTCCCAAAAGCAAATCCCAGAAAACCAAATTCAAATCAAGGAAAACCAAATCCAAAATGCATGGTCAAAAATCTAGAAAGAAAATCATCGAATCCAGCTCACCGGAGGAGAAATTACAACCATCCCGCAACACAGATCCATGAGATCTCGGAGCAGATTCATCCAAAACAATCCAACACAAAAATGCAGAAATTGAAAAGAGTAGCAACCAGCAAAGCCAAACCAATCCAACTTTCACCATGTCAAAAGAAATAAAAAGGTGAAACCTCCTCCAACACCTTATACAGATCCGAAACCTTCCAGCATTCCCGAGCCACAATGATCCACCGCAAAGGTGAGAAACCAGCAGGAAATAGAAAAGATCCATAGATGTTGAACCAAACCAAATCCAAATCTAGCCAATTGCAAAAACCACGACATACCAAAACAAAAACCTAAAAAACTCACAGAGACTGAGTCACAATGCCTCCCCCTTCGAGCCACTTAGATATGGGGTGAGCTGCATTGGAAACCGCTGAAGAACCTGGTCGCGCCGTACAAGCCGGTAAACCGTCCAGGAGTCAATCCTCATTGTCGACAGCAAACACCACTTACCCACCGGAAGACGCCAAGCACGTCACCTTCAGATTGGCGAACTGCGCCATGCTGAGCCGAACACAGAGCACCGCTGAGAGAAAGTCGAGCCCCACCGATAAGAGGAATTTGAACAAGAGAACCGGATGCGCGACCACGCCCACACCGATCTGGCACCAGGGACAACCGCCGCAAACAGACTAGGATGGAGGGGAAGGGGAAACGAGATTGGAAGAAACCCTAGGCATCACAGGTTTGGGAGAAGAAGACACTCCGAGGCCCTCTTAAGTGCAGCTGCAAACCAAAAAACCTACAAGGAAGAAGCTTCAGAAGGAAGATAGGCAAGGATATTTCACCATAGCAGAAGCTAAACAGATTGCAAGAATGAGAGGGTATGGAACCTACCATTGGGACAAGCATGTACATGCACAAGAAATCCTAGCCGAATAGCCATGCGAAGGTGGAGAGCTGATTTCATGATGAAGATACTGGGGAGGAGCAGTTCCAAGTAGTTAGTCTCGGTTGTATGTAATGTTTAAAGACTACGGGAATTGAATTCATCTATGGCCTATAGGCCATGTAATACTTATGCCTACGAGCCTTGTAAGGGTTCCACCTCACCCCTTGAAAGGTGGATTATCAAAAATCAATAAAAAATTAAGGCCTTTGGGCCATTGGAGAAGGAGGATATGATCACAACTACTGAAGTGGGTCATGATAACGAAGTGGGGAAAGGTACACTTACCATTCACTCTATAACTCCAAATGTTTTATTTGATTTTGGATATACCCACTCTTTTTTATATATAATTTTCTAAGGGTATCACAACACAATATCAATGATCATATGCTGAGTTATAATTAAAAAATCGTAATGGTATGATGATAAAATCCAAAATCTATATCTTCTATCTGATAGAAGTTTTAGTAATATACTCCCTGAAAATAATGTGATTCAACATCTATTTTAAATTGATGATATTTTTGGCATGGATTGGATTTATTTATAAATATCCCATATAAGTTTCCACGTAAGGTAATTCATATTTGATATTATGAAACAAACTATGATCATATTTTAGTGTGAAGATGAATATGAACATCCATTAGAGATTATGTATTTTTTAAGGGTCATACTACTTATTCACGAGTGATATTTATCTCAAATGGTTGTTGATAAAATTAATATTGAAGGTATGCATAGTATACATGAATAGAGTGATGTGTTTCTTGATGATTTCCTGTTAATATCTTGAATTATAACACCATAATGTATTATGATATATTTATATTTTGAATAAATTTTGTTATCTTTGATAGCTTTCTTTTCATGAAACCCTATGTTTAAACAAACCATGATATACTATTGAAATATTTTTATTTAATATGATAGTTATCACCTAGATTATAGATCAGTATCCATGAATTAGACTAACTATTTATTAAATATTTTCATTTTTCACATGTATAAAATTAATTAATTGGATATAAATTTATTAGAAAAGAAAATAAAAATAATTCTAGAGTAAAATAATTTTTTTTTCTTCTGAAAACCCGTTTTTATACGCATAATGTGATTTTTTTATTAATAAAACAAATTAATCACCATTAATGAATAATTTTAATAAAATTTAGATATTATATATTTAATCAAATTTTTATCATTAATTTAATTTTTTTCTAGATATGGTATAAGAAATAATTCTGTTTTGTGCTTGAGAATAGTATTTTTCTAAAAAATGGCTTCGTCACATTATTCACACTTATTATAAAACTAGTTTCTCAAAATTATAGAAATAGAAATTTGAGAAATTATTTCTATATATGGAATCAGGAGTTAAAATTTTTATTATTAGGTCCTTTTTATTTTTAGGCATTATGAATAGTAACCATGGTAAAATTTATCACCTTAATATAGGTTAAATCAAGTTAACCTTGGTTAACACTAAGTGTTATGGTCACCAAATATCATATTAATTATTATTTTTGGATTTTATTCACCCCTTGAAACCTTACTATAATGATTTAAATTTTCAATGGATACTTTTCCACGAAAATGACCTATATAATATTTAATGCAAAGATAGATACAAAATGTCAATCTCTTTTATTTAAATATATCTAATATATTTACATAGGGACAAGAGAATGTTTTGAATGAATATAAAAGTTTATTTTGAGTATAATGAAATTATTTTAATAATGTTAATTTATTTATAACTTTTATTAATTATATACTTTACATAAAAGGTTACACAATGTTGACACAATATTTATTCATTTAATAGAATAATAAAATAAATTATATTAAAAAATATTAAAAGTTATATAATTTGAGTGAGTTATAGTGTTCGAAAAATTTCATAGATGACTATAATATATTAGGTATTTTTAAATAATTATATTCTAATTTCATATTTTTATTTATGTTTTTAAAGTCAAAACAAATTAATAGTATCAAAAATTACATTAATAATATTTTGTGGAAATAATATTTTATTAAATTATTTAAAAATAATAAAAATATTGAAATTGGAGAAGTAATATAATATAAGGTAAAAACATTCCTTACTTTTCTTTTTATGGGCCAATTTTTACATTATAAGTAAATTATAACACTTTATGATTGAAAAATTCATTACCACGGTTAAGGTTAAAATAGGTTAATTAAGGGGTGAAAATAAAATATAGTGTTTAAAAAATAATTTAAACCTATAAAAACATTATATTTTGATGAAAATTTAACCATTTAAGAAATTATATTTTAATATATGTCAATTTGGAATATTTTTCTTTAAAATGACTTTATTATATTTTAATCTTTTATGAAATTCCAAGTGTGACCTTTCCCTCCCCTTTAAAACAAAACCCCTTCTCTATCTTATTTACACCATATTGATCAACCCATATCAATAAAGAACTACCCATTTATCTTCTAAAAATCCCTATAAATATTATATAGATGTTGGTCTTCCCAAAATACCAACTCAAGGGTCCTTAAGAGGAGATCAAATGAATTTATTTCAAATAGAGGTATTCACTCTAACTGGTCACTTTCTTTTTTTACTTCTTCTTTTACCTCCTATAAATATATTTTATTTATCATAATATAAGAAATTAATTTTCTTGAATATTCTTAAATGTTTTTAAAATTATTTATACATCATTATCCACCCTCTTTTCAATGAAATTAAAAATCATAACATCACTTATGCATACATATGGACTACTACCTCCACGAAGTGATGCGATTTGATTTTCATTCATGATTTATATGGATGTTAATAAGGGAAAATTTAATAAATATATATTATATATATAATATAATAATGATTCTGGAAAGGTGAATTACTATTTACCTTTCTTTCATTCCATCTTTCAAAAAGTGAAAACAACGTTCATGTGTACGTACAACCTATCTTATCCATGAACGATATAATCCATTTTTTCTATCTATAGATTTTATGGATTAATATAATTAAATAAATAATATATATATATATGATATTTATATCATGATTAAAATTATGTATATGATATAATAATGATAAAATTACAAGTACAACGACTACCAAACAAAAACATACATGAAAAACAAAGAAGATATTACCAAGAATAGTGGTTTTAACAAATAATTGTTAATAAGTAGGTTATAAAACATTATAATTAAATAATATATTATAATATATATATATATATCATTATGGCACTATAATATTTTTATAATTAATTTATATTTATTAGAAATTTGGTTTGAACACAAATAATTGAAGTTGGACCTGAGGTAAGGTTTTATTTCACAATCTTATCATTATTTAAGATTATTAATGTTTATGTATCCACTGGGGAAAGTATTTGATATTTATATATTAAATAAAATTTATCTCCTTATCATATATTTATTTCATTAAATTGAAAAAAAATTCTTTTATTTTCATCTCTTTAAGTACTCAAGATACCAAAATATTGTTTTTAAGGAAAATCGACTATGTTTTTCTACTAACCTGAGAATCATTCTCTTCCATATCAATATTTTCAATAAAATTTAATTATTTTAAAATTATAAAATGATTCATTAAATAAATTTTTACCCATGTTTGAATTTTCAAAAAGTATGGTTAAAGGAATCTTCTTGTTGTTTTCAGAACAAGTTACTTTTTGATCTTTTTACTAAAGTGTGAATGAAATGTTTTTCTTAACTTATATGACAATAAAAAAAATTTACCTACATCTTGAATACTCATTATATTTAATCTTTCATTATAATTTTATATGGTTATATTAAAAATAAAATTCCATAATATTTGTGGTATTTTTAGATGTTAAATAAGTGACTTTATAGTGAAAAGGGTATTTTCTTGAATAAATTTTATATTGAGATTTATAAAAGATCTGTATATATATCAACATAATTTATTAAATATTATTCATTATCAAGATTATAATATTATGATACCATCCACCATATTTATCTATATGGTTTATAATCAGCTCATCAAGGGGAAAGTACTAACATTCCACTTGTTAATTCTTCCAATACAAATAGTTATTGATTTTCAAGGCATGCTTATTACGTTGTGTTTATTATTATTATGATGAATTAATTAGATTATTAAGTGAAATTTTAGACCTAAAATTACATAACTCATTGATTCATTGATATGTATCATGAGAAAAACTAGATTGGGTATTTGGATGAGATCGTACACATTTATTTAAGATGTATTGGAATGAGGTCTCGATGGTAAGTTTCAAATTTCATAAATTATGAATTTCATAATTATGAAATTATTTATTGAGGTCGATGTGATTATTTGAATAGTTATGATATCCATAGATAATTTTAAATCTCATGTGATTCCTTATATGGAATTATTCTATTATCATTTATTTATGTCATATTATTCATGACTTATTATATTATGCTATATGTATATTGTTACTGAGGTTTTGAGCTCACCCATTTCTTATATTTATTTTATCTAGGATTCTTGGAAGTTTATTATTATTAATATGTAGGTACATGAAAAAAGTAAGAACTGTATTCTCAAAAAAATATATTTTTTATTTTAAGTTTTCAATTTTAATTTTAAATTCAAGTGTGTATCTAGTTTTCCAAGACTGTACAACTATTAGGTTCTTTAGGATGTGATAAATTGTATCTAGTATAAATTTATTAAAGTAAACACTGACTCTGGGATAATATTGTTAGGGTCCTTATAGTTGATATTAGATTATGTTTAGTAGAAATAGTGGGAAAAATATTTAGGAAAACATCGATTAGAGAACATAACTATATGAATTAATTTGAGTATAATTCTAAATATAGGATAATAACATAATTTTTTTGTAATGTTTATATTATTTTTTATTTATATAAAACATCACTATCTGGATACTAAAAGTGAACATTGTTTTTAAACAGATGCATCTAGGGATAATAACCCTGAAAATATTTGGTCAAGTATATCCTCGCCATTATTTTGGTGCATAGTGAGTGTTCCCTTACTAAAAAACTTGTCTGAAACTATTAGGGTAAATGATTGGGTCAATTAAAATTTATTTATAAACCATTAGGAAGGATTTGAAAGTATTTTTATTTTTTGATAATATTCTTAAATAAATCTAATTTATGATTCTGATTTTATCTATGCATACAATTTTCAATTGATGTTAAGTGGTTCACTAGTTTCAAAATTATACATTAATATTCATAATTTTATGATCTAATCTGGTGTATTTATTTATTTTGAAATTGCACATAGTAGAAGGAATGAGGACCATATCAATTAATTTAATCTATATATGGATTTCCCTCAAGGGAATGATAATAAATCTAGAAAAGGAAATACAGTTGTACATGAACAAATTATAACTATTTTGGTGTAGCTAACTTAGGTTTTGAGAAATAACCTTCACCATTTAGAGAATCCTGATGATACAAAACATGGTGTAAAATTGTTAGAACACTTAATTAATCATCAATATCAATCATTAAATGGGATTAAAAATCCATTTGTAGCTGAGCAATAGATAAGTTCCTTAGATCATATATTTATTTATTTGGGAAGTAATTAAAGTGGGTGGTTATCATGGATGTTTATTACCTCTCTAAGTTAGTGGATCCATGGTGGTCCTTGATTCAAAACACTATGAATGGGGAGGAAACAATGATAATCTAATGAAAATATTTTAAGTAACTTTTATTGGAAAAATATTTTACTCACAAATAATGAGAAGATATGGAGAGAAAATTCGTGAGTCTGAGAAAAAAGGAAGAGGAAAATGTTTCTATGTATGAATATAACTTTACAAGGTTATAAAAGAATAATGTGAACTATGTATTTAAACCAAATAGAAATATTACCGATTTATTTTATGGGATAAATCTAATCATTTTAAGGGCACAAGTCTCCAAAACATTCTCATCATATGAGGATATAGTATATTGTGCTATCAAGAAAGATAACAAATTCTCTAAGTCTTATAGATTTAAGGAAAAAAAATAAAAGAAGATTAATCAAAAGTAAAATATGGATAAGGGGAAGAAGATAAAGGGGAAATTTACAACATATTATACTTGTGGAAAGAATCAAATTGTTACATTTTAAAAAGGAAGAGGATTTTTCTTAAAGTGTGTAGAAAAAGGCCATTATTCTCATGAATGAAAGGGTTTGAGAGAAGAAATCAATGAATATTACTTTAACTATAAAGGTATGGGGAACTATTTTGAAAAATTCTCCAAAATTCATGGGAATTTACCACAAAATAAGTCAAGAGAAGAAGGCCAAGCTTAGGTAATTACTACATCCCACATGGAAGTTCCTTGAGATGTGGTTAATGTTACACTTATCATCCACTCTAGGATTGAGATTGTTTTATTTGATTTTTGTTTTACCCACTATTTTACATATGATCTTTTTTTATGGGAATTGCATCACCACATCAATGATTAGATATTGAGTTGGTTGTGAAGATTACTCAAGGTAAGATAACAGTATCTCAAGTCCAAAACTCCCCATGATAGATGTTTTTGTAATTTTCTTCCATTGAATATTTTTATACTTCTTTTATTTTAATTTTTTATAATTTTGGGTATAGATTCACTCTATCAGTATAAATCCCATATCAATTATCATGGAAGGGATGTTATATTTGGCATTAAAAACCAACCTTAAATCATCTATCAGTGCCACTATGAACCTATACAACAAATGGAAATTAATTATATCATACCATGTTTTCTACATATTAATGAGGGATATTTACATCAAATGGATTGGGAAAAACCCAATATTTAAAAGTTTTCTATTATCTGGGAATATTATAATGTATTTCCCGAATAGTTTCCTAGTATTCCCTTGAATCATGAAGTCATGTTTTCAATAGATCTTATACATGGTGCTAAGACTATTTTAAAGAATCTATATAGAATTTCCCTGATTGATTTGCAATAATTAAAGAAGAAACTCCATGGGAATCTAGATATGAGATTCATTCGTCCCAGTACTTCGACATGGGGTGACCCTATTCTTCTTATAAAGGAAAAAGGATGGGTAAATGTATCTGTTAATTGATTAGCATGAGATTAACAAAATAACTATTAACAATAGGTATCATCTACCCCATATTGATGATTGATTTGATCAATTACGAGAAGATATATATTTTTACACGATTGATCTTTAATCTAGATATCCTCAACTAAGGATCAATATGGATGATATACCAAATAAAACCTTATGTATGAGTAATGGTCATTATGAATTTATTGTAATTACATTTAGACTTACCAAATTTCTTGCTATCTTAGTAGATTTAATGAATAGAGTCTTTAGAGATTACATTGATCAATTTTTGGTTGTATTTATAGGCAATATAATTATATATTGAAATAGAAAAGAAGGTCATGAAGAACATTTGATAATTATTTTAAATACCTTGAGGAGGGAGAAGTTGTATTATAAATTTACATAGTGTGAGTTTTGGATTTATAATGTTTCATTCCTGGGTCATATAATCTAATGTGACAGTATATCAGTGGATCCTTAAAACATGGATGTTATTGATAAATTACTAAGACCAACCATGGTAACTAAAATCCATTGTTTTATTTTTTTGGATGGATACTACATATGATTTTTGAGAGACTTATCCTGAATATATAATCCACATAGCAAGTTGACTCAGAATGGGGTTATGTTCTTATGGACAAATGAATGTGACAAGAGTTTCAAATAACTAGTAAGAATGTTGGTCAGTGCACCTGTGATTACAATACCATGTAATGGATAAAGGGTTTTGATATATAGTGATACAAAAAAGAAGGGAGTGGTATGCATCCTTAAGTAGAATGATATAACGATAGCTTATTCCTCATGAAAATTGAATATTTATGATAAACATTACTCGACTCATGATTTGGAGTTAAAAATGGTAATTTTTACATTTAAAATATAAACGCATTATTTTCATGGGGAAAGGTGATATATATACTATTCATAAAAGCTTTTAGTACATATTTATATATAAGGAGATGAATATTCCCCAAATAATATGGTTGGATATGATTAAATATTAAGAATACATAATACATTACCACCCCGGGAAGAAAAATAAGGTGGATGATGCTATGAGTTGGAAAGACAATGCTACTTTGTCTATAATAAGGATTTAATGTGATCCAATATTTATAGATTTACAGATGATAGATCTTTAAATCACGGGGAATGTGGAAAGATATTATCTATCTCAGATTAATTTTCAAACATCCATCCATAATAGGATTAAGAAGGTATAGAAGGAAGACATGTAATTAATGAATATGGTGAGAAATATTCTTGAGTTAAACCATGGTAATAAAGGAATGATGTGATTAAGGATGTGATTATATGTCCCATCAATACCAGACTTGAATAAGGATCTATTGGATAAAATTAATGGTCCATCATTCTCTATTCATCATAGTAGTACAAAGATTTATATATATGAAATAGTATATCTTGTGAGGCAATATAAATCAAGATATTACACATTATGTATCTTGATGTCTGATATTTCAACAACTTAATGATAATAGACTTAAATCTAAGGTGATGTTACAACCATTAACCATACCATATTGAAAATATGAAAACATCACTGTGAATTTTTTCATCAAACTCCCAAAAATAAAAAAAGGTTGTGATGATATATGGGTTATATTCAATCAACTTATGAAGTCAACACACTTCATCACTATCATAGAATATTTATATCTTGATCAAAATTATAGAATATACATTATGGAAGTGGTATGGTTGAATGGAGTTCCATAATCAATTGTATCTTCTCATGATCCAAGGTTTACCTTGAAGTTCTATAAAAGTATTCAGTATGATCCAGATATAGAGTTATGTTTTAGCACTTATTATCATCATTAGATAGATGGTTAGTCTGAGAGGAACATTCAAACCCTAGAGGATATGCTAAGATATTGTTATATGCATTTAAATGGTGGTTCATATCATCACCTTTAGTTTTCTTAAAAAAATATTTTTCACTCATGTATTCATATGGATCCTTGTGAATCCCTCTATGGAAATAAGTTTATAACTCCAAAATAATAGGATAAAATTGGATAAATAAATCCATTGAGACCTGAGCTAGTTGAGGAAATTGTAGAGAAAGTCATATCCATTATATAGTACATCATGGAATCTCAATGTCTAAATAAAAGTTATATTGATAATCATAGGTGAGATATGGAGTTTGATGCTCGTTAGAATGTGTTTCTTTGAATTTATCCGTGGAATAAGTTTATTAGATTTGGAGATAATGTAAAGTTGATCCATATGTATATTTTCCCCTTTGATAATTATGATTGAGTATGGGATGGTATCTTACCATTTTCCCCTACCATTAAACATCTCTCAAGTTCATGATGTATTCCATGCATCTCTCTAAAGGAAGTACATAATTGATCCATTATTTGTTCTGAGCATAGAGTTCATAATGATATAGAACAATGTTTCCCATGAATGAAAACTAAAAGAATATTGTATAGTAGATATAAAGTGTTATGGAACAAGACTACTCATCTGGTTAAAGTTATTTGGAAGATTTAGAAATTCGAATAAGCTATATGGGATCCTAAGGATGTGATGAGGAAGATATATCCTCATTTTTTGGTATCAAAGTAACATAATTTTTAGGGATAAATTAATTTTAAGAGGGGGTGAGGGTAGAATGTAACACCTTGAGATTTTATGATATGTTTATTTATTAAATAAATTATACTTCTTTGATATGTTTTTTACACACAACACTGAGTTTAAACAAACCACGATATACTATTGAAATATTATTATTCAATTGGAAAATTATCTCCTAGACATTGGATTGGTGGATATGAGTAAGACTATAAAAATTATTAATAATGTGTAGTTTTCACATGTAAAAAATGAATTCATTATTTATCCATTGAATAAAAATGAAAATAAATGTTATTTGAAATTAAAAGAAATGTTTTTCTGAAAAACAATTTCGGTACACACAACGTGTTTTTTTCTTAATAAATTAAAATAATCACTATTAGTGAATGCTTTTACTGAGATTTATATACTATATCTTCAATAAAACGTTTTATTATTCATATAACATATTTTCTAGGCCTAAGATAAGAAGAAATAAAATTTTATGATTAAAATTGTTTTTTCCTAAAAAATGGTTTCATCACTGTTAGAAAACTTATAATAAAATTAATTTCTTCCACATTTAGAAATTAAATCTCGATGAATAGACTCCATTTTTTGAATTATGTGTTCTATATTTGGTAAATATTTCCCTTTTATTTTTAGGCATTATGAATAGTAATCGTGGTAAAATTTATCACCATTGTAAAGGATAGATCTTGTTGACCTAGGATAATACTAAGAGTTAAGGTAACCATTTTTCATTAAAATTATTATTTTATAGTGGTAATTCGACTCTTATCACCATATTTTTGAAAATTAACTGTTTAAGGGACACTTCTCCATGAAATAGACCTATATAATTTTAAAGCAAAGACAAATATAAAATTTCACTCCCTTGTAAATATATCTTATCTGTTTTCAAAGGAATAAAAGTAAGATATGAATGAATATAAATGGTTATTTTTTAGAATAATAAAATTATTTTAATAATTTTAATTTATTTTTAATTTTTAGTAATTATATATTTAACTTAAATTCTTACACAACACTGATACAATATCTCTTCACTTAATAGAAAAATAAAATATATGAATTTATAATTATTAAAAGTAATATAATTTGAGTGAGTTATAGTGTTACAAATATTTTATATATTAATGTAAATATTAGTGATTTGTTAAATGATTATATTTTTATTCCATTTTTTTATGTTTTTAAAGTTAAAATAAATGAATAGTTTCAAAAATGAAATTAATTATATTTTATGGAAATTTTTTTTATTAAATTATTCAAAAAAAAAATTTAAATAGGAAAAAGGGATAATTTATGGTAAAAATACCATCCCATTTCAATTTTTTGTCTAATTTTTAAATTATAAGTAAAATTATAACCCTTTTTGATTTAAAAATTTGTCATAGTTATGGTTAAAATATGTTAACTAAGGGGTTAAACCAAAAGATAAGGTTTTAAATACCACCTAAACCTGTCAATTTTTTAGTTGATGATATTTAAAAAACATCCTACATTATATTAGAATTTATAGTCATTAATAATCATTTGTGTTGGGGATTACTTTATCATATTTTAATATTTTAAGAAATTTCTAGTGTGCCCTTTCCCTCCCTTATAAAAGGACACCCCTTACCAATATTCTTCACACCAATTTGAGAATCCTAGATCAACAAATAAATACCGATTTATATTCTAAAAATCAATATATAGGTTTTATAGGTGACAGTCTTCCCAAAAGACCAACACTAGGGTATTTAAGAGTAGATCTAATAGTGTTCTTTCAAAGAAGAGGTAGTCTCCTAAACTGATCACTTTCTTTTTTTACTTATTCTTTTAACTCTTATAAATCAATGGTATTTATCATAATATAATAAAAAATTATCCTAAATCTACGGAAATGTTATTATTTTTATGAATCCAACTTTATCTACCCTCTTTTCCAAAAAAATGAAAAATGAAAATATCACTCATGCGTACATGTGGACTACTACCTCCACGTAACGATGTGATTATTTTTTTCATTTACACTTTTCAAGGATTGTAATAAGGCTAGATTTAACACACACAAACACACACACATATATATATATATATGTGTGTGTGTGTGTTTGTTTGTGTGTGTGTGTGTGTGATACATAATATATAATAATGATTCTGGAATGATGAATTATCAGTTTCCTTTATTTTTTTCATCCTTCGAAAAGTGAACACAACATTCATGCATACATACGACCTATCATATCCATGAACGATGTCATTTATTTTTAATCTAAAAATATTATATATTAATATAAATAAACATATAATAAATATATAGGATATTTATATCATTATTAGCATTTTGGATATGATGGAACTATGATAAAAAAACATGTTCCAAAACTATTGAACAAACACTACTACAAAATAGGCATTTAATAGCACTGATATTTATCAATGCTACAAAAAGAATTGATAAATGGAATATTTATCAGGGCTAAAAAAGCACTGATAAATTTAACGCTTTAGCAACACTTTTTTTAGCACCGATAAAGGGTATCCTTTATCAGCACCTTTTTTTAGTGAGCATAAAGGGTACCCTTTATCAACACTCTAGTTTTATCACTCATAAAGGAATAATTTATGCATGATTTTTTAGCATTGATAAATGTTTGAAAAAATAAAATGAAATAATAACATAAATAAAAAATAAAAATGAGTTTATTAAAAATAATATTACAAATTTTATTATTTAAATAATTATCGATAAAAATGAATAAATTGAATATAAAATATATAAATTATAAGTAATAATATTTAGTAAATATTAAATATATAGATAAATAAAAAATTAAAATTAAACAAATTAAAAATAAAAATAAGTAAATTGACAAAAATACTAAATATTTTATTAAATAGATGGTTATTGATAATGTTAATAAATTTTATATATTAAATATATGGATATATATTAATGTATATAAATATGATTTATATATTAAAAAATATTATTTATTATTTACATTAAATAGTATTGTATTGACTGATTAATGGTTTATAATTAAAAATTAATTTGAATTAAAAATACTTACTAATTACATCAATTAATGGACATGATTGAATGTCGTTTTATTTTTCAATTTTAAACATAGATAAAACGTATTATATTGATTTCAAATATCTGTATTATATACATGTTCACACACACAAATATTTTTTTTGGAATTTAATCAACATATATTATTTTTTATATACATATTTATTTACTATGTTTTAATACTTTCAATATGTATTCATCTTTATTTGAATATATATCCATTTTTTAATGATTTAGATTAATCAAAATTATCAAAATAAATTAATATATTGTACTCATTTTTAATAAATCAATTTTACTCATATTCAACACACATGAACTCAAGATTAAATATTCATTAATAATGTTAAAAATATACATGGTAAAAAAATTTATAAATAAAAAAATTTATAAATGAATATTTACTGTTTTTAAACATTTAAAATTATAAATAAACAAATTATATTTGTTTAAAAAGTATTTTTATAATTATAAATAAATAATTAAAAATTTATAACAAATTCATTTAAATAATGAATATATTTACTATGTTTATATATATATATAATTATATAAGTATATATAATAATATAAAAATTAGTTATATAATTATAAATAAATAATTATATATTCAAAGAAATATAAAATTATTATCTTATAAAAATTATTATTCTTTTTTGAATAATTATTGTAAGTATTTATCATTGCTAAAATATTAGCATTGTTAAATATCTATATTTATCTATGCTAAATAAAGTAATGATTAAGATTCATTTCATCAATGCTTATTAACTTAGCACTGATAAAAGTTTCGTGATCAATTTTAAGAACTCTAACCACCATGAACCGGTTCATGATATTCAAAGATCTATGTGGAAGCGATCTCCTATTGGTGCTCCTTGTTATCGAATCCAAGCTCGAATCTTTTACAAAATTAAGGCCCCACTATTCCAAGGATTGAATACAAGTAGCATGAAATTTAAGGGTTGAATTTAGCCACGACTCGACCGAAATCCAGGTTTTCAGATATCTCTAATTTCCCTTGGGTATCCACTAATCCTTCTAATCCCTAATCCGTGAATCCAAACATGTCTTGTTGCACTATCCTATAATAAAACACCCCAAAATTCCCTATCTTTTAGATATGTGGAAGTATCATCATCCTTGATATAATATGGGTCTCCTTGGGACAACATTGGTACTGTGTGGATTGAAATATGTCAAACCCAATATTGGGCCACATTATTGTGAGGTATAATAGGCTCCCAATACCTATATTCCATGACATATACCTTTTTTAATCATCAAATTTTGAAAAATTCATTCATATAGCGGTCAATATTTTCATTTGTTTTGAATATTACATTTTTTGAAGGAAAAGATAAATTACTGATCAAGGGAACCAGGATTACAATGCCAATAAAGGAAAGAGTTCACCCAATAATGATCAACCCAATGTTTCCCAAACTGAGCCAAACGATGGGATTTAGAATTACCATCTCTTTTGATGAAAGAAAATTTGCATGCCTCGAATCCATCAGTCAGGGACCAGATCTTTCTCAAGATGAGGCCATAAGGCTGATAATCCTCATCTTTTGCTGAGAGAGCATTCACCACATCGAGGCAGTCGGATTCCACCAAAAGTTTGGGCCAAAATTTTTAACGGGAAAAAAGAAGCCCCTAGAGGATGGCCGAGGCTTCTGTCACCACAGGGCTCCCTGAGTTACGCACTGCCCTATACTGAGCTTCCACAATCTTGCCAAAACAGTTATGAGAAATGAGCCCAATACCGACCCTTTAATTAGCAGAGACAGTAGCATCAGTATTAATCCTGAAGAAACCCTCAGGGGGGGAGACCAAAGAGGAGATTCCCATTGAGTGTGGCTTAAAGAATGCCACACATCACTTTTCTTACAACCATTCATCCACTCCAAAGCTCTGTCAACCCAAAGGTGACCAGGGGTCACCTTCATCATGAAAATGAATTCATTCTATCGAGTCCAAAACAACCAAGAAATTGTACATATCAGCCCTACCACTCTCGGTTCCAGAGAAGACACCCAAATAGTAAGGTTTGGGACCAACCCAATTAAAGGATCAAATAAAATACCAAAATCCATCCTCCACCCCTTCCACACCCCTTCCACCCCCTTACAGGAAATAATTGAATGCAGAGGGGATTCTACTTCCTAGAGGCACACAAGACAACTATCATCCTCTACCAAATTTCACTGCACCAGAAAGTCATAGGTTGGAAGAACCCCAGCACAGACCTGCAACCAAAAAAAATTCACCTTAGGGGGGGACGTTGAGGGACTAGAGGCACTTCCACCAATTATTGGTAAAGACCTGGGCCAAACCTTGAACCCTCAGTTTGTAACCCGAATGAATAGAATATATCCTATGAGGTTCCCCAGTCTAACAAATCTGATCAGTACCCATTCCTGGTGTGAGAGGGATACTCAGGATGAGCTGAAGATCTACTTCGTTAAACCAGCAACAAAGGTTCTCCGAATACCACTCCTCAAGAGAGTCATCGAGCAGGTCACATACCCTTGCATCTTCGAATCCAGGAACAACCATTGAGGAAACCCTATGATTGACGTCATCTGCCAGCCATGGATCATTCAAAATGTTTATATTATTCCCATCATCAATTCTACACACGCATCCCAAATCAATGAGATATTTTGCTCCCCAAATTCTCCTCCACAAAAAACTCAGTCGTGGCCCCAGTTGGACATGAAAGAAGTCAGAATGAGGGAAGTACTAAGCTCGCATAAACATTGAGAACAGGGTATTTAGTTGGGAAAGAAGGTGTCATCCTTGCTTCACCAAAATATCCTCGTTAAACCATTTTATATTTTGGAAGCCGAGGCCACCATAGAATTTTGAAACACACAGCTTCTCCCAAGACATCCAATGTGAAATATTCATGCCCTCATGGGGCCCCACCAAAAGTTGGCCAACCGTGAGTAGAGTTGGTCAATGAGAGTTTCTGGGAATTTAAATAGTGACATAACATAAGAAGGGATTTCTTGGGCCACTGACTTCACGATAAATTCCTTTCCCTCCTTGGAAATCTTCTTACTAAACCAAAGACAAATCAAATTATCCACCCTATCCAAAATCGCGCTGAAAAATTGTTTCTTCGAGCTACCCACCAGGGTTAGGAGGAAAAGGTACTTAGGATGCTTATCAACCAGAGGAAACCCACACATTCACTACAAATCCTTTTTCTTAGCTTGTGGGACGCCTTTACTGAAATATAACATGGATTTAGAAGCATTAAGACGTTTCCTAGAGGCCTTTTCATACAAATTGATGCTATTCTGCACTGCACTGCATTCTTGCGAGGTAGCACGCATGAAAAGGAGGCATTCATCTACAAATAATAGATGAGATATAGGTGGCCATTTCTACATACCGTAGCACCATGGATAATTACTTGATATGTCGCCTTCAGGATGAGATGAGAAAAGACATCTTCCACCAGAATGAAGAGGTAAGGTGACAGGGGGTCCCCTTGGCTTAAGCTTCTTGATAGTTTAAACCTCTTTGAAGGGACCCCATTAATATTGATCTTATATGAGACAGACGTAACACAATTCATGACATTAGAGAACCATTTCGACCCAAAACCCAACCTCGATAGAAAAAGTTCGAGAAAAGTCCATTCAACTCTATCATATGCTTTCATCATATCATTTTTCATTTCCATTGTGCCACACTTTGATGAGGAGCGATTTTCCGGAAGTGGAACAATTCAAAGGAAATGGCAGCATTATCCATAATAGATCTCTTTGGAATGAACACACTTTGGTTATCTGAGACAAGCAATGGGAGAAAAATCCTATGTTTAGCCACTTAGATGATGAAATATTTAACATCATTTGGATTTTATATTATGTCATGCAGCAATTGGAATTGCGAGGGTTGAGTGAGGATGAAATTAAATATAGGGTTATCCCCTTATATTTTAATGGTAATTCTATAAGTTGTTTCCAAAAAATAGATGATGAAATATCTGATAGTACATGGAAACAACTATATAATGATTTTTTCATGAAATGTTTTCCTAATATAATTATTATTAAAATATGGTGCATAATTAATGTATTTATTTAGGATGAAATATTTATCATCATTTGGGTTTTATATTGTGTCATGCAGCAATTGGAATTGAGAGGGTTGAGTGAGGATGAAATTAAATATAGGGTTATCCCATTATATTTTAATGGTAATTCTATAAGTTGTTTCCAAAAAATGGATGATGAAATATCTGACAGTACATGGAAACAATTACATAATGATTTTTTCATGAAATGTTTTCCTAATATAATGAGCATTGAAATATGGTGTAGATTTAATGTATTTATTCAGGATGAATGTGAACTATTTCTTGTGGCTTGGGATTGATTTAGGGATAACTTATGAAATTTAATAATCAAATGATTCTAATGAATCTGTAAAATCATATGTGTAAAAACATTATATATGTTTTATTTTTTGTCTTATTTATTTAACTACTCATTGAAAAAATAAAATGTTTTCAATTTTTATTTTTGAAATATTTAAATTTTAATTTAAATAATATCACTTAAATATTATAAAAAGATAAATCAAAGAGGTTTATGGTTCCATAATCCTTGAAAAATATTATATAGGAAAAAATGAGTTTGATAAAAAATGTAATTGATATTTTGATTTTGGTTTTTGACATATAGTTAGAAAATAAAAAATTGGAATGAGTAATTTTAAAGGAAAAACCCAAGCATCATGGTTCTTTAGGAAACAAAATATTGTTTCATTATGTCGTGCAGAAGAAGAGTACATTTTTATAGAATTTATTATTCCTAATCCTTTAGGATTGATATTTTTTTTTAAATTTTATATTTTCGTTGAAAAGTAACTTATTTAATGAGAAACGTTTTCTATTATTTAAATTTTAAAGAATATTTTAAATCATTCAACAATAAATATTATACCCCTATATTTAACTAATTTTGATAAAATAAAATATTATCATTGATTCATGTATATTTAAAAAATAAGGTTCAATAGAATATATCTTATTGAAATGAAAATTATTTTTCATGGAAAAAACCATTACAGATTAATAATCTCACTTCAAGTCAACTTTATTAGTTTAGATTTCAAAATTAAATGACATTATATATTGACTATTGATTCTGAATTATTTAGAATTTTATGGTTTATTAACATAAAACTAAATCCATTTTTATGTCCTTCTAGTTGTATTATGACGCCTCACAAATGTGACTATCCCAATTAAATGACATAAAAAATGTTTCAATACAATGCATTACTATGACAACCCTACATTTATTACAATCTTAAACATGATTTATTTCATAAACTCTTCACTTGATACAATATTGAAGATCGAGAGGTCTAGGGTCTTTGGGGCTTATTATAATTACATAATAACTTAAAACATGAAATAAAACATCTTTATTGAAAACTTCCTTTACAGGAACACTACTTTCCCTCGTACTGAGCATTTCATGGGATAATCTGAGGACATACATAAGAAAAGGGTGAGATATAAAGCCTAGTAAGTGAATAAACATGGAATAACATGAGGAAAATAGTACATGTTAGAAAATAGGTATATTAATGGAGCACAAGAGAAACATGAACAAAAAGGCATGATAAATCATGATAATCGTAATATGGAAATGTGGCAACAACACATAACATGGAATTAGCATGATCCAATAATCATTGCACATGTAGCAGGAGTAAACCCTTATTTCACACCAAGAACAGGTAAACCATCGTTTCACTTGAATTAGAATGAGTTAACACTCATTGAACATGACTTATCATGATACTATACTTTACCCAATGCATTGGAGCGCTATTAGGGTGCACCCTTCTTAAACATTTCATTTCATGCATAAGTGTTCCACATAGATCATATAATGTGGAATCAATCATCATAATTTATTCCACGATAAAGGGATGTGGAATACATACATGAATATTTATATTCAATAAGTAAATGTTCATAAAGGTGAATACCCTTGATAGAGAAATGAGCATGGTATTTGTCACGAACCAACCCGAGTCTACCCTGAACCGGTCACCCGAGCCGGCCCGCGGCATGGACTGAGGGGAATTCTCGATCACCAAGGGCTGGAAACTAGTTCCAGGAATCATAATTAAGTAGGTGAGAATGATTTGTCCCATAAAGGAAGACAAATAAAATAAAAATACTAAACAAAGAGAAAGAAAACTAGTAGCGGCAAGAAAACAAGACTACACATACCTCCATGTGACCTCTTGTTCACCTCCAACAACTAACAGTCTTCCTCGCACAGGTATAAAAAACAAGAACTTGAACCAAATAGCTGAACCTACATCTGAAAAGGCATGATAGGTGTGAGCATTAAAATGCTCAGTAGGAATTCCAAAAGTGAACCCCAAAATCCATGCATTTTCCAGTTCCCAAACAGCCCAATAATACTAGTTTGATCTACAGTTATAGATATAAGGTTATCATATTACACTAAATTTTGAAGACTAAAAATCACAAATCCATTTCACTTATAATTCAAAAACAAGGAAAAGAAATCAAAATAGGGGTTCACGCAAACCTTTCCAAAGCACCTACTTTGAAGTTCATTTTTAAAACCAACCATATACACAAAACTTTTTGAAGAAACACTAAAACCAAGTTCAAGGGTATGATTCCACACACAACAAGGGCAATGGTACTAATAGTACTTGTACCAAAGGATCACAGAAAACCTAAAGACTTGGAGGAAGACCAGAACGTACCATACATGTGACTCATCCTGAAGGCATGCCTACTCTCGATGATGTCATAATTCCATAACGCCCGGTGTTTCCCTACATGGCCTAACCGAGGGTCCCAATTCCCTAGTAGAGTGTCATCCATACTAGGGGTCACTATCTAGTGTGTAATCTGAACTAGAGCAGCAATATTTCTCAGTAATCCCCCTTTCTATGCTACATTTTTGTGCTATGTTCACAAAGAGGTGTTCCACACATTCAAATAACAAGCCGAATATATATATATATAATCAGGCACAGGACACAATCCAGCACCACCCCAACCACCTCAAGGTTAGTCCCATGCCTTAAAATAAATATTCTCAAAAGGAGGCCCAAATCGAGGACCCTCCAATCACATGATCGAAATACGAGGCAAGGGGCCTAACCAAATAGGGGTTTTACAAACACACGGTTTCAAATATGCCAAATGGGCCTTTAGCTTCCCAACACTCATCCTTTTATCAAAAAAAATTATTAAACCATTAAAAAAACCACAAATACTATCTTTATACCAACGTGGCCAAACCGCCCCTTAAATAAAACATTTACCAAAACCCTTCCCAATTTCACTTTAATTCAAGTTAAAACAACAACACCTAAGAAAGTGCCAAACAGGCTTTGACTTCCACTTTCACCCAATCAGGCCCCAAAATTTACAAACACCCCTTTCATTTTAAAAACAACTCACCCTAGCATGTTTCTAGGGCCAACCGGTCCAAACCAAGAGGAACACTTCAAAACCAACCAAAAATTTTGAAAACAAATTTTGTCAATACACCCTTTTCTTTCAACCCAAAAACACCCATATCACTCAATACCACAAAAGTTCATAAAAAAGAATGTTTTTAGACAAACCCCAAAACACAACCAAGGAACACAACACATTTCATATAACAAATCCATAACATATTTCAGACCAATTTAACAAAACATTTTTATCAAAAAACCCCCACCCAAACATCCAATTTCATCCAAAAAGAACAAGTGGAAATTTAAAAACACAAAAGGCATCATATACAAGGCCTAAAAAACAATTCATGTAAACACTATCTTTAACAACACCAAATAATTTTTGAACACCACAAGAAGATTTAAAGAGGTACCAAGAAGATTCATAGTAAGATAATAATATAACAAAAACCTCAAGCATCAAGGACAAGCAATGGAAAGTAAATGCATGGATTTTCCTACCTCAAGGAAGTCCAGTCGAAACTTTCTAACTCAAGAAACACCTCGTTTGCACGCTCGCACACACTTCCACATATATATATATATATATACATCTTTAAAATGATGCATGTGTTTCCCACGCCATGAGGGAACACTCATTCAGAAGGCGTATATATATACACATATATATTCATACCTAGAAAAAAATGAGTGTGTGCACCTGTAATTGATCCCAATGCCCTGCAACAATTCCCAACACCCAAATTTCTATGAAAATAGAACCAACACATGACCAAAGAGGTACGCAAGACTCTCATAAACAACAGACCCTAAATTGGATGACTTGAAACAAAATAGTAGGTGCGATAACCTTATCGGAAACATTGGCGGCATAGGGAAGAGAGTCCATCCACCTCTCCTTTGGTGGAAGATGTTGAATCAGGGACCAATGGGTCTCAATACATTAATCACATACTCTAGAAATTGTGTAAAAATCATGAAACACAAACCAATATGTCAAAGTTTAGTGAAATTGAATAAAACACCAAAAAATAAATAAATACACTAGAGGAGGGCTGGTGGATGGGGTTTTCAGTTTGTGTCGGAAGATCGTCCAACCGAGGGTTCTGGTTTGCCGGTAACAGCGAATGTAGGGAGGGGTTCAGGCTGCTAGAAAAATAGGGCGTGCTGGGTCCAGGAAGGCCATAGAGGCCTAATGGGGATGCGGGAGGGAACCGAGACAGCCTTGTGCCAGCTGGATAGGCAGATGGGGTGTTGAGCGAGCCAGAGGGGGCGTTAGGCGAGGGCAGCGGGTGAAGAAGACTCGCAGGAGCATGGAGCGAGGGCTTGGTGCGGCGGAGGGTCGTAGAGGCACTGGGAAAAGGCAGAGGGCGATGGGAACTGTGCGAGCGCGGGTCGGAGATGGGAGAAAAGGGAAAATCTTGGGGAGGGGGCGGTCGCACGACGGATGGGAGAGGGGGAAAGGGGAGCGGAATGCACTAGGTTTTATGTTGTTTTTTTCTATTTTTATTATAATCACAATAGTTATAATAATAATACAAATAATAATTATAAAAATAATAATACTAATAATACAACAATGAAAGAAAGAATAATAATAATAATAATAACCTAAACATAATGAGAATAATAATAACAACACTAGAATTAAAAGAAAATTCTTTCTCAATAATTTCTGAGAAGGTATGGCCTGGCCATCGGTTTTGTGCATGCACATCTTTGCACAAGACTATCTAAGTGCTCATTCCTTGGTGGTGGATCTTAACACGATGAAATATCTTGGGAGGGGAAGAACTTTTATTTGATTGGGAATTCTCTATTTTCTATTTGGTTGTTTTGCTGGACTTTGCGGTTTCTCAATTTCTTGAAAAGTGATTTGATAATTCAATAAAAAATAATTTTCAGAAAATAATAATAATATTATAATTATTATTCGTAAAAAGAAGATGATAATATCAATAATATTAATAACAACAAATAGTAATAATATAAACAAAATTTTATTTAAAATGAAACCTTTGTTTCATTTCATTTTGAATATTGATAATAATCGGTCAACTGTGCAGTCTCCAGGACCGAACACATGTTTGCCGCTAGCGGTGTGGTGACCGCGCACTGGCCCGAGACCCACCAAAAATATAAAACTTTTGAAAAGTTCAAACAAGGTCCAAACTAAACCAAATCCAAACAATGCGAGATCGATACAAGAATAAAATAACTAGTGTCTGTGGTCGGGGTGTGAAAATTATTCCCACCACAGACACTTTCTGACCCAAGAAAGTCACCAAGCCAATGGTTGACACAACTTGAGTCCACGACCAAAAAAACCAGAAGAAACCAAGAGGCTCGGGGTGACCATTCCCAACACACGTCACACCCGACCAACTCATGAACAATCATTTCCCGAAGTTGAGGGGAGAACACGAGAGGGTTCTCCCAACCATAAAAAGTCACTAACATGGAAGCCCTCGAATATTTAACACACTACCCCCACAGGGAGGCCAACATGGGAACTCCAAAACCAAACTCGTTCATTCTCCCAACACGGACTAAATAACACACCTGAGCCTTTGTCAGAAAACTTTCTACAAAACAACCCAGCAACGTAAGGATGAAGAATTAACTCAACACCTCCCATCAATTTCATGAAACAAACATCCCCCTAACAACCATAGCTGAGACCAACACAAAATTAGAACAGGTCAGTTTATTCATAGGCCTAACACCCTTCACTGACAATGAACGATTTGGAAACCACAATATGAGTAGATAGGACCACTTGGATTGTTGTGGAATGATCTCATAACTCCACCACAACAAGGATGTGATTACGACAACGATGAGAATAAAACAAGGAAATTTTGGATATTTCCATCCCAAAGCTGAATAAATTATTTGGACCGAGGTTCCAAATACCCTCAGAAACTCTTGAATGTGCGCGAGCTTCACCCTGAGTCCTGTGGCTGGGGCCCTGATGGCTGAATCATCTCCAGCCTCACATTCAATCATCTGTGTCCTCCCATCCATAACTCTTTCCTCCCGAATGACGTTTCTTTAAAACTCTCCCCAGTGGACCAAATATTTGCACGGTAGATATAATTTGGAGGGATGCAACAAGGCGGCTTAGAGTTCCTCAACCGGACACACTTGCAGCATGCATGAGAACGGTCCAACAAACTGAGAGATGGTACAGATGAAGATCCTTGGCAGAAAGGGAACCTTCACAAGAGCTGACCCCCACCAACTACACCCCACACTCTAACGACGATGAGACATCACACCTTTACTAGTCCAGAACTGGACCGTCAAATAACATTGGGAAAGTACGATCCTTAACTACCCTATGAGTTCCCAATAACCAAAAGACACACTATCTTTCTGAACTATAAAACTACCTTTAATAGACATCCATTAACTCGATAAGTAGGATACAAACAAAAGAACTAGGAAATGGGCATAACTCATTATCATCTTTTGGAGGCTTTCTGGGTGGCATACTCATAACAACAGGAAAACACCTTTGAAACCGGCATCATGAAAAAACTCAATCAAAGAAACATAAGACATGGGAAACATACCAATAAGCCAAACATATACAAACACAAGCTGAAATCAATTTTCCAAGACCATAATTTCTTTAAAATTTTAAAACCCACCTATAGAACCTTATGAACCATCACATGTGAATTCATTCAATCTCACTCACATCATCTGCAAACAAGTTCCCCTATGAACAATCCATACATACCCATGCACGTGTGACCTTCCATAAGGAGTGGCAAGGTTCAAACACTTATTTTTCCTTACCAAATCCATACACATGCCATTTTTTTCCAAACTGATACAGTTTCTCTTTAAAAATCCACTTTAATAATTTAAAAACAATTTGGATGAAACCCCTTTTTTTCATTTCGAAATCACTTTCATTTTCAACATACGCACACATCGACCGAGTCCGAAACGAAATACAGCCAACTATAAACCATCGGAATGAGGAAGTAGTGTCTGTGCCTAACCCAACGACATAGTGGGGAGTCATGTCCCAAGTAAGGCATAACACTGAGAGGACCTTAAACCGGGAACATGGACTCCACATGAGTCACCACCCCATGTGAGGCCACAACATGAACCGATTCGCCTCCATTGTCGTCCATCAATCCAAAACAACCAAAGAAAAAACTATCAAATCCCAAACCACCCCTGGTAACTCATGTCTCATTGCGAGTGCTCATGATCAGGCACCAACCCATAACATACCTCATGAGCCCCGACAGTCTTAATCTTCTTCTACAAGACACCCCAAATAACAAGGGCCTCCTCTGATACCATTTTGTCATGAACCAACCCAGGTCAACCCGGAACTGGTCACCCGAGCCGGCCCACGGCACTGACCGAGGGGTGTTCCCGATCCCCACGGGCTGGAAACTAGTTCCGAGCATCATAACTAAATAGGTGCGAATGATTTGGCCCAAAAAATGAAGAAAAATAAAATAATAAAGACTCAACAAAGAGAAAGAAAACTAGCAGTGACAAGAAAACTAGACTGCACATACCTCCATGTGACCTCTTGGTTACGTCCAACAACTAACAGTCTTCCTCGCATGGGCAGATGAAACAAGAACCTAAACCAAATAGCTGATCCTGCATCTGAAAAGGTACGATAGGCATGAGCATTAAAATGCTGAGTAGGAATTCCAAAAGTGAACCACATAATCCATGCATTTTCCAGTTCCAAAACAGCCCAATAATACTAGTTTGATATACAGTTATAAAAATAAGGTTTTCATATTACAATGCATTTTGAAAACTAACAATCAAAAATCCATTACCCTTATATTTAAAAAACAAGGAAAAGAAAACAAAAGAGGGGTTTACACAAACCATTCCAAAACAGCTACTTTGAAGTTCATTTTTAAAACCAACCATATACACAAAACTTTTCCAAGAAACGCTGAAACCAAGTTCAAGGGTATGATTCCACACACAACAAGGGAAATGGTACTAATAGTGCTCATATCAAAGGATCATATAAAACCTAGGAACTTGGTGTAATACCAAAACGTAACATGAATGTGACTCATCCTGAAGGCATGCCTACTCTCGGTGACATCATAACACCCTAACACCCTGTGTTTCCCTACATGGACTAACCGAGTGGCCCAATCCCCTAGAAGAGTGTCATCCATACTAGGGGCCACTAGCCAGTGCATAATCTAAACTAGTGCAACAATCATTCTTAGTAAACATCCTTGCTATGCTATGTTTCTGAGCTATGTTCACAAAGAGGTGTTCCACGCATTCAGAAAACAAGATGTATATATATATAATAAAGCACATGACACAATCTGGAACCACCCCGACCACCTTGAGGTTAGTCCCATGCCTTAAAATAAATATTCTCAAAAAGAGGCCCATACCAAGGACCCTCCTGTCACATGATCGAAAGACGAGGCAAGGGGCCTAACCGAAGAGGGGTTTTCCAAACACACCATTTCAAAGATGCCAAACGGGCCTTTAGCTTCACAACGCTCATCCTTTTATCAAAAAAATTATCAACCCATTAAAAATCAACCACAAATACTATCTTTATACCAATGTAGCCAAACAAGCCCTTAAATAAAACATTTACCAAAACCCTTCCCAATTTCACTTTAAGTCAAGTAAAAACAACAACACCTAATAAAGTGCCAAATGGGATTTGACTTCCACTTTCACCCAATCACACCCCAAAATTTACAAACACCCATTTCATTTTCCATCAACTCACCCTAGCATGTTTCCAGATCCAACCGGGCCAAACCAAGAGGAACACTTCAAAACCAACCAAAAATTTTGAAACCCAATTTTATAAATACACCCTTTTATTTCAACCCAAAAACACCCATATCACTCAATACCACACAATTTCGTAAACCAAAAGCCTATTTTTAGACAAACAGCAAACCACAACCATGGAAAACACCACATTTATATAAGAAATCCAAAACATTTTTCAATCCAATTTAACAAAACATTTTTATGGGAAAAACCCCACCCAAACATCCAATTTCAGCCAAAAAGAACAAGTTGAAATTTACAAACACCAAAGGCATCATATACAAGGTCGAAACCACGATTCATGTAAACCCTATCTTTAAAAACACCAAATACTTTTTGAACTCCACAAGAAGCTATAAATAGGTACGATGAAGATTCATAACATGATAATAATATAAAGAAAACATCAAGAATCAAGGACAAGTAATGGAAAGTAAATTCATGGATTTTCCTACCTCAAGGAAGTCCAGTAAAAACATTCTAACTCAAGAAACACCTCACTTGAACATGTGCATGCACTTCAATATATATATATATATATATACACACACATATTCAAACTGATGCACTTGTTCTCTATTCCATGAGGGAACACACACTCAGAAGGCGTATATATATATTCAGACTTGGAAAAAAATGCGTGTGAGGACCTGGAATTGATCCCAATGCCCTGCAAAAATTCCCAACAACCAAATTTCAGCGCAACTAGAACCAACACATGGCGAAAGAGGTACCCATGACTCACATAAACAGAAGACATTGAATTGGATGACACGAAACAAAATAGTAGGTGAGATAACCTTACCAGAAACATCAGCGGCATAGGGAAGAGATTCCATCCGCCTCTCCTTTGGAGGAGGATGCCGGACCATGGACCAACGGGTCTCGATATGTCAATCTCATACTATAGAAATTGTGAAAAAAGTGTCAAACACAAGCTGATATGTCAAAGTTTGGTGAAATTGAAGAAAACACCAAAAATAAAGAAATGCACCAGAGGAGGGCTGCTGGATGGGGTTTTCGGTTTGTGTCGGAAGATCGTCGGACCGGGGGTTCTGGTTTTCTGGTAATAGCGCATGTAGGGAGGGGTTCAGGCTGCCAGAAAAATAGGGCGCGTAGGGGTTAGGAAGGCCGAAGAGTCAGGTTGGGTATGCGGGAGGGCACCGAGGCGGCCTTGCGCCGACTAGACATGCAGAGGGGGTGATGAGCGAGCCGGATGGGGTGTGAGGCGAGGGCGGTGGGCGAAGCAGACCCACAGGAGCGCGGAGCGGGGGCCCGGCAAGGCGGAGGGTCGTAGTGGTGCTGGGAAAAGGTGGAGGGATATGGGTGTTATGCAGTGTGGGTCGATGACAGGAGGGAAGGGAAAAGCTATGGGAGGGGGCTATCGCGCGGCGGACGAGAAAGGGGGAAAGGGGAGCAGAATTCACTAGGGTTTAGGTTGTTTTTTCTCTTTTTATTATAATCACTATAGTTATAATAATAAAACAATTATTAATTATAAAAAATAATAATAATAACAATACAACAATGATATAAATAATAATAATAATAATAATAATAATAATAACCTACACATAATGATAATAATAATAACAACACAAGAATTAAAATAATATTCTTTCTCAATAATAATAATAATAATAAAAAGAATATGATAATACTAATAATATTAATAACAATAAAATAGTACTAATATAAACTTAATGGTATTTAAAATGAAACATTTGTTTCATTTCATTTTGGATATTGATAATAATCGGTCAACCCCGCAGTCTCCAAGACCGAACGCATGGTCGCCGCTAGCGGTGCGGTGACCGCGCACCGGCCTGAGACCCGCCAAAAATAAAAAAGTTCAGAAAAGTTCTAACATGGACCCAACTAAACCTCATCCAAATGACATGAGAACAATAAAAGAATAAAATAAATGGTGTATGTGGTCAGGGTGTGACAATTCTCCCCACCACAGACACTTTCTTCCCCCAAAAAGTCACCAAGCCAACGGTTGACACAACTTGAGTCCATGACCTAACCAAACCAGAAGAAACCAAGAGGCTCGGGGTGACCATTATCAACACACGTCACACCTGAACAACTCATGAAAAATCATTGCACAAATTTTAGGGGAGAACACGGGAGGGTTCTCCCCACCACAAGAATTCACTAACATGGAAGTCCTCGAAACTCGAACACACTACCCCCCCCCCCCAATGGGGCCAACGCAGGATCTCCCAAACCAAACTCGTTCATTTTCCCAACACGGACCAAATAACACACCTGAGCCTTTGTCAGAAAAATTTCTACAAAACAACCCAGAAACTTAAGGATGAATAATTAACTGAACACCTCCCATCGATTTCACAAAACGAACATCCCCCTAACAACCACAGATGAGACCAACACAAAATCAGAAGAGGTTAGTTTATTCACAGGCCTAACACCTTTCATGGACAATGAACGATTTCGAAATCACGCTAAGAGCAAATACAACCACTTGGATTGTGGTGGAAAGAGCTCATCACGCCACCACAACAAGGATGTGCTTACATCAGGGATGAGAATAAAACAAGGAAATTTTGGATATTTTCATCCCAAAGATGAAGAAATTATTCTGTCTGAGGTTACAGAAACTCTCGGAAACTTCTGACTATGTGCGATCTTCACCCCGAGACCTGTGGAAGGGGCCCTGATGGCTGAAGCATCACCTGCCACACAGTCAATTATTTGTGTCCTCTGATCCATAACTCCTTCCTCCCAAATGGCATTCCTTCAGAACTCTCCTCGGTGGTCCAAACAGTCGTACATTAGCAAGACTTCGGAGGGATGCGACAAGGAAGCTTAGAGTGCGAACCAGCCACACTAGCAGCATGCATGAGAATGGTCCAACAAACTAAGAGCCGGTATAGACGACGATCCTTGGCAGACAGGGAACCATCACAAGAGCTGACCCCCACCAGCTACACCCCAGACTCTAATGACGATGAGACATCACACCTTTACTAGTCCAGAACTGGTCCCTCAAATAACTCATAAAAAATGGTTTATGAGAGAGAAAGGGGTGTATCATCATATTTACATGAAATGGATAGTAAGGGGGTAATATATATACATGTACCAACAAACATAATGGAATTTAGATTCATAATTCAATATAATTACTCGGATGTAAATGAGGAGAGAGAAATATATCACATAATTTTGGCATGGTAACGGGTGTACATGGGAGGCAATAATGAGAGAGAAAAGGGTCTCAAATCATCCAAAAATAATGAGGGCAGTATAGGGGAGGTGTGAAATCATACCCCAAAATTTGTAATTGAAAACAAAAGGTCATAAAAACATAAAGAAAGTTGGACAAAAATGAAAAAGGAATAAATATCTTACTTGGAAGTGCGATCCCAAAAGCTAGGGAGAGGCTTGAGAGAGGATTATTGGGAGCTTGGGGAACCTTTGGAGGATTCTAGAGAGAAGAGTTCAGGGGTTTGTCGAACTCCAAAGGCTTTTAGTGAAGAGGAAGTGGGAGCTTGGGTGGGTTTATATAAGAAATGATAGGGAATTCTTTATTATTTAGGTTTGGGACACCTCACATTAAACTAATCAAAACCAAAAACCAGCCCATTGTTTTTGCTGATGCTTTTTTCCAAAGGGGATTGGAAAACAATATTTTATAAGGCCAATGTCTGAACTTCTTAAAATAACAGGGTTGCTTATGTGGAGGTGAGTCACACTCTTGAGGAAAACAATTTAAAAAGACAAAACTTTTTATAAGCCATGAAGGCCCCACTAAAGCTTTGTTAAATAAATCAAAAAAACCCAAAATAATATTATTTTAATGGTAAATCATATATTGGCCAAAAATAATGTTTATAGTATTTTATTACATCACTATTGGGTAATTATGATGTCATGAAACACAATATATATTTAACCAGTATTTAATTTTTACCCAAAAATTTGTTAAAGCCCTATATTTATATTAATCGTGTGATCACTATTCGATGGCTATATTAGCAACGATCACAATTCCTAACAGTATTTTAAAATAAATCCAAATAAGTGCATAATTTATACATAACCATAAGAAGAAATTTAATTAGACCAAGGTGAATTTTCATTAAGGAATTTTTGGGTCCTTACAGTCTTCCCCCCTTAAGAAAGTTCGCCCTCGAAATTTCCTTTTCCCACTCTAAAACAAATGTGGGTAACTTTTCTTAATCACTTCCTACATTTCCCACGTTTCTTCTTCAAACTTGTGGTTTTTCCACAAAACCTTGACGAGGGGAATTGTCTTATTTCATATAACATTTTCTCTTTGATCTAAGATATTTAATGGTTGATCCTTGTAAGAAAGATCTTCCTCTAACTGTACTACCTCTGAAGAGAGTACATGTGAAGGGTTTGGTATGTACTTCCTTAAGATGGATACATGAAATACATCATGTACTTTGTCCATGGTATGTGTAAGTGCTAGTCGATAGGCCACAACCCCAACACGATCAAGAATCTCAAAGGGGACGATGTACCTAGGACTTAACTTCCCTTTATTTCCAAACCTCATGACCTTATTCCGTGGAGATATACATAGAAATACCATGGATCCAACTTTAAACTCAAGGGCTCATAGACAGTTATCTACATAACTCTTATGTCAACTCTGGCCTGCCTTGATATGCTACTAAATGGTTTTTACCTTCTCCACCATTTCTTCGACCATTTCTCGTCCTACTAGCTTACGCTCACCGACTTCATCCCAACATGACAGTGTTCTTCTCCTCTTCTCATACAGGTCTTTATAATTCTCCATTTGAATGATCGAGTGGAAAATGTTATTGTAAGAGAATCCTACCAGTGGAAGATGTTTTCCCACCTTACTTTGAAGTCCATAGAACACGATCTTAACATATCCTCTAGTGTCTGAATAGTTCGCTCATATTGGACATCAGTTTGAGGATGATAGGCTGTACTGAAGATCCGTTGAGTATCCATGGAATGTTGAAGACTCTTCCAAAACATATAGTTGAATCTTGGATCTAGATCAGATACAATAGATAGTGGTACTCCATGTGGCCTTACCACTTCCCTGATATATCTCCATTCAAGTTGATCCAATGAGAAATCCTCTTGAATTGTAATGAAGTCTGCCGACATTGTAAGATGATCCACAACAACCATATTGAATTATTGTCTTTTGATGTCTTCGAAAGTCCAGTGACAAAGTTGATGGTGATTTTCTCCCATTTTCATGCTAGTATGGGTAATGGTTGTATCATCCCCTTAGACTTCTATCTCCCAGCCATCACTTGCTGACACACCAGGCACTTTGATGTAAATTCAGAGATCTCTTTCTTTATATTATCCCACCAATAACTCTCTTGGAGATCTCAATACATCTTTGTGTTTCCTGGGTGAAAAGAAAAATCTGAACTATGTGCATCATCCAAAAGTTCCTTCTTCATCTTTGGAAATGATGGGACATATAGTCTTTTCCCAAATCTCACAATTCCTTCTTCAATAACATTGAACTCCAAGGATTTCCCTTTTCTAGTAGCTTCCACTTTCTTCTGAATTCCAACATCATCCATTTGAGCATCCTTTAACCTTTTCAAAATAGACGGTTGAGAAATAATTTGTGAAAGGATTGATGATGTTCCATTCTTTATGATTCCCATTTCCATCTTCATCAAATATAAGAATATTGGATCCTTATCAATTCTCATCAGTGATAGAATCGCTAGGTCCTTTCTACTTAGAGTATCTTCCACCTTGTTCACTTTCCCAGGGTGGTAATGGATTGAGCATTCATAGTCTTTGATCAGCTCTAACCTTCTTTGTTGGTGTATGTTCAACTCTTTCTGTGTGAATATATATATTTGAGGCATTTGTGGTCTGTATATATTTCGCACTTCTCTCCAAAGAGATAATGCCACCAGATTTTTAAAGGAAAATCACCACATACAACTCTAGATCATGTGTTGGATAATTATGATCATGAACATTCAATTGCCTTGAAGCATAGGAAATGACTTTTTCATTTTTCATCAATACACAGCCCAAACCCTTATTCAAAGCATCACTGAATACCATAAAAAGTTCTCCACTTGTGGGTAAAGTGGGCACGAGCATAGGGAAAAGACTCCTTTTCAAATCTTTTAAGCTTTCTTCACATTTATCACTCCCAGAACATTTTACTCCTTTCTGAGTTATCCTGGTAAGTGGGTTGGAAAATAATGAGAAATTTCTCACAAATCGTCGATAATATCTATCTAACCCTAAGAAGCTACCAATATATGTTATCGTTGTTGGCCTTGACCATCCCTCTATTTAAGTTTTCATGGAGAGATCCACAGATATCCCATTGATTATGATGATATGGCCCAAGAATGAGACCTCCTTCATCCAAAAATCACACTTGATGTACTTTTCATAGAGATTCTCCTTCCTCAAGGTCTCTAGTAGAGTTCTTAGATGCTTCTCATGATCCTCCCTGATTTTTGAGTATATCATAATATCATCTATAAAGAATACCACAAATTTGTTGACGTAATCCCTAAATACTCTATTAATCATGTCCATGAATATTTATGGAGCATTAGTGAGTCCGAAAGGCATTACTATGAATTAATCGGGCTAGTATATTGTACGAAAAGCATTCTTGGGGATATCTTCTTTCTTCGCCCTTACTTGATAATATACCAACCGAAAATCCACCATGGAGAAGTATTGTGCTCCACAAAAATGATCAAATAAGTCATTGATTCATGGGAGATGATACTTGTTCTTTATTGTGATTTTGTTATGCTCACGATAATCGATGCAAAGGTGCATTGACCCATCTTTCTTCTTGACAAAGAGGAATGGTGAACCCAAAGGTGAAGCACGTGAACGTATAAACCCTTTATCCAAATTCTCCTGTAGTTTTTTCTTCAGCTACTCAAGCTCTATAATAGCCATTCTATAAGGATTCTTTGATATTGGAAACTCCCTAGGTGTAAGATCAATTGAGAATTAAACATCTCTTTTAGGAGGAAGACCGGAAAATTCCTCGGGAAACACTTCAGCGAATTCCCTCACAATGTGAATGTTTTCAAGGATGGTTTCCTCCTTAAACTCAATCATTTGAGCCAGATAAACATGCTCATAGGGCTGTAATATCCATGCTTGAGATGATATACCTAAAGAAGATTCATCTTCTTCCATGCACTTGTATAGAATCGAGGGTCGATTATCTACATGGAGAGTGATTTCCCTCTCACAACGATTTATGTTGGATCTATATAAGGAAATCCAATCCATGCTAAGAATTGCATCAAAATCCACCAGAGGGAGTATGAAAAGGTTCGCTGGGAAATTAAATCCATAGATTATGACAGATTAGGTGTTATATTCATGGGATGCAATGATTTCCCCATTTTCCATACTCACCGATATCTTTACTTCCATGATTTGTGGTGGTGCTGGGATTGTTCTACTAAAATTTCAGGATATAAAAGAATAAATAGAACTAGAATCAAAAAGTAAGTTTTCTATTCTTGAATTAATAACTAGATTACCTGTCACCACTTTGTTTTCAGGGTTCACTTTGGCAGTAATGATGGAAAAATATCTCCCTTTCTACCTTGGAGGTTGTTGGTTGCCTTTGAAAACTCTTGGCTTAGGGAACTTATTTGCAAGATTCCCTGGTTCTTTTCATTTTTAGAAATGAACTAAGTGTTGAGGTTTGAATGGATAGTACCTCTCCTCTGTTGCATCTGTAGGTTTTTCTTATCTGCAGTTAACAGCTAGGTTCCCTTCTCTTCCAAACCTAAATCATTTCCTCATCCCCTTCATGAAATTTATGGGGTTCTTTTTTCCACACCTTTGGAAAGTGGGGTATTGGATTGTTTTAGCACCATTGGATTTATCCATCGGACCGGCAACATTGAAGTCCACCTTACGGTTCTTATCCCCATGATACATCTAAGATTTTCCGATATCCATTTTGACGTTGAGGTCACATTATACAATTTCCTCATAGTTGTCGAAGTCACGGATCGACAGCTCTTTCTGTAGGCTTGGTTTCATCCCATCAAAGAAGTGGTCAACCTTGAATTTGGGGGTAATGAAAAAGTCGGAGGCGTATTGTGAAATCCTTGTAATGTTTTCCTTATACACTCTGACAGATTTGTCGTCTTTTTGCTTGAGGTAAAGAAAGTCCCTTTCCATCTTAAGCCGGAGGGTGCGGGGAAAATATTTATCAAAAAACATATTCTAGAAATCCTTCCATTTCAACGCCTCGATATCCTCCTCGGGCTTCATATTTTTGATCAATGTCCACATTTTATCAACTTCACCCTCCATACGATAAGAAACTAGAAGAACCTTGTCTTATTCAGAACATTAAAGAATGGATAAGATCTTTTCAATGGAGTTTATCCATTGTTCGACGATTAAGGGATCCGAAGATCCATTAAAAGTAGGAGGCCTTTGTCTCATGAAGATCTCAATAGTTACTTGATATTTATTAGGGGGGGGGGGTTAAACGTTCCTCTTGACCCATGTTTCAATTAAAATCTTGAGTGAACTAAGAGAGAAACGTGACAAAGTTCATGATTCCCACTCCCATCAGAATGGGAATCTTATTAGAATAGTCATCACATTGATATTCTCATCAGTTTTTAGCTTGAGTCCTCCTATTACCGGCCATTGGATGAAATAAAAGGAATGTTATGGGTAACACATAAAGGGTAATCCAAGGAAAAAACTGATGACTTATAAATTAATTTTATTTCCTTAACTTATGAATCCATATTCTTCAATATATGTTATCCATGATCTACTTTCTAGCATATATTGATAGGGGATTTTTTCCCTTAATAATGGTTCATACTAAGCTTGTGAATTTACCAATGCATATCCCACAAAAGTGTTGTAACCAAGAGTGTAGAAAGGCCCATTTTCGTGTACTAGGATACCCCATGTCAAGCCTGAAACTCATTGTCGGGGTTTTCACCCCTAGGTACATCTATAACAGAGCCGCCTCTACCTTCTCGTATCTAGACATGTATGTATTTTATTGATAATCTAATTACTCAATTCATACCAGAATATAGGGATGTTTTTATTATACTTAGTCTTATCCCTAAATCATTCACTACAGTTTTATAATCATAATCCCAAAAATAACTAAACCTTCATCTGATACCAACTATGAAAACCCTGCTTTTATTACAAACATAAACACGATTTATTACATAAACTATTAACTTGATACAATATAGAAGATCAAGAGGTATAGTGTCTTTGTGGATTTGGATCATTACATAACAACTTAAAACATGAAATACAACATCTTTATTGAAAAATTTATTTACATGACCACTACATTCCCTCGTACTTATCATTTCATGGAATAACCTGAGGACATTCATAAGAAAAGGGTGACCTATAAAGCCCCGTAAGGGAATAAACTTGGAATAAAATGAGGAATACAATACATATTAGACAACAGGCATATCAATGGATCAAAAGAGAAACATGAACATAAAGGAATGATAAAGGCATGATAATCATAACATGGAAATGTGGAAACAACACTTAACATGGAATTAGAATGTGCCAATGCTCATTCCACATGGAGCATGAGTAAACCCTCATTGCACATGAAGCATGAGTGAACCCACATTGCACTTGAATTATCATGAGTTAAAACTCATTTCACATGATGTATCATGATACTATTCTTTACCCAATGCATTGAAGCGCTATTAGGGCGCACCCTTCTTAAACATTTCATTTCATACATAAGTGTGCGACATGAATCATACAATGTTGAATAAATCATCATTATTTATTCCACGGTAAAGGGATGTGGAATACATACATGAAGATTTATAATCAATAAGTAAATGTGCATAAAGGTGAATACCATTTATAGAGAAATGGGCATGGTATTCACTACACAGTGACATTGGCTTGGAAAATCGTAGTGTTATTTCGGCAATATAACATTGTGAAATAAGAACTCGTAAAAAATGGTTGATGAGAATGAAAGGGGTGTATCATAATATTTAAATGACATTTACAATAAGGGAGTCATATAGACACATGTACCAACAAACGTAATGGAATTTAGATGCATAATACAATAGAATTACATGGATGTAAATGAGGAGAGAGAAATCTCTCACAGAATTTCGGCATTGTAACAAGTGTACATGGGAGGAATTAATGAGAGATAAAGGGGTATCCCATCACCCAAAAATAATTATGGTAGTATGGGGGAACTGAAAAATCATACCCCAACATTTTTAATTGAAATCAAAAAGGCATAACAACTTAAAGAAAATTGGACAAAAATGAGAAAGGAAGAAATCCATTACTTGGAAATGTGATCCCAAAAGCTTGGGAGAGGCTTGAGAGAGGATTCTTGGGAGCATGAGGCACCTTCGGAGGATTCTAGAGAGAGGAGGGTAGGGGTTGGTCGAACTCAGAAATCTTTTAGTGAAGAGGATGTGGGATCTTGGGTGGGTTTATATAGAAAAGGAGAGGGAATTCTTTATCATTTAGGTTTGGGATACCTCACATTAAACTAATAAAAAACACAAACCAGCCCATGGTTTTTGGAAAAGGGGAGTGGAAACAATATTTTATAAGTCCAAGGGCCGAACTTCTTAAAATAACAGGGTTTCTTATGTGGAGGTGAGTCACACTCTCAAGGTAAACAATCTAAAAAGGAAAAACTTTTTATAAGCCTTGAAGGGTCAACTAAAGCATTGTAAAATAAATAAAACAAACCCAAAATCACATTATTTTAATGGTGAAACATATATTGGACGAAAATAATGTTTATAGTATTTTATTACATCACTATTGGGTCATTCTGATGTTATGAAACACATTATATATTTAAATGGTATTTATTTTTTACCCAAAAATTTGACTATCTCAGAAAATTATGAAGAATTAACCATTGGATAATTTCGACATCCTGATTCCAAAAATAATATTAATTTTATCTAAATATTTTTTTAAATATGTGAATTTTTAATTTTAAAATAAAAACTGATATTTATAAAAAATTCATGGGTTTTGACAAAAACACCTTTCAAACCTTAATAAAAATTACAATTGCATCCATAAAATTAGGCGATAATTTATATATAATAAAAATTAATTTAATAATAATAATATTTTATTAAAATTTTATTTAATTAAAAAGTCCTTTAATTCAAAAATATATATTTGTTAGTTAAATATTAAATAAAAATACTAATTTCGATTTAAAAACTATTTGCAAAGTAACAATAATAAAATGAATGCACATTCTTTATACAAAAATAATGTACATAGTAATAATGCTAGGGTCTGGTTACATAACCCCTTATAACACAGACATAAGACAGAAGGGTAAGGTGTGTGATGGTGACAGACTCTTGGTGTGGCTCAGATAACATTGGTCGGGTGGTAATCTTCATTAACTTCCACTTCTCCCGTAGTAAGTTCCGCTCAAGATTAATGTGTTCAAGCTTGTCTTGGGCTTGGTTACGAGTGAAGACCAATGAAGCCACCTCCTTTATGAGCACTGAAAAATGGGCTTCGTACAGGGAAAGTCTACTGGATGAGGCCATCACTTCCTTTTTCTGATTAAATTGGTTTTGTTAAAGCCCTATATTTATACTAATCATGTGATCACTGTTCGACTTCTATATTAACAACGACCAAAATTCTTAACGGTATTTTAAAATAAAACCAAATAAGTCCATAAATTTTACATAACCATAAGAATAAATTTATATAGACCAAGGGGAATTTTCATTAATGAAGTTTTGGGAAGTTACAATTACCATTCCATTTTATGTAAATAGTTTTACTGAATTTTTCCAAATTATAGCTAAATAAATCATGTATTTTTAAACTAGTAGACATACTTAGAACAATATATACAAAAAATTGATCCATAAGAATCCTTAATTGTTCATTTTTACATCAATATCATCATGTCACATTGTTCTTATTCGCATCAAGATCCTCATTTATATATTTGATCCAATTATCATTATTTTCAGCCACTCTAAATGATTTATGCTCTACATGGGAAAAAATGTGTTTTTTTTGTAGAGTCTTACTCCTTTGCGTTTTCATCAAAACATTTAGATCACTAATGACTTTTTATTCATTGATTTCATCCTTTCATTTATTTATTGTAATTAATAAAAATATAGCCATCTTTGAAATGATAACAAACTCATTAATACTTCTTAAAAATCACATTATTTCTTCCATCACACATCTAATAAAAAACTATTTATGGTTTACTTTAATCCATCTAAAAACGTATCATTCATTAACATTTCCTATTGGTTCCAACCCTAGGAATCTCTGATTACTATCTATGTAATTCTCATAAATTGGAGCCAATCACCTTTGATAATAAATATCTTATGTGTATTTATTTATTTATTATACAAAATGAATATTTTAGAAACCCAATAGGATATATTTACTTTCAATTAGATGATTCATATCATCAATCCAATTTAACTTATTTTCTCCTCATCCTCCTCACTTGTTGATTGATTATTTGGCGAGATATATTTGAGTTTTCTTATCATCATTATTTCTTTACCGTCAGCATATCCTGGTGGTAAACAATGTTTTCATAGTAAAATCATTATCCATATAATTAATGCATTGTTTTATATTTATGATTAATTTATTTATTTTCAGTATTAATCATATTATAATTATTTTATTCTATAATTGTATTCTTTTGTTTCAGTTGGGGTGGTTTGTTCAAAGAAACACATGCTCATGATAAATCATACTTCTAGCATGTAACTGAGATAATTAAAATATATAAACACATCAAGAATGCATACAACCATAAAAAATGTGAATTACTACATTTTATGTAATTAATTTTATCATCATTTTATCTACTATTTGTAAGTTATTTTCCTTGTCATTTTTATCAAATACATATTTATTTTTTTTCATAAATATTTTTGGAATTCATATATTTATTTCAACTATCTGGAACAAGCCATAAAATATATAAAATGATTCTTTCTACCAATGCAACCATGTTTACCATATTCCTTTCCTTTCTTTATCGATATTCCAATAATGAATATTGATTCAATGTTTTTATCCAAAAATACTTTCTCATTGTTGAAAACTAGGAGAGTAGAGAAAGATCATCTGCCCATTATGGTGATTTCTTGTGATATAATGGGAACCTGATCTTTTTATTCTCTTCTAATTTTCAATAATGAGAAAATAATTTCTTCTAAGAACATTGAGTTAATATGAAACATTAGTAGTTTGAAGAAGAAAAAATGGAAATATTGTTAAACTTGAAGTTATGATTGTTTTGATACATTGGGATGTATAATAATAAACCGAATATCAATCTGATGCACAGTGTGACAGGTATGACTCAAAGTGTTTCTTTTTATTTAAAACTAACATGAATTTTGGTAAAAAGAAAACTAACATACTCAAAAATGAGAAAAAATATTCTGATTATTTTTATAGTTTAGGGAAATGATCCATATTTTATTTGTAATGTGTAGGAATTAGTCTCACCTCAATGTAACACCCCAATCTTCCACGGTATGCTTCTCTTTGAATAATACAGTAGCGTGTGTTGTACACAACTTCGAGTTCTAACACACACCACAACCAATAAAACTAGCCGTTATGAATTGTAATACCTACTTTTTGAAATTTTATACATTTTATCTTTCAAAATGGACTTCATTTTTGGATTCAGAATATCGAAATTATCATAGTGTAATTTTTTGGTACATTTCTGATAACTTTCATATTTTGATGAATAGTGAAAATTACTAAATTTTAATTAAAAACAACTTTTTTTAATCGAAATAATTAATAGTGATAAATTATGAATTTGAGTGGTTTTAAATTATATTTAGAGTATATTTTTACCATTTAATCCAATGTTGGTCATTGGACATAATTTCACATTTAAACAGTACATAAACAAGTGTCAATATTTTTATAGTTATTATTTCTTAAAAACACGCTATTTGTTTTGACAATGGAAATTAATTTAAATTAATTATTGAAACTTATATGTTTTTAATTTGGTAAAATAGACATAATTCTTTAATTAATAATATTAAATATATCTTAAGCCGAATTTTTGGTATTTTTTGAGAAACATCAATTTTTGATGAATAGTGAAAAACAATGAGTTATTGGTTAAAACCGATTTTTTTATTTAAAAAATTATTAATTTTATTTAAATTAATTAATTTTAAAATAGATACATAATACTTATATAATTTCATTGTAATTAATTGGAGTTAGTTTATAAGAATTTTAGATATACAAAAAGTTTATTGAACTTTTCACCGTCTTTTACCCACCTCCTAGGAGAATTTGAAAATTCTCATAAAACATAATTTTACTACTTTTGTGAGTTGAATTTTAAAAATCTGAGATACATGGTTAATATCAAGGAGTAAAATGTGGTTCAATAAGATAAAATTAATTTTTGGTGAATAGTAACTTTTTAATTTTATTTACCGCAGTTAAAGGTAAATAGGGTAATTCAGGGTAAAAAGAATATTCTAATAATTAAAAATTTCCTTAACAAATGTCCTAAACTTATTGGATGATTAATGGCCGACCATGGGAATCATTGGGTCGGTTTTGGGACCCCATGGAGCCACTTATGAATGATAATTACATTTTAGATTAATTAATTTAATGTAAAGGCAAAACTAACATAAACAAAAATATTTTAGTAATTAATTTTTATATGGTTTTATTTAAGTAATATTTTTTACTATAAATATTCATTATAAATATAAAAATATTTCCTAAATAATGGTATTTTATTTATAATTTTTAACAATTAAATAATTTAATTTATTTATGACACAATGATGATGCAGTAATTACTATATTAATAAATGATTAAGCAGATTGATATCATAAATACCCAATAAATGTAATTTGAGACTTTTTATGAATTCCAATAATTTTCTAGGTTAATATGACATATAAGTATTGGTTATATGAATTTATTTCGAAGTAATAATGCTGTTATAAATTTTGCAAAAACAAAATACCCAATAGTTCCAAAATTGACATAAAAGAGTTTTTAAAACAAATATTATATTATTAATTGATATTATATTCCTAAAAATCTAATGTTCCGCCAAAGGAATTATATCATGATATTTGTTTCATTAATGGACCACTTGGGGGTTGATTGGAAGTTTATAGTAAGTTTATTAACCATATAATATAAAAATACAAAGAGACATGGTAAATGTCAAACTATTTAACTAAAAGTAAAATATAAATGATAAAGGTAAAATAGTGACCCAAATTTGTCTAAAACATATTGGTTGACTGTTGTTTGAACCATACCCACCTTATAATTTAAATAATTCAGTTTGGATCCATTATAAACCGAATATGAATTTATTATAAAATAATACTTTAAGTTTTTTCTAAAGAGCCCCTCCTCCCCTTATAAAAGGACACCACTTCTAACCAATTCCTCACACCTCTAAAGTCTTTTGGATCATCCAACCTATGCCCAATTAATCTCCCTACATCTATCTCCTAATCCTAGAAGCCTTACCCTAGGCAGAAGGCACTTCAAGAGTTCTTTTTGGTTCAAACCAAAGGGAGTTACCCAAATTAAAGGTAATGATTTCTCTTAGCTTCTTTTATTTTATTTTACTTCTTCAACCCCTAAAATCATCGTATTATTTTCTTTTGTAACAAAAAATATATCCTAAATATACTAGTATATTTTTATGAGAAGTATTCTAACTACACTTACACACACCTCTATCTAATGGGTGAAGAACATAATGTTTCTGTGGATGGCAACCAAACACCTCACGAGACGATGATTGTTCAATTATCTCCTACTACCTCTCATGGTGGACAATATTATGGAACTATAATTAAATATGAAATTTATGAAATTTATTTTATATATAATCTTCTTTAATTCCAGTTTATATCATACCATTATTCGTTTCATGTTGTATATATATACGATAATTTTATTTGAGGAAGTGCGGACTACCGCCCCCTCAAAGTGATATGACTCATACATGGAACGTATAAAGGACGGTGTTAATGAACATTAGTGACATATATAAGATACTATATTATCATGGAATAATAATATACCAATGTATCATTTGGTTTTTATTCCTTTTAAAACGAAAAATGAAATGGAAGTAGCGTTCGTGCGTACGTACGGATTACCATCTCCACGAATGCGATGAGATTCATTTCCACATCATAACCATTCAAGAATAATTCTAATTTGATGATTAAAAGTAATGTTAATGTACTTTATATCATTCTGGATATGAATAAGATACAACCAATCTAGAACAAATATGGCTTATGTAACAAAACATATAAAGGAAAACGAATCAGTTAACACCCGAAACGACAATAATACTAAAATATTATTAGAAAAACAACATTAAAAGATAATATATGATATCATATTTATATATATAATTCCTGTATAAATTAATATCAATTATTTAACTATTATACAGGAGGTTAACCTACCCTCAACCACGGAAAAGTTCAAGGTAAGGGGTTTTCGTCTCACTCCTTATTCCCGTGAGATTCCTGCCATATTGCCACTATTAACTTTTGTGTGGTGTATGTACTGACCATAATTGTATTATTTGTGTAATACACTTTAATTTATGTGTATTTAAATATTCATTGTATGATACCTCTTTCATGGGGTGTATTTTTCGTAAGTTACCAAATTGTTAAGGGTTAATTTTACAATCTCTTTATTATCCGAGGTTGTTTTTATGTAAGTATCTACTGGTACATATTTATTATCCATGTCCATGTTTTATGAAAGAGTTTTCAAAGGGATTATTTTATTTGACTTTTTACTAAAACATCATTTCAAATGTTTTAAATATTTATTCTTCTAAATCTTTCTCATTAATCTCTATGTCTTCAAAATGATTTTTAAGGATTTATTTATATGGACATGAATGTTTTTAAAATGTTAATTCCTTTCAAAAGTTTCAAAGTGGTATGAGACACTATGATTCAAAAATTTCTTTAAATGGCTTATTTTCCAAATTGGGTTCCTTTTAAATGTTTTCATGAAAAATGTGTATTTCTCTCAAAGAGTTTTACAAATCATTTTCATCAATGTCAAAATCCTTTAATGGATTTTAAACTTGTTTTGAAGTTGATTTATCATGATAAAAATCTTCCATATTGTGTTGAAGGTGTTGTGATTTGTTTGACTATGGATCTGTTATTTTTATATCATCCATGGTTTATGGGTAAAGTATTGACATTTTGTATGCTAGTTTTAATACGAATGTTTATTCTATGTTTAGACCTTTTCATATAAGGAATGCATTGGACTTAGTATGTGATGGGTGGAGCCCGCTATAGCTCCTCGATGCATCGGTTGGTCTCATGAGACAAACTAGTGTCTTGGCACAAGGCCTTGACAAAATCTTATTTGTATTCTTGGCACGAGGCCTTGGCTACATGGTTTTGATAGTCTGTCATTATGCATTATATCATTATAAAAGTGGTTATTGATATTGCATGTGATTATTCGACTAGTAGAATATCCATGTGAATAAGTAAATGGAATTATTTCATTTTATCTTTTCCATATTTTTATGAACTTCAAGTTCAAAGGATTTTGTTTTAGTTATACATTGCCTTAAATGTTTATGGTTATTTATGAAGGTTTCCGATGTATTTTTCTCCTTAATGAGTATCTGAGCTCACCACTTTCTATATGTTATTTTTCTCAGGATTCCAAGAAGTGTATTGTGATTTATATACAGGGTTAAGCCAAGGAAATAATGACGTTCATGATGAATTATTTATGTTTTTTTTATGTTATGAAGTGTAATATAACATCCATGTATGTAATCTATTTTCCAAGACTGCTAAATTGATCGTTCCTTCGGGACATGATTCCTTGTAATCATGCCAATGTATTAAAATAATGCACCGACTCTGGGTAAATGGGGTCGGGGCATTATAGTTGGTATCAATGGAAGTTTAGAAATAACATTGGAAACTAGATTTAGATAAACTATGATTAAAGCACATATCCCTAAGATAGACTTTAAGGATTAGTATAGAAGAACTTCCTAGAATTTTGGTATTGTAGATATTTTGTGAGTTTTCCAAGCAATACATCCCTGTCTGGATACGAGAAGGTAGAGGCGGCTCTGGAAAATATGTACCTAGGGGTAAAACCCGAAAAAACTGTTTTGATCTAGACTCAAACGGGAACTGGTACACGATAACAGGCCTTGCTGCACTCTTGGTTACGACACTCCCGGGAGATATTCTTAGGATAATTCTCGTTTTCATTACAAACCAATTTGAAGGGTTTATGAGTATATATCTCTTCAAAGAAAACAATTTTGATTATGTATTATATCCATAAACTGTTCAATTTACTTTAGGTATTTTACATGTTTGGAATTATGAATTGTGATTCATAAACTGACCTAGTGTATGCCATTGTTTAGAAATGGTGCCCAGTAGAAGTAATGAGAACTCCAGTAATACGCATGATCCAAAGAGTAAGAAGGATCATATCATGCATGGTCTTAATCTAGAATTTATAAGGGAAATAGTATCCGACGTATTATCATCATATGAAGAAATAGTATCATGTGTTAATAAGATAAGTACATAATTCTTTGAGTCCTATGGCTTTGAAGGGAAGTCAGAGAAGAAAAGGATGGTAGAAAAGAAATATGGATAAAGGGAATAAGGGAAAGAAGGATTTTATAATATGTGCTAAATGTGGAATGAATCACCTTGGTAAATGCTTTAAGGTAATGGGAGTTTGTTATAAGTGTGGAGAAAAAGGAAACCAAGTACGTGATTTCAAGGGTAAGAAAAAGTTTTCAAATGTACAATGCTTCATCTGCAAGGAGTTGGGACACTATACAAACCAATGTCCAAATCATCAGAGTATGCACCAAATGATTATATTGGATAATAATCATGTTATGATACTACCTCAGATGAAGAGGAATGAATAGTGTTCTTATGTTGTTATTATAGAATTATTTTATTTGAGTTTTTTATCAACAGTATACTGGTTACATGAAATATGGAGATAAATAAGGATTGTACTTCAGTACTATTTTATTGAGGATTTAAAATTATATGGTTCTAAGAAAAGTGACTTAATAGTAAGCTATAATTTTTTGAAAATACATGGTTGAAAGAAAGGTAATCCTTAATACGGTCTCGATAATGAGGTAGTGATTTTGAAATAAGAGATGGTTGATTTGAATAATTATATTGGATATTCTTGACTACCTTGAAACTAATTAATGATTTTTCATCATTGGAGTTTAAAAGATTTTTGGATAGAAGGATTATATCCAGTATTCTATAAAGAATAAGGGGGAATGAATGTAATAAATAAGGTTTTATAGTAATTCAGGATGTTTTTGTGTTTTAAAATAATACATGATGAAGGTATTCACATGCTATTAAGGGGTAAAAAGGATCTACATTATGATTACCTTTCATATAAATTTTGGACTGAGAGTTTACAGAAGTATTTTGGATAATTCTAAAGGTTGGAATGGATTATGTTTGAAATGTTATTTTTGGAATTTTATAAAAGGACAACAAGCAGACCGTGTGACGACCCACCGCATCGGACAAAGCTGCAGGAATCGAACCCACAACCATAGTGCAATTGGGATTTATCGCCTACCACTAGATTACGTGAAGTTCCTGGATGGTATAATGTAGTTTCTTTTCTTAAAGGGTCTGATATGTGAATTATAAATTCATTATATTTGGAACCCAATACGATTAGGATAAATAGAGAATTTTTGAGTTGTATTATGTTTTGAGGTGAAAGATGAGTTTGTGGTAGAAATTTATTAATGGATAAAACTCTACTTATAAAGTATGTATATCTCTTTATGATCTTATCCAATCTCGAGGAGTCCTCAAAGCACAGTTTTAATTTCAAAAGTTTTCTCTGGTGCTCAAATGCTGGAGGCACGAGATTCACGGTGATCTTGTTGAATTGGTTTCTGATAGCTTGAAATTTTAATTTTTTGTCAGATTTTGAATTTTGGATTTTCCTGGTGTGTTATGTTGAATGTTGTGTGATGATGTGCGGGTTCCCACTAACCCTAAAAGTAGCTTTATGAAAATCTAATAAAAAATGATTTGGAGGATTGTTGGACTTTTCATAGCCATGTTCTCTACCACTCTCCATCAGATATTGATGGTTAGATTTCTCTTACATATCCATATTTTCCTACATGGAACCCTAGTATGTGTTATTTTCGGTAACCTTCATACTTACCACTCTTTATTTTAAATAGAGGCCTCATTAATCCATTTTTTGATGTGGGATTTCAACTAAGATATTTTGAAATGTCAACCCCAAGTTTCCAATACCGAGCATAAATTTTGAGGAATCAATTTATTGAAGGAGGGGATAATGTAACACCCCAAGCTTCCATGGTATGCTTCTCTTTGAATAATATAGTAGCATGTGTTGTACGCAACTTCGAGTTCTAACACACCCCACAACCAATCAAACCAGCCGTTATGAATTGTAATACCCTTTTTTTGAAATTTTATACATTTTATCTTTCAAAATGGACATAATTTTTGGATTTGTAATATCGAAATTATCATAGGGTGAATTTTTGGTACTTTTCTAATAACTTTCATATTTTGATGAATAGTGAAAATTACTAAATTTTAATTACAAAGAAATTTTTTAATTGAAATAATTAATAGTGATAAATTATGAATTTCAGTGGTTTTAAATTATATTTAGAATATATTTTTACCATTTAATCCAATTTTGGTCATTGGGCATAATTTCACATTTAAATCGGACATAAACAAGTGTCAATCTTTTGATAGTTATTATTTCTTAAAAACACACTATTTGTTTTGACAACGGAAATTAATTTAAATTAATTAATGCAACTTATATGTTTTGAATTTGGAAAAATAGACATCATTTTTTAATTCACAATATCAAATATTTCTTAGGACGAATTTTTGATATTTTTCTGAAAAACATCAATTTTTGATTAATAGTGAAAAACATTGAGTTATTGGTTCAAACTGATTTTTTATATTTAAATAATTTTTTATTTTATTTAAATTAAAATATGTAAAAATAGATACATAATACTTATATAAGTTCATTTTAATTCATTGGAGTTAGTTTATAATAATTGTAGATATAAGAAAATTTTATTGAACTTTTAACCGTCTTTTACCAACCTCCTAGGAGAATTTGAAAATTCTCATAAAACATAATTTTACCGCTTCTGTGAGTTTAATTTCGAAAATCCGAGATAAATGGTCAATATCAAGGAGTAAAATGTGATTCAATAAGATACAAATAATTTTTGGTGAATAGTAACTTTTTTACTTTTATTTACCACGGTTAAAGGTAAATTGGGTAATTCAAGGTAAAAAGAATATTGTAATAATTCAAAATTGCATTAACACATGTCCTAACCTTATTGGATTAGTAATGGACGAACATGGGCATATTTGGGTCTATTTTCGGACCCCATGGAGCCACTTATGAATGATAATGACATTTTAGATTAATTAATTTAATGTAAAGGCAAAACTGACATAAACAAAAACCTTTTAGTAATTAATTTTTATATGGTGTTATGTAAGTAATATTTTTTAATATTAATATTCATTAGAAATATAAAATTATTTCCTAAATAATGGTAATTTATTTGTAATTTTTAGACATTAAATAATTTAATTTATTTATGACACAATGATGATGCAATAATTACTGTATTAATGAATGATTAAGACAATTGATATTATAAATACCCAAATAAATGTAATTTGAGACTTTTTATGAATTAAAAAAAATTCATAGCTTAATATGACATATTAGTATTGGTTATATGAATTTTTTTAGAAGTAATAATTCTGTTATAAATTTAGCAAAAACAAAATACCCAATAGTTCCAAAGTTGACATAAAAGAGTTTTTAAAACAAATATTATATTATTAATTGATATTTTATTCCTAAAATTATAAGGTTCGGACAAAGGACTTATATAATGATATGTTTATCAGTAATGGACCACTTGGGGGTGGATTGGAAGTTTATTGTATGTTTATTAACCATATAATATAAAAATACAAAGAGCCATGGTAAATGTCAAACTATTTAACTAAGAGTAAAATATAAAAGATAAGGGTAAAATAGTGACCCAAACATGTCTAAAACATATTGGTTTAGTGGTTATCGACCCATCCCCACATTATACTTTAAATAATCTAGTTTTGAGCCATTATAAACCGAATATGAATTTATTATAAAATAATACTTTAAGTTTTTCCTAAAGAGCCCCTCCTCCCCCTTATAAAAGGACACCACTTCTAACCCATTTCTCACACCTCTCAAGCCTTTTGGCTCATCCAAACTCTACCCAATTAAGCTCCCTACATCCATATCCTTCTCCTAGAAGCCTTACCTTAGGCATAAGGCACTTGAAGTGTCCTTTTTGGTTCAAATCAAAGGGGGTTACCCAAATTAAAGGTAACGATTTCTCTTAGTTTCTTTTATTTTATTTTACTTATCTAACCTCTAAAATCTTATTATTACTTTATTTTGTAACAGAAACAGTATCCTAAATATACTAGGATATTGTTATGAGATTTATTATAAATACTCTTACACACACCTCCATCTAATGGGTGATGAACATAGTGTTTCTCTGGATGGAAACCAAACGCCTCACGAAACGATGATTGTTCAATTATCTCCAACCACCTCTCATGGTGTCCATTATGATGGAAATGTAATTAAATATGATATTAATGATATTTATTTTATATATAATCTTCTTTAATTCCATTTTATATCATACCATGATTCGTTTCATGTTTTATATATATATATATAATAATAATTTAATTTGAGGAAGTGCGGACTACCGCCCCCACAAAGTGATATGACTCGTACATGGAACGTATAAAGGATGGTGTTAATGAACATTATTAACATATATAAGATACTATATTATACTTTAATAGTAATATATCTATGTATAATTTGGTTGTGATTCCTTTTAAAATGAAAAATGAAATGGCAGTAGCGTTCGTGCGTACGTTCGAATTACAATCTCCACGAACGCGATGAGATTCATTTCCCCATCGTAACCATTCAAGACTAATTCTCATTTGATGATTAAAATAAATGTTAAAGGACTTGATATAATTCTTTATATTAATAATATAAAACCTATCCATAACAAACACGGCCTACGTAACAAATCATATAAAGGAAAACAAATCAGTTAACACCAGAAACGACGGTAATACTAAAATATTATTAACAAAACAATATTAAAAGAACATATATGATATAATATTTATATATATGATTCCTGTATAATTTAATAACAATTATTTAACTATTTTAAATTTTTTTAACCTACCCTCAACCAAGGAAAAGTACAATTTAAGGGGTTTTCATCTCACTCATTATTCCCGTGAGATTCATGCCATATTGACACTATTACCTTTTGTGTGGTGTATGTACTACCCATAATTGTATTATTTGTGTAATAGACTTTAATTTATGTTTATTTACATATTCATTGTATGATTCCTTTTTCATGGGGTGTATGTTTCATATGCTACCAAATTGGTAAGGGTTAATTTCACAATCTCTTTATTATTCGAGGTTGATTTTACGTAAGTATCTTCTTGAACATATTTATTATCCATGTCCATGTTTTATGAAAGAGTTTTCAAAGGGATTATTTTAAGGGAATTTTTAATAAAAAATCATTTCAAATGTTTTAAATATTTATTCTTCTAAATCTTTCTCATTAATGTCCATGTCTTCAAAATGGTTTTTAAGGATTTATTTATATGGACATGAATGTTTTTAAAATTTTAATTCCTTTCAAAAGTTTCAAAGTGGTATGGGACACTTTTATTCAAAAATGTCTTTAAATGACTTCTTTTCCAACTTGTGTGACTTTTAAATGTTTTCATGAAAAAGGGTTATTTCTCTCAAAGATTTTTACAAATCATTTTCATCAATGTCAAAATCATTTAAATGATTTTAAAATTGTTTTGAAGTTGATTTATCATGATAGAAATCTTTCATCTTGTGTTTAAGGTTTTGTGATATGTTTGACTATGGATGTGTTATTTTTATACCATTCATGGTTTATGGGTAAAGTATTGACATTTCATATGCTATTTTTAATACGAATGTTTTTGTTATGTGTAGACCTTTTCATGTGAGGAATGCATTGGACTTAGTAAGTGACCGGTGGAGCCCGCTATAGCTCCTCAATGAATATGTAGGTATCATGAGACAAACTAGTTTCTTGGCACGAGGCCTTTACAAAATATTTTTTGTAGTCTTGGCATGAGGCCTTGGCTATGTGGTTATGATAGTCTGGCATTATGCATTCCATCATTATGATAGTTGTTATTAATATTGCATGTGATTTTTCGACTAGTAGAATATCCATGTGATTAAGTAAATGGAATTATTTCATTTTATATTTTCCATATTATGTTGATGTTCAAGTTAAAAGGCTTTTGTTTTAGTTATACATAGCCTTAAATGTTTATGCTTATTTATGAAGGTTTCTGTTGTATTGTTATCCTTACTGTAACACCCCAAGATTTCATAGTGTGTTATTTCTTCAAAATAATTCAATAACATGCACTACACGCAACACCGAGTTCAAGCGCACCATGACTCACCAAACAAGCCGTTCAAAAAAGGTTATGAATAGTATTAACTAAATTTTAAACTTTATATAATCCTTATAATTTTAGAATCCATATTATGAGTTTCTTAGACATAATGTAAGAACAAATTCATCTTCAGTATTGTAGTTTTACCAACTTTTAATAGTGAACCCTTTTTAAATAAATTATTTCAAACTTTTTGACTAAATGGGGACATAAAAAAAATTTAAAATGAAACATCCCAAGCTTACACGGTACGCTTTCCTTTGAATAAAACAGTAGCGTGTGTTGTACGCAACTTCGAGTTTTAACACACACCACAACCGATCAAACTAACCGTTATGGATAGTAATACCTAAATTTTGAAATTATGTATATTTTATATTTTAAAATGGACTTCATTTTTGGATTCGGAATATCGAATTTAGCCTAAGGTGAAATTTTGGTACTTTTCGGATAACTTTCATATTTTGATGAATAGTGAAAATTACTAAATTTTAATTAAAAACAACTTTTTTAATCAAAATAATTAATAGTGATAAATTATGAATTTGAGTGGTTTTAAGGTATATTTAGAATATATTTTTACCATTTAATATAATGTTGGTCATTGGACATAATTTTACAATTAAACCGAACATAAACAAGTGTCAATCTTTTGATAGTTATTATCTCTTAAAAACACGCTTTTTGTTTTGACAGCGGGAATTAAATTTAAATTAATTTCTACCACTTCTGTGTTTTGAATTTAGGAAAATGGATTCCATATTTGGAATCAGGATGTTCAAATTGTGTAAATAGGTAACTTTTATTTTTAGACATTTTGAATAGTTACTGTGGTAAATATTTTATTTACCCTGGTTAAAGGGTAAATCCAGTAAATAAGGGTTAAAAAATAATATTATAATAATACAAAATGACCCTAAAACGTGTCCTAACCTTATTGGTGGACACATACCCGACCATGGGCATCCTTGGGTCAATTTGGGGACCCCTTGGAGCCACTTGTATGTGGTAGGGACACATTATATTAATAAAGTTAAAATAAAAATAAAAATGGAATAAGCTTACATCTTTTAGAAGAACAATTTTTACATAGGGTTATACATGTTGGATTTTCGATTATAAATATTCATTAGAAAGATAAAAATATTTCCTACATGATGATAGTTTATTTATAATTTTTATACATTACATAATTTATTTTAATTATGACACAATGATGATGCAGTAATTACTATAATAGTGAAAAATTAAACTAATTGATATTATAAATACCCAAAAAAATATAATATGAAACTTTTAATGAATTAAACTAATTTTCTAGGATAAAATGATATATTAGGATTGATTTAATTGACTTTGTTCGAAGTAATCAATCTGTTATGAGTTTCACAAAAATCAACTATTGAATAGTGTCAAAATTGACATAAAAGAGTTCTTAAAACAAATATTATATTATTAATTGATATTAAATTCCTAAAAATCTAAGGTTCGGCCAAAAGACTTATATCAGGATAGTTTCATCATTAATGGACCACTTGTGGGTCGCTTGGATGTATATAGTAAGTTTATTAACCATATTATATAAAAATACAAAGAGACATTGTAAAAGTGAAACTAATTAACTTAGAGTTAATACTTAAAGATAAGGTTAATATAAGTACCCAAACCTTTCTAAATTCTATTGGATGAGTTGTTTTCGACCCATCCCCACCTCAACATTTGAATAGTCAACTTTGGATCCATTGGAAACCGAATATGAATTTATTATAAATTAATATTTCTAGCTTTTCCAATGGTGCCCCTCACCCCTCTTATAAAAAGGGCACTCCTCCTTCTCATTTCCTCACACCTCTAAAGCCACTTGGCTCGTCCAAACTCTACCCAACTAAGCTCCCCATATCCCTCTCCTCCTCCTTGAAGCTTCCCCTTAGGCAGAAATCTTTTCAAGAAGTCCTTTGGTTCCAACCAAAGTGAGTTACCTAAATTAAAGGTAACGTTTTCTCTTAAATTATTTTCATTTATTTTGCTTCTTCAACCCCCAAACTCTTTTTATTTCCTTTCTTTTGTAACAACACCAGTATCCTCAATATACTAGTATGTTTTTATAAGAAGGATTCAAACTACACATACACACAACTCCATCTAATGGATGATGAACATAATGTTTCTGTGGATGGAAAACTAACGCCTCACGAAACGATGATTGTTCAAATACATCTTACCGCCTCTCATGGTGGCCATTATGATGGAAATGTAATTAAATATGATATTAATGATATATATTTTATATATAAGCTTCTGTAATTCCATTTTATTTCATACCATTATTCGTTTCATGTTGTATATACATACGATAATTTCATTTGAGGAAGTGCGGACTACCGCCCCCTTAAAATGATATGACTCGTTCATACCACACATGGAACGTATAAAGGATGGTGTTAATGAACTTAAGTAACATGTATAAAATATTATATTATACTGGAATAGTAATATACCTATGTATCATTTTGATTCGATTCTTTTAAAATAAAAATTAAATGGAAGTAGCGTTCGTGCGTACGTACGGACTACCGTCTCCACGAACGCGATGAGATTCATTCTCCATCGTATCCATTCAAGTATAATTATCATTTGATTATTTAAAAATGATGTTTAAGAACTTGATACCATTCTGGATATGAATAATATACATCCCATTAATAACGAATATGGCTCACATAACAAAGAATATAAAGTAAAATGAACCCGTTAACACCCAAAATGACGATAATTCTAAGATATTATTAACAAATCAATGATAAAAGATCATATATGATATCATATTAAAGTAAATGATTCTTTTATTATTCAATAACAATTATTTCACCATTATACAGGAGGTAAACCTACCATCGACCAAGGGAAAAGTACAATGTAAGGGATTTTCTAATCTCACTTTTAATTTCGTGAGAATTCTATTGTTCACCACTTAATTATTGCATGTGGTGATGTGTACTGCCCATGATTGTATTCATTGTGTAATATACTTTAATTTATGGGTATTTACATCATCATGGTATGATACTTCTTTCATGGGTGTATGTTTCGAAAGTTACCTAATCGATAAGGGAATTTGAGATTTCAATTTCCACTCATTTGGCTTTACACATATTGCATTGATTATATTACCCCAAGATTATGTGTGGAATCACTATTCATTTGATTATGTCATAATTTCCACTCCCCTTCCTGTGGATATAAGTTTGATGCACATAATCACTCCATTGGTAATTCTCAAGTCATTGATATGAATTTGATAAGAGTAATTTTAACTCATTCTCCATTTGTTGAGTTAAACATCCAATTCGTTGGTATTGTTTTTACAAGAATATGTGTGAATGTCGTTTGATTGTTTTACACTGAATATCCAATCATATTTAGTGTATTTATATTTGTCACACATAATTATGTCATTGATTTATCCTTAACCTAAGGATACAACCTTTACAAGAGATTTCATCTCAATTTACATTCCATTGAGACTTCTTTGTTGATATACACCAAATCACTTTTATGTGGTGTATATAACGTACTTTGACATAGTATATCATTAATCCCTTTATTCTCATGATATTACAAAGTTTTGATTACCACAATTATTTGTATTCAAGTGTCTCTTTTGGTTGGAATCTCTAACTAAAATACCATTTTTAAAATGATTTAAAAACATATTCATCTAAATCTTTCTCATTAAGGTCCATGTTTTAAAAAATGGTTTTAAGGATTTATTTATATGGACATTAAAGTTTACAAATTAAAACTCCTTTTAAAAAGTTTCAAAGTGGTATGGGACACTTTGATTCAAAAATCTACTTTTAAATGGCTTCTTGACAAATAGTGTGACTTTTAAATGTTTTCAAGAAAAGGGGGATATTTCTCTCAAATAGTTTTGATGATTACTTTCATTTATGTCAACATCCTTCATTATTCATGATTGAGGTTAATGTGATACAATACAATCTTCCATATTGTATCAAATGAGTTATGTTTGACTGTGGATGTTCTATTTTTATACCATTCATGGTTTGTGGTTAAAGTATTGACATTTCGTATGATAGTTTTAATACGAATGTTTATTTTATGCTTAAACCTATTCATATGAGGAATGCATTGGACTTAATAAGTGACGGGTGGAGCCCGCTATAGCTCCTCGATGCATCGGTAGGTCTCATGAGACAAACTAGTGTCTTGGCACAAGGCCTTGGAAAAATCTTATTTGTAGTCTTGACACGGGGCCTTGGCTATGTGGTTATGATAGTCTGGCATTATGCATTCCATCATTATGAAAGTGGTTATTGATATTGCATGTGATCATTCGACTAGTAGAATATCCATGTGAGTAAGTAAATGGCATTATTTCATTTTACCTTTGCCATTTTATGCTGAAGTTCAAGTTTAAAAGGCTTTTGTTTTAGTTATAAATTGCCTTAAGTGTTTATGCTTATTTATGAAAGCTTCTGCTATAATGTTATCCTTACTGAGCATCCGAGCTCACCCCTTTCAATGTTTTATTTTTTTCCCAGGATTATGAAGAAGTAATTTATGAATGACCTGCAGGGATAGTATGAGGGGATATGAAGACAAGATGTTTTTTTTATGATGTAATGTAAAAATTTATGGATGTATCTAGTTATTCCAAGGCTACTAAACTAATCGGTCTTTCGAGACTTGATCTTTCTCATGATCATGCCAATGTGATGTAATAATGCACCGACTCTGGGTAACTAGGGTCGGGGCGTTACACTTACTGAGCATCTAAGCTCACCCCTTTATATGTTTTACTTTTCCTAGGATTCCAAGAAGTGTATTGTGATTGATATGCAGGGTTAACCCAAGAGAATAATGACATTCTTGAAGGATTATTTATGTTGTTTTTTATGATATGAAGTGTAATGTAACATCCATGTATGTAATCTATTATCCAAGAATGCTAAACTGATCGTTCCTTCGAGACATGATTCCTTGTAATCATGTCAATGTATTAAAATAATGCACCGACTCTGGGTAACTAGGGTTGAGGCATTACATCAATCTGATACATGGTGTGACCGCTATGACACAATGTGTTCATTATCAGTTTAAAATCGATAGTTTAGTTCAAAATATTCCAGTCACTAAAATAAAAGAAAATGAGGTGGGATTTTATTAATTATTTAGGACATTAGTTCATAATTAATTTTATATGTTTAGGAATTGGTCACAAATCACACTGATACATGATGTGATCATTATAGTTCAAATTATATATTTCTAGTTGAAAATTACATTTTAGTAAAAAAAGGTGAAATACTCAAAACTAGGAAAACACATTCAGATTTTTTTGATACTTTAGAAAAATGGACCATAATTCATTTGAGACAAGTAGTAATCGTTCACACCTCAATCCAAAATACAATGTAATCAGTATGACTCCAAGTGTGCATTTTAGTTAAAAAAATCAATTTCTATAAAAAGGAAAACAAAACTAATCAAAAATAAGAAAACAAAATTCAGATTGTTTTCATACTTTAGGAAAATGATTCAAAAGACACTTGGTATGTGTATTAATTAGCCTCACCTAAATCTGATGCATGGTGTGACTGATATGACTCTAAGTGTGTCTTTTTATTTAAAATTGAAATTAATTTTAATGAAAAAGAAAACTAACCTACTAAAAACTGATAAAACACATTAAGATTATTGTTATACTTTAAGGAAATGATCCATAAGTTATTTTTGATGTGTAGGAATCATTTTCACCTCAATATGATACACGATGTGCCCATTATGAATATATGTGTCAAGTATCAGTTTAAAATGAACAGTTTAGTTCAAAAAAATGTCACTCACTAAAAACATAGAAAACACACTCGTATTTTATTTATAATTTAAGAAATTGATTCATAATTAATTTTTTATGTTCAGGAATCATACCTATATAAAACTGATACACGATGTGATCGGTATGAGTCAAATTGTGTGTTTCTATTTCAAAATGACATTATAGTAAAAAAGACAAGTGACTTACTCAAAACCGATTAAACACATTTTTATTGTCTTAATACATACAAAAATGATCCATAAAAAGTTTATAAAATTTAAAAATTATCTAAACTTCAACTGTATGCATGGTGTGACCGATATGACTCATAATGCATCTATTTATTTAAAATTGACATCAATTTTAGTAAAATGGACAACTGACTGACTCAAAACCAAGAAAATACATTCAGATTATTTTGATAATTTATGTAAATGATCCATGACTCATTTATGATGTGTATGAATTATCTTCACCTCAATATGATACATTATGTGCCATGTATGACTCAATATGTCTGTTATCAGTTTAAAATCGGCAGTTTTGTTCAAAAAATGCCACTTGCTTAAAATCGAGTAAACATGATCAAATTTTCTTGATAATTTAGGAAATTGATTAATAAGTCATTTGTGATGTGTATGAATCCGTATCATGTCAAACTGATACACAGCGTGATCAATATGAGTCAAATTATATGCTTCCTATTTAAAATGACATTTTAGTAAAAATGGTAATTGACATACTCAAAACTGATTAAACACATTTGAATTGTTTTGATACCACATGAAAATTACCCATAATCTATTTGGGATATATAAGAATGATCCAAATCTCCATACAATGCATGATTTTACTAACATGACTCCAACATCATCTTTTTATTTAAAATTAACTTCAATTTTATTAAAAAGGACAACTCACCTAATCAAAACCAAGAAAACGCAACCGAATTGTTTTGATACATTGGGACAATGATCAATAAGTCATTTGTGACATTTAGTAAGTATGAACACCTCAATATGATACATTATGTGTCCTATATGACTCAATGTGTCCATTATCCTTTTGAAATAAATATTTTAGTTCAAAATGATTCACTCACTAAAAATTGAGCAAACAATATCATATTGAATTTATAATTTAGGAAAAAGAGTCATAAGACATTTGGGATGTGTAGGAATTGGTACCACATCAAATCGCCACATGATGTGACATGTTTGATTCAAAGAATGTGTTTACAATTTAGAATGACATTTTAGAAAGAAAAAAAGCGACGCACTGAAAACTGAGAAAACACATTCAGATTGTTTTAATACTTTAAGAAAATGATCCATAAGTCATTTGAGATGTGAAAGAATCAACCACACCTCAATATGATGAATGGTGTGACTAGTATCACTCCAAGTGAGTTTTTTCAATATATAAATATCATTTTAGTTTAAAATTCACATCACATTTCCAAAACTGAGAAAACAATTCTAGATTATTTTCTTATTATTTAAATTATATATTCATACTTAATTTTTCTGATTTAGTGGTGTTTTTTGGTGTTGTAGTGTGCTATAATAGCACACTCCAGTATGCCCCTTTATTAGTGCTTTTTTATCACAGATAAAAGGATCAAGACTTTAATCTATCTCCAACAGTCTGTGATTCTCTATCACTTATAAAGGCCATTTTTAGCGCTCTGAAAGGAATATTTTTTAGTAGTGAAAAAAATACATGAAAAATGTAGTAGTTATTACCCAGAAAAGTTGGTTTAATAAAAAATTGTTAATAAATTGGTGACAAAAGATTATAATTAAATCATATATGATATGATATATATTATTATGGTTATTTAATGTTTGTATAATAAATTTATATTTTTTATATAGGTGGTTAAAACATATACCAATGGATTTGGACTTGAGGTAATGGTTTATTTCATAATCTCATCATTATTCTGGATTGTTTATGTTTAAGTCTCTATCAGGGTGAATATTTTATCTTTATATTTTAAATCCAATTTATTTGATTATCTTATGGATATTAATATAAATTAAATTAGTCATTTCATTTTTTTCTATTTAAGTACTCAAGATACCGAAATAATGTTATCAAGGAAAAATGACCATGTTTTTATACTTGGTCAGACATCTTTCTCTTCAATGTACATATTTTAATTAAAATGTATAAAAGGATATTCTTAACATTATAAAATTTTTCATTAAATAAATTTTTACCCACTTTTAACTGTTTACAAAATTTTTAATAGGAATATTCTTATTGTTTTCCAAACTAGGTGATTTTTGACCTTTTTTGAAAGTGTGAATGGATTTTTTTTACATATATATAATGAATGAAATTTACCACTATTATGATCACAATTTTCAGAGGGAATTATTCTATAATTTTACAAGGTTATTTAAAAGGAAAATTTTAACATTAATATTTTTCAAATTTTTAGATTTTAAATAAGAGACTTAATTGTGAAAAAGACTATTTTCTTTAAGAAATTTTCCAGTGATCTTTTGAAAATATTTTCACATAGTAAAACATTAATTGTTAAATATTATTCTTTAATGAGGTTATATTATCATGATACCATAAAATATATTTTTTTTTATGGTTTGTGATCATCTTGTCTAGTTAGAGTAATAATATTTCATATTATAGTAATTCTGATATAGATAGTAATCGATTTTTAATTGATGATGATTATGTTGTGTTATTTATTCATATGATTAATGAATTGGAATTATTAAGTGATGGGTGGAGACTATAATTATATAAACCCTTTATACATCAATATTTATCATCAAATAAACTAGATTGGGTATTTGTCCAAGTCCTTATCGATTTACATATGATGTCATGGAATGATGCCTTGATGGCAGGTTTCAGAGGTCTGAAATTATGAATTTAAACATTATGAAATTAGTTATTGATTTACATGTGATTATTTTAATAGTAATGTTATCCATTGATATGTTTAAAGATCATGTTATTTTTTATATGTAATTATTTGATTATTATTTATTCTATCCATATTATTCATGCCTTATTAGCATCCACTATACACATACCCTTACTAGGAATCTGATCTCACCATTTTTTTATGTTTCTTTTACCCAAGATCCTATGAATTGTATTACTATTGATATACAGGTATATTGAAATTGAATAATGGTTTTCCCAAATAAAATAGTATGTGTTATTTTTTGTTTTCAAATCTATTGTGAAATTCTAATATGTGTATTATTTCCCAAGACTACTAAACTATTATTCACATTGGTATATGATCACCTATTCTAGTAAAAATATAAAAAATTAACCCCCAACATTAATCTTCTAAGGTCTGGGTATTTAAAAAAATCATGATTTTTTTTTCAATAGAACTCAAACTTATTGCTATACCTATTTCAAATAATTAATATAGAATTTCCCCAATTATGTTATATGAATTGAATTAGAAACTCTAGGTGAATATTGGTAAGGGTTTAATATGCCTTAATTCATTATAATTGGGCGAACCTATTATTTTTTTATTAAGTAGAAAGATGGATCCATACATCTTTGATTTTATTTTTGATAACATAACAAGTTCACTATAAAAAATGTATAATATTCTTCAAATTGATTAATTGTTTGATCAACTATGAAAAGTTTGATACTTTTCCATGATTGAACTTCATTAAAGATATCATCAATTAAGGGTAAAAATGGGGGATATACCCAATAAAACATTTTTTATGAGGTATATTCATTATGAATTTTTAGTGACACCATTTGCAGTTACCAATTACCTCGATATCTTGATTGATTTAATGAATAGAGTCATTTGAGATTACATTGATCAGTTTGTGGAAGTATTTATAGATTTTATTCTTCCAAAATTTAAGGAGGATCATAAAGATCATTTTAGGATTTTTTCATAACATTGAAGAAGAATATTTTTTATTTCAAATTCCAGTAATTTTGAATTCTAAATATAGAACATGTCATTATTAGGTCATATATTCTCAATAGAGGTTATATCTACAAATCCTTTATAGATGTAAGTTATTTAAAAATGCCTTATACTAACCACCATGATCGATATCCATAGTTTTTTTTGGGTTGGATGGATATAGTTGATGATTTGTGAAATTTTTATCATATTTTAGGGTCCTGAAAACTTTGCAAAGGGAAAGTAAATACTCCCATAATTTTGGAAAAGGAAAGAAAAAAATTAGATGAAGGATTTAGGGAAAATCGTTGACGAAAAAAATATGGTGAAGGACCCAAAATGGTCCACATACAAAATCCCAATAACATTTTACAGGATGAATTCCCCAAGATCTGAGTAGTACGCGAATGGGGATGTTTATTCTAGCTCCATCGCGAATGGTGTTGTTGGTGAAAATGAGATGGAGTGGTACGCCTCTGTGAACATCCCCTATAAACCAAAATGGATTATAGGAAAGTCAAAGATGAAGGCATACTATGTACAAGAGAAGTCATTCGTGAGATTGAGGCAGTGACTACCGTCACTGCAAACTAAATCCACCACAAACATCAGCCCCAAAAAATTCTATTGACCAAGTCATCCTTGAGTTGGATGATTTCCCCATGGGTTTTTTCAAAAACTGTCATGCACCTTATATATATATCCTACTCAACACTCTATAAAAGGACCCTGAGGGGAGATCATATTTTTGGTGAGCTTAGAGTTTATGGACAGGATACTTCAAAGACAAACGATTGATGAAGTACAGAATGATGAACGGTTTCTAGAAGTTATAAACCTACCACATATCAGGATAGAAAGAAAGATCAATAATAATAATGAACTGGCTGTAATCCCAATTTGTGAACCACAATACATATTCCCTTCAAGTATGATCTTTCGGAAAACTTCAGGATCAATGCCCCTTCATCGATACGATGTACAATGTAGCGCATCGCTATGCAGTCGACACCCTACATTGCATACCAACACCCTATATAGACAGAATCTGAGGCCATGTACCACTATGGTACATGGACCACATCCACATATAGGTACGACATCAATACAAAGATAGCCCCTCCACCCACATAAAAATACACCATGTGGAGCGTAACCCACCCCGCATGAACAATTGGTATGCATAATAGGTTACCTTTGGGCTTTACACCTTCCAATCATGATCATGAACTTCTATTTCCATCACATACTCCATGCCCCCTCCACAATCTAGTCCAACAACATCCAGTCAAATACACTTCTAAAGAAACCAGACTCAGATGGTAAAATTACCAGGTTCATGAGCATGCCCTGTTGATTTTACATACCCATGGTAAGCAGAGTTGCATAAGTAATCCCTACAATGGTATGAACCCCCATAATTTCCATAAGTCTACATTCCCACCGTAACCCAAGGTCCAACTGTGGGATACTAATGTGAAAATCCCTATTCTAGGGATTAAGGGTAATCACTGGATTTTCCATTCAATGTGGGATAATGTCATGTCAAAGGGATCATGCTTTCTTTTCCTTTTTATGAGGATCGATGCTTCTCCCATGTCCCCAAACTCATTTCAAAGCACACTTCCTATGGTTAGTCCATAACCAGTACAAGAGAGGTATCACTCTTGATCCTCTCAGTCTCAACCTCATACATGTATGGAAATATTTATAAATGTAATTATCCTCGATATCATCATGGGTGAGGAAATTGGCATATTTTAAGACCATTTATCTCATTGAGCCATTTCCCCAACCTCTTCCGTTGTCATCCTCCTTCTCCATCAGAAAAGAAGGAAATGTGTGTGGTTTTCCAAATCTACTGCTTCCTCTTGTTTCTCTGACCGAGCATGAGTCATGTGAGCTTAGAGGTTGACAATGATAAAAAAATCCATAACAACTCATGATGAACTATGAGAACTCTGATTCATGATCTAACCAGGATATGTAGGATGCTTGTCTCAAGGATCGAGCTCAAGTGGGCATCATCCTAGGTATAATCTAAAACAAAACCTCCACATCTTCATGAGTTGAGATCCTCTTTATAGTTCAATGAACATGGGAACCCTCTTAGGTATATTACCAAAACCTGATGAACTATGAGAACCATGATTTTTTCTGTAACCAGGATACGTAGGACACCTGTTTAATTCCCGAGGTTGAAAGAAATTATCCATAATATCTATTCCCAATGAAATTCCCCCATCTCACTAGATAATCCTCTTCAAGTATAGACCTGACGAGATCCTTCCAAAAAGGCCTCCTCTACTATTTAAGTCCTATCCACATCCCCTCAAGTGGGAAACTTCCATGCATTAGCCCCATCAAAATGAACTACGAGGGATTTGGTTCCCAACTAAATTTGGATACGTAGGAAGCATCCTTGAGGTCGAAACCCAACACCCAAATCACCCTAGTGTTCACTGGGAAATATCCCTTTTAGGGACATATACAACCAAAAGACAATGCCTCTTCTGAGAATCCTAGAACACTTTGGGGTAAGCCTCACACGAAATCTTGACTAGGCATCTTCTGCCTAGATTTCCTAGCTGCATGACGATAAACTATATGGATGGCTCCTCATCGCACGACCTAAAAAGGTGATGTGTCCAGTTAAGCAGCACCAGACTATGTGGGTTATGATTCCTCTCTTGAGGATATATAGGAATCCCATATTATGGGTTTTATCCCAACAACAAAACAAATTTTGTCCCCCCCTATATGAAAATAAACCCCAGAGTGCCTCATCACAAGGCTTAAAATAACATTGCCTCAGTAATTCCTGATCCATGGATATCCATGATTGATTTTTCAAGCCAAGAGTAATCCATAGACACATGATTCAGAATGAACCAAGGATTCAAAAACATTTGAACATTTATTAAATCTATAAGAGAGTCCCATATTAGGTAATAGTTCCCCCCAAATGGGTGTGATGAGCCTAACCTCCCATCCTCTCGACTAATGAAGTCCTTAACTGTCATCATCCAAATCATCTTCCAACGAGTGCCTACCTTTGGAATGAAGGTCCATGAATCAAGGATAAAAGTGTCTTTGGGTGTTTCTGTCCCCATGAATAAACCCATTGGATACCATCCAAGGACATCATACCCAACATGGGTCGATTTCCAAAACACTTAACCCCCTGCAATCACCTTCCAGGACCAGTATTCTATGGGACCTTCTTTGAGACATAGAAAAGGATATATTTTTCAATCATAGTATGAACATCGAGACCCTAAAAAAGAGACAAGAATCACCTTGGGATGAAATGAAACACTTCATAATAATAGATCATTGGTTACTATCTGGGGGGATATTTCTTCTGCCCAGGTATGATGTGAATCGGGTCGGAAAAAATTTGATGAACCTGAAGTGAAACCCATCATAATAACAGAAAATTGGTTACTATCCTTCAGTACATTTTGTCTACCCTGGTATGATGAGAATTGGGTCGAAACAAAAATGGTGAACCCAATGTGAATGCTTAAACAAGGGGGTGGGTTACCCCACCTCAAGCTCTTTTCACATCTAAAAGGGAGAGAGCCAAGAAAAATCATAAATTATGCATGTAATCATGAGATTCTACAATGATAGTTTTTTTCTATATATTTCATATTTATTCCATTCATTACACATATATAACTTCAATCCAATGGCACCCTCAAATATCTCATGAACAAGCATGACAGTCGACGCACAAGCTGAATCTATGATGAAGAACATGACTCCCTCACCTACCCAGTTTCATCAATGTAAGGTTTATAATTCATTGATCAAATATCACCACTAAAATGGTACTCTCACCATGATATAGGATGAAAGGTAGGGTCTCCAATTGGTGGAAACTCACATTATGCCTTTTTATTTATGGCCAGAAATCAAGCATAGGATGACCACACTAGTCGTCTTAAATAATTTTGAGAGTCTTTCCTTGGAATGAAACAATATGTACCTCCCTTATATCATGGAGGAAGATGAACTTGACACTAATGACTTTATCCCAACGTCATATGAAACCTCACTCAAGGGCTCCTACAGAAGGATGTCACATCCTATGGCATATAACCCAATATCCTCTCTTTGAAGAGGATCTCATGCCTAGAGAATCTGCTAAAGTGTAATGGACATGGGACCCTCAGAATTCCCTCAAAGGGGGGTGAATGTGTAATCCAGAGTAGGTCATTACCCTATATGCCGAAGAGGAGATCCTTTATACAAAAGTGGCAACATACCAAAGGCAGACATAAAACTCTTCCCCCTCTTCTAAATCCCGCCACGGAAATACAACGACGGCCTATGAGTGGGTGCATATTCCTGATCCCTCTTATAAATCCTACCATAGGTATACAGTGGAACAATAAAAGTAGGAATGAATTCCCACCAACACTCACCAATCCCAGCACACATATATGGCAATAAATTATAGGTAGATTCAAATCCCCACCGATGAGAAAGTTTTCCGCAATCCAAATATGGAATAAACCAGCTACATGCATGCCGAAATTATTACTGACACATACCAGGACCACCATCTTAATATAGAGGAAAAATATGGGTAGTCATACATCACTTAAAATTCATTTGAATCCCACCAATCAAATACAGTGGCAAGAAAATATAAGGAGACTCAAATTCTTGTGAAGGAAAACCAATCCCAGACACAAATAAAAAAAAATGGGTATATGTAAATTAATAATCATAAATATAAATCCCACAAGTCAAATATGATGGGAACTATAGAAATTAGTCTTAATATCCTGGCCACATGTTGGAGGAAGACTCATTCCTATGCCTCGACATAGGAAAACTGCCAGTACCCACTGGCAATACATAGAGGACCATAACATGCACAAACTCTTGATCTAACATAATAATGTGAATTCATACATGTTCTATCCATATATGTATCCCAACAACTCTTGTAAATGATGGGGGGTCAAACATCGATTCCAGAACATATCTTCTAAACCTATCAAGACATCACCATGTCGAGGGAAAAAGAGAGAAGTTAGGCCCATGAACCCATATCCCCTGGAAGGGTGATTCATTCACAAAATAAGATGGCTACGTCTAAGAAGACATGCATACCTACTCTAGTATAGAAGGGTCGATAGATATATTCCATGATACAAGGAAAACTAGATTAGGAACAAACACCTATTCCAACATGGGGGCACCAGTCCAACATGGTGGCTACTCCTGGGCAGACATATATCCATGCCCTAACTAATGATATTCATCGGCATATCCCAACCACATCAAAATAACCAACCAAATAGGGACCCATATATGAATTCCGTTATCAACTGTAGGCGGCCCCAGTTGCCTACAAGGGAGCACCCAAAAATGAAAGTCACCAAAGACAGCTGGAAAATGAAGAGCACACTCAAAATTCTACTCTATTAGAAGTTGGAGTTCTTAATTCCATAAGAAATAAATCAATAGAACATCAAGATATAATAGATCCATTACTAAATTATGGAATCGGTATTAGTAGTTTCGATGGTCCTCCCTGCATTATTTCCACTAGCAGATTTGAAGGTCCTTCTCATAGAACCCACAAGGCCTTACTCTGTGGGCCAAAATGGATCGATTGTGAGATCCTATACCATGATGTATGTTAGGGTAGCCCTCTCCTTGAACATACGATCAAATAGAAATAAGTCCAACCCCTTGTTTTTTTCCTCCACTATGGTCCTCTCTAGGGTATACACTGCAGATATGTTTCTCCCTGTATTCGGATGTCAAGATATCATTGTAGTGCTCTCCCTGATGGCAGTCGTAGTGATGTTCCTCTCTATATTGACACAATACAATGAGAAGGTCCTCCCATCATTACAGTAATCCCTGAAGGTCCTCTATATAATGTACACTTCATATATTCTCCCTGCATCAAGTGCTATGATGGTAGCCCTCACCACAATAATAGTCATTGTGAAGGCCCTCCCCAAAATGCTGTCGAGCAGCAAGAAGATCCTCCCCTTATTGAGGTCTTACCTAAAGGTCCTCCCAAGGGTATATGCTATAGATAATCTCTCTGTGGTCATAAAATAATCCACGATGGTAGTCCTATCCCTCCATAAACTGATTATGAAGGCCCCCCCACAATCAATATTGTCACTAACAAGAAGGTCATCCCCTTGTTTGTCAAAATACGAGAAAACCCTCAAATTCTGTGGTGATTAGAAGGAAATGGTAAGATATCCTAGAAACTTTGTCAATGAAAATTGAAATCCTATCTCATCCCTAAGACATCTTGGGGCCACACTCATCCTCTGATCCATCCCCACACCATTCATACATCAATGCAACCCTTACCATCCCTGCTACTCAGGATGAAATCATCATAAATTATCCAAGTTGGGAAGAACAAGTAGAGGATGCCCTAGAAGAAGAAAAACATAATATGTTGTTTGTGAGAAGAAACATAGCCAAGGTCGACATACCATTTATGTTCTATCCCACGTCCACTTCTCAATTCAGTATCCAAAAAGAGTTTTTAGAATAATGTAAGCATAACATTCACATCAATGTTTGGAAAACACTCCAACAGTTGAACGTGATATTTTTTCATTTTGATGGATTTGAGGACCATGTCAGAATATTAGGGGAGATTCCACAAAATATTGACCTAGTAGCCCTTCCATCTGCATGATATCCACGATCAAAAGGGAAAAAGAGAAACCTCAAGTTGGCTTGCCTCCAAATTCTACACAAATTGCATTGCTTCATCGGTGATGCCCCATCTGGTGTTCACATCCAAGGGTGGGGAGAACATGGAGATATACACTTCAACCAACACCCCACCCAATATAACCCACTAAATTGGAATCCAATAATTTCATCATCCAAAAATGAAATCCAAATGAAGTACACATTCAGAAAAAGTGGCATGCCTGTCAAGATCTATCCTTGAGTAAATCTCAAAAGTGTTTGGCCCGATGAGAGAAATACATTGAGAATCTCACGAACCATGCCACCAATAAAATTCAGTAGGATTACCACCTAAGGGAATCCAACCAATGATCATTAATCATGTCCCCAGAAGAAAATAATTCAGGTTCAAATCTCACATCATATCTAGCTCATGCCTGCATTGGAATGTGCTAGATCAAGAAGGTGGTGATAGAAGAAACAACCTCTGTGGTATGAGAGAAACCCCATACCACATAGTTGGGGGAATTTTAACACAAAATTACCCCCTAATACCAAAAAATCTATGTTGTGGTATAATCACAATGTAATGGGAGCAACCCCATCCCACATGGTTGGGGGAATTTTTACCTCAAAGTCCCACCCAATTGATATCCATCTTCTCCCATCTAGGGAGAACAAAAAATATGGAGGTCAACCATTATAGCCCATATCTTGATTCATGTCCCCCAGGATGAAGGCATATATCAAGGTCAGATCATGGCTCCCTTCGAGTTACTCTTTCCCAAGAAACCCAAAGGGAGGCACATAATGGAAGTTAAAAATACAACAGAGGACACAAGAATATCTCTAGACATTTGGCACCTGGTATGAAACCCAAAATGAGGTATGAATCAATGAATTGTATGGATTTAAATCCCACATATCTCATAGAAAATAATACAAATTATGGGGATGCAAGAGAACAAGTTTCCCTTCTAGGGGCAGTCCACACCGAGCATGAAGGTGTGTGTACTCGGAAACAATAACCCACCGTAAATCTGGGTGCTCCCTCATCTAATCCATCATTGACTCCGATGCGAATCCCTATTAAGGAGAAGAATTAGAATAAAGTTGTATACAACCCACCTCCTCCACCTAATGTGAACTCTTTCCTCACATTTGAGGAGAGACTTTCTCAATAGGAGGACGAAATGAAATAGCTAAAGAGAATAAGCAATGAAATAATACGAGCAAGTTGTCCTACTAGGTATGTTCTCCATGTAGAGTGTCAATATACAATTCCATAAGATATACCTATTCCCCATGGGCTCATCCGAACAGATGAAGAAAATATGGAAATCTCATTCAAGGTTGCACCGGGACCATCAAACTACCAAAAACCAATCCCAGTAGGATATCAATACTTCAGTCCATTTGGGAGGCAACAAGAATAGATTTAGTAAAATCCAAAAAAGGATTTCCCTAGCTAGGTATATTCCCCAGGTTCTAGAAGCACTGACACATAAAATCCTACCCCATGTTGCACCTTCTCATTCTCAGGTTCAACGAGACATACATCAAGGGCTCATGAATACCATCTATTCATTGAAAACTCTATTAGAATCTATGCAAGGGAGGAAAACTCCAATGCTTCCAGAACGAAAACCTTACCCTGACTGGGTAATCAATTTTTTTCTACCACCAATTTTCCGAAACCCTTTATTCCCAATGTTTAATGGAATAGGGGATTCTGAGCAACACATAATGCACTGTTCATCTTACTATGATCCCATTATGGGATCCCTAAAGTAATAAAAAGATTTGAAGCTAAATTTTTGGGGAAAACATTTCAAGGTTCACCCTCTATGTGGTATACCAGATTTCACGTTAATTCGATAATAGGTTGGGAGGACCTCCAACAGTAGTTACTGTTCCAGTTCAGCTTTAAATTTCCAAAAACAATATGCTGGGACCTAATAATCTCTAAAAAATGAGAGAATGAGAGTGTTTCAGAATTTATTTCTAGATGGAAAGGTCTGACTTACTCCTTAAACCTACCACTCCTCTAAAATGAGATGTTGGCTATGTGAATAGAAAATCTCTTGGATATACTATGAACACCCCTCATCCCAGTGAAATATACAAGTGGGTTCAAGGACTTCTCTAACATGGGTCAAAAGATATATTATTTCTTGCAACAGACAAATCTCAAGTCCAGGGAAGCCCCATTAGCTCCAGTCAAAAGAGAGGGAAGAGATGAAGTGACTTCTATCACACTTAAGCCACCCCCTGTGCTGGCCCTAGCTCCAAGGTCGGCACAAACCTATACAGTCTCCCTGGATGTCAGTAGTTTCCCTCACCTATAAAAGATGAGCGAAGGGAGTCCAAGAGAAATAAATTTGAGGAATGAAGAAATAAATTTTACTCATTTCGAGATGACCAAGTTCGTGGCTACTTTTTTTCCGCCATGAATTGAAACTTTCTCTGACTTCTGGAGTCGAAGAGGGATAATTAAGTATTTCTTGATGACTGAAAAAATCACTATCCCATCTATTGAATATTGGGATACGACATTCAGGAGTTATTTTTCTTCAAGGAACTCTTAAAAAAGATGATAGATTCCAAACAGGTCAATCTACGACCACCGCCAGTGTAAGTGGAATATATTTCCACCACTGAACCAGATGAAGGAGGGGAGTGGAAAAAAGGTTTAAAAAAGGATCAAATATTTTATAGTTGGATGAATTGAAAAAAATCAACTGAGCCCATGGTATCCTCCAAGAACAGTTAAAGAAACCAACTCTACTTCTAACATCTTCTGATGCAACATGACTGACATCCTCTGTCCCACAATACGCCAAAGGATGGCCACCCAAAAATAAGTCAAATCAAAAGGGAGGAAAGAAAGTGTAAGAATATGAACTTTCACTAAAGAAAAAGTTTTCTTTGACACTCTCAAATTTCTTGCTAGAAGATATTAAGATACGGGAAACGCCCCTCAAACGACACAACTGGGGGAATATGATGAGGCAAAGTCATCATCAAAAGGGTAGATAATTTATGGCTCTGTAAATTTCATTCACTTAATGGATTCCTTCTCTGATGATGAATATTGTTTTCAACTAGAATTCACTATACCCAATTGGGTGGCCAGATGAATAATCAATAGAGGCTATAGATATCAAGGGAGACATAACCATGGATGAAATCAAGCATATGGACACACCCCCACTCAAACTATCTGTGTTGCTAAAACCTCTGAAAGGGATCTTTAGTGGATCCAACAAGGAAAAAAAATTTCTCCTACCCCACAAGAAGCCACCCCAATCCAATCATCTTGGAATATTCATTAGAGGAATAATAGGTGGAAATTTCCTTTGGCAGGTGAGAATACTTTCCTGACCCAATCAAAAAAGGAACGAAGATCATACAACTATGACCCCAAGGGTCAACCCATATTCATCAAATTCCCATGCCCCTATAGTGCCTATGAAAGGGCATCCCCAAACTGGTTAACACTGAACATTAGATCATAAGTATGACATTCTAAAATAGTTAGATTCGGTATTAGCTAAAATTTCAATCATCGATGCACTGAATATATCATCATATCATAGGGAGGATCTCATTGAATCCATACTAATACTATTAATGTTTAAGGGAAAGGTAGACACTATTGTATTCTTCCATAAAAAGAATAAATCCCATAGAATTACATGATGTTATTTCCTTCACAGATTAAGATTACGACACCATCATGAAAGGACACATCAAACCCTTATATGTGTCTGACATGATAAATGGTGTGAATATTTGAAAGTTATTCCAAAAAAAGGATCTGGAGTTAATCTCCTCCTACTGCAGACACTTTGTTAGCTGGGCTACAATGAGGATGATTTGATGCCCAACACCATGACTCTGTTGGGTTACAACAAAAAAGAATAGAAGTCGTTTTGACAAATCAATATTGAAACCCAGTTTGGTGACCATGTTGCTTTCCCATAATTTCTATTGGTGCAAAATAATATGGCCTTCAATGCCCTTCTAGGAAGGCCCTAACTGTATCAACATGCAATAATACCCTCCTCTTACCATAAGTGCCTCTAATATAGAATTAAGGGACAAAGTGGGACACTGCATGCATTAAGGTCCATTTTTCCTCTTTTAATCACACTATATTGATGCAAGGTTCTATGATCCATAGGGGAAGCATCTTTCGGTCAATGTTGTTGATTGGATTGATGTACCAAACAGTTTGGAAATGGTCCCTACTGATCCCCTCAAGCATCTTAGGGAAGTATATATATAGCCCATTAATCATATTGAGTGCATAAGTCCAAATAAATATGTATATTTAGAAGTCCTCATAATTTTAGTTATGGACTTTAATCCTAATAATGTTGAAAATCTCACTGATCCTCAAAATAATGGTGAGGACTCGGATAGAAATTCCCCTGAACCATCATCAAACTCCAGAAAATCCTTCCCTCACCCACTATGGTGGGAGGAAGTGTTTTTTCACTCAAAGAATATGATGAAAATCTTTTACCCCACACTACATTTTCTCCATAGAATCCCTCATTGATGGCTGAGGCAGGATAGGTGTCTTCACCTCCCAGAAACCTAAATTGAAACACATCCCTCAATTATGGAGTAATTGTTTCAAGACTTTTTTCCCCATTAGAAGATTAAGAGTGTAACACCCCAAGCATCTACGGTACACTTCTCTTTGAATAATACAATAGTGTGGGTTGTACACAACTTTGAGATTCTAACACACTGCAACCAATCAAACTAGCTGTTATAAATAGTAATACCCACTTTTTGAAATTTTATAATTTTTTTATTTCAATATGGACTTCATTTTTGGATTTGGAATATCAAAATTAGCCTGGGGTGATTTTTTTTGTATTTTTCTAAAAACTTTCAATTTTTGATGAATAGTGAATAACAACAAGTTATAGTTTAAAACTGAATTTTTATTTAAATTTTTCTTTAAATTTTTATTTATTTTATTTAAATTTATTTTAGGTCAAAATAGATACATAATACCTATATAAGTTCAATGTAATTCATTGGAGTCCGTTTATTATAATTTAAATATATAAAAATTTTATTGAACTTTTTACCGTCTTGTACCCACCACTTTGGAGCATTTAAAAATATACATAAAACATAATTTTACTAATTCGGTGTGTTGAATTTAAAAAATCCAAGAGACACGGTTGAAATCAGTAAGTAAAATGTGGTTTAATAAGATGAAAATAATTTTTAGTCAATAGTAACTTTTTACTTTTATTTACCATGGTTAAAAGTAAATAGGGGAATTAAGGGTAAAAATGATATTATTATTACCCTAACACATGTCCTAATTCTATTGGATAAATTTAATTCGACCAAAAAGAACCTTAGGAATAAAATATGATCCTTTAGGTCCACTTGTATTAGATTAGGACATTTATTATTATTTAATTCAAAGAAGAGTTAAAAGTGTTAAATTCAAAGTTTAATAACTAAACCATTTTTAATATAGGGTTATACAAAAGATAAATTCGACTATAAATATTAATTAGAAAGCTAAAAGTAATTCCTACATAATGGTATTTTATTTTTATTTTTTAGACATTAAATAATGAAATTTGTAAAATATTAAAATAACTGATATTATAAATATCCAAATAAATGTAATTTAAGACCTTCTATGAATTCCACTAATTTTCTATGTTAATATGACATATTAGAGTTGGATATATGATATTATTTCGAAGAAATAATTATATTATGAATTTAGAAAAAACAAAATACCAAATAGTGTCAAAATTAGCATAAAAGAGTTTTTAAAACAAATATTATATTATTAATTGATATTCTATTCCTCAAAATCTAAGGTTTAATATAAAGACTTATATAATGATAGGTGTATCATTAATGAACCAATTGGGGTTTTATGGGAAGTATATAGTATGTTTATTAACCATATAATATAAAAATACCAGGAGACATGGTAAATGCCAAACTATTTAACTAAGAGTTAAATCTAATAGATAAGGTAAATATAGTGACTCAAACTTGTATAAAATCTATTTGTTGAGTGGTTTTCGACCCATCCCGACTTTAGACTTTAAATAATTCATTTTGGATCCATTAGAAACCAAAAATTATTTTATTATAAAATAATATTTCTAGATTTTCCTAAGGTGCCCCTCACCCTTCTTATAAAAGGGAACTTCCCCTTCTCTCTAATTCGCACCTTCAAAGACATTTGGATCGGCCAAAACCTACCAAAATACCCTCTCAAATATCCTCCCTTCATCCTATAGGCCTTTATATAGTCCTAAAGCAAATATAAAGAGCCCTTTTGATCAAATAAAAAGGAAGAACCTAAAGAAGAGGTAAATATTTCATCACCTCTTTCAAGTTCCTTTCTTCTTCCACTTCCGATTTCTTTTTTTTCCCATCTAAAATAATAACTATATTATATTCTATATAATGTGATGGTATTATAAATATGTTACAACCATATTCATTATTCTATCCATCCTTTGAATGACATGTCACCATACGTGCGTACGTATGGCTTACCGTCTCCACATTGTGGTGTAATTGTTATTCAATACATTATTATTTGTATGGGTATAATAATGATGTGTAATTGACATAAATAATAAATATAACATGATAATGATTTTGTATATATCATATAACATCCAATTATATATTATTTTAATATCAAAAGAATGATATTGTCACTCGTGCGTACGTATGGATTACCGTCTCCACGAATGAGATGAGATTAATTCCCTATCATATCCATTCAAGAATAATTTTCATTATATTATTAAAAATAATGTTTAATGACTTAATATCATTATTAATATGAATAATATACATCCTATCCATAACAAACATTACTTATGTAACAAATCATATAAAGGAAAACAGATCAGTTAACACCTGAAACAACGATAATACTAAGATATTATTAACAAAGCAATGTTTATAGATCATATATGATTTCATATTAATGTATATTATTATTTTATAATTTAATTAAAATTATTTTACCATTATACAAGACGTTAACCTACCCTCAACCAAGGAAAAGTACAAGGTAAGGGTTAATTTCACAATCTCTTCATTATTCGAGGTTGTTTATACGTAATTATCCACTTGGACCTCTTCATCACCCACAACCATGATTCTTTAAAATTTATTTCAAAACCATTTTACTATTCACTAGACAATGGGTTAAAGTCATTTATACCATTATTTTACATTATATGTTTTTAAAGGAATTTTTCCATCGTTTTCTAAACAAGGTACTTTTTGACCTTTTCAAAAAATTTAAGGTAAGAATGTTTTTTTAACTTATACGGCAGGTGCGGCTATTTTTTCCATTATATCATCGTCGAAGATTCCCTTACAAGCTTATAATAATATTTTCAAAATAATTTTTTTCTTAAATGATTTCAAAATAGAATGATATATTTGGCTAAAAAAGGTTTTGATTTCATCTATGTCAACATCCTTTGATGGATTTTAAGATTATTTGAAGTTTATTTATTATGATAAAAAACTTCAATATTGTATTGAAGGTTTTGTGATATGTTTGACTATGGATGTGTTACATTATACAATTCATGGTTTATGGATAAATTATTTACATTTCGTATGATAGTTTTAATACGAATGTTTATGTTATTTTTAAACGTTTTTATATGAGGAATGCATTGGACTTAGTAAGTGATGGGTGGAACTCGCTATATCTCCTCGATGCATCGATAGGTATCATGAGACAAACTAGTGTCTTGGCCCAAGGCCTTGACAAAATCATATTTGTAGTCTTGGAATAAGGCCTTGACTATGTGGTTATGAAGTCTGGCATTATGCATTACATCCTTATGAAAGTGGTTATTGATATTGCATGTGATTTTTCGACTAGTAGAATATCCATGTGAATATGTAAATGGCATTATTTGATTTTTATCTTTGCCATATTATTCTTAAGTTCAAGTTTAAAAGGCTTTTATTTTATTCTTATACATTTCCTTAAATGTTTATGCTTATTTATGAAAGTTTCGAATATATTATTATCCTTACTAAGCATCTAAGATCACCCATTTCTATGTTTTATTTTTCCCAAGATGTGAAGAAGTATATTATGACTGACCTGCAGAGATAGTCTATGGGATCTCAGTGTTGTCTATGGAAAGAATTTTGTTGTAGTTTTTCATTTTATGATGTAATGTAAACCTTATAAATGTATCTAGTACTTCTAAGACTACTAAACTAATAGGTCATTCAAGACTTGATCTTTTGTGATCATGACAATGATATGTAATAATGCACTGACTCTGGGCTTTTGGGGTGGGGGCGTTACAGTTGGTATCATAGGAAGTTTAGTACAAACCTTGGAATCAATATTTAGATAAACTCTGATTAGAGCACATTACCCTAAGATAGACTTTGGGGATTAGTATAGAATAACTTCCTTGAATTTTGATATTATAGTGATTTTTGAATTTTCCAAGAAATACATCCCTGTCTGGATATGAGCAGGTATAGGTGGCTCTAGCACCGATGTACCTAGTGGAAAAACCTTAAAATATTTATTTGATCTAGACTCAAACGGAAACTAGTATACGACAATGGGCCTTGCTGCACACTTGGTTATGACACTCCCGGGGGATATGCTTAAGATAATTATCATTTTCATTACAACCCATTATGATGGGTTTATGAGTATATACTTCCTCAAAGAAAAGATTTTTTTGATTATTTATTATATCTATAAACTATTCAATTTATGTTAAGTGTTTTAAAAGTTTGAAATTATGTATTTTGTTTCATAAACTAATCTAGTTTATGACATTGTTTTGAAATGATGCCTAGTGGAAGGAATGGAATCTATATCAATTCACGCACTCCATGTATGGATTTCCCTCCTATTCAAGATAATTATAGTGGAGCTGGTCATACAACTAGTGCTGATTAGCTTATCACCATACTGGGACAACTAACTCGGGTTATGAATAATAACCTTACCCGTATGGATCACCCTAATCCACAACATGGAGGATCAATGTTAGATAGATTTATGAGGAAACAACCACCAACATTCAATGGGAGGAAAAATCCATTAGTATCTGCGCAATTGAAAGATTCCTTAGAGAAAATATTCCACGCCTTGGGGAGTAGTGAAAGGGAAAAATTTGTCATGGCAGTTTACCGCCTCACTGGAGATGCTGATCAATGGTGGTCATTGATTTAAAACACAAAGGAAGATGATGAATTATAAAATATGGAATGGAGGGAGTTTAAAGATATTTTCCTAGAAAAATACTTTCCTCGTGAACATCAAGAAGATATGGAAATGCAATTTCTGAGTCTGAGGAAAAAGGAGGATGAGAATGTCGCAAAGTATGAAGCTAACTTTACAAGGATAGTGAGGCATGCTGAAGATTATATACCTAACCCAAGAAGTAATATTGATTATTTATTTGATGGATTAAAACCGTTTATCTGTCGAGCATTAGTCTCAAAATACTTCTCATCGTACGAAGATATTGTCCCATGTGCTGTCAAGACAGAAAAAGAATTCTCTAAGTCTTACGACTTTAAACAAAAGCAAGAGAAGAAGAGGTCTGCTGAACACTCTGGAAATGGGAATAAGGGGAAGAAGGGAAAATTTGAATATCTGTCCTGTAGTAAATGTGGGAAGAAACACCCTGGTACTTGCCTGAAGGGAATGATAGTCTGTTACAAGTGTGGTGAAAAAGGCCACCAAGATCGTGATTGCAAGGGGAATAAAGAGGCTGTAGATATTGAATGCTACAATTGTAGAGAAAGGGGGCATTATGCGAATGAATGTTCTAAGCGTCAGGGGAACTTACCTCAGAAAAGGGCATGGGATCAAGGTCAATCTTATGCTATCACTGCTGCTGAGGTTGAAGCTCCGAAAGATATAGTGGCAGGTAATTTAATAGTTTCCTCAAGTTTAGCAAATGCTTTATCTAATTCTGGATCATCACATTATATCATATCTTCCTAGTTTTCTAGGAAAATTAGATATTTCCAATTTTATTTAACAAGGGAGTTGTCATTTAAATCTCCTAAGGGATGTATCATTGCAACAAAGTTTTGTAAATCAGTCCTCATTAGGGCATATAAATGTACTTTATCTACTGATCTCATCATCATACTCATGATTGAATTTGATCTAATCCTCGGTATGTATTGGCTTTCAGACCATGATGCAAAAATTTATTGTATAAAAAAATACATTACTATTTTTTATGACTATCATAAAGAACACCTTATCTTTACAGCAGAATCATCACCACCTAATTCTTATCTAGATCCACCCCCAGTAGCTCAACTAAATTAAAATATTGAGGAGGAAGAGAATTAAATAACTGTGGGTGAGGAGAAGAATGTTCAAATAGAGGATATAACTATTGTGAATGAATAGGTTGATATGTTTGTAGAAGATTTACCTGGACATCCTCTAGAACGATAAATTGAGTTTTCTATTGATTTAATTCCTGGATCAAGGCCCACATCAAAGACCCCTTATTGAATGACCACTGTGATATTAGTGGAACTAAAGATAAAACTAGAGGAATTGAGTAATAAGGGATTAATTCTCCCTAATGTTTCTCCATGGGGAGCCCCTATCCTTTTTGTTAAGAAGATATGTGGATATATGAGGTTGTGCATTGACTACAAGGAGATCAATGCTATAACAATAAATAACAAGTATCCCTTACCTCACATTGATGATTTATTTGACCAACTTAATAGAGATCAATACTTTTCAAAGATTGACCTTCGATCTGTATATCATCAGTTGTGTGTGAAGATGGAAGACATTCTGAAAACAAAATTTCGAACCAGGTATGAGCATTAAAAGTTTACAGTAATGGATTTTGGGTTGACTAATGCACCCTATATTTTCATGGAACTAATGAAAAGATTTTTCAAGAAATATATTTATGACTTTTTAGTGGTATTTATTGATGATATCTTGGTATACTCCAAAAGCTACAAATATCATGAAAATCACTTGCACGTTATCCTGAAGACTCTTAGAAGACACGAATTATATGGGAAGCTTAGAATGTGTGAATTCTGGCTTCATGAGATTTCTTTTCATGGCCATATTGTCTCTAATGATGGAATCTCCGTTGATCCTTCTAAGACAAGAGAAATCCAAGAATGACCAGCACCTAAAAGTATAACTGAGGTACACAGTTTTATTGGTTTAGTAGGTTATTATCGACGTTTCATCAAGAATTTTTCCCAGTTGGCTAACCCATTAACAAAGATCACACAAAAAGGGGTTAAATTTGGTTGGACAAAAGAGTGTAAAGATTGTTTTGAAGAATTGAAGAGAATATTAGTCAATGATCCTATATTGACTCTACCATCGGGGAATGGTGAGTTTGTTATTTATGTGATACTTCAAAGAAAGGACTTGGTTGTGTCCTTATGCAGAATGATAGAGTCATTTCCTATGCATCATGATAGCTATAAATTCATGAGAAAAACTATCCTACTCATGATATTGATTTAGAATCTGTAATATTAGCTTTGATTATTTAGAGACACTATCTCTATGGTGAAAAATGTGAGATATATACCGATCAAAAGAGTTTGAAGTATATTTTATCACAGAAAGAACTCAACATGAGGCAAAGGAGATGGCTTGAAATACTCAAGGATTATGATTTCACTATACACTACCACCCAGGGAAGGCAAATAAGGTGGCAGATGCTTTGAGTAGAAAGGATCATGGAGTTTTGAACAAGATGCGAGTTGAAAAGGATCCTATATATATGGATCTAGTAAATATGAATATAGGAATCACCAGGGAAGGTGAAACATCAATACGTTTTCAAATGGTTTCCAAACCATCTTTACTAGAAAGGATGAAGAGTTTCAAAAGAAGATTAAAGTTGTGAATGATGGGAGATTGAGTGAATTAGTATATGAAGATGGAATTTTGAAATTTGGGAAGATAATTTGTGTTCCCAATATACATAATCTAAAAAGATAATTATTGGATGATGCTCATAGCTCCAATTTTTCTATACACCCTGAGAGTACCAAAATGTATAGAGATTTGAAGGAACATTTTTGGTGGGATAACATGAAGTGGGAGATTGCTGATTTTGTGTCAAGATGTATGGTTTGTCAACAAGTGAAAGCTTGAAGGAAACAGGTTGGAAGATTCATGCAACCTCTTCCCATACCTGAGTGAAAATGATATAATATTACGATGGACTTTGTCATGGGACTACCAAAGACTCCTAGAAAAAAGAATGCAATATGGGTCATTGTTTATCTTCATACCAAGTCAGCACATTTTCATGCTATAAGAGAATATTTACCACTTGAAAATATATAAAGACTATATATTAAGGAATTTGTGAGACTTCATGGAGTACCCCTATCGATTTTTTCCGATCGTGATCCCCGTTTAACATCACGATTCTGGAAAAGTATTTAGAAAGCCCTAATTACTGAACATCGTTTGAGCATTGCTTACCACCCTCCATATGATGGACAATCAGAATGGACTATTCAAACCTTAGAAGACATGTTGAGATCTTGATCACTTTACTTTCAAGATATGTGGGATCAATATTTACCTATTGTAGAATGTTCCTATAGTAATAGCTTCCATTCAAGTATTCAGATGGAACCATATGAAGCGTTATATGGAAAGAGATGTCTCACACCAACCTGTTGGGATGATGTTGGTGAAATAAAATTTGTAGGCTCAGAACTTATGGATGAAATGATGGAAAGGTGAAGGTAATCTGAAACCACATCAAAGTAGCTCAATGTAGACATAAGAGCTATGATGATAACTGAAGGAAGGATTTGGAATTTCAGGTAGGAGATCATGTTTTCTTGAAGGTATCTCCATGGAAGGGTGTTATACATTTCGATAATAAGTTAAAATTAAGTCCCTGGTACATCAGACCATTTGAAATTCTAGAACGAATTGGGTCAATAGCTTACCGATTGGCAATGCCGCCAAGTCTCTCCAAAGTTCACGACGGGTTCCACATATCACTATTAAGAAAATACATGCCTGACCCAATGCATGTACTCTCCTATGATGAATTTGAACTGGAACCCAATCTGTCTTATTGCAAAGAGCTTGTTAAGATTCTTGATACAAGTGAACAAGTTCTGAGAAATGGATGACTCGTCTGGTAAAAGTTCTATGGAGAAACCATAGGATGGAAGAGGAAAAGTGGGAAACTGATAAACTTATGATAAAGAAAAACCTAAGTCTTTTTATGCAGTAATATTTTAGAAATTTCAAGGATGAAATTATTTGAAGTAGGGGAGAATGGAACACCCTAAGCTTCCACAGTACACTTCTCTTTGAATAATACAATAGCGTGTGTTGTATGCAACTTTGAGATTCTAACACACTACAACCAATCAAACTAGCCGTTATGAATAGTAATACCCACTATTTGAAATTTTATAAATTTTATCATTCAAAATGGACTTCATTTATGGATTCAGAATATCAAAATTAGCTAAGGGTGATTTTTTGGTATTTTTGAGAAAACATTCAATTTATGATGAATAGTGAAAAACACTAAGTTATAGTTTAAAACAAAATTTTTATTTAAATAATTATTTATTTTATTTAAATTTATTTTAGGTTAAAATAGATACATAATACCTATATAATTTCAATGTAATTCATTGGAGTTAGTTTATAATAATTTTAGATATATAAAAATTTTATTGAACTTTTTACCGTCTTTTACCCAACTCCTATGATCATTTACAAACTTACATAAAACTTAATTTTACCACTTCTGTAAGTTGAATTTAAAAAATCTGAGAGAAATGGTTGATCTTAGTAAGTAAATTGTGGATCAATAATATGAAAATAAGTTTTGGTGAATAGTAACTTTTTACCTTTATTTACCATGGTTAAAAGTAAATAGGGTAATTAAGGGTAAAAATGATATTATTATTACCCAAACACATGTCCTAATTCTATTGGAAAAGTTTAATTAGACCAAAAACAACGTTATGAATAAAATATGATCCTTTAGGTCCACTTGGATTAGATTAGGACATTTATTATTATTTAATTCAAAGAAGAGTTAAAAGTGTTAAATTCAAAGTTTAATAACTAAACCGTTTTTAATATAGGGTTATACATAAGATAAATGAGACTATAAATATTCATTAGAAAGATAAAAATATTTCCTAAATAATTGTATTTTATTTATATTTTTTAGACGTTAAATAATTTAATTTATTTATTACACAATGATGATGCAGTAATTACCTAATTAATAAAATATTAAAATAATTGGTATTATAAATATACAAATAAATGTAATTTGAGATTTTTTATGAATTACACTAATTTTATAGGTTAATATGACATTTTTGGGTTGGTTATATGAATTTTTTTTGAAGTAATAATGCTATTATGATTTTTTCAAAAACACAATACCAAATAGTTTCAAAATTGATATAAAAGAGTTTTTAAAAAAAATATTATATTATTAATTGATATTCTATTCCTAAAAATATAAGGGTCGGCCAAAAGACATATATAATGATAGTTGTATCATTAATGAACAACTTGGAGTTCTCTTGGAGGTATATTGTAAGTTTATTAACCATATAATATAAAAATACAAGGAGACATGGTAAATGTCAAACTATTTAACTAAGAGTTAAATATAAAAGATAAGATTAATATAGTCACCCAAACCAGTCTAAAACCTATTGGTTGAGTGGTTTTCGACCAATACCCACCTTATCTTTTAAAAAATTAATTTTGGAGCCATTAGAAACCGAAAATTATTTTATTATAAAATAATATTTCTAGCTTTTCCTAAGGTTCCCCTCACCCCTCTTATAAAAGGGAACTTCACCTTCTCTCTAATCCACTCCTTCAAAGCCATTTGTCTTAGCCAAAACCTACCCAAATAAACTATCGACTGTCCTCTCTTAATACTAGAGGCCTTACTTTTGTCAGAAATCCAACCTAAGGAGACCTTTTGATCAAATCAAAAAAAAGAACCCGAAGAAGAGGTAAATATTTCATCACCTCTTTCAAGTTCTTTTCTTCTTCCGCTTCCTCTTTCTTTGTTGTTTACATTCTAAAATAATAAATCTATTTTTTTATATATAATTTGATGTTATTATAAATATGGTGCAACCATATTCATTATTCTATCAATCCTTTGAGTGACATGTCACCATACGTGTGTACGTACGACTTACCGTCTCCACGTCGTGGTGTAATTGTTATTCAATACATTATTATTTGGATGGGTATAATAATGATGTGTAATTGATGTAAATAAAAAATATAACCTGATAATTATTTTTTATATGTGATATAACATCCAATTATATATTATTTTAATATCAAAAGAATGATATTGTTGCTCGTGTGTACGTACGGATTACCGTCTCCACAAATGCGATGAGATCCATTCCCCATCGTATCCATTCAAGACTAATTTTTATTAGATGATTAAAAATAATTTTTAAAGACTTCATATCATTATGAATATGAATAAGTTACATCCTATCCATAACAAACATTACTTATGTAATATTTCATATAAAGGAAAACAAATCAGTTAACACCTGAAACGACGATAATACTACGATATTATTAACAAAGTAATGTGAAAAGATCATATATGATATCATATTAATTTATTTGATTCTTGTATAATTTAATAACAATTATTTCACCATTACATAGGAGGTTAACCTACCCTCTACCATGAAAAAGTACATGGTAAGGGTTAATTTCAAAATCTCTTCATTATCCGAGGTTGTTTATACGTAATTATCTTCTCGGACCTCTTTATCATCCACATCCTTGCATCTTAAAAATGTATTTAAAAACATTTTTATTATTTACTAGACAATGGGTTAAGGAAATTTATACCCTTATTTCACCTTATATGTTTTGAAAGGAATCTTTCTATCTTTTTCCAAATAAGGTACTTTTTGACCATTTCGACAAATTTAAGGTAAGAATGTTTTTACCTTATACGGCAGGTGGGACTATTTTATGCCGTTATAACATTGTCGAAGATTCACTTACAAGCATATAATAATATTTTCAAAATAAATTTTTTCTTAAATGATTTCAAAATAACAAGAGAAATTTCTCTAAAAAAGGTTCTGATTTCATCTATGTCAACATCCTTTGATGGATTTTAAACTTATTTGAAGTTGATTTATTATGACAAAAAATGCCCATATTTTATTGAAGGTTTTGTGATATGTTTGATTGTGGATGTGTTATTTTATACCATTCATAGTTTATTGATAAATTATTGACATTTCGTATTCTAGTTTTAATAGTAATGTTTATGTTCTGTTTAAACCTTTTCATATGAGGAATGCATTGGACTTAGTAAGTGACGGGTGGAGCCCGCTATAGCTCCTCGATGCATCGGTAGGTCTCATGAGACAACCTAGTGTCTTGGAACAATGCCTTGAAAAAATATTATTTGTAGTCTTGGAATAAAGCCTTGACTATGTGGTTATGAAGTCTGACATTATGAATTCCATCATTATGAAAGTGGCTATTGACATTGCATGTGATTATTCGACTTGTAGAATATCCATGTGAATAAGTAAATGTCATTATTTGATTTTTATCATTTCCATATTATACTGAAGTTAAAATCTTAAGGCTTTTTTTAGTCTTATACATTTCCTTAAATGTTTATGCTTATTTATGAAAGTTTTTGCTATATTGTTATCCTTAATAAGCATCTGAGCTCACCCCTTTCTATGTTTTATTTTTCCTAGGATGCGAAGAAGTATATTATGACTGACCTACAGGGATAGTCTATGGGATCTCAGTGTTGTCTGTGGAAACAATGTTGTTTTATTTTTCCATTTTATGATGTAATTTAAACCTTATGAATGTATCTACTACTTCTAGGGATACTAAACTAATCGGTCTTCCGAGACATGATCTTTTGTTATCATGCCAATGATATGAAATAATGCACCAACTCTAGGATTCTGGGGTTGGGGTGTTACAAAGAGGATGATGATGAGGATGTTGAGGATGAAGAAGAATACCTAATGGATTCCCCTTTAGTATTTGAGGAAGGCATCTCTCCACCATTGATAAAATCAACGAAATCAACTTGGATATAAAAGAAGACCTGCGACCTACTCTGATTAGTGAAACCATGCCTTCCGAAGAGAAAGAGGTACATACCTCCTTCCAAAAAATGAGATTTTTTGACCTGGAATTATATAGAAATTACATGTATCGATCCAGAGGTGGCCACTCACCATCTAGGCCTATCAGAAGACCACCGTGGTTATAAGAAAGCTTCCAGAAGGACACCCTTGACCCATGCTTCCAAAATAAATCATGAATTCAAATATATCATCCGGTCCAACTTAATTCGGGAAGTCCAATAACCTATTTGGATGGAGAAAATTTTCCACATCAAAAAGAAGAATGGATAGATAAAATTATTTATTGACTTTAAGGATCTCAATTGGTATTTCATGGAATATTACTTCTCAGTCTCGGTCATAGAATTGCTGATCGATGCAACTGTTGTATACGAGGCTATCTATTTCATGGACAGTAATTCAGGATATAACCAAATCCAAATGGCCAGAGAGGATGAAGAATCCATAAACTTTAGGTCTCCATGGGGGGTCTATAAGGTTATGCATTTCAGTTTGAAAAATGTCGGCACCACATATCAGCGTGCCATGCATCACATTTTCAAACCCATCCTAGGAAAATTCATCGAATTATATGTGGATGATCTGATGGTTATATCGAAAAAACACTCAGACCACCTAGAAGATCTTGAAACTATCTTCAATAAAATATGACAAAATAGTCTCAAAATGAACTCCATAAAGTGTGATTTCAGTGTTACCTCAGGAAAATTCCTTGGCTTTGTCATAGGCCACCGTGGCATCGAATTCGACCCTTAGAAGACAAAGGCCATCTTGAAATGTCACATCCTCATAGCCTCAATTATTTGAAATGACTCCAAGGAAACCTATCCTACAAGTAGTGCTTTATATCCAACCTCATAGACTAATGCTTTCCCTTCACCAGGTTGATGAAAAAATGGGTGGAATATTAGTGGGATGATGATTTTCAGGAAGCATTCGACAATCTCAAGAGATATCTCTTAAGCCCACCGGTGCTAATGCCTCTTGTTGAAGGAAGATCACTCATTCTATATGTGACCACCTTGGAGAAATCCCTAGAATTCTTCCTCATACTGAATAATGATGCTGGATGAAAAAATACTCTCTATTACCTTATTTGAATCATGACTGATAGTAAGAATCATTATTCAAATATATAGAAGAGATTACTTGCATTAATATTTGAGGTCCAAAAGATAAGGCATTAATTATGGGACTATAAAGTCAATTCTGTCTCACGTAGAAACCCATTCAAGTATATTTTCACCCATCCAATGTTAACTGAACACCTGTCACCATAGGTGGTCATCTTAAAGTAGTTTGATATATGGTTCATACTATAGAAATCCTTCAAAGTCCAGGAATTAGTAAATTTTCTGAAAGATCATCCCTCAATGGTGGTGGCCCCATTAGATTCTAAATTACATAATGAGGAAGTGTTCTCTATTCAATGGAACTCTCATATGTGAGAAATTCACTTCGACGGTGCCTCTAGAAGCCCAACATGAAAAAGAATAGAAGACTCCAAACTCAAAAAAGAGGGGATGGGAGCCAACTCATATCCCAAGGAAAATAAGTTCTTCCTTATTCCGTCATATTGTAAGATGGATTCAAAAACAATGAAGTAGAATATGAGGCCCTTATCACAGGCATAGAGATAGAACTGAAAGTTAAAACCAAACACATGAAGATTAAAGGTGATTCAGAACTAGTAATCCAGCTAGTCAATGGTGGATATGCTATCAAGAAAGAGTAGTTGATCCCTTTGATGAACCATGTTTGAGATCTGATGGAAAAATTCCGATAAGAGACGACATTGTCTGATGTCTACTGGTCACAAAGTTTACAAGATGATGCATTGGAAAATGAAACGATGACTCTTGCTGACCCAGATTAGAATGAAATATACATCATTATTTCCCAATAATAGATAGTATTACCATTAATTTAGTCCACCATGGATGAAATAAATGAAATTAGTTGCACGTATGAGCTACATGGTCCTACCACCAGCTGGATGAATTCAATTACAAAATACCTTCAAAGGGGAGAGCTCCCACCAGACAAGTATGGAAGGGAATAGATCTGAAGATAGGAAACCAACATCCTCCTATACAATGGTGCAATCTAGAAAAAGGTCCTTTATAAGACAGGCCTTGAGAGAGTCCTTCTCAAGTGCATTTATGGAGAAGAGACTACCACCATCATGAAAGAAGTGAATACCAAAACCTATGGAGCACGTCAAATAAGCTTCCAAGTTCTCACAGAAGATTCAAAGGCTTGGGGTACTATTGGCCCACTACGATACAGGATTGAAACACATTCACCAAGAAGTTTCATGACTACAATGTTCATTCAAATTTCATCCACCATAACTCAGAGTCACTTCACACATCCAAGTACTCCTTTCCATTTTTCCATATTGGTAATAGATGTCGTGGGACTATAACCTCCCTCCCTTGCCAGAAAATTAAAATATATTCTCATAAAATCTAACCTCTATTCCAAATGGGTGGAAGATATACCCCTCAAAGAAGTCAGAATAATAAGAATTGTCAGATTTTTGAAATCCAAATTAGTCACTAGATTTGGTGTCCCTCGTACCATACTGGTGGAAAATGGCACTGATTTCTACTATACTAAATTGGATAATCTATATCATGAGTATGGAATCAAGGTGAACCATCCATTCCTCTACCATGTAGTGGCCAACGGGCAGATAAATTACTTCAATATGACTTTATCCAACATTCTCTAGAAGATGGTAGACATGTACAAGAAATCATGGATGGATAAGATCATCTATGCACTTTGGGATTATCAGACCACAACACAAATCATCACTCAAGAAACTATGCACTCATTAGTATATGAAATGGAGGCAGTTATACCCATTGAAGTTAAACTACCATTTCTCAATGTGTCCATTTGTGATCAACTGTCCGTAGATGAGTAATCCCAGAAATAGTTTGAGGAGTTGAAGTAATTAGAAGAGAAAATATTGCACACTCTGAACCATTTAGAAGTTTAACAAAATCATATCGCACGAGCCTTTAGAAAAAAGGTTCACCTTCAATCATTCCGTGACGGAGAGATAATATTAGTCCATAAAACTATAATGATTCTCAGAAATAAACGTCTAATATTGGATCCAAAAATGAGAGGGACCATATGTCAACACAAGTTATACTCCAATGGAACATATGATTTAATTTCAATGGATGATGATCTCACCACAGATCCCAACAATGTGAGGTTCTTTAATAAATAATTTAATTAATTATAAAATAACCATCTTGGCTGCATGATGTTAAACTGCATAGTACCACCTACGTCTTTGATACAAGACATTAAATTGTATGGAAATCATCCTATCTGCACAACAGTAAACAACATGGGAAAATCACCCCAACTGAATGATGTTAAAATGGATGGCCAAATCATCCTAACCACATGACATTAATCTATATGATGTTCATTGTATTCTGAATTTTGATTCGTTATGCATGGGTCAAATTCATGAAAAAGGAGATAAAAATGACCCCTTTCTATGCATGGTTCAGACTGACGTAGGGAGTGTATCTTAGAGCTATGTGTGGATTTATTCCCATATGTTAGTAGGATGTGTAGTGATACTTGGATTCTAAATCCCGGTCCATCCATCGATATAAGAAAATTCTCCCCCACCTTGCGTATGGCCTAAGCCTATGCAGGGAGGGCCCTCTATAGAACCATCTGTGGCATGATTCCTACCTTCGTAGGATATATAGTGATGCCCATATTCCATATCATGGTCTAACCACCATGAAAAAATTCCCCTTCCCATGTATAGGTCTCACTTGATCATGGAAAATCATGATTTCTAACAACACGAAGTTAAAATGCATGGCCAATGAAGTCCTAACCACACAACATTAAATTTTCTTTTATTTTAAGAACTATGTATGAATCGATTACCATTAATCAATGGGATATGTATAGACCCAATGACCTTAGGTCTTTTTCCATCCATCACATTCCATTAAGTTCCTCTATTATATTCTCTATTACCCCTACACTATATAGGAAATCCTCTTCGTTCCTTATTTATCACATAGAGTATAACTCACATTAGATTAAGAATAGTGGTAGGAGTTTCCCCTCATGGAAAAATCATAGGGGATTATGATAATACCATCATCTTGAACGGATGGTATAAAATTACCCCTCCCTATCCATGAGTCCAACTGGTGCAGGGATTCTCATAACTATGTACGTCTTGATTCCTGCCTTCACAAGGTACATAGTGACCCTAAGTCTTTTCCCATACACCACGTGCTTCAAATTCCCCCTTCCTTGTGCATAGGTCAAATTGGCACATAGAGTTTTCAATATCTATGCATTTCGTGATTCCTACCATCAAATGATACATAGTGAAGCCCTAATCCTTTATCCCGATCAAGATGCCATTCAAAAAAATTCATCCTTTCCTATGCATGGTTCAGACCAGCATAAGAAACATTTTTTTAAAACTACGTGGGATTTGATTCCCAACTAACTGCGATATGTAGGAAACCTCCATGTGTCTCAAGCCAAAAATTTTACACACCTCATAATTTTCATGATGATTGAATATCAACCTTACCATACGATGCTAAAAAACATTGGATTCTAGAACTACGTGTGGATTGATTCCTGCCTTTGTATGATTTGTATTGAAACTCAGATCCCATATCCTAGTCCAACATCGATGTGAAAAATGCCTCCCCTACGTATATGTCAGACTTTTGTAGGAAAATTCATGAGTCTTAACCGCATGAAGGTAAACTTCATGGCCAAAGAATTCATAACCACACGACATTAAACTGTATTGTAGCTCAAGAACTACATGTGGATTTCTTCTCAACATGATTAGATACATAGTGAGACCTAGGATTTCTTGGGTCCATCCACAAGAGGGAAAGAATAACCCTTCTACTACATGAAAATGTAAATCTAAATTTGATAATCCTTAAACTTGGTTCTCGCAACAAGGATTAGTGAAAATATCATGCCCCCTTTTCATACGAGTAAGATCTATGTAGAGCATTCTATACCTAGTAAATAATAACGGTCTGAATATTTATCACATACCCAAACACCTCCCTTTTTTCAACCATCAAACTCTATGCCCTGGGAAATCTCGGATCACCATAATCACCCACAGCTATCAAAAATGGAAGGCCAGTATCCTACATACACATTTGTTTGACTATGTACACAATGACTCGGTGGATCTGTATATATTCCCCACAAAAATGACATGTCAAAAAAGGGAAATTATTTGTTAGGACATGATTTTCCTATTTCTATATGCCCATTGGATCCTAAGCCACACATCATCCCTCCTAATTTGAGGGTTCCCAGAATCATGGTTTACACTTTCTTCCCCAACCTGTGTTCGGGTTGTACCAGGGATATCTTGACCTGATTAGCCCATGTTTATCCATGATTCCTTTGATATTTAGTCTTTGCATCATAACGATAAAGGATGTATTCAATGACATTTCTGCAAGACTTAAAACAACATAGAACCACAATAGTTTGTTCATTCGTGCCGCGTCCCCCACGTCCTCACCACATGACATTAAACTACATAGCCTAACAATGTTCTTTTCATTGATACTACCATCCCTTGGTGGTGGAGTGTAGCCCTTTCCACCATTTGATTCTCACACCAAGCATATCTCACGTGGTCTTAGAAATTTCAGCCATGGATTCCTTACAAAACCAAGGAAAACGAATCCTCTAATCTAGTTTAAACAAATTTAAAAGGCATGTTAATGTTTTCCATTACATATGAAAAAAAGTCATAACCATATGATATTAAACTAAAAGGTACCCAAAAAGGTGGCTAAAATGCCCCAATCCATACGTGTAGGATAGATCTATGTAGGGAGCTTGATTTTGGGGGCACCTCATTCTTCAAAATCGGACCCCGCACCAATAAGGGAATCAAAATTTATCACCCCGCATATGATCTAAATATATACAGGAGATTTCCCAACTCTATGGGTGATCATGGTCTGAAGGTTTATAACATGTCCATAAATATATTTTACAGCTATCAAACTCCATTCTTTTTGTGATTTAATATCCTCAGATATAGCCATGGCTATTATAAATGGATTGTTAGTGTCATGCAGACACATTTTTTTGACCATTCACATCATTCCCCAGCAGCTTTGCATTTTTTTCCCACAAAAATGGCATTTCAACCAAATGAAAAATTTTCATTCGGAGAGGATTTTCCTATTTACTTACACTTAACATCTTTCAATCCCTATATCATCACTTCATATCTGAGATCCATTGAAACCACCTCTTACACATTCCTTACTATCCATGTCTTGGACACATTGGAACACCTTAGTCAGATAATCCTCTAGCTAATCAGAGCTTCTACATAAATTTCCTAATCATGTGTCATTCAAAATGCATGATGATATACAATCAATTTTCATTACTGGGTCTTGACATGCCAAGTAATGCCTTATCGCACATTCTTGTGGATGAAATGAGTCCGCACAAGAAATTCCAACATGAGCCCTACCTTGTTGGTGGCCCAGTGCACAAGACAAAGATGCCCCATTCATAAGTTTGAACCAAATCCACATAAGGATAAACCATAAAATAACTTCATACAACTTGATTCCTTCCATCATAAGATATTTAGTGACATTTGAATGTCATATTTTGGGTCCATCTATGAAACACAATCATCCCATCCCTGCCTACGCAAGGGTCATACCTATGTAAGGAAACAACTCACATGGATAGGATACAAATTCACCCACTAAATTCACATATTCTAGGTAAATTTGAACTCCAAATTCAACCATTTCATGATTAGTAACCCCTCTTCACACACCATACTCAGTGTTAAGAATGGTCTAAATCCCCATAACCATCCTTGGACATCATAAATGGATGGATAATGCCCTTCTGACACCTTTTTTTGACTATGCACACAATGCGCTAGGGGATCTACATTTGTGGACCAAACAAATGGCCTACCACCCAAAGGAAAATTCATCCTTAGGGGAGGATTTTCCTATCTTTGTACACCCCTATGACATTTATGTGTCACCTTATTCCCCAATTTTAAAACCCCCCAGATTATAGTTTATATATTTCTCCTTTCCTCATGCCTGAAGGTGATAGATAATTTCTAGTCAGAATGGCACCAAAAAGGAAAATTGTTTAAACCCCATGGTCAGAGTAAAAAGAATAGGACTTAAAACCATAAGCCTCAAAAGTCTCAATTGTAAGATGTTAATCTACACCATGGATTAGACCTCCTTTTCACAAGTCAAATTCATGTGGGAGTGGCTTATAGACTAGAACCAATGTAAATTTTCCCAATACCTTTAGGCATAATTCCCTCAATAGGCCACCCATTATGGTCTTCAACAATGAAATAAATATGAATTTCCATAAAATTTCTTCGCCATGGAAAATGGTAGGCCAGTGTCTTAAGGACCCTTTTGTTTAACTATGCACACAATACCCCGGTGGGTTTGCATCAATAGACCACAAAAATGGCATGTTCACCAAAGGAAAAATTTTCTTTTTGAAAGGCCTTCCCAACTTATATATGCCCAGTGGGATCTATTCCCTATATCCTATTCGATTTCTAAAAAAAACATAAGTCAGGGTGAAGAAAAAAATCCATACTCCATGATTGAAATATTTTTGGGGAATTATCGGTTAATGAGCCCTAAAATGAGGCTCTCTCCTTGAAAACGAAAGTCCATGCTATTTGACTTAAAACATTAGTAATTATTGTATAGTTTGAAAATTCTTTAAACTAACTGTGAAAAAGAAAAAAATCGCTGAGATGAACACTCTCAAATAGTATCTTGGATAAAAGTTGAGTGCTAGCTCATTAAACCTACGAAATGTATGGTTTTGGAGAAAATACTGAACATCCAAAAAAACTAAAGAGATACAAAGATTGTTAGGTCAAAAACTCATTAAGATAATCTTAAGAATAATTCAATTTATGGTCACTAATCCCAAACCAAATAGGATTAGGATGTTTTTGGGAAATAATAGAAAATTTTCAAAGTTTGTATGGTTTACCATGTTACCCTAGTAAAAGTTGAACTATTCTCACTAAGACCCTTGACTCAGGAGAAAATTAGAGCATGATTTGATTATTTCCTTCATCTTGAATAGTAATTCAAATTGACATCCTGTTGAGGTTGCTGCTTAATTGTAGTCAATAATAAATAATTGAAACAACATGAAAGGTTAAAGGAAAAGCATTGGGGATCAAAAGGTTTTCATTATATTAAATGCATATGAGGAGGACACCCACAACCTAGATCCTCTACTTAATAGAAACTAAAAACAATGAAACAAGATAATCTAAAAGGATTATAATGAATCCTTCAGAGCTCTTTAAAAAGGTCAATGATTATATGGCATGGATAGTCAATATCTTGCCCTAAAGCAGTCCTCTATCTAGCTTCAGATTCAAATAAGGGACGTAGTTGCTTTAGTATGGAACCAAGACCATTCCTTTTCTATTTAACGACTTCGAAGATGGAACTATTTGATGACATTTTCACCTTTATATTGGCCACATGAGATTCATACTCCTGTAACTCTTCTGTTTGGGAAATAATTTGTTCAGGAGTTTCTGTCTCCTCATCAATTAAGTGATGTGGCTCTTCATTATGATCCCAAAATGACTTTTTCTAATTTTTCAAAGTGTTTAAATGAGGAAGGATGTATTCAATAGCAGCTAGATCCTCTTAATCTATGACAATATGGTGCAGAAGTTAGTGTAGATGCTGTTAGTTTAAGCCTCCAGAACCCAAGTTGGTAAATAACTGTTGAAGGTTATCATTCCCATTAGCAAACTCTGGTAGAGGAGTCTCAACAACAATAGTAAAGGTTCGAAGCCACACCCATCTCTGAATGACTTGGTGTATCCTGGAAGTATCAAAACCCTAACTATGTTCCTTTTCCACAATAGTTATATATTCAGGGAATGACACCATGAAATATGGAGATGCCCTAGGTTGGGTCACTCAAATGGGGGAGAATTTCCACCACATAGGTGATTTGATAGTTGGAACCAAGTTTATGGAGTCGACCACAACATCAGGGGTATTCAATTATGTTCTACTCGAAAGAAATTCAGTAGATCCAGGAAATGTATCAACAGAAGGTGGGGGGGAACTGGATTAGGCTTGACTCCCGCCAAACTTGGACACTATGCATATTATGCATGGGGCTACTCAATGTCATTGATTAGCTGGGGATCGTGTGGCGCATGCTGGCTTGGTGGAGACCCCAAAGGGCTTAGGCGTGTTACCCTTACACATGTTTTTGGATATGGAAAAGGATACTCACTATTCAAAAACTTCTTCAAAAATCTATAATTCAAATTTCTTTGGCTTGTCAATTATGTCTTGTAGAGGAGGAAACCATTGAGCATATTTTTTTTATTGTGTCTTCACATGAATGTTTTGGAAATATATTCAGGAAATGGTTAGATGTTGTTTTTAAATGAACATCCTAGAAGATTTTCTTGTATCTGTTAATGCTACACTGTGCTGTGATCAGGTCAAGAGTCTCTTGCAGGTTGATACTTCAACCACAAGTGGTTTCACCTTGAAGGCACAAAATTACTTGGTTTTTGATGATAATTGTTTTTCAGGATGGAGTCAGATATATTCACAAGGCTGTTAGAAGTGCCTTTAAAATTCATATTTCTGGCATGAATAAGGATTTTAATGATCTTGTTATTTGGATAATCTTTGGCATCTCTGGTAGTACCAAAAAACGATTGGTGTTGAATTCAATCAGGTGGATTCCCCTAATCCCTTCTTAGGTGTAAGTTAATGTTGATGGGGAAGCTGTCGGTGTACTTGGGCCTGCAGGTTGTGGTGGTCTCTTCCATACCTCTAGGGGCTTCATTAAGGGATGTTTCTATCATTACATTGGACAAGGATATTCCATTGAAGCTGAACTATGGGATATTATTAAATCCATCACTTATGTGGTTCATCATGGCTAGAATTTTCTTTTGCTGGAATCAAATTTGATGGTGGATGTTAATATTCTTAGTAGGTGGTCGAGGAACGTCCCTTTGGTGATGTTGTCACCTTGGGTTGATGGTCTGAAGCTCATTGGTTGTCTCACCCTTGATGTGACACATGATTATAGGGAGGAGAAACAGGTTGCTGATTCTTTCTCAAAGAAGTCCATTTCAAGATTCATGTTCAGCATGGTCCTTTATGGTCCTTGATGGTTGTTCATATTTTTGCTGAGTCATATGCATGTGGAATTTCCTATACATGGATTTTTAAAACCCCTTGTGATGTTCTAATAGTTGTCTCTTATTTTTTTAATACATTTGATTAAGAGTGTGGTTTCTTTTCTACTAGACTTTTTGTGTATCAGTAGAAAGTGCAGGTTTTGAATCACTATCCATAAGGACAGGCTGACCCGATGAATCCCTCTCAGAAAGAATGCAGTGATGAATAAAACACCGTCTTTCAATAAAAATGGGGGGGAGATGATGCCGCTGGAAATGGTAAAATGGGGCTACAAGTTTTCCAGGGTCTTTTCAACCATCAAAATATACTAGCTAGTATATATTTAATATAGCATGCTACCCACTATTGGGTATACTCCAATGATAATTATGTATAAAACGCTTTGGAAGTAATAAAAAATGCATGCTAGAGTCCTCCTGCATCATCATTGACTATAGATGATGAAGGGTTTCCAATTGATATTCCATATTAACAAATGTATCTAGGAGGAGTGTGAATCATTGTAGACATCCAAGATACCTGGAAAACCGATAGGGTGTATAAGGTTCACAAACAGTCATCTTTCCTATGGGAGCGATTAAGATTCCATGTCAAAGTTCCATGTGGTATGAACATGCCTCCGAATAACCCTTACAATGATCCAATATTATTCCATAAGGCATGGGGTAAGGTGGAAAAGAGAACTAAGAAAAATCACTCAGCAGTTCAACCGCTCCATCAAAATTTTGTGACCAAGGGTGAACAATGGAAATACTGAGATGGGTTGGGTGGGAGTTTATAAGGACATAGCCTTAATCATTACATAATCTAGATATTTGACCTAGATTTCACTTATTTACTTTCCCAAAGATCCATTCTGTTTAGAGTTTTATATATTTAGTACATAACTTATACATATCAACCCATAAGAATACAAAGTGGTGACCATTAAATCAGTATCCATTTCATCCAAAACAAAAAATTTTAACACAAAAAAACATGATTTCTTTGAAAATTATTGATAACATTTAACTTGAATTCATCCCTTCTTTTACACATCATTATAACCTATGAAAAACTTTGAAAAACCTGGGATGATCATAAAAATCATAGTAAGGGATATAAAATTAAGGAAATAAAACATTATTCCACGAAAACTTATAAACATATGAAATCATTTTCACAAAGACATACTTCTCACCGATATATACTAACTTTGTGAAACATGATATTTCCATAAAATATTTGAGAACATTTATAAAACAATAGAGTTATATTGAGTCATTGGTTACTTATATTGTAAACCTTGTGGCTATCTTATGATTTTTAACCCTCATAGCTACCTTACAATGTAACCCTCATGGCTACCTTAGAGCGTAACCATCACAGTTACTCATGGATCAATCATAAGACTTACCCCCAAATTACACATACCCAATGAATTGAAGGGAGATATAGGTACAAAACCTCATCATAAAAAATTCCCAAGAACTAGAAAATAATAATAAGACATGAATAGTTTAATAAAAACACTGCTTTGGAATTTTGTAAAATAGAATTTTAAAAGAGAATTTATAATGAATGGTCCCTTAAAAATATCATATAATTGAAGTGATAATTGATATAATGAAAGTAGTATGCTTATAAATTTTAATTAAACATAATAAAACATAATATTCATTATATTCATTACACAAAAAATCTTAGTACAACATAATTAATGAAATAGAAGGTTAACCCAAAGAATGGAAAATGAGTTAAGAATTCTATTACATTGGGTTTGGCTTACTTAAAACAAGTTTAAAACTCTTGTATAATGGTTCAAAGAGTGTTATTAATAATTTAAATAAAATTATTCTTGTTTATAATGACTTATATGATCATTTTATAACATCATTGAACCAATTTATAAATATTATTTTGTTATTTCCATTGTTTCGGGCGCGTGATTCACATGATTTCCATGGCCGGTTTGTAAAGGATTTTCATGTCGAATGGACGAAAAACTCTATATGTTGGATTAAATGGAGTTAATATGATTCTAGAATATTAAATTTTTATATAAATCATTTTGGTTATATGTTATGAGGATAAATCATTAGATAAATCATTTGTGATATTTGTTTTGATCATTTTGGCTGTTTTTCTATAATCATGAACTTGTATCATCAAGTACCTTTAATATTATGCATATAATTTAATTCCAGAACATAATAGAGGTCGTATAGTACACATTAAAAACTTTTTTACCATTAAAATGGTTTTACAACCAATTTTTATGTAAGTAATGGAAATTCAATACACATCATCCACGATGTCGGAAAATCGACACATCACAGACAATATTTTTATTTTTTGAATAAGAGGAAGATGAGAAGAATAACGATGGTGAATTTTTCAATAAACATGATAAAAATCTAGAATATATATAATAATGGAGCTTTAATGAATCATGGGAAAGGGTAGTATATGAGAGTATAATAAAAGAAAAGAATTTATAGAAAACACAAGAAAATGAAAGAGGATCTTTACCTCTTGATCTCTTCTCCTTGAGATCCTTCTAATGGCCATTTGTTTTGGCCTTTTGGTGAAACCAGTAGGTCTTGGAAGTGGGTAAGTGCATTGGAAAGGGGTTTGGGAAGAATTTATATAATTATCAAAGCTTGAGAGGTGTGATAAAAAGAGGGGTGGGGGGATGAGGGTGGTATTTATAGTGAAAGTGAGGAAGTTTTTAATTAATTTCGAAGGATACCTCCTTCGTGGTATTTGAAAAACTATGGGATTGAAAATGGTTTTTTTCCATGATAATGAAAAAATTGGACACCTCATATCATATTTTAAACCTCAAGAGTTTACCAGAAAAATTACATCATTATTACATCTTTATGATGTCATCAAACACATGGAAAACATAAAACTATATTTTTATTATTCACTGAAAATTCATCTATCTCAGAAAAATCCCTAAAATTTACCCTTACCATTTTTTAATGTGTAGAATTCCAAAATGAACTCCAATTTTTGAAAACAATTTTCTATATATGATTTATTTATTTTTTAAATAAAATCTTAATTTATTCAAAAAAATAACAATTTTATAACTTTAACTATTTTTATATCACTTTGAAAAATTAATCAAGATCTCATTATCTTATAACCTTAAGGAAATAAAATAATAATACTATTTATTATTAATAAGGGTGATATTAATATTTATATTACTATTCACAATGGTATGTTACTATTTACCAAAAAAAATTGGTTCTATGCAACTCAAATAACATAATGAACCCTGCCGTAGATATCCGTTTTTCAAAATAAAAATCATAGAAGTAGAAAAATTATGTTTAATGGATAGTTTATAACTGTATAATTAAAAAAACTTTCATTATATAGAGACTTAGTGTTTCATAAATTTCAATTTATTTTTAAAACCTTGGGGTGTTACATTATCCCCACCTTCTAGAAATCATGTCCTCTCAATTTTATTTACTTATTAAATAAGTGAGGGTACCTTTCCCTCATAACATTTTATGATTCTCATGTTGTTTCATCAACCATGTGGTTTCTCCACAAAATCATTACCTGGTGGATTATCTTATTCAGCCATAATTTTTCTCTTATATCAAGAACCTGAATAGGTTTCTCTTCATAAGAATAGTTCTTTTCCAGCTGAACTGCTTCTCGGATCGAAAAATGAGATAGATCCGGAACATACTTTCTCAACATCAAAACATGAAAAACATTAGGTACCTGAGATTAAATCAAATATATTGCTACTTTTTAGGAAATTGGTCCAACTTTCTCCAAGATTTCACAATTTCCAATGAACCATGGACTAGGATTTCCTTTCTTAACAAAACACATAACACTTTTCCAGGGTGAGAATCTAAAAAAAACAAGATCAGCTACCTTAAAAGAAAAGTCTTTCATATTATTATATTCCTAACTTCTCTACCTACTTTGAGCTTTCCTCATGTGTTTCTAGATCATATTTACTTTCTTAGCCACTTCATCTAAAAATTTTGGCCTCATAAACTTCCTTTCCTTGACTTCATCCTAAAAAATTGGAGTTCGACACTACTTCCCATATAATTTGTCAAAAAGTTCCATCTATATACTGGAATGTATATTATTATTATAAGAAAACTCATCTAATGAAAGATATTGATACAAACTTTCCTAGTAGTCCATTTAACAATCTCAAATAAAATTCTCTAATGTTTGAATCATCTATTATGACCACCCATATAATTGAGGTTCAAAAGGTGTACTACAATTTAATTTTGTTCCCAATGAATTCTGAAGGCCTTTCCAAAAGTGTGAAGTGAACCTATGATCACAGTCAGATATAATAGAAAGAGGAACTCTAGTTAATCTATAATTATCTTCTATGTATAGTCGATAAAGGTGATTCAAAGACATAGTATCTCAAATATAAAGTAAATGAGAAGATTTAGTCACTTAATCAACAATAACCAAGATTTAATTATTACCTCAAGAAGTGTTTCGTAGTCCCACAATGGAGTCCATGGATATATTTTCCTATTTACATTCCAGAACTATCAAAGGTTGAAGCATCCACTTAGATAACTTCTACTCTGCTTTAACATGTTGACATGTCAAACATTTCATAGTAAAATCTGCGATATGTCTTTTCATTCCATCCTGCCAGTAATACACATGAAGGTCTCTGTACATCTTTATTCTACCTGGATGAACTGAAAACGAAGAACCACAACTTCAAACAACATTTATTTCCTCATATGGGAAACACAAGGAACTGAATATCTTTTTCCAAATCTCAAAATACAATCTTTATCAATTTTAATTCTAGAAACATACCCATTTTAACCAATTATACATTTTTCTGTAGCTCCCCATCTGCCTGTTTTGATTACCTAATTCTGTCTGAAAAATATGACTGTACTGAAACCTGAAACAATATAGAGGAATTTCTGTCACCACTAACTTCCAAGACAAAATTCATTAAATAATTGATCAATGGGTCTTGTTCCAGCCATTACATAGTTTACGATGCATGATGTTTTTGACTCAAGGAATATTTCACTTTGTTTTATTTTCTAGGATAGTAATTGATCATGTAATCATAATCCTTTATCAATTCAATCCATATTCTCCTCCCCATTTTTAATTCCTTCTGATTGAATATATACTTCATACTTTTATGGCCAATATATATTTAATATTTGGTTCTGTATAAATGATGCATAATTTTTTTTAAAAAAACCACATCTACTAATTCCAAATCATGAATGTGATAATTTAACTGATGATGCTTTAGTTGTCTTGAAGGATAAGAAATTAAATAATCATTCAGCATCAGAACACAAACAAATCCCTTTAATTAAGTATCAATATAGATAAAAAAATAACCATTTTTGGAAGGTAAGGTCAGAATTGGAGCATTCACTAATATTCTTTTCAGTTCTTGAAAACAATCATCCTATTCTTTTCTCTAGGTGAATTTAACTCCTTTTTGAATTAACATAGTCTGTGGAATAGATAACCATGAAAAGTTTTCAACAGACCTCTGGTAATAGCCTACCAAACCAAGAAAAATATGAATATCAGTTATATTTGCGAGTCTTGGACATTCTTCAATAACTTTTGTTTTAGCAGGATCAATAGTTATGCCATATTTAGAAAAATTGTCACCAAGGAAAGAAATTTATTTCAACTAAAATGGACACATTTTTAATTTTCCATGCATTTTATTTTATTTTAAGGTATGAAAAAAACCCTTAGATATTTTTCATTATCCTCTACACTTCTATAAAATTATAGTATTTAATCAATATAACAACCAAAAAATTATCCAAACACTCATGAAATATTCTATTCATATGATTTTTGAATAAAATATGTGAATTATTGTACCCAAAAAGTATAAAAAAATTCATAATAACCATATCTAATTTGAAAATCTATTTTTGGAATGTCATCCTCATTAACCTTTAGCTAATCATACCCAAATCTCAAGTCAAACTTGGAAAAATATTGAGATCCCTATATCAGATCAAACAAGTAATCAATGTGAGGAAAATGATACTTATTCTTAATATTAATGTTATTCAAAGCTCTATAATCAATGAAAAGTCTCATTGAACCATATTTCTTTTTAATGAACAAAACATGAGATCCCCATGGTGAAGTACTAAGATGAATCAAGCCATTATATTGAAACTCCTGAAACTGAATTTTAAATTCAAGAAGTTATATTTGAGCCATTAGATAAGGGTATTTTAAGAATTTCTTAGCATTTGGAACTAAGTAAATTGTGAACTCAACTCCCCGATCAGGTATAGCACTAGGCACCTCATTAGAAAAAACATCAAGGTATTCATTTACCACTAGCACATTATTAATCTGAAAAATTCCCTTGTTTTCAACAATCTAACAAAGATAACATTCATTTCCATCTTTCAATAGTTTCTTATCTTCCTAATATGTTATCAATTTTATGGTTCAATATTTGTATATGAACTAAAAAACTTTCTAAAAAAAAATTTTGTAGCTCTAAAATAAATATTATAATGATAAACATAAATCCAATCCATAACCAGAATGAAATCAAACTCTATTAAGGGGATACCAACAAGGTTTATAGGTAATGTATTTCCACCGATTATAATGTAAAGATTCTTAAAATTCATTTTTTTTGTAAAATTTTCCCTTGGTGTTTTAACAATATGTTTTGGTCACATTTATTAAGGTGATATTTCCAATTTACAAGAAAATTTCTCTGAAATAAAGGAATGTATAGACCCCGTATGAAACAAGACATTAGGAAAAGATGAGTAAATAAAAAACTTACCTATTACCACTTCATTGGATGACCCGAAATCTACTAAAGTAGTCAAAAAGGATCTCACTACACATTTCTACTTATTTTATGGTTGATTTACATCACTCGGATCATTCTTTGTGTAGGAATTTTCATAATGACCCTTCTAACAACATTTGAAACACTTTATAGTTTTCTTATCATAATTGATCTCATGATAATTTTCATTACAATATCATACCATGTGTTCTAACATACCACATATAAAACACTTCCTAGTTGTATTAAGGAATTCCCCAAGGTACTTTTTAACACACTTTTTAAAAATTGGAATATGAACTTTGTTACTGTTATATTTCTTTGATTGAATATTACCCATCACTTGCCATTTGGATCTCTTCTTCTCTTTGTTTTCAATGTACATGTGATCATCAGTGAACTCCATTTCTACCCTCTCATCACATCATACAAGTTTCTCATAAATTTTTAATTATTTGGAGTCCAATTCCCTTCGATATCTTGGCTTCAATCCTGAGTAAAAAATGGTTGATTTTTCTACCAAGATCCTATTATAATATTTAGAGCATACCTTTCCAGTCAGGTGAAGTTTTCGTCATACATGGACACTGGATATTATTCCCTTTTCCTTAATTCAAGGAATTTATTCTCCATCCTACGTTGAACCACCATAGTGAAATATTTTTCAAGGAAAACACTTTTAAATTATTCACACTGTAGAGCTTAAATATCCTCTCTATCTCTGATATTCTTGACCATTGACCACCACTAATCAGCTTCACCTTCAAAATATTAAATGGAAATATTGGCCTTTAGATTTTATAAACATCCTATAACATCATGTAACTTTTCAAGGGCTGTAATCCATCCTTCAGCTGCTACATGGTTAGAAGATCCACTGAATGTAGGCTGGTGTTGCCTTATAAAATTTTACACTATCGTCATGTACCTTTGTAGTAGCTCTAGATGTTCCATTGAATAGATTATACTACTATTTATTTCTTGCATAAGCTGAGCCATTACTATCACAAATTTCTTAGTTTCAGTTCCCACCATTCTCAATTGCAGATTCGAAAATATATCAGCCTCTTGGTTCCTTCAAACTTCATCTTCCCTATATATTTTGAGGAAAACCATTCTGAAAAGACATATCTTAGATGAAGAAACATGGTAATATTTAAATTAAATACATTTTAAACATAAAAATAAGTTAAAAATAGTTTATGATATTATTTTAAAATTATAATAACTCCTAATGTTTTCTAAACCGTGCTCTGATACAAACCATAAGGACCTGACCTTACTCATTACATAATTTAGATATTTCAACTGGATTTCACCTATTTATATTATCAGAGACGTTTTCATATTATATTATTAGAAATTTAATAAATAACATATACATATCAACCCACAAGAATACAAATTTAGTACCATTAAATCAGTATCCATTTCTTCCAAAACATAAAATGTTTAACACAAAACAACAAAATGATTTCATTGAAAAATCATGATAACATTTAACTTGACTTCATAGCTTATCTTACACATCCTTATAACCTTTGAAAAAAATTTAAAAACATGTTATTAGCAAAAAAATATTATTAAGGGATATAAAAAAAAGTAATGAATCCAGTAGTCCTTGAAAAATTATAAACATATGAAATCATTTTTACACAGACATACTTCTCACCCATATATAATTACTTTGTGAAACATGAGATTTCCATAAAACATTAGAGAACATATATAAACCCATAAAGGTATATTGGGTAATTACTAATTTATATTGTAACTCTTACAACTACCTTATGATTTTTTACCCTTACGGCTACCTTACAAAGTAACCCTTTGGACTACCATATGGTGTTACCATCGTAGTTACACTTGGAGTAACTATACAACCAAACATCAAATTACACATACCCAATGCATTGAAGGGATATATATTTCCCACCATTTATCATAAAAATTTCACAAGAACTATAAAATAATCATAAAACATGAATAATTTCATAAAAACATTACTTTTGAATTTTGTAAAATAAAATTTTAAAAGATAATTTTTAAAGAAATGTCCCTTATAAATATCATAAAATTGATGTGAGAATTGATATAATGAAAATAATATGTGTACAAACTATAATTACACATAATAAAACATAATATTGATTAAATGCATTACACAAATAATGTTAGTACCACATATTTATGGAAATTGAAGGATAACCTAAAGAATAGAAACATGGTTAAGAATTCCCTTACCTATAGTTTTTCTTACATAAAAATTTCTTAAAACTTATGTATAATGGTTAAAATAGTGTTATTAATATTTTAAAGAAATAATTAATTTTTATTAAACCTTATATGATCATTTTATAACATAATTTTATCCATTTATAAATATTATTTTGTTATTTCCATTGGTTCGGGTGCGTGCTTCACATGATTTCCATGGTGGGTTCGTAAAGGATTTTCTTGTCAAATGGAAGAAAAAAAATACAAAAGTGAAACACAATGGTGTTAATATGTTTCAATAATATTTCATTATTCCATAAATAATTTTTTTATATGGCATGAGGATGAATCATTAGATAAATAATTAGTGATATTTGTTTAGATCATTTTGGCGGTTCTTTGATAATCACGAACTTTTTCACCATATACCTTTAATATTATGTGTATAAGTTAGTTCTAGAACATAAGAGAGGTCATATAATTAAAATTAAAAACTTTTTAACCATTAAAATGGTTTTAATATGATATTTTAATGAATTAATGGAAATTGAAGACACATCATCCCTGATGTCGGTAAATCGACACATCACAGACGTTGTTTTTATTTTAGAATAATAGGAAGAGGATAGAAAGAATGATGATTTATTTTTACAAAAAAATGATAAAAATAAATAATATATATAATAATAGAGATTTAATTCCTCTTTTATGGGGTGGCGTATAAGAGAGTATAATAAAAGAAAATAATTGAAAAGAAAACCCAAGAAAATGAAAGAGGATATTTACCTCTTGATCTTTTCTCCTTGAGAGCCTCTTTAAAGCATTTGGTTTTGGAATTTTGGTGTGACCAATTGGTCTTGGATGTGGGGAAGATCCTTGTTATAGGTAATGGGCAGTATTTAAAAAATTCTCAATTCTTTATAGGTGTGAGAGGAATATGGGGTTGAGGGTGGTATTTATAGTGAAAGTGATGTAGTTTTTAATTAATTTCAAAGGACACCTGATCAGTGGTATATGAAAAACCATGGGATTTACCATGGGTTTTGCCTATGGTATTGAAAAAATGGGACACCACATATCATATTCTAATCCTAAAATTTGAAAAATAATGATTACATCATTATTACATCATTAAGATGTCATCAAACTCACCAAAAACATAAAACAATATTTTTACAATTCACCAAAAATTCATCTATCTCAGAAAAATCCCAAAAATTCACCCTAACCATTTTTTGATGGGTATAGTTAAAAAATGAAATCCATTTTTGAAATTTTTTTTTGTATATATGATTAACATAAATTTTAAATATTATTATAATTTATTTGAAAAATAACTATTTTAAAACTATAACTCATTTTATATCACATTGAAAAATTAATCAATATATCAGTATCTTATAAAATTAATAAAATAAAATTATAATACGACTTACTATTCATAAGGTTCATATTACTATTCATATAGGTATGTTACTATTCAACAAAAAACAAGTTGGTTTTATCAGACTCTAAATAACTTACTGATCACAACCGTAGATGTTTATTTTTTGAAATAAAAATCATAGAAGTGTAAAAATTATGTTTAATGACTAGTTCATATAAATCTACTTAAAAAAAAGTTTCACTATGTTGAGACTCAGTGTTTCAATAATTTTAATTTATTTTTAAAACCTTTGGGTGTTACAAAGTTTGAATAAGGAACCATTGTAATATGAAAATACTTATAAGATGGTAAATGCATTTCCATTCAGCCATACAAAAAAGGAAATGAACAACTTAGACGATTCAGAGGCTTCCCTTCTTATATCTACCCCAATATTTCATAGATTTAGGCAAGGGTAGGGATGGCTAGGTAAATGGGATATCCCTCCACCAATGTGGTAGCCATCATTAAAGTGAAGGCCAAAATACTAGTGTATACATCACACGAGGGGAAGAGACATCCACTAAAAAACATAGTAATGAAACCCACTAATCTCAGATTTGGTGATACATCTGACCAAATATCGTTTCCCTAGGAGGTGTACTGACCCACCTCAAGGGTATCATAGTTTGAGCCATGATTTTTTCGAGACTATTTAGTTGGATGAGTTTGGTTGTGGAAGAATTTCGACTCAAGCCGTATTTCCTATCAAAACAATCATTTCCAATCTTCAAATGAAATCAATGAGCGGGCATGAAGAGGTTGACTATGTAGTCCCTCTGACAGGACTAGTAAATCTCTCGTCCACGGATATACTAGTTCATAATTCTACCAGGTATTGGCCACAGGAAAAAATTCATTGTACATGTCCTTGAGGATATGAATTCCCCTTATCTTATAGACACCCATAAACTGATCCCCATTTCGCCATGGGACAAGTGAAAGGTTTTAGTTGATCAACACCAGCAGATGAGTAACTTAGGAAATATTTCACCTGGTCAATATATGGAAAACTCAAAGACTCATATTTCTTGACACAAACTGAAAGATTCTAACTAATTAGGGAACTCTAGGTAGTTTTAGCGCACACATAAGGCCCATGCCCGCTTGTTAGAAAAGTACCCTCTAGATTATATATCCCATTTGGAGCTCTACCATTTGTTGGGGATGATTTGTGATAAGTTAACAATAGTGACATAATCTTGAACAACTGATTTAAAATATGTAGTGCAATGTCTTTGAGGGATCTACATCCACATAGATCCATTCAGAATAAATATGTTGTTCTGGACGAAGTTACTCATGATCTCCCCTATGGAAATAATATTCATCCCGTCATACTCTCGATACATCTCAAGGAGAATGGTGAATTCTCTTTGATGAATTGGTGGAAAAGGAACATCGACTTGGAGGCCAAAGTTGTAAAGAGACAATTCGACAGATAATTGATAATACATAAGCTCTTGTGAGAGTAGGTCTCTGGGGATACCCTATTGATGATAGATGTAGTAATGAAGGTTTTCTTCGGTGTTCTCAACCATGAATTCCCTCCTCCTAGCCACTTCCTTTGAGATAAGTGAAAGAGACATCTCTTTTCAACAAAAAAAGTCAATAAAAAAGGTTAGTCAAATAAAAAAATAGGGTAAAATACCAAAAACTGTAAAAGGACTAAATGAATTATGAAAAACAAATATCCATGTATTGAGCCTCGTGAACGTTTCATAGAAGAAATTCCCTATTAACTAATAGTTTTTGGAAGGCATTACACGTGAATCGATAGTTCACGGAACCTACGAGGTGCTGGCCTGTAGGGAATTGACCAACACAAAAAATAGTTCACAGAGAAAGTGAACCAAATATGAACTTTTCTATGTGGACGTCCAAGATCACAATGTAGAAATTTAATGTTTGGTTCATGATTTAAAATTGTAGCTCACAGATGGAGATGACCTGCGTCTAGCACTTTCTACAAAGAATCTCAAACTCACCATTCACATAATCGAAGTCCAGTTCGCATATTTTAATGTTAGTTCATGGATGAGAGAAACCATTAATGGTTTTCCATTCATGGAATGGAAATCATCTTTCGTGGTCGAAGGATTTTGTGAAAGGAGCATTATGCGAAAGCAGAGCGCCCGAGAGGAAAAATTAAGAGCAAAGAGTTCACTAAAAATATGGTAAAATACAAATGACTTGGGAACCGTATATATATGTGTGGTCCCCCAAATGGGTGCACCTTTATACTGAAAACCAATTCAGTTTAGGACTAATTTCTATATCGATATATATTTCTTTTCATCCCGATTGGAACCCATTCTGATGGTGGCATTTGTATGGTCCTAAAAAACATGAAAATGGAAAGTAAATACTCCCATACTTTTGGAAAAGGAAGGAAAAAAATTAGATGATGGATTTAGGGAAAAATTTTGAAGAAGGAAAATGTGGTGAGGGACCCAAAATGTTCGACGTACTGAATCCCAAGAACGGTTCATGGAAGGAATTCCCCATGAACTGAGTTGTACATAGATGGGAATACTGGTGCGAGCTCCCCTGCGAATGGAGTCATTGGAAGAAAACTAAGATTGAGGGGTACGTTGCTGCGTACCTTCCCCGAAAACCAAAATGGTTTGCAGGAGAGGTGAATCCAAAGGCATCCCATAAAAAAGAAAATCCATTTGTGGGATTGATACAATGACTACAAAACCGCAAACCATAGTCGTTGCGAACCTCATCCCATTAAAACTTGGTTGACTGGGTCATCAATAGACCATATGATTTCCCTATGGGATTCCACAAAAAGTGATGTTCATCCCATAGATATAGCCTCATATAAAATCTATATAAGGACCCTGAGGGGAGCTGGGGGGGTTATATTTTTGGGGAGCTTGGAGTTTACTGACGGATGACTTTGAAGACAAACGATCGACGAAGTATGAAACAATGAATGGTTTCCAGCAGGTATAATTCTATCATGCACCATGAATGAAAAGAAGCATAATGATAATAATGAACTATCCATGAACCAAATTAGAGAACCATGAACCATATTCCCTTTGTGTATGAACATCCTGTGAATTACAGGATCAATGTCCATTATTCCATTCGGTGTACCGCATAGCGCATCACTATACGGTTAACACCCCATACTGCATAATAGTTTTCTACATGGATGGAATCCAGTGCCACGTAGTCCCACCCTATATAGATGGAATATGAGTCTGTATACCACTATGGTATGCGGTTCACATCAAGGTCTTATTAGCAACTTGGTATGCGGATGACCCCTCTACCTGCATAACAATACGCCATGCAGAGGGTACCCCACCCTACAGAATCAAATGGAATGCAGAATATGTTACCTTCAGGATTTCCACCTATCGGTCCCAATTATTCCATTCCATTTATATCCCATCCTCCATGACCCCTCCATAGACCAGTCCAATGACATCAGGAAAAATCCTCTTCCAATGCCACTATACTCGGATGGTAAAACCAATGGGCACATCAGCATGCCCTGTTTATTTTATATATCAAGGGTATGAAAAGTCACATAGGTAATCCATGAAATGGTATGAACCCACATAATGTCCATATGTATACATTACCATGGTAACCTAGTGTCAAACCTTGATATACTTACGCGAACCTCCCCATTATATAGATAAAGGGAAATCAATGGATTTTCCATTCAATTAGGGATAGTGGAAAGTCAAATGGATCATGCTTGATTTTTCTTTTTATGAGGAGTGATGCTTATACACTTTACTATAACTCATTTCAGGTCCCTCCTCCAATTGTAAGTCCCTAACCATTACACATGAGGTGAAACTCTTTCTCCTCTCAGACTCATCCTGATAAAAGTTCAGATAGATTTCCAAATGTGACTATCTTGGACATCAACACAGGTGAGAAAATTAGCACATTCAAATCCTCTCTCTCTCTTTCTCTAATTGAGCCATCACCTGGACCTCTTCCAATGTCATCCTCCATTTCCATCAGTGGGGATGGAAAGGTGTGTGGTTTGCTGGATATAATGCATCCTCTTGTTTCTCCCACCGAGCATGAATCATGTGGGATTAGAGGTTGATGATGGTCACAATATCCATACCATATCATGATGAATTATAAGAAATCTAATTCCTACTCAAACTAGGATATGTAGGATTCCTATTCGAAGGCTCAAGATCAAGTGGGAATCCACCTAGGTGTAAGATCCAACCAAACCTTCAAATAATCACGAGTCAAGATCCTCCTCATGGTTCCACGAATATGTGCCTACTCTTAGGTATAATCCCTAAACTCTATGAACTATTAGAACTATAATTTCTTCTCTAACAAGGATAAGTAGGATTTTTTGAATTCCCAAGATTGAATGAAAGTATCCTTAAAAATCTAGTCCCAATGAAATTCCCTAACTCACTAGGGAATTCACTTCATGTATAAGCCCTGATGTGATCCTTCCAGAAATTCCTCCGCTATGATATAATTCCCAACTATATCCCCTCAGGTGGGTAGCTTCAACATGTAGGCCCCACCTAAATGAACTGAACGAGATTTGATTCCCAACTAACTGGGATATGTAGGAATACCGCAAGAGGTCCAAACCTAACACCCAAATCACCCTAGTGTTCATTGGGCTATATACCTGGTAGGGCCATATACTTGGTAGGTCCATATCCCTAGTAGGGCCATATCTACCCAGGATACCATGACTTTTTTAAGCGTACCGGGCCACTTTAGTGAAATTCCCACACAAAATCTTGACTAGGAATCTTTCACCTCGATGTCCTAGCCACATGAAGTTAAGCTATAAGGATGGGTCCTGATCACACGACCTTAAAATGTGACGTGTTTAGTTAATCATCACCGATCTACGTGGGTTATAATTCCTCTCATATGGATACATAAGAATCCCATCTTATGGTTTTGATCCCAACAGTGATACAATTTTCACCCCTAGATGACAATAAACTCTAGATCTCCTCATCACATGGATTAAACTAGCGTTGTCTTGGTAATTCTTGATCCATGTATATCGATGACTGATTTTTCAACCTAGGAGTAAGTCATGGACACATGACTAGGAATGAACCAAGGATTCATTAACATACAAACATTGCTTAAATCTATAAGAGAGTCCCAAAGTAGGCAATAGTTTCCCCCAAAATGGTGTGATGAGACCGACCTCCCATACTCTAGATCAATGGAGTCCTTATGTGTCATTAGGAAAATCATCATCCAACAAGAACATTCCTCTAGAAATAAAGTCCACAAATGATGGATAAAAGGGTCATTGGGTTTTTCTTGCTTCGCGAATAAACCTGTTGGAGACCATCTGAGGAAATCATACCCAACATGGGTCGATTTCATAAAACACATAACCCCTATAATCACCTGCCATGACCAAACAAACATTGAACCTACTTTGTGACATAGAAAATGATATACTGCCTAGTCCTGGTGTGACCATCTAGCCATAATAAAGGGAAATGATGCACCTTAGGCCGATGTGAAACCATTAATAATAACAGAAAATTGGTTAAGATCTATCAGGACAATTTTTATTTCCCAGTACGATGTGAATTTTGTTGAAACACATTTCCATATAATCAATTAAACAAGTTACCTTGGAAGAGATCTAATTTTTGTGGGACAGATGGATTTGAGTAAAATTTCAAGGAACAAAAGAGAAGGTTGGTTAGTGCACCTATGATCACACTACCCTATAGTGAAGAATGGTTTATTATCTATAGGGATGCATAAAATAAGGGATTAGGATTCTTCCTCATGAAAAATGATATAATGATATCTTATGAATCTTGCTAATTTAAAACTCATGAGAAAAATTACCCAACTCAAAATTTTGAGATTCCAATAGTAAGCTTTTAACTAAACAAAGTGGCATTATATTTATAGTTAAATACATGATATATATACTGATCATCAAATAATGAAGTATATATTCCCAAAAAATAATTAAATATACATCAGAGGATATAGTTGGAATTGATAACATATTATGATTTCTTAATAAATTACCACCTTGGGAAGGAAAACAAGGTGGCTAATGCTCTGGATTAAAAGGACCATATTAGATTTTATATGGTGAGTATTGAAAGAGATCCAATACTTAGGTTTTTTTAGAATATGGATCTTGAAATCATGAGAAAAATATTATATCATTTTTAGATGAATGTTCAACCATATATCCATGTGAAGATTAAATCGGAACCCAAGGAAGATGTAGAGATGAAAAATAAGGTGAGAAATGTTCCTAAGTTCAACCTAGATTGTGATGGAATGATAAGGTTTAATAATTGGGTATGTTACCCTATTATACCAAAATTTTAAGAAGGATATATTGGATGAGGCTCAAAGCACATCATTATTTATTCACTATATAAGTATGAAAATGTATGGAGACCTTATGGAGTATTTATGGTAATACAACATGAATATATATATATATATATATATTACAGAGTACGTATATCATTTTATTCTATGACAATTATTTATGTTTAATAGGTATTAGAATAAGGGAATTTTATAACCATTACCTATACCATAATAAAAATGGGAATACATTATCATGGATTTCATCATTAGACTCCCCAAAACATATAAATGTTATAATGCTATTTGGGATATAGTTGATCATCTTATGATGTTAGCATATTTCATTATAATAAGATAAGAATTATATTTTGATTATATTTCTAGGATATTAAATAAGGAATTGGTAAGGTTTAATGAAGCACCAAATTCTATTATATTTTATTGGGATCTATGGTTTTCCTCAAAGTGATGGAGAAGTCTTTAACACGATTTGAATACTAAGTTAAACTTTAGAACTTCATATAATTTAAAGATAGATGGCCAGTCTGGGAGGACCATTGAAACTTTGGAATATAATTTAATATAATATTATAGGTATTGTAAATTTTATTTGGATAAAAAAACTTTCTCTGGTTTATTTTTCTTACAACAATAGCTTTCACAAAAGAATTCATATTGATCTTTATGAACCCCTCTATGACCGGAAGTGAATAACTCCAATGTGTTGTTATAAATTTGGAAAATGAATTATCTTTGGACTTTATCTAACTGAGGAAATGATACAAGAGGGTATATCCATTAAAAAACACATTAGGGAAACTCATACATGATAGAAAACGTATGATGAAAATCAATATTAGGATATAATGTATGAAGTTATGGACATGGAATATGATTATGATATTTGGAAAGAAGGGAAATACGAGTCCTAGATATATCAATCCCTTTTAAATTCATAACTTATCATGACAGTATCTTATCTCTAGGTGCTTCCACACAATCCCTATCCAGTTCGTGATGTGTTGAATCTATCTCTCCTAAAAAGTATACACTTGATCCCTCACATGTCCTTATCAGAAATGTTTCATTATTGAAGGACGATATTTCATATGTAAAAAAACTAGTGGATATTATATATCATAGATAGAATGTGTTTTAGAACAAGAAGACTCATTTGGTTAGTGTTTTTTGGTGAAACCATAAATTTTAGGAAACAATGTGGGGGCCTGAGGATGTGATGAGGAAGAAGTGACTTCAGTTGTTTATATTGGAGTGATAATATTTCAAGGTTGAAATTATTATCAGGGTTATAGAATGTAACAACTTTAGAGTTTATGATATATTTCTATTCAAATAAATTTCATTTCATTTATAGAATACTTTACACACAACACAAAGTTTAAACGAACCATGCTATAATATTAGAATATTACTATTCAATATGATTTTTATTGCCAAACTATTTTATTGAAGGGTAAGGATAAGATTAACCACATTATTAAATATATATCTATATATATATTTTTTCATTTATTCAAAATTATTAATTATTTCCAAATAAATAATCATTAAATTTTAATAAAACCATTTCATGATTAAATGGAATATTTTTCTGATGAAATGTATTATTATAGGTGTTATGTATTTTTATATAAAAAAATATATAAATTTTTTTTAATTTATATAATTAAATATATATATATATATATAATTCATGAATAATCATTCATACAATTGAATTCCAATGGTTAGGAATGAAGATAAAATCATTTGAAGGGAAAGAGAGTTATTTTTCCAAAAACTGTTTTTATCTGTGAATTGTGTTTTTAACTTAGTAAATTATATATATAATTTTACAAAAATGATTTTTTAAAAAAATTATTTTATATATTAAATAATATATTTTAGAATCCATATAATGGTTTTTACTAGGCATGTAATGAATTTATACTCAATTTTAGGCTGAAAATGAAAATTTTAAAAAATGGATTTTCATTGCGTTTTGCATGATTATTTTAATACTAATTTCTACCACTTATAGAAATTAATTTTTTATAAAATTAATTCCATATTTTAAATCAAAATTTACAAATATGGTTATGAGAGCACTTTTATATTTGGTTATAAATAATTTTAAAAATAGTAAAAAGTTGTAACCATGGTTAAGGTTAGAAGGGTTTTCAAAGGGGTTAAACTAAGATATAAGGGTGCAAATTCCACATAAAATTATACAAATATTATTGGTTTTGGATATTTAAAAATTTTATTGTTTTAAATTTTAATACCTATCCATTTTTGTTCCACTTTCACAAAAAATGCCCTTATATTATTTAAATTATTTTGGTAATTCCATGTTTGTCCTTCACCTAACTTATAAAATGGAACCATTGATCAACACTTATTAAGAGTATTTGAGCCATATATATCAGCCAATAAATTCACAAAAAACAGCATATATACTTTAAATTTTTTCTTGAGCTTCTGGTCCTAACATGAGATTATCTTGAGATGACTTAAGGTCCACTCTAAAGGTGGTATCTCAAAGAAGATATAATCATCATACCCAAGTATTTTAAAGTTTATTTATTATTATGCTTCCTATAAATATGTTGTATAAATACAAAACTAATGAATATAGTATCATAAATTTACTGATATGTTATTATTATTATGGGACGACCATTTTACTGTAACAACTCGATATTTTATGAATTTAATTTTATTTCTTTTAATGTATTATAATAAAAATTCACTCTTTTTTATTCTTTTTATAATTATTGCGTTTAAATGACTATTATGTGTCATTTCCATTGATAATATTGTCGTTTAATAGTGATCAAATGACTGATATAAATTTAAGTGTTTAAAAAAGAATCCTTTCAACATAGATAACTGAGAGGATCTCGTCTAGTAGACTTGAGCCATATGAAGCTCATTTGTTGGAGCTCCGAAAGGAGGTAGCATCACTAGGCTTCTATCTTGAACAAGCCCAAGGCGATATTCAACATATTAAGCTTGAAAATAATCCTTTACAGAAGAAGAGAAGTTTATGTTAATAGAGATTACCCCTCGGGTGATGTTATCTTAGCCGTCCCAAGAGTCCGTCACCATCGCGCACCTTACCCTTAGGTCTTATAAGGGTGTTATAAGGGTTTATGTAATAAGGAATTAGTTACTTATTATTTAATCCCATTTTAAAAATAAAATTCTTATTCCATCAATTCCTTTTTGAGAATAGTTTTTTATAAAAATATAATGGATTAGATAAATTTATTTTTTAGGTAAAATTGTACTTTTTAGAAATATATAAATATTAAATTTAGGTTTTATTAATATTTTTATTATAAAATCATTATAATAGCACTTATTTTAATTATAAGTGGTGATTATACTCCTTATTGTTTTTACTATGTAAATGATTATGTATTTAGTTTGATAAGAATTATATTTTCATATGATAAAACTGAAATTTTATTTTTAATTAAAGAATTTATTTTGACGAAATGACTTTTTTTATAAAAAATAATATTTTAATAAAATATTATTATTATATAATTTTTATTAAATATAAATGATCTTATAATTTTTGTGAAGTCAAATGTAACTTTTTTTAAGGTTTGAAAACTATTTTTTTATCAAAACTTATCAATTTTCAATAAATGATGATTTTTATTTTAAAAGATAAAAGTAAAATATTTTGAAAATTATTTAGATAAAATTAATATTAATTTTTGAATCAGGACATAAAAATTATCCAATGGTGAATTTTTCATAATTTTCTGAGACAATCAAATTTTTGGGAAAAAATTTAATATCGTATAAATTTATAATATGTTTTATGACATCATAATAACTTAATAGTGACATAATAAAATAATATAAAAGCGATATTAGACCAATATTTGTTTTATCTTTAAAATAATTGATTTTATATATGTTTGATTAATTTTATAGTTCCCTAGTGGATCCTCACAGACTTATAAAATATTTTAACATTTTAAAATGATTTCATTGATAGTGTGACTCACCTCCCCATAATCAAGCCTAATATATTTATAAGTTAGATATTTGGACTTATAAAATATTGTTTTCAATTCCCCTTTGGCAAAAACCATGGGAAAAACCATAGGATGGTTTGTGGTTTTGAATATTTAATTATATAGATTCCAAAACCTATGTTTGTGAAATATTAAAGAACCCCCCTCACATTTTCTATATATACCCACCCAAGATCCCACTTCTCTTCAATTAAAATACTTATAGAACGTCCCTACTCCTTCCACCTCTATCTATAATCCTCCCAAGGTTCCCCAACCTATCTAGAAGCCCCAATTCAAACTCTTGAAGCCACACACTCAAGTAAGGGATTCCTTCCTTTCTCATTTTTATCCAAGTTCCTTTATGTTGTAGTACCCTTTTAATTTTGATTAAAAAATTTGGGGTTTTATTTATAACCTCCTCCATAATTAAATACTTATGTTTGAGTTATTAGATACATCTTTCTATCTCATTAATCCCTCCCATGTACACTTATAACCATGATGAAATTTTGTAAGATTTATTCCATTTCTCCACTTTCTTCAAGTTTCTTTATTATGTTATGCCTTCTATTTAAAATTTATATGTGTTGGGACATGTATCTATATGACCCCAGAATATTAATTTTATTTAAATATGATAATATACCCCTTTCTCTCTCATCAACCATTTTTATGAATTTTTATGTCACACCGTTAGGCTGTTGAAATTGCACCACAATTTTACATGCCAAAATCATCATGTAGTGAACAACATGCCCATTTATCTATCAAGGGTATTCACCTTTATGCACATATACTTATTGATTATAGAATTTCATGTATTTATTCCACATTCCTTTATCTTAGAATAAATTATGATATTGAATGATTCCATGTTATATGATCTATGTGCACACTTATGCATGAAATGAAATGTTTATAAAGGGTGTTACCTGATAGTGCTCTATTTCATTGGGTAATGATTAGTATCATGATATTCCATGTAAAATTAGGGTTTAATCATTCTAATTCATGGGAAATTTGGTTTTACTCATGAAAATTCATGTCTAATGAGGGTTTACTCATGCCAATTCATGTGCAGTGAGGGTTTACTCATGTTAATCCAGGTATAATGAGCCTTGAATCATCCTAATATCATGTTGTATGTTATTGCCACATTTCCATGTTATGATAACCATGATATATCATGACTTTATGTTCATGTTTCTCTTGTGATCCATTTATATTCCTATTGCCTAAAATCTACTGTATTCTTCATGTTATTCCTTGTTTACTCCCTTACTAGGATTTATAGATCACCCTTTTCTTATGTATGTCCTTAGGTTATCCCATGAAATGCTAAGTACGAAGAAATATTGTGGTCATATAAAAGATGTTTTCAATCATGATGTTGTATTTTACATCTTAAGTTGTCATGTAATGTTACTAACTTACCAAGACACTAGACCTCTCGATCCTCAGAGATGTCTTAAGTGAAATTTTATGTAATAAACCTTGTTTAAATATGTTATAAAGAGTAGGGTTGTTATAGTTGGTATCAGAGGAAAGGTTTTGTTATTTTTGGGATTAGGATTAAAAACCGTAGTAAAATCCTTATGTATAAGACTGTGTCTGAAAAAACATCCCTAAATTTTGGTGAGTATAGAGTAAGTGGTTTATCAAGAAAATACATCCCCATATGGATACAAACAAGTAGAGGTGACTCTCACACAGATGTATCTAGGGGTAAAACCAGAAAACATTGCGTTAAGATAGACTCAAATGAGAAATGGTGCACAAAAATGGTCCTTGATTCACTATTGGTTCAAAACTCCTGGGGGATATTCTTTTGGAAATTAATAATCTCAGTATGAACCATTATTAAAGGAATAAAAAAATTCCCCTAAGAATATATTTTGGGAAGTAGATCATGGATAACATATATTGAAGCCTATAAATTCATAAGTTAAGGAAATAAATGTAATCTATAAGTTATCCATTCTTTTCATTGGATTCCCCTTTATGTGTTTAATAAACTCACCCCTAACTTTGCTTTTATTCTAGAAAATGGTCGGTAATAGGAGGACTTGAGCTAACAACTGATGTGAAGATCAATGTGATCACTGTTCTAATGAGATGCCCAATCTGATGAGAGTGAGAATCACAAACTCTATCATGATACTCCCGCAGTTAACTCACGTTTTGAATATAAACATGGTTCAAGAAGAACATCCACCCCCTAATAAATAACAAGATGAAATAAAGTGCTTCATGAGATAAAGGCCTCTAACTTTTAACGGATCATATGATCCATCAATCTCTAAAAAATGGATCAAATCCATTGAGAAGATCTTCTCCATCCTTCAATGTTCTAAAAAAGAGAAGTTTCTTTTGGATGCTTATCGTATGGAGGGTGAATCTGATCAATGTTTGACATTGATAAAAAATATGAAGCTTTAGAAAGAGATCAAGTTATTGGAATGGAAGGATTTTCGGAAAAATTTTTTCCATAAATATTTTCCTCACACCCTCCAACTTAAGATGGAAAGATAATTCCTTTACCTAAAGAAAAAAGATGACTAATAGATAAGAGAATACAAAGAAAACTTTACAAGGATTTCACGATATGCCTCTAACTTTTTTGTTACCCCTAAATGCAAGGTTGATTGATTCATTGTTGGGACAAAACCTAGCCTATAGAAAACCCTAGAGATCTGTGACTTCGATTGCTGTGAGGAAATTGTTCGGTGTTCCCAAAAAGTTGAAGAAGATATTGGAGAATATCAAGGGTATAATGGGTATAAGAAGAGAAAAATGGATGTTAATTTTGGTGCTTCAATGGATAAATCAAATGGTGATAAGAAATTCCCACACCCCACTTTCCAAATGTGCAGAAATAATCACCCTAATTGTTTTTGAAGTGGATGAGGAAATGATTTAGGTGTGGAAGATAAGGGAACCTAGCCATTAATTGGAGACAAGAAAAGACCACTGCTAGGATAGAGGAGAGGAACACTCCATTAGACCCTCAAAACATTTTTCAATTCTACATCTACAAAGAACCATGGCACTTTGCAAATAAATTCCTTAAGCCAAGGGTTTTTTGAGGAAACCAACAACCTCCAAGGCCGTATGGGTGAGATTTTTCAATCACTACTACTGAAGTGAATCTAAAAAACTAAGTGGTGATAGGTACACTTATTATTAATTCAAGGATATAAAATGTATGTTTTGATTCTATTTTTACACATTCTTTTATATCCATAATTTTTAGTAGAAAAATCCAAACACCAACACAAATCATGGAAGTAGAGATGTTGGTGAGAATAGAAAATGGGGAAATTATTGCTTCCCATGAATACAACTCCTCCCCTATCAAAATTTGTGAATTGAACCTCCTGGAGAACCTCTTCATACTCCCTATGGTGGAATTTCATGTAATTATAGTAATGTATTGGCTTTCCCTATATAGAGACAACATAAATTTCCATGGGAGGGAAATCACTCTCCATATGGAAAATAGACCCCCGATTATGTATAAGTGCAAGGAGAAGGATGATTCTTCTTTAGCACCATAATCTCATGTGTGGATATTACTTCCCTATGAGTACACATATCTTTCTCAGATGATTGAGTATAAGGAAGGAACTGTCCTCGAAGAAAAGCCTGTTTTTTGGGAATTCACTGACATGTTTCTCAAGGAATTGCCTGGTCTTCCTCCTAGAATAGATGTTGAATTCTCGATTGATCTTATACCTGGTGCATTGAAAATATCCAAAACTCTATATAGAAAGGATGATGTAGAGCTTGTGGAGATAAATAAAGAACTATAAGAGACTCTGGATAAAGGATATATATGCCCATGTTCTTCACCATGGTGTTCACTAGTCCTCTTCATCAAGAAGTAGGATGGGTCAATGCACATTTTCATTGATTATCGTGAGCTAAAAAAATCACTATAAAGGACAAGTATCATCTTCCAAGAATTGATGCCTTATTTGATCAGATACGTGGAGCACAATACATCTCCTAGGTGGATCTATGGTTGGGATATTACCAAGTAAGGGTGAAGAAGGAGGATATCCTCAAGACTACTTTTCGTACAATGTACATGAACTATGAATTCATTTTATTGCCTTTTGGACTCACTAACTCTCTAAAAATATTCATGTACATAATGAATAGAGTATTTAGAGGTTACCTCAACAAATTTTTGGTAGTCATTATTAATGACATTGTAATATACTGCAATACCAAGGAGGAGCATGAGGAGCATCCATGCACTATACTAGATACCTTGTGAAAGGATAATCTCTATTCAAATTACAGAAAGTGTGAGTTATGGTTGAAGTAAGTCTCATTCATGGGGAATATCATCACAAGAAATGGGATATCTGTGGATCCCTCCAATAAAAATGAAATTGATAGATGGACGAGGCCAAAAACTATGAAAAATATCTGTATCTTCATTGAGTTAGCTAGATATTATCACCGATTTGTGAGAAATTTCTCATGATTGTCAAACCCTTTTAACATGTTAACTTTGAAGGGGGTCAAGTTTTCATGGAATGTTGAATGGGAAGAGATCTTCAAGGAGTTGAAAAGGAGTCTTATTACTATGCATGTGCTCACAATACCCACAAGTGGATAACTTTTTGTTGTATTCAGTGATGCTTCAAAGAATGGCCAAGGCTATGTGTTGATAAAAAATGAGAAAGTCATTGCCTATGATTCAAGGAAATTGAAATTTCATGATAAAAATTATCCAAAACATGATCTAGATTTGGCTGCAATAATCATCACTTTATGAATTTGGCGACATTAACTATTTTGGGAGAAGTGTGAAATATATATGGATCACAACAGCCTCAAGTACATATTAACATAGAAACAGTTGAATATGCGCTAACAAAGATGGTTAAATATGATCAAAGACTACGACTGCGCAGTCCATTACCACCCTAGGAAAGTGAACAAGGTGGAAGATTCTCTAAGTTGACAGGACCCAATGATTCTATCGTGGATGATAATTGAAAAGGATCCAATCTTTTTAGATTTTATGAATATGGACATGAGATTCATAAAGAAGGTAACATCATCAATCCTTTCACAAAATATTGTTCAATCATCCCTTTTGGAAAGGTTGAAGTATGATCAAAAGGATAATGTGGGAATTCAAAAGAATGCGGAAACTATAAAAAATGGAAATCCTCGGATTTCAATTTTAATGAAGAAGGAATTGTGATATTTGGGTCAAAACTATGTGTTCCATCAAATCTGGTGAAAAATGAAATAAATTTTGGATAATGAACATAGTTACAATTTATCCATTCAACCAGGAAACAAAAATATGAATCGAGATCTCCATGAGAATTATTGGTGGGTTAACATGAAGAAAAAGATCACTGAGTATACATCAATGTTCCTAGTATTTCAATAAGTGAAGTCCAAGAGGAATAATTCTAAGGGGATAATGAAACCATTACCCATAACAACATAAAAATGGGAAAACATCACCATAGACTTTGTCACTAGAATTGTGAAGACATCAAAAGGTAACAATGTATTCTGGGATTTTTGGATCATCTTATAAAGACTACACAATTCATTCCAATTTGAGAGGATTTCTCATTGGATCAAGTAGAATAGATACACATCAGAGAAGTGTTAAGGCTTCATGGAGTACCACTATTTATTGTATCTGATTGAGATTAGAGATTCACCTCTATGTTCTAGAAGAGTCTCCAACGCGCTCTGAATACTGAGCTGAACATCAGTATGACTTATCATCCTCAAAATGATGTCCAATTTGACCACACTATCCAAACACCTGTGGAAATGTTTAGAGAATTCTAAATGGACTTTAAAGGAGGATGGGAACAACATATTCATCTGGTTGAGTTCTCTTACAATAATAGTTTCCACTCAAGTATCCAAATGGATCTTCATGAATCCCTTTATGAGAAGAGGTGAAGAACACCAGAATGTTGGGATGAATTTGGGGAGTGAAAACTCCTTGGTCCAAACACGGTCAATGAAATAGTGGATAATGTTAAGACCATCCAACAACAGAATAAATCTGCTCAGAGTTGACAAAAGATCCATGATGATAATCATAGACAAAACCTATAGATTGATGTTGGAGACATGGAATTTATCCACATATCATTTTGGAAGAGAGTTATGAGATTTGGGAAGAAGGGAAAGTTTAGTCCACGACATGTTATACCTTTTGAGATCTTTGATCTCATTTGAGTATTGGCCTATCAACTAGCTCTCCCACCAAACTTGTCTCACGTACATGATGTATTCCATATATCAATATCAAGGAAGTACATACCTGACCTATAGCATGCACTTAATCCATAGGTGGTACCATTTGAGATTGACCTCTCCTATGAAGAGAAGAAGGTGAAGATCTTAGATCATAGGGAAAAAGTTCTATGAAATAAGAAAATTTACCTCATCAAATTGTTGTGGAGAAACGAAAAGATTGAAGAAGGAATGTGGGAACCCAAGGAAGTGATAAGTAAAATTACACTCATATGTTTTAGTGTGGGAAAATGAAATTTCGATGGAGAAATTTATTAAGGGGGAATGCTGTAACAACCAGATCAATTATGAATAAAATTACCTTTATTTTAATGTATTATAGAAAAAATGAACTCTTTTATTATTATTATTATTATTATTGGGTTTAAATTACCATTAACTACCATTACCATTGATAATAGATCCATTTAACAATGATCAAACGACGGATATAAATTAAAGGTTTTTGAAAAGAATCCATTCAACACAGGTAAAGGAGAGAATGGCCTCATCCAGTAGACTTAGGCCGTATGAAGCTCATTTATCAGAGCTTGGAAAGGAGGTAGCGTTACTGGGATTCTATCTTGAACAATCCCAAGCTGAGCTTCAATAGGTTAATCTTGAAAGGAATCATTTATGGGATAAGATAAGTTATAGTTAATAGATATTAACACCCAAGTGATGTTATCCGAGCCACCCCAAGAGTCTGTTACAATCACACACCTTACCCTTAGGTCTTATGCGGGTGTTATAACGGGTTATGTAATAAGGAATTAGTTACTTATTGTGTAATAACTTTTTATAAATAAAAGTCTTATTCCATCAATTCCTTTATGCGAATAGTTTTTCTTAAAAATATGATGAATTAGATAAATTGATTTTTCAGGTAAAATAGTACCATTTAGAAATACATAAATATTAAACTAACATTTTATTAATATTGTTATTATAATAGTGTTATAAGAACAATAATTTTAATTATATGTGGTGATTATATTCCTTATTGTTTTTACACTACAAATGATTATGTATTCAGTTTGATATGAATTAGAATTTCATATGAAAAAACTGAAATTGTATTTTTAATTAAAAAATTTATTTTGATGAATTAATTAATTTGTAGAATAAATAATATTTTAATAATCTATTATTATTATTATATAAATTTTATTAAATATAAATGATCATATAATTTTTATGAAGTCAAATTTAACTTTTATTATGGTTTGGAAACTATTTTTGTCCGAAACCCGTCAATTTTCAATAAACAACAGTTTTAATTTTAAAAGAGATAATTCATATATTTAAAAAATTATTAAGATAAAACTAATATAATTTTTGGAATCATTACATCTAAATTATCCAATATTGAATGTTTCATAATTTTTAGAGACAATCGAATTTTTGGGTAAAAATTTAATACTGTATAAATTTATAATGTGTTTTATGACATCATAATGACCCAATAGTGATGTAATAAAATAAAATAAAAGGGGTATTCGTCCAATATATATTTTATCTTTAAAATAATGTGATTTTATATTTTTTTGATTAATTTCATAATTCCTTAGCAGACCCTCTAAGACTTATAAAATATTTTAACATTTTAAAATGATTTACTTGAGAGTGTGACTCACCTATACATATGTAAGGGAAATATTTTAATATGTTTGGAATATGACCTTATAAAATAACGGTTTATACTAATATTTGGAAAAAACAATGGGAAAATCATGGGAAGGTTTGTGGTTTTGAATATTTATTTATATATATTCCAAAACCTAAGTTTGTGGAATATTAAAGAATTACCCTCTCATTTTCTATATAAACCCACCCAAACCCCCACTTATCTTCACATAAAATCCTTAAAGAACGTCCCTAATCTTCTCTACTCTCTCTATAATTATTCCAAGGCACCCCACGATTTCATGAAGTGCCTCTTAAATCTCTTGAAGTCACACACTCAAGTAAGGGATTCCTTCCTTTCTCATTTTTATTCAAGTTTCCCTATGTTAAAATACACTTTTTCTTTCAATAAAAAATTTTGGGGTATTATTTAGAACCTTCTCCATAATTACTTACTTATGTTTGAATGATGAGAGACCTTTTTTATCTATCATTAATCTCTCACATGTACACCCGTTACAATGCTCAAATTTCGTAAGAGTTATTCCATTTCTCCTCTTTCTTCAAGTTTCTTTATTATGTTACACATTCTATTTCCAAATTCTATGTGTTGGGATATGTATATATATATATTAACCCATTAATATATATTTCATTTAAATATGATAATAGACCTCTTTATCTCTCATCAAAAAATTTTAGGACTTTTTATGTCACGCCATTAGGATGCCGAAATTGCACCACAATTTTCCATGTCAAAATCATCGCGTAGTGAATACCATGACCATTTCTCTATCAAGGGTATTCAAATTTATGCACATATACTGATTTATTACTTAATTTCATGTATGTATTCTACATTCCTTCATCATGGAATAAATGATGATGTTGAATGATTCCATGTTATATAATCCATGTGGCACACTTATTCATGAAATGAAATGTTTATAAAGGGTGAACCCTAATTGCACTCCAATGCATTGGTTAATGTTTAGTATCATGATACAACATGTTAAATGAGGGTTTATTCATACTAATTCATGTGAAATGAGGGTTTAATCATGCCATTTCATGTGCAATTAGGGTTTACTCATGTTACTTCATGTGCATTAGGGGTTTACTCATGCTAATCCATGTGTAATGAGCCTTGGTTTATGCAAATATATTGTTGTATGTTATTTCCACATTTCCTTGTTTTCATAATCATGCTATATCATGCCTTTATGTTCATGTTTCTCTTATTATCCATTGATATGCCTTTTTCTTAACATGTACTACATTATTCATGTTATGCCTTATTTACTCCCTTACCGGGATTTATAGCTCTCCCTTTTCTTATGTATGACCTCAGGTTATCTAATGCGATTATAAGTACAAAGAAATTTTGTTTTCATGTAATGTAAGTTTTTAAACGAGATGTTGTATTTTATGTCTTAATTTGTCATGTAATGTTCCTAATTTTCCTTGACAGTAGTTTTTTCGATCCTCGGAGTTGTCTTAAGTGAATTTTTATGTAATAAATCATGTTTAAATATGTAATAAAAAGTAGGGTTGTTATATTTCCACAACCTTTCTATAGAACTAGAAATGAAAGTATCGCTCGTGCATATGTTTGGATTACCACCTCTACGTAGTGATATGATTCATTTTCCATCATTATCTTTCATGGTATTTATTATATGGATTTAATGTTTATATATTATATTTATCAAATAATTATTCTTATGTAATTATAAGAACTCATCTACCTTCTTAGCCTCTAATCCATTAGAAATGATTGCACCACTCATGTGTATGTGTGGACTACCACATCCGCGAAGTGATTTGATTCATTTTTCACTTACTCCTTACATGGATGATAATAAGGATATATTTTAGGAATATATATGATATTTATGATATAATTAATATTACTTAGAATTCACTTATTATTTAACTTTCTTTTGTTCCATCCATCAAAAAGTGGAAACACCATTCGTGCATGTATAAGGAATATCATCCCTATGAAGTGATGTAATTCATTTTTCACCACCAATTTATACAATAAGTTATAAAAGTGAATATAATGAATAATTAATAAATTTATGAAATTAGTAATATTCTATAGATTCTAAAACCATGAGCGAATTGAAAGGATCATAACTATAAAACTGAAATGTACATGAAAAACGAAGTTGTTAGTAGCTGAAATGATAATGATAATGAAATATTGTTGATGACCTAGATACAATATGTTATAAGTAATCCATTTATGGAATTATATGTCTGAATATAGTCATTTTACATAATTATAATAAATATAAATTTATTATAATGGAGATTATAGTTCTTACAAAGCAAGACAAACATGAGGTGATGGATTCTTATCTCACTTTTGTTTCTATGATACACAATTCATATTCATCACTTATTACTTTCATGTGGTGTATAAAATTCCCATATAATATTTTATATCTTGAATAAATTTATATTCACGTTATTTAAGTTATTATTTTATCTTATTTATTTCATGGGCATTTTGATACAGAATTTACCAATTCATAATTGGGTTTATGTTAAAATATCACTTTTTATCAGAACTGTTTATGCTTAAATTTTTTATAATTAAATTATATGATATATCTATCAAAAAAACTGTGTATTTTATTATCCTCTAATTATTCCAAGTGTTTTAAATTAATAGTAATATTTCTCTCTATTTGGTACTTAAAATGATAAATAAAATGTTTTTAAGGAAAATTGACCTTATTTCCTCTCTGGCCGATGAACTATTTCCTTCAAGTATTTATTATTAAAATGATTTAAAAAATATTATTATATACAACACAATTATTTTCATATTTTATTTTCAGCCTTGTTTTAATTTCTTTTTTAGGTTTTAAAATTGAATTTTTACAATGTTTTTCAAATAGTTTATTTATTTATTTATAAAATAATTTGAAAGAAATAATTATTTTAACATTTACCACATGAATGGATTTTCTCATCATTATGACTATTATTTTATTTGGAGATTAATTTAAAAGTTTCCACGGTTATTTTACAATAATATATTTTTCTCAATATTATTGGAATTTTTATTTTTTAATGATACTGAAAGAAAATGGTATTTTCTATGGTTTTCAAAGAAATGTTCAAATGCTATTTGTAAAGAATTTTATTGGATTTAAACATACTTTATATATTTTTATGATTTAATATTAAGATACCATAAAATTTAATTCTTTTTAATGGATCATTATGATTGAAGTATGATTATATGAAACCAGTTTCTTTTCCATAGTTTATGTTATGATGAGATAATAGAATATTTATGAGTCCCATTTCCTTTCCACAAGTTATGATATAATGAATTAATTATTTTTTTATGATCTTGTGGAAAAGATATGCATGCCTTTCATTATGTGATGTTTGGTCCTATAATTATGTATCCCAAAAATTCATTGGGTAAATATTGACATCTCATGAGATAATATGGACTATAATGGAGAGTGAACCTAATTTAGTAGGGGAATCTGTCCCAAATTATTGTCTTGGGATAGAACCCTGACCAAGGAAATGATATAATAGTTAGTGAAACCAATCAAATATGATAGTGTTGTAAGTGATACTTTACTAAGTAAATGATTTTAAATGCTTAAGTATATTCCAAAAACCCATATTGAATGTTTATGACATGTTATCATGGATCAAGATTGATTATAATGATTCAAAACTCTTATGAATTATGTATTTTTTATAATAAAGCATTATGACATGATTAATTATTAAAGATAATTCAATAATTTAGTATTAATTTTATAATCCATGATCATTTTATTATATCATTGTTTGTATATTATTCTCACTTATGGTTATTGATTGATATCTCATATTATTAATTTTACATAGCATCTGAGCTAACCCTTTCTTATGTATCCATTTCCCCAAATTATGAAAAAATATTTTATGTAAGAAATGAATACAAGGGGTAATATGAGGGAAGATATTTGTGGGATATATTGAAGGTATTTTATGAAATAAGTTGATTATGTATCTAGTATTCAAAGTCAGTGTACCTATATGGTTATGAGGTGTGTATTACTAATAGTTGCAATAAATCACAATCTAAAATTATGTAATATTTATAATTTTATTCCTGGTCTACCTCATCAATATAATATTTTCCTACTTTGATTGATAAATAAGACACCACACAAGATACAATGAATTTCAAATAAAACGATGGGTAAAACTTTATATATTTCAGTAGGGATCATGAGGATGTTGAAAAACACATGGAATATCATGAGGAATAAATTATTGAAGAAAAATATATATAATAACCACTTATTATAATTAAAAGTTAACACTCTATGGACTTTACAATTCCTTATGGTGAAGAAAAGGAAGAGGAACCTAGAATTCACTCTCAACCATCACTAAACTACATATACATTATTGAGGATATAGATATCTATTTCATATGATATAGGTAATAATTAATGAAAAAAGTCATTATAGATGAGTATTGGAACCACAATGATAAGATGGTGCAAGATGAAGAATATAGACCAGCCTTTAGATTTTTGATGATCATTTTTAACTATTTTTATTTAATCAGTATAATTATAATTCTTATAGAGAGAAAAACACTATTTAATTTTTTATATTTTCATCTGTTTATGTTTTTTAGACTTTTTTAAATCATGTTATTTTTTCCCTAATTTTCATTGTAGTTATGTATAAATATAAATTGAAACTTCTTACATTCTTGATTTTTTTGCACTATAATGAGAATATTAGGACATCCATTTCCCTCACACTTTTATATTATTTGTTAGAATTTAAATTATAAATTTCGTGTGCATATACCCATTAATTAGGTGCAAATTGAGAAAAATTTACATTTTTTTGTGTGGGGAATGGGAAAAAATTTTGGAATCTTTTTTTGGATATTTTTTATATTTTTTTATAATTGTTATTATTTTCAACAATACGAAAAAACAAAGACAAAAAAAATGACATCAAATGCTCATTACTTACATGAAAATTATTGAAAATTCATGATTTATTTTTTAAAATATTATTATTATCCTGTTAATTATGTTAAATGTTTTCATTAAAAATTAATTTTATAAAAAATGGATGTTTTGAACTATATGATCCGTTGTATCATTATAAAACCTTTGATATGTTGAAACCATTTTTTGTAATATTTTTTATAATAAAATTTTCCATTTTATATATCTAAAAAACATCACATGAAAACATGAATTATGAATTTATACTACAAAAATGAAGTTATAATAATGTAAAATATTTTTTTATCTTATAAGAATGGTTTTTACATGTGTTCATTTTTCATAAGATCAATTTCATAACTGTAGTGGATTAACCTTTGTGTGTGTGCTTATTATCATACTATTATAAGTATAGAACATAATAAAATAAATAAATATAAAGGGATATGATGAAATGTATAGAATATGAGGATCTATAGGTATTTATATTAATCTTTTACTTTAAGGAATTCTTATGTGTGTGGGTTTTGAGATTTAATTATTAAGGATAAAGAATAGAATATGTGGAAAATATGCAGGAAAGAAAAAAAGATTTACGTGACTTGAATATATTAAATAAAGTTTAAAAAACAATCATGAAATGGATTTCACACAAACATGTTGAATTAGTGACATAGTGAACTCATAACTATTTTAGTATTATTAGTGTTATAAATATCATTGGATTTTTTTTGAATAATTTATGTGACAATTACTTTCAAATTAATAAGTTTAAAATATCAACGTGATTATTACTTTGAAAATATTAACATTTTTACAATAAAATTAATGTTCCGACAAATAATTTTCAAGTATTATTATTATTCAATACTTTGATTTTATTGATTGATATTCATTATAAGAATATTATGTAAATTTTCAGTCAAAAGGAAAAAATCTTTATTTATAAACAATTTGGTTTTCATTAATTACATTGATTTGTTTAAAATATTTATATTAAAATTATAGAATTTTAATTTTAAAAAATTAACATCATTTTTCAATCCATAATTTCAAAATTATATTAAGAATAATTTTTGACATTTTTATGAAATGTTTTATTTTTTCAGGAAATAGTGAAAAAAACTAATTTTTATTGAAAGATGTATTTTCTTTTCATGTATTTAAAGTGTAAAATTCTATATTTAATTATTTTTAAAATTTCATTAGTTATTTTTATTAAAAATAATACATTAATTTTTTTTAAGAAGCATTATACTCTAACATTTATAAAAATATTTTTATACCAAAATGCATTTTTCAAAACAATTTTTTCATTAAGATTTATGGGATTGATTTTAAATTAAAATTTACCAATTATGTGAATTGAATTTTATAAACTAGATTATATATTTTTAATAATAATAATTAATATTATGTAATTATTTCAACTTATTTTTTTCATAATGAACAATAAATATTGTGACAATATTTTACCACTTTTATCATTAAAACAGGTTACCCAGGGGTTAAAAATAAGTGATAAGGGATAAAATAATCTAGAAAATTGTATAAATTATATTTTTTATAAATATTTTGATCAAATATGATCTTATATATATATTTTCTATTTTTGAGCTATTTGGTTTGGGTGTGACATTAATATATTTTAATCTTTAAAAAAAATTTAAGTAATTCATTTCCCCACTTATAAAAGGACACCCCTTATCCTCTCATACACACACATAAAGGGATATTTGGTTCATCCCGTACTTAAAAAAATACCTTAATTTCATCCTTCCAATGTGATGGACACTCTTGCCTAATCATTAAACCTATGCAGTAAGGATATGTGTTTAAATATAAAGAGGTTTTCTAAAAAAGAGGTATAGTTCTTAACCAAGGATTTTAATTTTATTTATTATTCTAACACCATTAATAATTATTCAACATTGATAAAATAATAAAATAATAAAATTAAATTTACTAAGATTTTATTATGTTATTTTCATATTCTATATCCATATCCCCTTCAATCAAGTGGGAAACAAAATTTTCATTTGTGTATATGAAGGGCTACTGCCTCATGAATTGATGTAATTCATTTTCCATTACCTCATATAACATATGGTTACAATGATGGATTTAATAAATATATATGATATTAATTATACATTTATCATTCTATAAATATAATATATCATATAATTTCTTACCATTCCATTCATTGAAAATGATATTGCCTTTTGTGCGCCTTTGTGGATTACCATCTCCACATAGTGATGTGATTCGTTTTTCATTTAAAAATCCCATGGATGTTGTATATAATTATTTTTAATGATAAAATATGATATTTATGGTATAATTATAATTCTAGAAATATATAATAATAAATATTTTTTTTCATCATCTTCGTTGAAAATGGGAAACGTTACTCATGCATCTGTACGACCAACTATCTCTATGATTGTATCATAATTCATTTTTCATAACCATATTTTATTTATGGTTTTAAATATATATTTGTATTATAAAAATTATAATTATGTTATTATCATTCAGGATATGAGGGTATAATTAATTCTTTGACCACATCCAACTCACTAAATTAATTTTCAACATATGGGTCATATATCTTCAAAACCTCTAATATGAACTTATTTTATTATGTTATTTTATATAAAATGAAAAAAAATTAAAATAAATTGAATAAAAAACTCTAAAATGGTTCTTAATTATTTGAATAATTAACTTATGTTTATTATTTTGGAACATAAATAATTTATGTGGCTATTCGCACTCTAGGTTAGTGAAACCTTACATTAAAAACTCATTTTAAACGTTTTAAAGATTTATTTAATTTTTTATTCCATTTACATAATGTTAAAATTATTTTATGAACATAATTATATATAAATAAATAAATTATAAAGTAAATTTTTTGTATCTTCTTACTTAATTTCAAAAGTTTGCAATATGAATTTTTATGCATTTTATAGGGAACGATTTTAATTTCTTTAGAAAAGAAAAAAATGAATATTCCATTTTAACATATATTACATTAAAATATTTTATCATCATTATAGGAATTATTTTCTGTTTATATTATTTTATAATATTTCATATTTTATTTAAATAAGATCCCTAATTCATTCTAATACTAGTGTTTTAATTTTAAAAAATGGTTTTAAAGGAAAGTAATATATGAATATTTAATTTCTTTTAAAAAAGGAATAAAAGGATATTTTAATGTGTTTAATGATGGAAATGAAATATTTTATATGTTTTATGTAAGTTACAGTCCTTCAAAATTATTTATGATGATAGGTGAGCCTAATAAAGCCCTCTAATGCATTGGGTAATGATTATGTTATCCAGAGAATTATGTCGGAATTTACCATAATGGTTATTTCAATTATAAGGGTTCTTTGAGGATGATTTTCCAAGGGGCCTATATGAATTTTCTATGATTTATAATTAGTTTTAATGGAAATAATTTAATTCAAAATGTATTCTTTTGATATTATTTATACGAAAGATAATTCCCTTTTATAGTAAAAATATATATTTTTAAGAAAATATTTTCTTGGGTTACAATCATTTCTATAAAACCATAAAGTTCATAATTGTTTCCTTTATGTTCTTCTGTAAATTGTTTGTTGAAAATATTTGGGTAGTAAAGCTGATTTCATTTATAAGTAAATGATTATTTGAGATCAAATTTTATTATGTTAAAGGTAATCTCTCTATTATGATCTCGTGTTTTTAAAATCAACTAACAAGTTTCTTTGTTCTTTTTTACGTACCTTAATGAAAATTGTATGATCATTCTGCATTTTAAATTATTTTTCATAGGTATTTATGGTGAGTATGAAAAAAGAAGAAATCAATTTTAAAGGCATGAAGATTTTTCCTTAAAATAAAACATGGTTCTTTTTAAAAAATTTATATCGTGGAAAATGAATACTGAGTAAAAGTGGAAACTTTTTAATATATGAGTTTCTTATGAATGATTTATGACATAATTATGTAAAAGTTTTAACCATAATGATCCTTGAAATGTAATAAAGTGAATTATTGTAAAAAAACTCAAGACAATGTAACATTTTAAGGACAATTTCTTATATATGGTATCATGGGAAAGGTTTAAATAATTTTAGAGGTTAACATAATTGAAGTAAATACCTTTAAGAGATTATAATTTATAGTTATCAGGATATAATATTTTAATATTACCATATTTCTTATTTTAAACTATATTTGTTCAGAATGGGTTTCTACTGAAGAAATAAGGAAGTTGAAGTAGGAAGAAACTAACTTGAAAATATCATTCTAAATCAGTAACCTTGAATCATTTAAATTGGAATAGATTAGTTTATTGTTGTTATGGATCAATGGTGGTGGTATATATACAAGAGAGAAACCATGATCATTATAGAGGAACATGTTTATAGTGGAAAATTCATGATACAACACTCTCCAATAATCTGTTGATCATATTATCCTACAATAGATAAAGGATAGGTTAAAGCCCTGGAAAAGATATTTAATGTCTTGGGTTATTTATATCATCAAAAGGAAACTCTTTTAATTTATTTTTTTAAGGTGAATCTGATCAACCGTGGTTAATGGTTAATAATACTAGAAAAATAGAACATTTTGACACCATGTAATTTGACAAATTTTAGTATTTTTATTTTAAAAAATATTTTACTAAGGTTGTTCTACATAAGATGGAAATTAAATTATTTTAATTTAGGAAATAAGATGAACATTTTATGACCACATATGATGATAACATCACCCAATTGGAATTGTATGCACTGGATTTTATCTGGGATATTGATAGTAAAATTAATCGTTTTTATCATGATTTAATCCAAGATATTAAAGGTAATTTTCCTCCCATGAATTTGAAAGTTATGAGAAACTTGTTCGATGTGTTGAGAAGGTAGAAATTGATTTCTGGATGATCATGTATTCCTTGGAAATAAAAAGAATAAAATCTATAGATGGAAGGAAATGGGGAATCATCCATTAAATATATCCTTACGTAAGAAAATCAATTTCCCATCTTCTGATATGTGTTGTAAAAATAAATAGGGAGAATATTTTATAAAACTTGGTAAGTTTCTCTAATATGGAAAGTATGGACATGTGACTTGTTACTAAAAATAAAATGACCAAACAAATTATAAAAATCCAATTGTAAGATTCTTAAATTTTAATAAGATAGGTCACTATGTGAGTAATTTTCAAAAGTTTGAAATAAAGGATAGAAATTGTAAAGATCATAAATATAAAGGTGAGGCTAAATCCATTATGACTACTTAAGAAGTTTTTTTACTATCCAATGATGTGGTGTAAGGTACATTACTTTTTCATTCATATTTTTTCAATGTCCGGTTTTATTTGGGGTTGACACAAAATTTCATTTCAATAAAAATTTATTATAATTTGGAAATCATACCTCAGAAAATAAATTCATAAATTTTAATAAAAACACCCATGAGAAATATTAAGGCAAAAAGAAATTATAATAATATTCAAGTTGATTTTTTTGGAAAGAATTTACATAGAAACTTTATTGTCTTTCCCCTTTAAGAGTTTGATGTTATTGTTGGTTTGGATTAACTTTCTATTTACCATGATACAAGAGATTGTAGAGTTATAGAATTTGATTTTCAATATTATTTTTAGTTTATCTACATGAAGGAATTTATAACTTTAATAACATATAAAGAAGTTGAGAAACTATTATAATATATAAATCAATGTTATCTTTCAAATACTATTGATAATATGGAAACTGTTCATATTCATGATGTACCCAGAGTTAATGAATATCTTGATTTTATTAAAATAATTTAACTAGTATTATATAATATCATAATGTTGAGTTTACTTCTGACTTAGTTCTTAATGTAAAATAAATTTCATATCCCCCTTATCTAATGGAACAAGTATCACTTTTGTGATTAAAAATTTAGTTATAGTATTTTACATATAATGGTTTTATCTATAATGGAGATTCACCATGGGGTGCTCCTATTAAATTTTTTAAAAAATAACAACAGTTCAATAAGACAATGAATTGATTTTAAAGTGTTTAATAATTTAACTATTAAGAAAAAGTATCATGTTTCTCATATTGATGAATCGTTTTATCATATACAGGGAGCATAATATTTTTTTGAATCTTGATCTAAATTCATGATAACATTAGTTAATAGTATAGGAGGACGATATTCTAAAGAAATATTATCTGACTAAATATGGACATTATGAGTTTGTAGTTATTATATTTGGGCTATTTAATGGATCAAATTTATTCAAGGATCTTATTAATAGAGTTTAAATAATTATTTAGATATGTGTTTAGTTGTGTTTATTAATGATGTATTGGTATATTCCAAAATTCATGTGGATCATGAAAGATATCTAAGGATTGTTTTCAAACCTACAAAGAAAATAATTTATATAGAAAAATATATTAACTATTGATTATGGTTGAAATAGATTTCATTAATTAGGAATATTATTTATAAATATGGAATAACTATTGACCTTGTTAAAACTAAACTTTTCAGTGAATTCACAATACCTATAAATTTCCTAGATATTCATACTATTCTTGGATTAAAATGTTACTATGACTGTTTTTTGAAAACTTTTTTTGGTTATCTACCCAAAAGAATAATTTTACTCGAAAAGGAGTTAAATTAATCTGGGTAAAAGAGTGTGATGATTTCTTATAAGAACTGAAAACAATATTGGTTAATTATCTAGTTTTGGACCTTCCCTCTAGAAATAGTGAATTTTTCATATACAAATATGAATAATTGAATAGAAATGGTTATGTTATAATTTAGAATGACTAGGTAATTACTTATGATTAATTTCAACTAAAATAAAATGATTTAAAAAATCCTACACATGATCTAGAATTAGTTGTATTGGTTTTTCTTTAAAATTCATTAGTGTCGTTTATATGGAGTAATGTGTGAAATATATAATGATCGTAATAGTTTGAACTATATATTTATATAGAAAAAGTTGAACATGAGGTAGATAAGATGGATATAAAAAATTAATGATTATGACTGCATGATTAATTACCATCATAGAAAATAAAAATAATTAGCATTTGATTTGAGTCAAAAAGATAATTCTACACTAACCATGTTACATTTGGAACATTACCATTTAGTTACTAATTTGATGAATTTTTCCCTAAATGTTGTGTATGTAGGAACTTCATATGTTTTTCTTCAGGTGTTGGTAAAATCATCTTTGTTAGAAATAATTAATCAATCTCAAAAGGAGGATCATATTTTATACAAAAAGGTAGAAACAATAAGAATTTTAACATTCTAGAGTTAAATGTTAAAAATTATTTCTTATATTTAAAAAAAGATTTTGTGTGCCTAATAGTTCCGAGTTGAAGATAATTTTTTTAGTGAAGCTCATAGTTCCCTATTTTCCATTTATCTTAGATACACTAAGATATATAGTGACCATTAAGAGTATTAATGGTTGGATGGAATGAATTGAGATATTATTAAAATTACTATGAAATTTTTGACTTTTTAAAAAGGTTATAGTAGAAAAATATTTAATGAAGAGGATTATTCTACCTTTCCAGTGATGGAGAGTAAATGGGAAAATATGTCCATGGATTTCATGGTGGTATTTCCAAATACATCTTGCGGTAATAATGTGGTTTGAGTGATTTTGGATTGAATAACTATATCTTCACTTTTCCTTATCATTCATTATATCATGTCTTCAGATCATATTTCTCTAATGTACCTCAAAAGGATAGTCAGGATACATAGAATATATCTCTCTAATGTATCTAAATATGATCTTAAGTTTACTTCTAATTATTTGAAATCAATTTTGAGGTTATTGTTATTAAATTATATTTTAGTAAAACATTTCATCCTCAATATGATGGATATTCCAAGTGACGATACATTCTATGAAAGGCATGGTTTTATATTGTTTAATTGATCTCTAAGGAATTTAGGCTCATCGTCTTTTATTGGATGAATTTTTTTATAATAATAGTTTTCCCTCTAATCCAATTATTTAACCATTGGTGTATTATATGGAAATAATTGACAGGATCCCTCTTTTAGGAATATAGTATGTGAAATAATGTTGTTAGGAACAGAATTGGTAGAATAAATTGTTGATAAGGTGAAGACGATTTAACAATATATGCCAAAATATTAGTTAAGAAATAAAATTCATGAAAATAATATGAGGAAATATCATTCTTTCGAGGTAGGTGATCATGTTTTTTAGAAAATAACTCCATGAAAAAGTGTTATGTGTTTTGTTAATAAGGGGAAGCTGAGTCTACATTTCATTGGACCATATGAAATCCCTGAGAATTATGATTAGTTTCTTACCAATTTTCTTTATCTTTGAGTTTATAACATGTACATGAGGTATTTTAAATTGTTTTTGTTAATAAAATATGTTACAAATTATTATCATTTATTGATCCTTGAAGTAATTTAGATGGAAAGAATCATTTTATATGAGGGACAACCTGTTCAAATTAATAAAAAAATAGAAAGTGTCAGAAAATAATCTGTTTTTTCCAGGTTATGGTTTTGTAAAAAAAATCATATTATTAACAAAGAACCATTATAATATGAAAATTACTTAAGGTAAAAATTACCCCACTTATTTAAATAAGTAATAAAATTTTGAGGATCTTATTTAAAAAAGGGGAAAGGATGTAACAACCTAGGAAATATTAAGATAAATCATCTTCATATCTTATTAATTTTAATTAACTAGATTTTATAAAGACTTATTTTTTATAATAAAATTCACTAATTGATGTTGGGGATGAGCATAGTATCAAGGTAGATAAGTAATCCTACACGTATCCTAGGATTAAAACATGGAATCCCCAAAATAATTTGGGGTTGGAAAATGGATGGATGAGGGGAGGTCCCTATTGTTGGATGGGGGTGGTAAGGCTCATCGATGGTGGGGGTTTCCATGATGATGAAGTTTGGGGGATAACAGGGGTGGAAAGGGAATTTGATATCGATTTCATTAGAAATTATGAAGGTTGAGTGTCAGTTGATCCAATAATGGTCACCACATAGGTGGGCGATTCGGCATTGGTGGTAGACTAGAGGCATAATGTGATATCAAGAAAAATTGAGCATGGAGTCATGATTGAGTCAAGAATATAGAATAATGGTCTTATGATTCTTGGTAGTGGGAAGATGCCAATATCAAGTAGGTAATAGGCAGGATAGATCCACATGTGTAGGCCCCGATGAGAAAGATTAGAGCATGAAGGCACCACCAACAGAGCTATCCAGACTAGGAATGATGAGAAGGTTTGAATTTATCTTTCAGTACTAGAAATGTACAGTTATATATGGGTAATTCTATCCATTTTGGTCTATTAAACCAGGATCTTAGGGAAATCAAGGGAATATAAGGATCTAGGGAGGGGTTGTTCTGTGCATCTAGACCTTAAGCCCTTATATCATGTACTGGGCCTTTTTCTTCTAAGCCTACGGGTCATGTAAGGGATACTGATCAACCAATTTTAAGATAGTCAGTTCATACAAATTTTAATAAAAATATAATGCATTTGGGCTTGAGTAGGAGAATATTAGGTAATTTTTTAATCAAAAGAGGAAAACATATTTCTACACAAATTGGTTTTTCAGGTATTATATGGTTTTATTTAAAAGATTTATTTCAAAAATATATAATTTTAATTTAAAAGATAAATATCATTTTTTAAATTATAATATCAAAATCATCTTAGGGTGAATTTTTCATAATTTTCAGAAATGGGTGATTTTTCAATGAATAGTGAAAAATACTGATTTGTTTTGAAAACTATATTTTATTTTCCAGTATTTTCAAAGTTAAATTATTATTTTTGATTAGTTAAAAAATTTTATTAGTAAAAGTTTATTAATATTTATCCAATATATTCTATTGGAATCCACATTATTCTATAAATTTTTAAAAAATTTTTTTTTTTCTTAAAATTCATTTTTCTGAAAAACAGTTTCCTTACATTTTTTGGGTTTAATTTTAAATTACAATTTTCCATATAGGTCAATTTAAATTTATTAAATGGATTAAATTGTTTTTAATTAGTATAATTAACATTATTTAATAATCTTGACTTAATTTTTGGTCACAATAAATAGTAAAAAGAGTAAAAATTTGTTCCCATAATTAAGGTTAAAATAGGTTTACTAGGGGTTATACTTAAGTGATTAGGGTTAAAATGACCAAGAATAATTTCTATTTTATATTTTATTGAAAATTTTAGACCCAAAATAATATAATATTCATAAATGTTCTATTTTCGATCCATTTATCTTGAGTAATATAGTAATATATTTTAATATTTTAAAACATTTCAAGTGTTCCTACCCCCCACATATAAAAGGACACCCCTATCCTCTACTCTCTACACTTAAAGATCCATTTGGTTCATAAAATCACTGAAAACTAACTTAGTTACATACCTCCACAATATTTAGGCCATTTTTTGACTATAAAACAAACCTTGGAATGCTTCAGGTATAAATCTAAAGAAGTTGTCTAAAGAATAAGCATAGTTCATAACCATTAGTTTTTGTTTTATTTATTCTTATATTTAATTAAAATATTCTTCAGATAATTAAAATAATAAAATTATTATCATAAATATACCTATATTCTATTATCTTAATTTCATAATCTATATCCACATCCTATTCTATCAAATTAAAACAAAACCATCATTCGCATGTAAAAATGACTACCGCCTTGCAAACCAATGTAATTCATTTTCCATAACCACCTTTCATGGATGGTTATAATTATAAAATTGATGTTTATATATACATGTGATATTAAAGACAATTTTATATTTATTAAAGAATAATATATCATCTTTTTTATTATCATTCCATCCATTAAAATTGATAATGTCATTCATGCGCATGTGTGGATTGCCACCTCCACAAAGCGATGTGATTCTTTTTTCATGACCACATAATATTAATACTATATATAAGTGTATTTAAATAAATAATAAGAAATTTATGACATAATAATAATTTTTAATGGTAAAATACTACGTACATTTTTTTATCATGTTCCTGAAAAAATGGAATCGTTACTCATGTGTACGTCGGACCTATTATCTCCATGATTGTAACATAGTTAATTTTTCAGAAAACTATTTCTTGGATGGTTATAAAAGTATAATTTTTTTATTTAAATTATAATTATTTCATTATTATTATTATATATATGACTTAATAATGATCAATTTTACCATAGTCAACTTACCAATGTCATTTTGGATATATGAGTTGAATATCATCAAAAAATATGATATGAACTTAATTGATTAATTAATTTTATATAACATGGTAATAGATAATATAAAATTAATAATAAAAGTGAAAAAGGTTCATAATAATGTAAATAATTAATATAATTTTATTATTCAGGAATATGAAAAACTCATGTGATGAGTCAGAATTGTGGTAAGAGACACTTTACTTCGAAACCGCATTTTTAAATGATGTAGAGGTTTATTTTATATTTTTTTCTTCTATATACATATTCTTAAAATTATTTTATGAATATATTTATATGAAAATAAATTAAATTATAATTATAATTTTAGGTTTTTTTACTTTATTTCAAATATTTTCAAATGGTTACTTTTTTGTACTCTATATAGTATTTTTTTTAATTTCACTAAAAAACAAAAAATTAATGTTCTATTTTAACATATATGAAATTAATTGATTTTCCCATCACCATGAATATTATTATTTGATTGGATTATTTTTTATATTCTATGATTTATTCATATAAATAAACCCTTTCATTTTTGGGAATTTTCATTTTCAAAAGTGGGTTTTAAAGGAAAGGGATATATCAATATCCAAAAATATTTTTATTATGGTTTAAAAGGATATTTTTATGAGTTTAATAATGGAAATATAAGATTTTATATTTTTAGTTCATGTTATATTCCTTTTAAATTTTTTATATTGTTGGGTGGGACTGACATATATCATTAGGATTAGTGAGACCGAAATAACGAATCATGAAATGTATGCCTGATATAGATCTCTAATGAATTATGTAATGATTATGTTCTCTGGATACTTATGTTAAAATATTTCTGTAGTGATTGTTATAATTGTAAGGTTTCTTGTAAGGGTTTCATGAATATGATGTCCCAAAACACCTACATGACTTTTCTATTCTTAATAATGAATTTTCATGGAAATAAATTGGTTTCAAAATGTATGCTAATAATAAATTATTTTAATGGAGGGGTTATTCCATTTTAATGTAAAAAGATATGTTTTTAAGAATTTTTTTTATGGGTTCTCATGTTTTCTAAGAAACCCCCATGATTATATTTTTATATAAAGCATTTTATAAAAATCATTGTTATGTAAACCTAATTCCATGTGTCAATAAATGAATATATGATCTCAAAGAATGTTATGTTAAATGAAAAATATCTATTATTATCTAATGGTTTTAAAATAAACTAACGATCTTATTTATTCTTTTTTTGTACCTTATTCCAAATTTTGCGATCATACTAAATTTTCAAGTGTTTTTTACTATTTTTAATGTTGGTAAAGAAAAAAGAATAAACCAAGTTAAATGTCATAATGTTATTTCTTGAAAAGAAAACATGTAACTTTTAAAATTTTTCATATGGTGGGAAAAATAGATACAGAGCATAGGTGTCCACTTTTTAATATATGAGTGTTTGTGTATGAGTTATGGACCAATTCCCTAAAATTATAAATTGTAAAGATCCTAAATATGTAAGAAAGTAAATTCTTTACTAAAAACTCAAGATCATCTAATGATTTGAGGTTGAGAGATTATAGTTATCCTGGATTGAGGATTGTCAACATGCATATCAAATCATTATTTTATGGAATAAATGACATGTATGTTTTCCTGGGAGTTAAAATGGTCAAGTGTGGTGGAGTTTATAGACCATATTTTTTTTGAATATTTTATTGATAATAATTGATATAAATTCACAGGTTGATATTATAATAAATATTTAATGGATATTTGTCATTGGAGAATGAATTTTAATATTCTATAAAAAGTCTGTTTTGAAAATTTTATATTCACACTAGTTTGTTTTGGAAAAAACATCAATTTAACAAAATGTAACTTGAATTTTTTTTAAATTATTTATGAAATAATTGAGATAAATTCTCATATTTATAATTATTATCAGATCCCATGTTTTAGAAGTGAAAATGATCCATGAATTTGAATCTATATTTGAATCATTAATATGGACAATCCATACAATTTAGGTTATAACATTTTTTTAATATTGGATTGGGATGGAAATATAATAGATGTCAAATTAATCAATATATATAATTCCATTTAACTATGTGTAAAATTGGTTTACATGGGATTAGTTTTAAAACATGTAGTGGAATTTGGAGTAAAATCTTGAGATTGAATTCAAATTTTACCTTTGACTTTTTTAGAAACCCTAACCCTATTCATTCTACTAATTTATTGGTTTCAATATTTGATAGGGTTAGACATGGAATTTGGAGTGTTTTTCAAAATATATTTATTTTTACCCACATAAATAACCAGTTGAGAGATATAAGGGTTGTAAGAAATAATATCTTTTAATAGGGATCTCATATTCATATTCTTCTACCACTTTTTATTTTTTTATACTTATAGTATATTCTAATATTCAATTAAATTATTTTTTATTCTCTTAAAATTATTTTATTTTCTAAATTAGGATGAAATATCATAGTTAATGAAATATTTAATATTTTAAATTCAAATTATTTTCTCAATAACGTCATTTCAATGTTTCACACTTCACCCATAGAAGAGTAGTTTCCTTTTATTATCGACATAATTACAACCTCATTAATTATTATTTTTTAATCCATGAATTAACTCTAATTTATAAGAATATAGCTTATAAAACGAGTTTTTAAAGTCTAAAACACTCTAACGAATCACTCTTAGAACGTGAGGTTAGGCTTTTGGGATTCATGAGAGAAACACGTTAATCCCTAAATCTAATTGACTTATTATTTAATTATAGATTTAATATATAATATACAAAATTAAACAATTTTTATTTCTTGGGTGGACATAGTTTCTTAATTTTTTACTAATAAAAATTTTTCTTTAGGACTAAAATGAAAATAAGGTGTCATGATTGAACATCCTAAAATTATCCTAGGGTTTTATTATTTCCAATCATTACAGTCGTGTTTTTTTCATTAGGTTTCATTGGATGAAAATTTAGATGAACATAGTTTAATGTATTAAAAAATTAGTGATAATCATGAAAAAATAAGTATGGTATATGGTAGATCAATCAAATATTTACATATAGTTTTTTAAGGAAATGTTTCTTGATATATTAATTTTAGATTAAAATAATTAAAAAAAACATTTTGTACCATATTTTTTTTATTCATATTTTTCTAATCGTATTATGTTTTTAATAAAAAAATCCCCCATAATATAATGACCTTGTTCATCCACCACATTATAAATCTTATAAGAATACATGTGAAAATTATCATCACACCTCAAATGTGGCCATACTTTTTTGGATAATTTAAAGCCACCATAATTAGTATGTATTCACCTATGGTAGTTTGCCCATTTTGTTTCTAAATAATAATATATAAAAATATAGTCATTTTTATTTTTGAAAATATTGAATCGAAATAAATTTTATTTATTTCATACTTATACATATTTCTAACATTGTTTACATGTATTCATCTATAAGTTGTTCTATTTTATTTACACCAGAATTATTCCATTACATATGAAATGGGATATATGGAGATATATAACTTAATTGATAAATATGTATATGAGAACATAGAAAATTTCTTTTATTATTTTAAATAAAATAAAATTTGATTATTAATTTAATGTGAATGTCAATTATTTTTTAAGTGTATCATAATCTATTATTTCATTATGGTAGGGTTATAGTGCCTATAATTCATATGGTTTATTTTCTAATATTATATATTATTTTACAAATTAACAATTAGGAAACAAAGTAATTTATATATGAAATAAAAAATAAATTAAAATAAGTTATATTGTACCTTAAAGGATTCATAATCCTGATGGGAAATGAAATCCTCCAAAATATCTTATTTTTTGATACTTATATATATTATAAGTGGGTGAGGATTTTAATTACACTCATAATTTTCATGATACTTTAAAGAAATAGTCACCCAAAATGATATATGAAACTTTTCAAAAACCTTTAATTCTTATTTTATTCTATAGTATTCTAATATGATTATACTATTTAAGGAAATAAATTGCATTTAGATATTTTTTTTAAGGAAAACATATAATATTTACTAAAATATTATTGTAATGTCTACAAAAATTCCCACCTTCATTATTGGAACAAAAAATATACTATTAATTAATATTAATTAGAAAATAAATTCAAATACTAACCCTAATATAACTATTGAAAATAGAATTGTTGGTAAAATAGGTTTACCCCACATATTCCATCTATCCTTATGTTTTTAAACTACAATTTTTATTTTAATAACTTTTTCTGACACCATCATATGCCAATAGTACTGTATTTCTTTAGCCTTTTCACTTTTTCTATGTTTTTCTTTGTTTTCTCATTTTTTGAAATTTATTCGATTAGTCAGATTCAAGATCATTGATATGTATTTCCTTATGATGGGAAGAATCAATAATGTAATAATTCATTCTCTACATGAAAATATAAAAAATTATTCAAGAATAAAAAATTTGTATAAAAAACATTTTTATATTGCAAAAAAAATGTATATAAAAATAACCAAAATACATAAAAACTATATATTATACTCTTTTTCTATTTATTATTGGTTAAAGGAATTTTTCAATTTATCAATTACCCTAATCTCTTCTCCAAAATCCCATTTGAAATATAATACAACATCTATACTTGGCCCACCATGAAATGAATGTGATGTTACAATTAAAGGATCATACTCTAGGGAATTTTCATTTAATTATTTAATTATTTTAATCACTAATGAAATAATGGAATGATTTTTTTACAATATATGGTGCATAAAATACTTATCATTCTTCTATTGAAATTATGAATTGTTCATCTTTGTACCCTTATTCCCAAAAATTCACCTTTGTGAATCAAAATTGATCATGTTTTATTATACTCTTATTATTAACCAATTTTCATAAAAAATCAGACCTGAAATGTTGTATAATCCAAGTCCCAATTTTTTTTGATTTAAGTGTAAGATATATTCATATAAATCATATTCTTATCACTATTACTATATAAATGGATCACTTCAACTATAAAATAAAATCACATGTTTTTCATCATTCATTGATAGAATATTATTTATATATGATTGATTTCAATTTTATCACATTAGAATTTGCATGAACCCTATTTCAAAATAGAAGTGATCACTATCATATATTAAAAACAATTTATTGTAAAAGAATATTATTCTACCTACGATTTGTGGATTAAGTCCTCATGCCATCTCTTCCTAACCATATTTCCCCTACCTTTTTCCATTCCCCGCTACCCCTCTCATTCTATCGGGCTGTCTCTTCTCCCACAAATCCTATATTTTCTTCCTATACTCCACATCTCTATATTAAGATCTTATAAGATTTCTCATCCTCAACTCCTCATCTACCGACATCCGCCTCCCCATCTCCACCTCCTTATCCACTCATCCACCTCGACATCCCTTCCTTTACCTCCTAGTCTCCACCTCCCACCCTCCACCTACACCTCCTTCTCCACCTCATCTCCCTCGTATACTCACCCCCAAAGAGGCTTATCCACCTCCCTACCTCCGGCTCCACATCTACCAACCTCCTATCACCACCAGTCACTCGTGGGTATATATATTTTTATCTAGATATTATGTTGAAACCATAATTCCATTTCTTATTTTTTTCCTTGATTATTTCATTGAAATGGTGACAAGATATTCTTTATGAGTATAAGTAGTTGATTATAATAAATAGTTTCACCTATATCAGTTCTTTGTGCCTTATGAATTTTTAATTACATTATTCTCTTAACTTTGTTCTTCTGTTTTCTTCTAATACTTTGATTTTAGGGGACAATAATACCATGGTCAGTTTTCCAGTCTCTGTTATTTAAAATTAAATTTAATTCTTAAACAATATATTATCTATAAAATATCAATTATAAACCATGTTCATGACTTAGTTTATTTTTTTTTATTATAACCGTGATCCTTTTACACACATTGACAACTAAGAATATTTTAATTTAGAAAATTATTCCCATAGTTGAAACTAGAAATTTTAGTTTTATTTAGTATATTAAATAAAAATTGATTAATAAATAAGATAATTTAAAGTGTTTAAATATATTTAATTTTCATTAAGGATAATTCATGATGAAATTTACACAAGAGATGAATGTAGAACAGTCCTTGTAGTCTAGCATGGGTTGTCAAATCCACTAAGACCTAAGAAGATACCTAATGCGTGCAACCTATGAGATGTATTTTTGGATATGAAGTGGACAACATGGTTTTGATTTTATATGGTTTTAAGGAAGACTAAGAAACCTAAGTGAATTAAATTCAATGAAAATGGGCTGATCTTAGGATTATGCTCGGGCTGGATTGAATGAATTTTACTTCATTAGACAATTTTGGTTTTATTAATTTTTGATGAATCCATTCTTCAAAATAAAACTACCTTCATCATTTTCTGGTTTGATGATACCTAAACTCAATTACTAATCCCCTACACACTTAGAGAACCAAATTCATGATATCTACAAGGTATATGGTAATTTTAGTACTTGGATTTCGCTTCATCAAACACAGTGAAGATGAAGAGTGGAAATAACTGAAGAATTGAAGTCTTAAATTAGTAAGACAATTAACAAAAATTTGTTGATAAAATAACATTAAATATGGACTTTTCACATTCCTATGATCAACCCATTAAAGTGTAATCCCTCCATTGATTGTATACTCTCAGTGGTGGGCAGAAGATTGCTTACAAGAATTGGATTGAAGAAATTAAAACCGCGGAAATAACGTGCACTCCTCCGTGTGTGTGAATGAAATTTACACCTATGTGTGAACTAATTAAACAAAACATAGATATATCACTGTTATTTATGACTATATAGTTTAAATGAAAGAAAACTAGAAGAAAAAAAATAATGATGTTGATTAAGAACATAGAAATACAAAAAAAAGAAACTTACATGGAAATTGGAAACATTACAAAGGAACATTGGAATAATAACATTACATAGAAAACAAGATATGTCTTCCCCCTCAATACCACTACCCTAAATATAAAATTGGGAATCCTTAAGACGTGTCTCAATAAATTTATTCCCAATTATTAAATTAATTTTGGCCTTAGGGTGGTGGAAAGTAGTGGAGAAATTTATTCTCTCTTTTTCTTTTTATCCTCCTTGTATCCCATGAAAAGAACATACTATATGGGAAAGAATATCACTGAATATCGGTAGTCCATAAACTATTATTTTGTGTCCCCATATGTCTTCTAGACTTCTATAAAATTTGGTCTCATTTAATGTTGTGGATCAGGAGGTATGGCCGATTTAGTGGGCTAACATTCTGGGTTGTAGATTATGGCCTAGATTTTGATATTCTATTTAAGCCACATTAATAACCTCCATGAAGGCTGAATTCGCACTGGATAATAAATAATTACTTTTTCCTCTACAGTTCTTCTAGAATCCCACAAAACTTGGGCTTCATTGGGCCTGTATTGTGGGACCCACATTCTCATCAGTGGGCTAGTGTCCAATATGCCTTATCTGAAATTATTTCCTTTCATTTCAAAATATCCCCATTAACCTTTATGAATCCTCCATTGATCCTTGAATGAAAAATGTTCATATTGAAGTGTAGATCCAGTTCCCAAAATATCAAATTAAAATATGGATAATTAAATTCCTTAAAATCAGATGAATCATTGGGGCTAAATTGGTATACATTAGGCATGAAGTGCACAAATAATGGGAATAGATGTTAGAAATTAAAATTCACTAACTCAGGACCATAATATAAAAAATTAACATTTAATACCATTAGAATATAATTAACATATGTGTTTTATTGGCTAATCACACCCCCCCAACTTGATATTTTCTAGTCTCAGGCAAATAATTTGAAAATTATTTTTGAATTATTTTTTTTCAAACACATTATAACCAACAGTGATCACAATGTAAACTACACAAAAATATATCTTTATATCCTATCAAAATAATTTAAAAAAAGATAAATTTGAAATAAGATCCTAATCACAATCCCATTCCTTTGATCAAATCTATCATCATACTTCATCCAACTCAATTAGGTGAAATGATGTGTTGTAAATCACAATAGATATGGGGGTTCATTTTCATTAGAGGTGGAAATAATGGAAGTTCTAGGTGGAATCACTTTTAATCCTAATATGATTATTCAGTTTATTTATTTTATTTTATTTATTGATTTTTTTGCAATGTTGTTGTAGTAATTGAGATTGTAGTTAATCAAATTAACCCATGTAGAAAGACTTTTCCGATGACTCCTAGGATCAAAGGCCTTAGGGCACCAAGTGAAGCCCACACACTCGAGCATCATCTCGAGTTGACTTGATCAAAAACAAATTCATATTCCCATAAATAGAGATTGAGTGAAAAACTCAAGGCTTGAAATCTTCAGAGATGCAATCCCTAAGTTTTGAAATCCTCACATTTTATCAATCCATTGCTCTACACACAAATTTTTATTTTATTTTATTTTTATATTTATTTTTTTGAATACTCATATTATTCATAAATATCAAACCAACCTATGATATTTATTAGGGGACCCAAGAATTCAAATTAGTACCCCACAGTCGAGAGGATGTGCATTGTGGAATTTTTATTTAATAGATGAAAATAAAAATGGTGAAAATTCTCATTGGATAACAAAACTTCATAAATCAATGCTTGTAAACATAATCATGAATTAAATTAAGAGTCAAGGAAATAAAAATAATTTTCTATGTAGTATTAATGTGAGGAAAGATGTTATTATAGTAATTATAAAGTTATCTTACTTCTTTTTTTTTCTCATTTTTTAACAATCACTTTGTTTCCACACCCCCCCAATTTAGAATGAAAATATCCCTAGTTTCTTAAAAATAAAAGATAGGAGAAAGTGGGTTGGGTGGGGGGAATGAGTTGGAAAGGGTATGGAACAAGTTCACCTAGTGGCTTCATAATTATGATTGTGGTGCTCCCAAATCACTCTTTGTTCTCATGGGAGTTGAAGGAACCTCCTTGATTGAATATGTATAACCCAAAATAGTCCCTGAATCAGACAAACAAGAACAAACCAGACAAAAAAAACTACACAACAATTTATTTAATACCAAGTCTCATCATTTTTATGGTTTTCCTTTTTTGGTGTTTTTTAAAATCAAACCGATGATACATTGTCTTCATTTTAATATCTTGGTAAGGTAGTACTTAGGGATCACACCGCATGACACAAATGAATATGGTGCTCCTATATCATACCCATCGATACTCATAAGAGAAGAAGATGTCAACAGTCTAAGGTAGAATAAAATTATATCAAAATGAACCACTAATCCTATATAAAGTTGACTAAAACAAAAAAAATGTTTAGAAACTTGAAAACCATGGGTTTACTCCCATTAAACACTTTTTTTAACATCATTAGATCCACTTAGACCCCAAATTGTTTAATTATATTTGACATCTAAGGTAGGTTCACACAATTATTCATCAAATTCATGTTTTTTGAATGGATCTATGAATGGTTTAACTCTATGACCATTAACTTCAAATGTTTGACCATAGGTGGGATCTTGAATTTCAACAGCCCTATGGGGGTACACCTTATGCACTATGTATGGACTTGACCATCTAGACCTCAATTTTCCCGGGTGTAAGTGGAGTTTATAATTATACAAAAGAACATGTTTTCCCGGTTCAATGTGTTTGGTTTTAAGGTTTCGAGATTGATAGGATTTTACTTTTTCTATATTGTGCCTTGAATTTTCCTAAACCTCCATCCCGAGTTATTCAAGTTCATTTAGATCGAATTTAATTTTTTCTTTAGCCAATGAGAGGTCATAATTCATCTTCTTAATTTCCCAAAAGGCCTTATATTAAATCTCCACAGGAAAATGCCATGCTTTACCATAAACCAACTTATATGGGGACATTCCAAAAATGGTTTTCAGTGTAATTCGATAGGACCTAAGGGAATCTAAGAGTTTATTTGACCAATCTTTCCAAGATGGATTAATAGTTTTCTCATGAATTTTTCTAATTTCCTGGTCGGCTAGCTCAGCTCGACCATTTGTTTGTGGGTGGTAAGCGGTGGACACTTTTTGATAAATTCCATTCTTTTCCATGAGTGATTAGAATGGAAGATTGTAAAAATGAGATCCATAATCACTAATGATAGCCATATGAATTCAAAATATAGATAAGATGTTTTATTTTTATAATCTAATCACAGTTCGATGATCATTGGATTTTGTGGGAATGGCCTCAACCCATTTTGAGAAATAATCCACAGCTAAGAGAATGTAAAGATATCCCCTAGAGTTTGGTAAGGGACCTTTGAAATCAATTCCCCAATAGTCAAATATTTCAACCATTAAGATGGTAGTGAGTGGCATTTTATTCCTTTTTGTGATGGAACCTACTTTTTGACACTTAGTGATGCTTTGAAAAAATGTATAGGAGTCCCATGAGAGGGTGGTCCAGAAGAGACCACACTGAAGAATCATAGCAGATGTTTTCTTAGAGGGAATATGAACCCCACATGCCTCGCTATAACAAAATTTTAGGATGGACTCTTGTTCAGATTCTGGGACACACCTCATAATTACCTGTTCAGGATAGAACTTATAGTGTTATGGATCATCAAACACATAGTGCTTGACATCAGAAAGGAATTTCCTTATAGATTTATTCCCTACGAATTTTGGAATGACCCCTATAACTAAGAAGATGCCTATATCGATATACCAAGGGCAGTCACTCATGGAGTATAAGTGTTCACCAGGGAATGAACCAGACAGAGAGAGATGAGAAAATGTTTCACTGAATTCTATCCTAGAGATATGATCCACTAAAAAATTTTCAACACCCTTTTTTTACATGATTGTGAGGTCAAATTATTGTAAAAGAAGGACCCACCTAATCAGTCTAGCCTTAACATCTTTTTTTGGGAAGATGTGTTTTCAGTGCAGAATGGTCAGTAAACATAGTGATGGGGGATTATGAGTGGTAGGACTTAAACTTATCTAAGGAAAAAACAATATCAAGTAACTCCTTTTCAGTAGTGGGGTAGTTTATTTGGGAATTATTTAAGTATTTTCTTGCATAAGAAATGACATAATAAGTTTTATCACAATGTTGTCCTAAAATATCTCCTACAGCAAAGTCAGTGGAATTGCACATAAGTTCGAAAGTAAGGTTCCAATTTAGAGATTTCATAATGGGTGGAAATGTGAGAGAGGATTTTAGGGTTGAGAATAAACCCCCACATATTTCTGTCCAAAAAATGGAGCATCCTTTACTAGGAGAGCACAAAGGGGATGAGAGATTGGACTAAAGTCCTTACTGAATCTTCTATAAAAAACAACATGTCCTAGGAAATACCTCACTTACTTAATAGTTTTGGATGATGGAAGGTGACAAATGGTATTATAATTTTCATTATAAACTTCAATCCCCTTACCCAAGACTATATGTCCAAGGACTAACCCCTGTTTAACCAAGAAATGGAATTTTTCCTAGTTTAGGACTGGATTTGTTTCTTTACATCTGGACAAAACTCCCTCCACATTCCTAAGACATCCCTCAAATGTATCCCCAAATATAAAGAAGTAATCTATGAATACCTCAAGAAAATACCCTACCATGTCTGATAATATTCCCATCATGCACTACTAGAAGGTTCCAGGGGCATTGTATAACCCCAACGACATGTGTTTGAAGGAAAAGGTGCTGAATAGATAGGTGGATATAGTATTCCCATGATCCCCTAGATAGAACTCAATATTATTGTACCCCAAGTACCCATCTAAGAAATAATAGAACTCATGCCCTTCCACTCTATCAAGGTCTTGCTCAATGAATGGTAAGGGGAAATGGTCCTTCTTGGTGAATGAGTTTAGATTCCTATAGTCAATGCAGACTCTCCATCCACTACTCACCCTAGTTGGAAGAATCTCTCCATCCATTTTGGTAATCACTGTGATTCGTGCCTCCTTGGGAACCACTTGGATTTGGCTCACCCACTCACTCTCATCTATGGGATAGATGATACCAAATTTTAACAATTTTAGAAGATCCTTCCTTACTACCTCCATGAGATTATGATTGAGTCTCTATTGAGGTTGATGAAATAGCATTGAATCAGATTCTAGAATAATCCTACGAGTCCTAATTAGTGGAATAATCCCAGTAATATCATACAGGGTCCAACAAATGGCCTTCTTATGTTTCCTAACTATATCTAGAATCATCCTCCCATGATTGGCTTTAAGAGAAGATGAAATGACAATAGGATGTGTTTTATTTTCCCCTAGAATGACATACTTGACTGCAGAAGGATGTTCCATCAATTCAAGATTAGGTTGGTTCAGAATTTCAACAGAATATTAGGACATTGTATCAATATCGATTTTTTTTCCTAGAGTTTTAGATAGAATTGAATCCCCATGTTTAGAAGTTTCAGCTACAAGATTGGTTTGATTAGATTTATGGAAGGAAGATTGATTGGTCTCTATGAAAGTTGTTTCCTGAAAGGTTTCACTAATTGTTAGACCTAAGAAATCATCATAAGAGCAATTTAAAAATGATTCAAGACAAGTAGAGAAACATCCTTCACATGAACAAATGAAATCAATCTCATCTTCACTTAAAAAATTATAAAATATTCCTTTATGGTCTATGGATTAATTATTAATGCTTCCTATCATGTTTACTTTATTAATGTCCTTGTCATACCCTATTTGTGAGATTGCATTATAGATGTTCAAGTCTAGACTCATTTTTCCAAAGGTGATGGTCATGTTCCTATTTCGAACTTGGATAACAGAGTTAATTGTTGCCAGGAAAGGATCACCAAGGATGATTAGGGTTTGTTCTTATTTCCAAGATTGGATGGTTGTAAAGGATAATCAAGTCAGCGGGGTAGATGATGTTTTCAACCTTTACCAGAATTTCCCTTAAAATCCCCTTTGGAACCCTAATTATACGATCAACAAGTTGAAGTGTGACAGATGTGGGTTGGAGCTCTTCTAAGCCTAACTGGCAGTACATAACATAGGGTATGAGATTGAAAATATCACCTAGGTCACACTAGGCCTTGACAAATTTTCTCTCTCCTGGTTCAACGTTGATTTAAGGGAAACCTGGGTCTTTCAAATTAGGAGGAATGGTCTCTAGAATGGTGGTACTCACATTAGCAGCCAAAAGGACATGGTTTTTTGTGAAAATATTATTTTAAAAGTGAAAAAGTCCTTAAGGTACTTTGAGTAGGAATTTATGGTTTGGATTTCATCAAGAAGGGTAATGTTCAACTTGGATTTTAAGAATATTTACCTCATTGTTTCATTCAATTCAGGCTTGGTTTCCCCCCCTCATGCGTTGAGGAAATGGTTCTGGTTGTGGGGTTGTTTGTTGAAGAGTTGTTTCTTTGACAATGTTATCGTGTTTTTCAGTTTGATCATTTGGTTCATTTGAATTGTCATCTATGTTTAAATCTTCAGATGGGTTTTGAATTATTTGTTCAAGTTTATCAACTAATTTCCCACTTCCAAAAATAGTCACAACATTTAGTTGTTCTTGAGTTGTTTGAGTGCAACTTGACTCTACCCTTACTGTTTGTTGTGTAATGTCTTGTGTAGGAATGCGTACCTTTCCAGTTTTCATGGTTTGAAGTTATTATTTTAGGGAAGAGACTTTAGAGTTCATCCTTTCCATTTTTTTACAGTTGTTCTAGTAGGCTTTGTGAAACAGTTTGGGTTGGTGCTTGAGAAGATTGGTTTATCCTAGGGGGTTATTTTGGAGGTGTTATTGTTTGTTATAATTGTACTGGTGGATGTTGGTATTGGATAGGTTGGGTTTGGAATTGGTTATGGGTTTGGTAGTTCTGATGGGGGTAAGGATTTTTTTCCCTATGGTTGGCTAGGTTGTTGGTTATCTTTCCATCCGAAGCTTGGGTTTTCATTATACCTTTGGTTGAAGGTGTTTTGGTATTTAGGCTTTTGAAAGTTCAAATAATTTAATTCCACTGGGGGTCCTCCTAAAAGAACATCATTGATGGATGGAATGGTTGGTCAGTTGTCTGTCTTATGGTCATGTTTGTCACAAATTGTGCAAATAGGGTCTACAGTTTGGATTTCATGGACTTTCCTAAGGTCTATCTCTTCAACCTTTCTAGAGAGTACAATGATTTTAGCCCTAAGCATTTCCTCTTCTATAAGTGTATTAAATCTAGTATTTCATTCCCTCTTTTTAGAATAAGGTGAATTTCCCCATGTTTGGTTTTGTTCAGCAAGGCTTTCCAGATACTCATAAGCATCATTTAGGGATTTGTTTTTACAGGTTTCATTACACATCATGTCAATGAATTGTTTGTTCCCTAGGCCCAACCCATGATTAAAAACATTAAGTTGTTCAGGTATAGAAAAATCATGATGTGGAACCATGTTTAGGGTGTTTTTGAACCTCTCCCTTGTTTCATAGATGGACTCCCTATCTTATTCAAGAAACAATTGAATGGATTTTTTTAGTGAAATGTTTCTGTGATGAGGGAATTATTTTTTGTAAAATTCTCTTTCCAATTGGTCCCATGAGTGGATTGATATTGGTATCAAGTTGTTTAGTCACTTTTTAGCTTGATCCTTCAAAAAAAAATTAAAGAGACTCATATAATCTAATTATAGTTTATGTGGGGGACACATGGTTTCTACAATGTCAATGAACTCCTTAATAGGAAGGTAGAGCATCTCCGACTCCATACCATGAAAGGTTGGAAGGTGGTTTAGGACACATGGTTTAAAGATATAAGTGAAATATTATAGTTAATTTTATATAATTCCTGAGGGGAATTGGTCCAAACTATAGTGAGGTAGTTATTCATGGTTTGATCGACTACATTCCCTAGGTTTGGAGCTTCTTGATTTTTGTTTCCCATTTGATTTCCCCTAGGATTTACAATTTAATTTCTTCGAAGACCTTCCATTAGAATTGATTCAATTTTTTATTCTGAAGTATCAAGAATATTATGATCTAATGGAAACAATTCCCTAGGTTCACTTGACTCCCCTATCCTAGGGCTTTCTGCCCTAACTAGAATCTTTGAATTATCTCAGGTGTAAGCAGACATGCGCCAAAAGGAAAAAAAGCGAGAAAGGGACAAGATAAGAGATATTGGGTGAGAATAGAAGAATGCGAGTGAGGAATGAAATTTTTGGTCTAACATACTTACTTGGTTCCCAACAACAATTCGAAAATTTTATTCAAAATCAAATTTACCCAAGAGATAAATGTAGAATAGTCCTTCTAGTCTATCTTGAGTTGTTGAATCCACTGAGACCTAAGAAGATACCTAAGATACAAAACCTATGAGATCGAGATTTGGATACGAATTAACCAACTTGGTTTTGATTTTATATGGTTTTGAAGAATACTCAAGAACCTAAGTAAATTAAATTAAATAAAAATTGGATGATCTTAGGGTTATGATCAGGGTGGATTGAAGGAATTTTACTTCTTTAGACAATGTTGGTTTTATTAATTTTTTATGAATCCATTCATTAAAATAACACTACCTTAATAGTTTTCTATTTTTATGCTCACTAAACTCAATTAATAATCCCCTACACACTTATATAACCAAATTCATGATCTCTCCAAGGTATATGGTCATTTTAGTACATGGATTTCACTACATCAAACATAGTGAAGATGAATAGTGGAAATAACTGAATAATAGATTTCTTAAATTAGTTATCCAATTAACAAAAATTCATTCAAAAAATAACATTCAATCCAAAATTTTCATCTTCCTACAATCAAATCATCAAAGGTTTATCCCTTCATTGATGGTATACTCTCAATGGTGGGCGGAATATGGCTTATAAAAATTGGATTGAAGAAATTAAAACTACGGAAATAACGAGCACTCCTTTGTGTGTGTGAATGAAATTCACACCTATGTGTGAACTAATTCACCAAAACATAGAGATATAACTTTTATTTGTGGTTATATATTTTTAATGAAAGTTAATTGGAAGAATAAAATAGAAACATGTTGATAAAGAACATAGAAATACAAAAAAGAGACTTACATGGAAATTGAAAACATTACAAAGGAACTTCGGAATAATAACATTACATAAAAAACAAAATATGTCTTCCCACTCACCACCAATGACTTAAATAGTAAATTGGGAATCCTTAGACCGAGCATCAATCAATGTATTCCTGATTATTAAATTAATTTAGGCCTTAGGGTGGTGGAAAGTGGTGGAGAAATTGATTCCCTGCTTTACTTTTTATCCTCCTTGACTCCACTAAAAAGATCATCCTGTATGGGAAAGCATATCACTGAATCGTGGTGGTCCATAAATGAGTATTTTGTGTCCCAAATTTTCTTCTATATTTATGTAATATTCAGATCCATTTGGAGTTATGGATAAAGAGTTATGGAAAATTTAGTGGGCTAGCATTCTGGGCCGCAGATTCTGGCCCAAATATTGATATTCTATTTGGAATGCCTTAATAACCACCATGAAGTCAGAATTAGCACTGTCTCCTAAAAATTTATTTGTTCATATATATTTATTTTATAATCCCAGGAAATTTGGGCTTCTTTGGGAATGTATTGTGGGCCCCACATTCTCATCAGTGGGCTAGTATCCAATCTGCCTTCTCCAGAATTATTTCCTTTCATCGCCAAATTTCCCCATCATCCATTATGAATAGTTCATTGATCACTGAATGAAAAATGTTCATATTGATGTTTATATCCATTTTATAAAACAAAATTTTAAATATAGATAATTAAATTCCTTAACATTAGATTAATCACTGTGCTTAAATTGGTGTACATTATGCATGAAGTGCACACATGATGAGAATGGATGTTCAAAATTAAAATCCACTAACTCAAGACCATAAGATCAAAAATGAACATTTAATACCATTAAAATTTAATTAAAATATATGTTTTATTGTATAATCAGAGTCATGATGAAAATAATATTTTATACATATTTCCAAAACCAATATTTCTATAATCCTTTATAATTGATTTCTATATCTTCATTTTTCAATCATATTAGGTCTAATTAGTTTTACATATTATTTTAGATCCAATAAAAACCTTTATTTACATCACCTCAATATTCCTTCATAGTTTCTAATTCATTTTAATCCTAATTCGAATAGTGTATATAATTTTTTTATTTATATTTTTTGAAATTATCATCGGTGGCCTTTTAGGTTAGGGCCTTTCAAACAGTGTTGGAACATCATTGATACAAAACTAAATAGATTTTTTTTGGTATTTTAAAAAAGTATTTATTTTTATTTTAAATTGAATATCATATTGTGGGATGAATCATCTTGATTGAAATAATTTTTTCTTGCAGTTTTTGGTGATCTTAGTTACCTATAAGTTATGTAAATATTCTAAATTTATGACTTCATTAAACTGAAATTCTTTGTGCAGGTGCCACATCTAAGACATTTTTTCAATTGTTGACCATAAAGGGTATACGAATCTATCATTTAAACTACTAAGTACATGTTTGGGTCCCCCTCGTGAAACATTTTAATGATTATTTTCTTATCCTCATGAACAAGTTACTCCTTTTAACACCTTAATTGTTTTTAGATATGCATGAGAAAGAAGCTTGCAACTGATATCTTAGTGCAAACATATATCTACCTTCGTATCAATATATCTTTACATATTTGAAATTATATAAGAAACCATTAATAAATTCCTTTTTCAAAATAGAAACTCCCAAGAATTATTAGGGTCTCCGTCAAATAAAGTATCATAGTATCCATTGTTTACCCATGGTACATGGATTTTACCAATGATATAAAATTTATTGGAATTACCTAGTACTTTTTAATTTATATCCATATTTCCATTATTATTTAAATACCTTAAAATTTAGGTACCTACCCTAATACCTAATATTATTTCTTATAACTAGCCATCTGTTCATCTTACTGCTACCAACCCTATTACTTTGAATACTTTCACTTTCTACATATCCATTTATTTTATTTTTCATACATTAAATCTATTTTTTCTATAGATATTAAATTTTAATTTATATTATTTTTTAAAATCCCATTTAAATAGAACATTATATTTTTGTTTGCATTGCTATTTTTTTATTATAATCTTATAAAATTAGGATTCCATTGTAGTTTAAATTAAATATTCTAATAAAAAACTACTTTACGGTATTCTTTAATGCTGAAGCTATTGTGGTTTAATTGTTGTTTGTGGTGTTTATATGTATTAATATTTGAAGTAATAATGAATTATTTTTATCATATAATTATTATATGTTCTCTTTAGATTTTCTTTTATCCCCAAATTGGTAAGTGACTATAACATGAATGTGAAGGTTATAAAATTTCAAAACTCTCATTTTGATGTGTGTTTTGTATTTTAAAAAAACTATTTACATTTTTCATTTCAATATTGAATTGATATTTTTTTAGAATCAACCACCCACTTATCCTGCTTTCATTTCCTACCTACTATTTGGTTTTATTCTTGGTTGTTAGAAGATTTATTTATAGGGGATAAATATCCAGTTTAGAAGATGTTGTGTAATCTTACATTGTTGACATTGAAAATCCTCAAATTGAATAAAATAGAGTTTTGACTTGTATTTATGTTTGTAAAATTATTGTTTGAAAAAAAATATGATGTCAAGTCAGGACTATGGAAAATAAATTCATTAAATAAAATGATCTTCCACACCTATCTCAAAATTTATTGTAATATATCCCTTAAACATCAGTATCATGTGAAACCACTACGACATTTCATTACTCTATATCTCATTCCTTTATAGATCATTTACAATTTTTAATAATACCTTCTACCTTATATATTATTATTTTATTAGTTCAATAATATTAATATATAGTTTTAACAAACCTAATTAATTTTTAATATATATCTTATATGTTATTATTATTTTTTTTTCATAATGTTTCAATTACTAACCAATTTCACGTTTCTTTTTCATGAGTAAATATTTTAGTTTTTTCATTGGACATTAATAAGTGTGGAAGAACATTATATTCCATTTTTAATATTTTTACCCTATTAGTTTTTTTTTAATTTCACATTTACATTGAACTACAAACAATATTTTTCTTCTAAATATACATTGATTTTTTTATCATCTTCTTAAAACTGAATTGATCCAAACAGTAGTAAACATTTTTCTAAATTATATTTGGTTTAATTTAGATCCTATAGCTGCATATCATCTATTAACTACTCATTTTTCAAGTGTTATATCTATTTTTAAATAAAATTTTTCCATATAAAATTTTAGTGACTTTTTTATCCCTACATTTTCAATTTTTATCATACTAATTATTACCTTTCTATAAGACATAATTTGAGTCATATTACTTGATTATAAATTTTGAAATGTCAATGAATATTATGTTTTATATATTAATGAAATTTTTTATTTTTTATAGATTTAATTTATGTGTGAATTTCACAATGATGATGCACCTCAATGTTGAATCTACTATAAAAAATTCAAATGTGCATTATTTTTAAATTATGTTTTCTTTTAGAAAAATATAAAAATTGGATTTTGAAGTTAAAATTTCTATATCAGTTATTGAAAAATATGTTGATTATAATATTTTATTTTTTTAATAATTTTCAATAACGTGGAACCTTTAGATTATACTGGTGAAATTAGTCCACATTGTTGTTAGTTCAACTTCTATATAATCATATTAAAGAACCCACAAGGCATGCACACTATGATCTTAGTCTTCATATATTTTTTACCTTTCAAAATTATCAATACATACTTTATTTTCACTATATAACTTATTCCTCATTTATTCAAATAAATAAATATAATATAGTTGACATTAAATAAAAATTGAGTTATGAGTCGATGTCTCAGCAACAATTATTTAGAAACATTCCCTTCTACGACATCCCATGAATTTCACAGGGTGAATACTAATTAATATTATAACACATATCCAAATTTATCCTATGTTTTAATGATAAAAAACCATACAATTCTGACTCCAATTATTTTCCATGAATTTTTAATATTAATATTTTTAAAGTTAAAAATATGTTTTCATAAGCAGTTAGTTTTTTATTTGAAGTTTGTTTCTAAATGATAAATCATCATGTTCATGTTATATGAAGTTATGAAGAATTACACTGAAGTTTTATTATATTATAAAGGGTGAGAATAATTTTAATTTTTCAAATTTTTTCTAAGCCCGTATGTCTTATTCTTGGACCTAATTTTTTTTCAAGCCTCATGATAAGTTTAATTCTTAAATTCATGACTATAAATTAGTAAAATATTGTTTCTAGAAAAAATACTTATGATGAAGTAATATTTTAAATACTTACATTCATGATAAATCCTTATGTTTATGACAAAGTGTTATGATGACAATAAAACCTTATCATCGAGAAAGTATTATGATCAGAATGACATGCATCAAGGACATATTATCAGACTCCAAAGTATCACCATTAAATGAATGTATTATGCTCATAAAAATTTATTAGATTTTGAAAAATCCTTACAGTGACTATTAAATCCTTACAATCATGAAAAGTTTTACAATCACCAGTCTAATGATAATAAAGAATCATGATGATAGATATCATTAAGTAAGTTTAAGATATTTTATTACTATTTAAAGTTGATTTATTAGAATTTTTGTATATCATGATATGTCTAATCCTACTTTATTTCATATCAAAAAGTAGTTAGTTCCAAATAAGGAAATACCAGTTCAATTAAATCTAATATTTCCAGGGATATTAAATTTTTACGGAATATGAAAGCCACACCATCATGATACTCTCATTTTTATATTTCTATAGGAATACACATGAAAAAGGAGAAGAAAATTAATTTCAAAATATTATATTATTTTCTTTTAACCATTTGAATAAGAGAGATGTGTTTATATTTAATAAAGATTAAGTGTTGTGCATGAGAACATTATTTTTGGGTGATCAATAAAAAGATATCAAGAAAAATTATACTCTATCTATCTAACTATCCTTTCTATAAATATAAGAACAAAAAATTTCTATAATGTCGTTTTCTATTTATATTTGCATTAAATGAAAATATTTTAGAGATGCTTTAAATACTTCATTATCTCTCACGAGGATTTATTCTTTATCTATGTGTTGTTGTTTTCAATTATTTGATGAGCTCAAAATAACTTTACATATATTTTTTGAAAATTTTTACTCTTATTTTTTCATGTATGTGAAGTTCCAGTAGCGCAATTTTAAAATTAGAGTTCCCATTTTAAATATATTAGATCCATATTTCACAAAGTTCTTGGGACTTGCAATCAACTGTTTATATCCCTTGGAAAAGGACATGCATATTGAAAATCACTATGATCAAAGAGAGAGAATTGATGGATTGGACTAAGGGATCCCTATTAATAGAACCAGTATAAATCCATTATGTTCCAACCTTCTACTTATTTTTGTTTCCACTACTTATCTGATAAAAGGGTAAAGAATAGTTCGAGTGTAGATTTTATTTTGTGTTAATATTTTAAGAACTCAGTTTAACTATTCTCTTGAGTCATTGTGTAACTCTAATGAGAAAAAAATTGGTGTAAGATATTAGGTACATTTTGTTCTGAAATATAATAGGTTAAAGTAATAAATATCTATTTCAAATGGATGGCAGTATTGAAAATAGTGAGGGAATGTCTATGACCAGGTCTCCTTATCTCAATGGAGAAAACTTTGGGTGATGGAAGGCTTAGATTAATATCAATTTAAAAAATAATATTATAAAGGGCTATTTGATGATGTTAAATCCCTATGAAGTTCCTAAATGAGTACTAGAGAAATGGATGCTACGGTTGAAGAAGAATATGAACTAAACACCTAGTTTATGAGTGTTATTATATATGGATTAGGAATTGATGATTTTAATATAGTTCCACAATATGATACATCACATTAAATATAAATAGCTATATATATTTATTATAATTGTACTGATAATTTAAGATAACTCAAATAAAACACTAAGAAATTAAATTTTGATATATAAGAATAATTTATTGTGAAAACATTACTCAGATGAATGGAAGGTTGACCGGAATTGTAAACACTATATCTACATTAGGAACACCTATTCTGGAACCTAATAATTATCTCAAAGTACATAGAGTTATAATCTCTAAATGGATTTTATTTTTAATTTTTATTAGTAAATATACTATTGTGTATGGTATTGAGGGAAAATATCTAATTGGGACACTTATGATGTATGAGGTTTAAATGGAAGCTGATGTGGGATATTATAAAATGATAAAAAGTAGATTTTATTGTAAAAGTATCTACTTTAAATTAAGACAATAAACTTAATATATAGTGAACTATTCAAAACATAACATAAATAATAAAATAATCTCATTATTTAAATAATACACCACCCAAATAGACATAACCGAAGGAACAAAAGGTTTATTGTCTTAGAGTCTATCTATATAAACATCTTAATTTACAATACTTTTGAAAATTTCTCAATAACCATGATACTCTAGACCCTTTACTAGATAACTCACAAGACACAATCAACTTTATAACTTGGATATTGGAAGGATAATAAAGGGGTGAGCTCAAATTATCAGTAAGGGGAAAGATATATCCTAATGTATTAGATCATAAAAATGAAGGATAATAAGAGGATAAAATGGATATATTAATAAAAGATCATAATTATATTATAATAATTAATCATGATAGAGTAATATAAGATCATAAAATATCATTATATAATAATATCATATATGAAATGGAACAAAACAAATATCAATAATCATAAAACTTGTGAGCATGATAGAAAAATAAGGCATCCACATTATAATGTGGAATTTCCTGGGAATGAAATGAATCTTGTAAAATTGACATAACATGATAAAAAAATTGTGAATGGGGGATAACATTAAGAAAATTGAAAATGTGGAATAAACATAATCATAGGGAAACCTATGTGAGAAAACCCATTATTCTCACAACTACGTGAAAAAACATATTAGGTTTATGCCTAAAAAATTTATTAAACCCATCATTCCCATGATTAGGTAAAAAAACTTATTATTTCCATGCATGAATATATCATTAGTTATAAACTTAAACCAATAAATTTTAGGCTTACATAAGAGACCACCCATAATCATTCAAACATATTTGTGCCATTTAATATCAAACACAATCATATTTAAATTATTCATGGATAAATGAATAGGTTTCCTAAACATTCAAATAAGAAGAACTTAAGAAATAATAGGATGTCAAGATATTATTTCCCAAAACTGTTCATAACATAATAATATATGTAGGGTGATAAAAACATCACTTCATAGGAGATAGATTTTGGAATAAAAATTGAAGTGAAAATATTTTTTTCCAAATAACATTTTAAAGAATTTTTATAAAAGATAAAGTGTGAATTACTTTTTAAAAATATTTTTTAGTAATTAAATAGATTAATTACTGAAAAACGTATTATAAATAGTTTTAAATAAAATATTCTTGAAAATATAAAAGGTTTCAAAAAGGAGAAGTTAAAATACTTTGAAAAATTTTAATTTAATAATGAATATTTAATAATAGAGGCTGGAAAAATATATAAGGTATTCTAAAAGGGATTATGAAAATAATTTGAAAATTTTTTATTTAAAAAATATATTTAATAATAGAAACATTATAATGACATAAATTTAATCAAATAATAATTTTGATTTGATGATAAAAACATTTATTTTGAAAGGACACAAAAACCTACTGAATAGTTTAAAATTAACTTGTTGAAAACCCACATAATTGAAATGGATATTGAAACATTTTATTTAAAATTAAATAAGGGTAATAAAAGGATCATTAGATGTAAAAATAGTTTTAAATTTCACATGGTAAATGATAACATTGGTTGGAAGTAAAAAATATGGACATTGATGATAAATCCAATAAAAGTAATTGGAATTATTAATAATTAAAATGAGTTTTAAAGAAAAATTGAATTCATAGAGAATGTAGAATTTTTTGTGAAATATTATTTTTATAGAAAATAAGGTGGAACACATTCTAAAATAAACATATTTTACAATAGGCCATTCGTGAAAGAAAATAGATAAATATGAGTGTTTGTGGCCCAAGGAGTAGAATTGAGTCATTAAATACCCCTTCTGAATTTAGTAATTTTTCAATTAAAAAAATGGAAGCTTGAAAATCATATGGTTCGATAATTTACATGTATTAAATCTTGAATAATTTTAAAATACAATCCTAGGTAGTATATACACCATATTATTAAGAGATTGGTGTAAAACATTAAAACATGTCTCAATGAAGCTAAGTTGAGATGAAAACCATTAAAACCTTTGCATATTTTGAATCAAAGACCTAGTAGAGAATGAACATGGAAAAAACTTTAAATATCATTATATATAATGAAATCATGATAAAAATTGAAAATTTGATAGTATTTACACCATCTAAAATGAAACATGGTGTGTATCACAAACATAACTCAATGGATTAACATTTAAGACAAAGAAACCCTTATAAATTAATGATAATTTTTTTGAAATATTGTGAAATAAAATCCTAAATAAAATTTGATACAATAATATGATAAAAAAATTCAACTTAGCTGAATGTGGTTCAAGAATAACCAATATAACTTAAAAAAGTAAAACGAGTTATGAAAAACCCATATGAATATTAAAATCATTGAATTAATGTTCCTTTAGAATGTAATTAATGAGAATGAATTGTAAATCTAGAAAAAGTAAATTTTAAATAAAATATTATACAATCACAGTATAAAATAATTCATCTGATAAAGACAGTGTTCAAGAATAGCTATTTTAAAAATTAATAAAGTAAAATGAGTTAGGAAAAACCCTTACCTTGTTTTACTGCTTAGTGGAATGTGATTTGACCTCCTCTAAAACAAACATGAATGTCTTAATATAATATTTTATAATGATATTAATATGCAAAACTATTTATAATTTCATTTATAATAGTTATATATATATATATTAGTATGTTTTTTTCCTATTTTCCCAGATCAGGTGTTTATAGTTTTGATAGTTTGTAGTTGTTTCGTAGGAGTAGTTTCAGAGTTCTATCATCTTACAAAGTTTATAATTAAAATTTTATTAATTTTATGTAATGTATTAATTAAAATTAATTACTAATTTTAAATTTCAGTTCATTATTACTTTAGTCCTTATCCAAGAATATGAAGTCGACAACGAACATTTTTCGGACGATTTTCAACCTATGAAGGGTGTTTTATAATTTAATGAGTTAAATATTGATGTTTCATTTTCATAATAAAAAATAAAAATTATTTAAATAATTATGAAATATTATAAAATAAATTATTTATTAATAATTATCCATGATATAATTTCATAGCATTATTTATATACGTTGTCAAACCAAACCAATGTTGAACATGTTTTAACTCGATGGGTGTGTATGGTAAAATTGATGTGTACACTGAAATAAAATAAATATAACAGAATATTTTTTTTTGCATTTTGAACCACATTTGAATGTTTTTGGATAAATAATGATAAACTAAAATAAAAACAAAAAAAATCTTCTTGGAGGAAGTAGTCCCCAAAATGCATGATCAATATTTCCATTGCTCAACAAAAAAGAGGGGTGGAGTTAATAGTAAGTGATAATTTCATAATAATAATTAAATTATTAAAATAATATTTGTCCACAAAAACCATAATTAATACCTTTCATGATACGTTGTGATGAAAAACCAAAAGTGATGCTTTGTTGAGGTGATAATCTGCACACACGCACTAATGGTGATTCTTATTTTTCATTGTAGATGTAAGAGAATAAATAAAGGATATACTATTATTATAATAAAAATTAAATACAATAATTATTATAATTTAATTATTATAAATTTTTATGGTATTTTTAGAGAGAATATAATACGTAAAGAATGTTAACAAAAATATGATACTGACATTAAGGTCCTAAAATTTCCCATGATGGAGGACTTAGATTTGAAGAACATAGGCTAATGTATTGGAAAAAGAACATCAGGGTGTGTAAAGGAATTAAATGAGTGTAAATTTGTTTAAGGATTCAAGTAAAATCTAAAATAGAAGTATAGAATTGAATGTATGGATGTGATCCCCCTTTTATAAGATATGGAGAGGGACATTTCTAAAGAAAATAATGGAAATTAATGGGTAAGAATGTAAAGGAATGAAAGTTTGATGAGTTGGGTGAGGTAATTTTTTTATGAAATGTAATACCCTGAACCTAGTTACCCAGAGTCGGTGAATTATTTTAATACATCGGCATGATTATAATGAATCAATTCCTGAAGGACCAATAAATTTAGTAGTCTTGTAAAATAGATTACATACATGAATTTCAATATTACAACTTGAAAAGAAAAACAACAGTAATTTATTCCATTAGAAATGTCGAAGCCTCCGAGATTATGCTTGCAAGTCACTCATAACTAACTTTTTCAAATCTTGGGAAAATAAAACCTAAGAAAGGGATGATCTTAGATGCTCAGTAATGGTAAATAATTTACCGAAAGCTATAAAAATTTAAGTCACAATGTGTAATGAAAACAAAATCCTTTCAAACATAAAAATGAACATAATATGAAAAAAATAAATCAATAATTACCATATGAACATGCACATAGATATTGTACTAGTCAAAAAATCACATGTAATAACTAATTTCATAATGAGTGGATGCATAATGCCAAACATTCTGAAACATCTTGTCAAGGCCTCGTCCAAGGGGTCTAAAAATGGTTTAGGCGTAGACCAAAAACATATATAAAATTGGGAAAGGCCTCATCCAATTCAAAGACTAATTGTCTTATGAATCCTACCGATGCATCGAGGAGCTATAGCAGGCTCCACCCATCACTTACAAAGTCCAATACATTCCTCAAATGAAAATGATTAAACATAACATAACCATTATTATTAAAACATGCATACAAAATGTCAGTAATTTATCGATAAACCATGAATGGTACAAAAATAACACATCCATAGTCAAAAATATCACAAAACCTTCAATACAATATGGAATATTTGTGTCAACTTCCAACATGATTAAAATCCATCCAAGGATGTTGACTTATATGAAAATGATAGTTAAAATTCATTGAGAGAAATACCCATTTTTCATGAAAACATTTAAAAATCAGACAATTTTGAAAATAATACATTTAAAAAAAAATTTAAACAATGTTTCCCATACCAATTTGAAACTTTTGAAAGGAATTGACATTTTAAAAAGTTCATGTCCATTTAAATAAATCCTTAAAAACCATTTTGAAAACATGGACATTAATGAGAAAGATTTAGAAGAATAGATATTTAAAACATTAAAAATCATGTTTTAGTTAAAGTGTAACTTAAAAGAATAGTTTCAAAATGTCTTTTATGATACATGGACATGTATAATAAACATGTCCCAGAAAATACTAACACATAAACAATCTCGGATAATAATGAGATTGAGGAATTAACCCTTACCTTGCACTTTCCTTTGGATGAGGGTACATTTAAACTCTTGTATAATGTCCATTGTATGTTATTATATTATAAAATAACTATATTCAAATTTATTATATAATACATGATTCATTTATGACTTTATACTACCCATTTAATAATGATTTTCATGTTAAATTAACATTTCAGGTAATAATCGCCTTCTTTATTTTACGTATTTTAACTTGTTATTTTTGATCGTATCATTTAGATCATGATTTAAATACTTACAGAATATAAACCTTGATTTATATATCTTACATATTTATAATATAATTATTTATAATAGATAGATATATGAAATGGAAAACACCATTTATGGAGACAGTAGGTCGTACGTACGCATAAACGTTGTTTCTGTTTTCATATCGTATTGAATGAAAGTGAGTGGATAAGATATATGTAAGTAACCAGAAACATATATATATATATATAAACAAATATATATGTCCAGTATCATTATTATTTCATATATTACATACTTATTAGTAATATATATTTTTATAATTGTCGATGAATGGTGAACGTGGAAATGAATCTCATCGCGTCGTCGAGACGGTAATCCGTACGTATGCACGAGTGACAATGTAATTTCCTTAAAGGTGTGAAATTGGATGGTATATTAATATTTCAGAGACATTATCATGTTATTTTCATTATTTATACACATATTACTCATCACAATATCCATCCAAATAACATAGTGTTGAATAATAAATTACACCACGATGTGAAGACAGTAAGCCATACATACGCAGGCATGGTCAAATTATAATTCATAGGATTGATAGAATAATGAATATGGTTGTGAAATATCTATAATAACATAATAGTATATATAAGGTACTATATTTATTATTTTTGTATGGTAATAACAAGGAAAGAGTAAGTGGAAGAAGAAAAGAACTTGAAAGAGGGTGGTGAAATCATTACCTCTTCTTCGAGTTCTTCCTATTGTTTTGATCAAAAGGTCTCCTTAGGTTTGATTTATGATCAAATTAAGGCCATTAGGATGAATTTAGGATAGTTTATAGGATATTTGTACAGGTTTTGGCTGAGCCAAATGGATTTGAAGGTGTGAATTTGAGAGAAGGGGAAGAGCCCTTTTATAATAGGCTTGAGGGGCACCTTAGGAAAAGATTGAAAATTATTTTTTAATAAAATCATTTTCTGTTTATAATGGCTCAAAAATGATTCAATTCAATGATAAGGAGGTTATGGGTTGATATATGTAGAACAAATAGGTTTTAGGCAAGTTTAGGTTACCATTTTAACCTTATCTTTTAGATTTAACTCTTTGTCAAATAGTTTATCTTTTACCGTGTCTTCTTGTATTCTTACACTATATGGTTAATAAACTTACTCTAAACTTCCAAGAGAACCTAAAGTGGTTAATTAATCACATATATAATATTATTTAATCCCTTTGGACAAACATTATATTTTTAGGAATAATATATCAACCAATAATATTGTATTTTTTTTACATATTAATTTATGTCAATTTCGACAATATTTGGTATTTGGTTTTGGAGAAAGTCATCAAAACATTATTGCTTCGAAAAAGATACATTTAATCAATCCTAAAATTTCATATTCACCAAGATAAATCGTGTATGTCATTAAAACTTTGAAATTATATTTATTTAAATATTTATAATACCATTAATTTGATTCATTCATTAATAAGGTAATTACTCAATCATCATTGTTTCATAAATAAATTTAATTATTTAATGTCTAAAAATTATAAATAAAATTCAAAGATGTAGGAAATCTTTTTATTTTTATAATTTATATTTATAGTCGAATTTATATTGTGTTTAACCCTATATTAAAAATGGTTTAGTTATTAGACCTTGATTTTAACTATTTTAACTCTTCTTTAAATAAAATAATAATAAATTTCCTAATCTAATCCAAGTGGACCTAAAGGATCATATTTTATTTCTAAGGTTTTTTTGTCGAATTAATCTTATCCAATATAATTAGGACATGTTTTAGGAAAATAATAAAATCATTTTTACCCTTAATTACCCTATTTACTTTTAACTGTGGTAAATAAATGTAAAAAGTTACTATTCACAAAAACTTATTTTCATATTATTGAACAACATTTTTCTTACTAATATCAACCGTGTCTCTCTAATTTCTTAAATTCCACTCATAGAATCATTAAAAGTAATTTTAGTGTGAATTTTAAAATTCTCCTAGGAGGTGGGTAAAAACTTTGAAAAGTTTAATAACATTTAATATATTTAATATTATTACAAAATGAATCCAATGAATTACATTGAATATATATAGGGATTATGTAACTATTTTTATGTAAAATAAATTTCAATAAAATAAATAATTATTTGAAAGAAAAGTCAGTTTTAACCAATAACACAGTGTTTTTCACTATTCATCAAAAAATGAAAGTTTTTAGAAACATACCAAAAATTCACCCTAATATATTTTTGATATTATGAATTCAAAAATGAATTCTATTTTACCAAATTAAAAACATATAAATTTTATTTATTAATTTAAAATTAATTCCCATTTTCAAAACCAAAAGGCGTATTTTTAAGAAATAATAACTACCAAAAAAATTGACACTTGTTTATGTCCAATTTCAAAGTGAAATTACTTCCAACGACCAAAATTTGATTAAATAGTAAAAATATAATCTATTTATACTTCCAAACCATTCATATGTATAGTTTAACATTATTAATTATTTTGATTAAAAAGGTTTTTTCAGTTAAAATTTAGTATTTTTCACTATTCACCCTAATTTGAAAGTTATCATAAAAACACCAGAAATTTTTCAAAACTAAATTTTTATGTCTGGAATCTAAATATAAAGTTTATTTTTTCAATTTTAATATATAAAAGTTTCAAATATTGGATTTAAAAAGTGTTCTCCATTAAAAGGCGGTAAAATTGCATTTTAAAAAAAATAAATATTTTAACTAAAAAATGAATTTGTTATTATATTATGACTAATAAACTCGTAATATGGATTCTAAAATTATAAGGATTATATAAAATTCAAAATTCAATTAATACTATTCATAAACACTTTTGAACGGCTGGTTTGGTAAGTCGTGGTGCGCTTGAACTCTGTGTTGTGAGTAGTGAAAGTTATTGAATTACATTGAAGAAATAATGTACTATGAAATCTAGGGGTGTTACATTCTCCCCTCATTCAATAAATTTCGTCCTCTTAATTTTAAATTGTTCTTTGAAAATAAAAAGTTAAAAATAGAAAAATACCTTTGTGGAGAACCCACAACAGAAATTGGGTTAATAAAATTTAGTCTTAATAAGAATGAAAGGGAAATGAAAAAGTACCCACCAAATTAGGATCTTGATTATGAGAACAATGGTGGAAATTATATACACATAATTGGAGAAAAGGTGTAAACATTTATTGTGAGTGATTGTGGTCATTAATCACAAACAGGTGTAAAATTGAGGGCCTCAAAGCCATCAATCTATGATGATTTAAAATATCATCGGTTCAACAAAACATAAGGTGATAGTACAACACATTTTTGGATTTAAGACCCCTTCACTAAAATTTAAGAATTAATTTCTTCATAGAATAAGAGAAAAAAATACTTGACATGTAGAGCTTGATCTTTTAACTAACTTCTACCACAAACTCATCCATCACTATAAAAGATAATAAAAATACTCCATTTATCATAATTGTATATAGTTAAAAAAATGAATTTATAATTCATCTATTAGACCTTTTAAAAAAACTACATTATACAATCCATGACATCATGTAGGCCAGTGGTAGGTGATGCACCTTTGTCTCCCTTCAGTTGTGGGTTCAACTCTCGTGGCCTTGCCGGACGTGACTAGTTGTCGCCCGACCTCCGGGTTGTCCTTTTATAAAAAAATTTAAAAAATAATCTTATGAAATGCTTTTACCTCACAATATAATCCAATGTCCAACTTAATCCATTACAACCTTTATAGTTATCCAAAATACTTCTTTCAAAACTCATAGTCGAAATTTTTTAAAGATTTAAAACACAATGAAGATCCTTTTTTCCATTTAATAACATGTGAATACCATCATCATGTATTCTTTAAAAATATGGTAAATCCCGGAATTACCATAAATCCTTGTTTATTACATTCATTCTCCCTTATTCCTTATATAATACCAGATATATTCCTTATATCCAAAAATTAGGAATACTCCAACAATGATGAAATAAAGAAACCATTAATCAGTTCTAAGATAGTCAAGAATATTCAATATAATTTATCCAAATCAAATATCTCTTATTCCGAAATCAATACCTTAGTATCAGGACCATATTAATGTTTTGTCTTTCCTTCAACCATTTATTTTCCAAAAAGTTTAACTTTCCATTGAGTCACTTTTCTTGGTTCCACACAATCTTAAGTCCTTAATGAAATAGTACTGCAGTATAATCCTTATATACTCTATAATTCTTATATCATGTACATCATTAATACAGTACTCAAATGACACAATACTTTAATAACATCATAATAACTCTTAATCATTCCTCTTCATATTCGATAATATCATAACTTGATTATTATCCAATATCATCATTTGGGGTATACTCTGATGATTTGAACATTGATTCGTGTAGTGTCCCAACTCCTTGCAGATGAAGCATTGTACATTTGGAACCTTTTTATCACCCTTGTAATCACGTACTTGGTTCCCTTTTTCTCTACACATATAACAAACTCCCATTATCTTCAAGCATTTAACTAGGTGATTCTTTCCATAGTTAACACATACAGGAAAATCCTTTTTCCCTTATTCCTTTTATCCATCTTTCTCTCTAAAATCCTTTTCTTCTCTTGCTTCCCTTAAAATCCTTAGGGCTCAAAAAATTATTTACTTATCTTATTAACACATGATATTATTTCTTCATATGATGATAATAAGTGGGAGACTATTTACTTTCTAAATGTTGTCTTAATACCATGAAATATATGATCCTTCTTACTCTTCGGATCATTCGTATTGCTGCAGGTCTCATTCCATCTACTGGGCACCATTTCTAAACAATAGCATACACTAGGTTAGTTTATGAATCATAATGCATAATTCCAAACATGTAAAAAAGTTAAAATAAATTGAACAGTTCATGGTTATAATCCATAACCATAAATATGTTTTCTTTGAGAATGTATATACCCATAAACCCTTCAAAGTGCTTTACAAAGAAAACAATAATTATCCTAAGCATATCCCCTGGGAGTGTCGTAACCAAGAGTGTAGCAAGGCCCGTTGTCATGCATCAGTTCTCGTTCGAGTCTAGATAAAAGTGATGTTTTTGGGTTTTACCCCTAGGTACATCTGTGCTAGAGCCGCCTCTACCAGCTCGTGTCCAGACAGGGATGTATTTCTTGGAAAACTCACAAAATCTCTACAATACCAAAATTCTAGGAAGTTATTCTATACAAATACCTAAAGTCTATCTTAGGATAATTTTCTATAATCAGTGTTTATCTAAATCTAGTATCCAAGGTTTATAATTAACTTCCTTTGATAGCAACTATAATGCCTCGACTCCAGATACCTAGAGTCGGTGCATTATTTTAATACATTGGAATGATTACAAGGAATCATGTCCCGAAGGACCGATCAATTTAGTAGTCTGGAAAAATAGATTACATACATGAATTTCAACATTAAAACTTGAAAAGAAAAACAGCAGTAATTTATTCCATTAAAAATGTCCAAGCCTCCTGGATTGTTCCTGAAAGTAACTCATAACTAACATCTTCATATCCTGGGAAAATAAAACATAAGAAAGGGGTGAGCTTAAATGCTCAGTAAGGGTAAATAATTTAGCGAAAGCTATAAACTTTTAAGGCAAGATTTGTAATAAAAACAAAATCATTTCAAACATAAACAAGAACATAATATGGAAAAAATAAATCAAACATTACCATATAAACATTCACATGGATATTCTACTAGTCTAATAATCACATGTAATAACTAATTTCATAATGAGGGATTTCATAATGATGGACATCCCGAAACATCTTGTTAAGGCCTTGTCTAAGATGTCTAAAAATGATTTAGGCCTCGAACAAAAACATATATCAAATTGGGAAAGGCCTCAACCAATTCCATGACTAATTGTCTCATGATACCTACCGATTCATCGAGGAGCTATAGCGGGCTCCACCCATCACTTATGAAGTCCAATTCATTCCTCAAATGAAAAGGATTAAACATAACATAAACATTCATATTAAAAATAGAATATGAAATTTCAATAATTTATCTATAAACCATGAATAGTATATAATTAATACATCCATAGTAAAAAATATCACAAAACCTTCAATACAATACGGAATATTTGTATCAACTTTCAACAAGTTTAAAATCCATCAAAGGATGTTGACATATATGAAAATGATTGATAAAATGCATTGATAGAAATACCTATTTTTCATGAAAACATTTAAAAGTCACACAATTTTGAAAAGAATACCTTTAAAGACATTTTTGAATCAAATTTTCCCATACCACTTTGAAACTTTTTAAAGGAATTAACATTTTAAAAACATTCATGTCCGTATAAATAAATCCCTAAAACCTATTTTTAAAAAAAGGACATTAATGAGAAAGATTTAGAAGAATAAGTATTTAAAACAATAAAAATTATTTTTCAGTTAAAGAGTACCCTAAAAGAATCATTTTCAAATTTCTTTTATGAAACATGGACATGGATAATAAAAATGTCCTAGAAAATACTTACATATAAGCAATCTCAGATAATAATGAAAATGAGGAATTAACCCTTACCTTGCACTTTCATTTGGTCGAGGGTACATTTAACCTCATATATAATGACCATTATATGTTATTATATTATAACACAACCATATTAATATTTATTATATCATACATGATTCATTTATGACTTTATACTAGCCATTTAATAATTATTTTCATGTTAAATTAACATTTCAGGTAATAATCACTTTCTTTATTTTACGTATTTCAACTTTTTATTATTGATCGTATCATTTAGATCATTATTTAAAAACTTCAAAAATATAAACCTTTATTTATATATCATTCATATTTACAATATAAATATTTATTGTAGATATATATTTGAAATGGAAAACACTATTTATAGAGACGGTAGGCCGTACGTACACATAAATGTTGTTTCTGTTTTCATATCATATCGAACGGAAGTAAGTGAATAAGATATATGTAAGTACAAAAATACACAAAAATATATATAAATATATATATATCTCCATTAGAATTATTATTTTATATATTACATACTTATTAGTCATATATATTTTTATAATCATCGATGAATGGTGAACGTGGAAATGAATCTCATCGCGTCGTGGAGATGGTAATCCGTACGTACGCACGATCGACAATATCATTTCCTTAAAAGTGTGGAACTGGATGGTATATTAATTTTACAGGGACATTATCATGTTATTTTCATTATTTATATACATATTACTCATCATTATATCCATCCAAATAACATAGTGTGGAATAACAAATTACACCACGACGTGGAGATGATAAGCTGTACGAACGCACACATGGTGACATTTTCATTCATAGGATGGATGGAATAATGAATATAGTTGTTACATATTTATAATAAAATCATAGAATATATAAGGTACTGGAGTAACTATTTTTTAATGATAATAACAAGGAATGAGTAAGTGGAAGAAGACAAGAACTTGAAAGAAGGTGGTGAAATCACTATTTCTTCTTCGGGTTCTTACATTTGATTTGATCAAAAGGGCTCCCTAGGTTGGCTTTCTGATAAAATTAATGCCTTTAAGATGAAGGGAGGATATTTTTGAGGATATTTGGTCAGGGTTTGGCTGAGAAAAAGGGCTTTGATGGTGTAAATTTGAGAGAAGGGGAAGGGCCCTTTTATAAAAGGGGTGAGGGGCACCTTAGGAAAAGATTGAAATATTATATTATAATAAACTCATTTTCGGTTTCTAATGGCTCAAAAATTATTTATTTCGAGGATAAGTTGGTTATATGTCTAAATAAGCACAAAAAATAGGTTTTATAAATGTTTATGTTACCATTTTAACCTTATCTTTTAGATTTAACTATTGGTTAAAGAGTTTATCTTTTACCATGTCTTCTTGTATTCTTACACTATATGGTTAATAAACTTACTATAAACTTCTAATAGAACCTCAAGTGGTTAATTAATTACATATATGATATTATTTAATAATTTTGTACTGACCTTATATTTTTATGAATATTATATCAACCAATAATATTGTATTTGTTTTAAAATTTATTTTATGTCAAATTTGACACTATTTGGTATTTGGTTTTTTTGAAAGTCATCACAACTTTATTGCTTTGAAAAAGATACATTTAATTAACTCTAACATGTCATATTCACTATAAAATTCTTTTATGTCATTAAAACTTTGAAATTATATTTATTTTAACATTTATAATACCATTTATTGGATTCTTTCGTTAATAAGTTAATTACTAAATCATAATTGTGTCATAAATAAATTTCATTATTTAATTCCTAACAATTATAAATAAAATACCATGATTTATGAAATCTTTTTATCTTTATAATTAATATTTATAGTCTAATTTATATTGTGTGTAACCTTATATTAAAATTGGTTTAGTTATTAAACACTGATTTTAACTCTTTTAAATCTTCTTTAAATAAAATAATAATAAATGTCCTAATCTTATCCAAGTAGACCTAGAGGATCATATTTTATTCCTAAGGTTGTTTTTGGTCGAATTACACTTATCAAATAGAATTGGGACATGTGTTAGGGTAAGAATAATATCATTTTTACCCTTAATTACTATATTTACTTTTAACCGTGGTAAATAAAAGTAAAAAAGTTTCTATTCACCAAAAATTATTTTCATATTATTGAAGCACATTTTTCTTATTGATATCAACCATGTCGATCAGATTTTTGAAATTCTACTCACAAAAGTGGAAAAATTACGTTTTATGCGAATTTTCAAATTCTCTTAGGAGGTGGGTAAAATATGATGAAAAGTTCAATAAAATTTTATATATCTAATATTGTTACAAAATTTCTCCAATGAATTATATTTAACATATATAAGTATTATGTATATATTTTGACCTAAAAATAAATTTTAATAAAATAAATAATTATTTAAATGAAAAATTGGTTTTAAGCAATAACACAATGTTTTTCACTATTTATCAAAAATTGAAAGTTTTCAGAAACATACAAAAAATTCACCCGAATCTATTTTTGATATTCCTAATTCAAAAATGAATTCTATTTTTCCAAATTCAAAACATAGAAATTACGTTTATTAATTTAAAATTAATTCCCATTGTCAAAACCAAAAAGTGTATTTTTAAGAAATATTAAGTACCAAAAGATTGACACTTGTTTATGTCCAATTTCAACGTGAAATTACTTCCAATGACCAAAATTGGATTAAATGGTAAAAATATAATCTAATTATACTATCAAACTATTCATATGTGTAGTTTAACACTATAAATTATTTTGATTAAAAAAGTTGTTTTCAGTTGAAATTTATTATTTTTCACTATTCACCCAAATATGAAAGTTATCAGAAAAACACCAAAAATTTATCAAAACTAAAATTTTATGTCTTAATTATAAAGGAGAAGTTTATTTTGTGAAATTTAATATATAAATATTTCAAATATTTGATTTAAGAAGGGTTCTCAACTAAAAGGTGGTAAAATTTCATTTTAAAATAAATACTTCTTTTATCTAAAAAAATAAATCTGTTCTTATATTATGCATAAGAAACTCATAACATGGATTTTAAAATTATAAGGATTATATAAAATTCAAAATTCAGTTAATATTATTCATAACCACTTTTGAACGGCTAGTTTGGTAAGTCGTGGTGTGCTTGAACTCAGTGTTGTGTATAATGTAGGTTATTGAATTACATTAAAGAAATAAAGTACTATTAAATCTTGGGGTGTTAAATGAAATGTTGGTCATACATTAAAACCTAATTGTTTTATTTAATTTCCAAGGTTCATGTTAATTTAGTAAAATACAATGCACTTAAGATTAGTAATTTAAACAGTTACCACTCTTAATTAAATATTAATCCTGCCAATTATTTTATTACTAAGAATATAAGTAGGTTAATATTACCAAACATTAGTGTTATGAATCTGATATTGGGATCCATTTATCTTAATTCAACTTATAAAAAAACAAGACTAACCTTTAATGCATTATGAAAAATGGTATTTTTAGAAAAAATCCATTTTTTGTCATTAAGTGTTCTTTTTATTATTTTACATTGATTACCGATTATATGACTGTTATTTATATTATATATATGTTGAACCATAAAATTAGAGCTATAATTTAAAATTAATTCATTTAATTTTAAAAGTACATAATATTTTGAAAAGTATTTTTCTTTTAAAAATAATCATATTACTAGGGAAACTAATATTTACCCAAGGTAACACAATATTCATATATAAAGATAAATTGACCCTTATTATATAATTTAGATCTAGTAATTATAAATTTAAAATCTGATTCACTAGATTCAATTGATAAAAACTAGTTTTAAAATACTAATTTATATTGAACTGAAAATAATTTTCGAGAAATTTTTTTTTATATTCAAGTGATGTTACAAAATCAATAATATATCAAAAATTATATTTTTCACTAGTCCAGTAAAAATAAATTATTTCAGAAAAAAATTACATAAATCTAAATTAACCTAATATGATTATGATAAATCAAAATATTATTTTAATTTTTCAAAATTAAATTTTTATTATTTTTGAATTCAATATTTAAATTAAATACTATAAAATAATGGAAGACTATTCATATTGATTAATAGAACTTTTTTAATGATAACTATTTATTATTATTATTTATTGTTAATTAATATATATATATATATATATATATATATTTGATGATAATTTATTTTTTATGTCTATTCATATAAAAGATATATAGTTTCATTTTATTATCAGAATACAAAAATGTTTTTAAGCTTAAAATGAATTTTATATTAAGATTCCCATTCAATTATATAGATTAAAAATATATATTGATATCATACTAATTTATACTCAGAAAACAACTTATAAACTCTATATAAGATATAAGGGTAAGATAACTGGTTGTGGCAGCCACATGTGTTGATTCTGCCAACATGATCTTTACAATGAGTTATACAAGCTTAAGATTTTTCCTACAATGAATTTATCCCAAGTCATATTTTCTTGAGTTTGGATTCGGCACGGTCTAGGGTAAGCCCTTGTAAATCTACCTCCCTTATGAGCTTAGAAAAATGGGATTTATATGGAATAATTCTACTTCGGGATTCCATTTCCTCCTACTTTATTTGTTTATTTTGTATATGGTTAATTCAATTTATTCTTAAAAAATTAATAGATAAGTTTTAAAGATCATATTTAATATTAAAAATTCATCAAAAATTTTCTTTTATTTCAATTTTTTTAGTCTTTGATACACACTATTTAATATATGTTATATTTAAGTAGAAAATAAAGTGAAATATTGTGTCTTTTCATAACGATAACTCATTTTCATGCTCATATGATGAAGGTGATTCATGGAATTTAGATTCATGTGATGAGATTCCTCAATTTGTAAAGAAGTTTATGAAATTATATTATAAGAGAATAATATTCAAGAAATAATTTAACAAGAATAATTTTTTTGATGAAAATAAAAAAGAAGTAACAAGTTGTGAGTGTAATAAGCTTAGGAATATAAAGTTTGATTACCCTTATCATAAGGAGAATAAAATGTATAAAGATGTATATGAAGAGTTAAAAGTATAATAAGTTTAATAAAGTAATAAATGGTACATGGAGTGCCTAAGTGGAATCCATCGATGAATCCAATTCTAACCCTAAAGTTTAAGTATTTAATCAAAAGAAAAATAGGTTCTTCATGGAAAAATCCAATTTGGTAACTCCTATTTATCATTATTCCTCTAAATTTAAATCTGAAAACTTTTATTTTAATGAGTTAAATGAACACCAGACTATGTTAAATTATAAATATGAATCATTAAAAAATAACAAGTCACTTAATAAATATCACAATTTTTTATCAAAAGAAAAATATTCAGTGGCCTAATATATTTTATAATTACAACCCCGTTTAAATAAATATACTTCTAGTTATGCAATCCATCGAAAAAATAAAATACCTAGTGGTTAAATTATAATATTTATAAGTTTTTGATACTATTTTTACTAAGGGTGAGAATAATCTAAATCAAACCCTTGATAATAAAAAATCACATAAACAAAAATACAACATAGGAGGTATGGGGGAAACCCCCAAACTATATAATAATTATTTTGTAAATAGTTTCAAAAATAAAAAATGTATAATATAATTCTTTCCACTATGGAATAAATTTAAATTTTAAAAATTTTTACTTCCTAAGGTATCCTTTGATATGTGGAATAAATAAATCACTTTTGTAAATTTATCTAATTTTAATTCTCATAATTATAGAATGTTTGGAAACTATAATCATATTTTGGTTCTTAAATCTTATTTAGCGAACACTTCTACACCAAATTGAATATGAGTACCAAAAAATACTTATTTAATTTGTTTTTAGGAAAAAATACATGATATCAACAATGAAAATGGTTTACGAATAATGGATGTTCAGGAATAATACGTAACGATGTTTCTCACCTCTACCCAGTATCTAAAACCAATGGAGGCTATGATAATTTTTTTATAATTCCAAAGGACATATTATTGGACTGAAAACATTTGGATATCAAAATCCAAACCTCATAAATAATGAACTTTATATTTAAGGCTTATAGAAAATCCTAATTAGCATTTCTCAACATTTTAATGATGATTTGTTTTTTTAATTTTAAATAATTTATTTTCAGATTTCAATGATAAATTGATTAATTTCAAAGCACAAAGAATAAAAAAAATTTACACTCTAGATCATTATTCTTTGTGTAAAAAATGTGAAATATTTTAATAATAAAATTATGCAATCTTATATTTTTCATATAAGACTTTGAGACTGTAATGTATTTTCTGTATGATAATTATCTATGAAAAAATTGATTTTATATTTTAATCTATATAAATTGGAAAAAAAAGAAACCATGTGATGCATGAAAAATGGTTAAGAAACACAATTCATCCTTCAAACAAATAAAAGAGGTTTTATCTACCCGATAACTAGAAATTATTTATATAGATTTTTTTGTTCCTTTTAGAAATGAAAACCTAAGTGGAATTGATTTTGTTTATGTTTTAGTTGATTATTTTTCTTGATTTACATTTGTTTTTTTTATTAAGAATTAAGTGAGAGGATTTTTTAATTTTTATAAACTTATGAAATTTAGTACATAATGAAATGGTTGATAAAATTGTTAATTTAAGAATTGAATATGTGATAGAGTTTGAGAATCATGAATTTAATTAAATTTTCTCAAAACCTGGTGTTAAATTAATCTTCTCTTCTTGAAGGAAAACTCAATAGAATTGTGACATTAAAATAAGGAATATGCCCTTGAAAGAGATTGTTATAACAATGTTTTTGGAATATATCATACCAAATGATTTTTGGGAAGAAGCTATTAACATAGTATACATTATCAACTGTCGAACAAATTACATTACAACCAGTAGTTTTTTGTTTAAGTTTTACATATGAAACACATACTTATGGATTTTAGATTCAAGTTTAACCATTTTCTAATCAAATGTGATAAAAATTATTCTATTAAAATTTTAAAATGTATAATAGGCCATTAAATTACCAAACATCTTGATTTAAGGAATCATTTCTCAAAGTATGGATCACAAAAGGTGACATCTCTTTAGAATTTATTTTTATTGATAAACATTTTGGAGAGATATTCTTAGATCTGTTACTAGAGGATAGATTTGATTTTTGTAATAGTGAATTAGGAATGTTCTAATGCATTTAAACATATTATTATTTTACTAGGTAATTATTTTTATCTTCTTTCTATATGTTTCTACTATTTCAATTTTCTCTCATTCATTTAAACTATAGAGTACTTCTTTAATCATATCAATGTTTAATAATTTAATGACACATCACCTAAACTTAGTAGAAGTATTTCTCTTGTTTCTGTAATATATTAGAATTAAAATGGTATATTAGCTCAAAATACATCCTTTTTGAACCTCAATGATTTCTATTTTCCTTACTCCAATCCAAATCATTAACCCTTTCCCTATATAAATCTTGAATCCATCATGAAAATTATAAATTCATTGATTACTGATTATTGATATATGGGAAGCTCTAAGGGAGATTTGACTAGTAGAAATATCGAAAAGTGTTTCTTGGATGAGTTATAGATCTTCATTGGATGTATAATATGAATATCATTATAAAAAGAGTTCACATTTTTCAATAGTGGGAATGGATTTTTGATGAAAAAAAATAATGGATCTATGTTTTAAAAAAAGTAGAGTTTTATAAAAACCCAATATTTCATTTTTTTTGAGCATTGAAATTTTGAATAGATGAAATTTAATGGAAATTAATTTACTATTTCATCTCAGTTGAAAACCAATGTTTTCGATTTCCATTATAAAAGTAGGTACCTATATAGTAATTATATGATTTTAAATAATGAAATTATTAATATGGGTTTGATGGAATCCATGTTCGGATGTCTTGAAATTGAGAAGAAGTTTCAAAATGAATTAGAGCCATACTAAAGGGTCTTCAAAAATTCAGTCAAACCAGAATATCTTAGAGAGAATGGATTTTGATAAAGCTATTTTTAGGAAAACATTTCATTGTACATAATGGATATATTTACTATTCAATATGATTTTTATAACATAATGGATATATTTACTATTCAATATGATTTTTTATTATCCTTAAACATGTTAATATGGGTAGTTAATCTATGTGCATAGAGGAAGTGGAATAATTAAAATCATAGTTGAATGATTTGAATGATTGATTAGTATATAATTCTAGGATAGAATAGATTAAGTGAAATATAATGTCCTAATCTAGATTGATTAAGAATTTTCAATGAGATTTGACAAGGGAATCAACAAATATTTTGGAAGGGGTGATATCTTTAAGGACTATTTTTCATTATTAAAGGATAATTACACTACGAAGTAATATTTTGAGGATTTTCAAGAATAATTTGGTGGTATGTAAGATTTTTATTTTTTTAAAATATTATGTCATTATCTAAAGAGAATTGTGACATCTAAATTAGAATTCATCAAAATAATTTATATATCGCCACAAAATATAATCACTAAATTTATTTTAAATCAGTTAAAAGGGTTAAAAAGATCCCAATATGTTATATTCAGATGAGTTCCACCTATTTCATCTCGTATTTCAAATACAGTCTTATAATAAATTGAAAATATAAGGGTTTTTTTAAGTTGGTTTCTCTTATGTCTATTAAGTAAATGAAAAGGTTTAATCTATAAAATATAAAGTGATATCAATAAATACCTGAATATAGTTTTCATATGAAATATTTCATAAAATCAAGTAAAACGTTGATAATAATGTATATCTAGTTTAGTTGTTGAAAGGATGATAAAGAACATTTGGTACATAGATTATGGAAATAAGGACTCGAAGGGGGTGGTTGAATACTCCTTTCCAAATTTTGAAACAAATTTTAATGATTATAGTATATTTAAACCATATAGTGTAGGTGTAGTGTTATAGAATTCAAAGAAAATGTAGTAGAAATTATGAAAGATATGAAAAAATATAGTAGTTTGGTTCATATATAACCTATGTATACTCTTCAATCCCCCCCCCCTCCTTTACTGGATTGGTACTAAAAAATAATAAATTGTTTATAGGTATAGACTAAAATAATTAATTTATAGAAAAAAACATCTATTACCATTTTGGGAACATGAATAACCAAATATATTCTAATGATAGAAAAAACCTATTAATCCCTTTAATACATGAGAAATAATAACCCAAGTGATCCTAATTTTAGGTCACGCGAGCAAAACCAAAACTATATTTTTATTTTTGGTATAACTATGTGTGAAATTATAGAATAAAGATGATTTTTAATAAAACAAAAATAATATTAGAATATGTCAAAAAATAAATCTATTTATAACAAATGATCATCAAACCTTCTCTGCATTAATTATCAGTGTAAAATCGGAAAAACAATAATGTCTCAACAAATTGAAGGAGATAAAAAATGTATCTTGATAAAGTTTCACCACTTTAAGGAATTAATAATTACATCAAAATCGATTACCTTGATACCATTTTGTAGAAAAACTAGAAAAATCTAGATATCCTAAAAACCAATGATGATTCTCCATACATGTGATTATCTAGATACACTTAGCGATAAAAAATGGTAATAAATAACTAAAACAAGGAAATATATTACAATTACCTCAATTTAAACACTACGAGAAAAATGAAATGCTTATCTATACACAAAAAAACATGAAAAAATTCTCAAAATGGAATTAAATAATATAATATATTAAACAGATAATCATATTTTTAATTTCCATTTTAATCTAATCATGTCATTGGAAAGATAATTAAAAGAATAATTATTTAAATTCATTATACTTTGGGATCAGTAGAAATTCATGACTCCTTTCAATCCATGTATCACTAGTCTTTATATTCAAAGATATATATATTTATAAGGTGCATATAATGAGTCAATGTGAATGTGAAACCAAAAAAATATTGTAAAATATTATACTTCATACAGTGTGAATATGAAAAAGAGGTTAAAAAGATGAAATGATATTTCTATCGAACGTGATTATGCATATTATGTGAAAATATAAGATGTAGATTATTGGGTTTCATACATTATTTCTGTTATGGAAGCCTCAACACGAATAAAAAAGGTTCGTATTTCATTTAGAGGATGATCAATCTTGTCATGCACACGATTTTTAGGTTTTCTGAATTTTTTATGGGAAAGAAGAGTGGATTTCAAGTTGAATTGAACAACCAGAAAAAGATTTCAAAGATGAATTATAGTTTTATTTGAAATGTGTTTGTAGTATGTGAAATGAAAGTAATATAATAGGATAACTCTACTAGTTTTTCTACAGCTTTTCTATAATTATATAAGAAGAATACGCTTCTAGATGGTAGAAAAATCCTTCGAGCTAGCTACATCACATGTTGCATCCCCTTTGTTTGACTCTCCAATAATTAGGTCGCTCCTCTGTACAGACCCCACACTAGCCTTCATATATGTATATAACATACTTAATTTGTAAAATTAACTGAATTTATCCTCATAAATTATTATTTTTGGACAAAAGGAGGAATATTCCTTGATACAGGTTGGTCACTAATAGAAAAACTAACATTTTCCCCTCCTTAATTGTCGCCATGTCCTCATGGTGAGGATCTGGAAACTGGGAAAGGAGTTTCACTGAATCCTCCCATGTGGACTCCTCAGTTGGTTTACTCTACCATTTAAGAATCCAAAGACCATTATAATGACCAATTTCTATTTTTTTTACATCAAGGTTATCTATAGGGACAAGCAGTGGGGATAATTCTATCTCATAAAAATCAGGAAGGGATATCTGAATAGGTGCAATACCTACAAATCATTTTAATTGAAAAATATGAAAAAGGATGTATCCTTGTATTTCCTATAAATTTACACCTATAAGTAGCAAGTCCCAAATAGTTTTTGACCAAATATGGTGTATATTAATGCGCATCTTACTTTGGACATAATTTTTTAGATTTTTATGTCTGGATATTTTGTTGAATTTTAAGAAATACCAAATCAATAATCTCAAAATTTTCCATTCATCTATGTTTATTGGAAAACTGAGACATTAGTTGTTGAGAATGGTGGAGGTTTCCTTGAAGCTGTTCTATGACATCATCTCTATCCACAAGTATATCATTAACTCTTTCTACTATTGTATCCCCTTTAACATATCATAGATATAAAGGAGTATTTCAGCCATACACAACCTCTAAATGTGTAATCTTGGAAGATACATGGGAGGTGATATTATAAAAATATTCTACCCATGGTATCTATTTAGACAATGATCGAGGTCACCCTAAATAAAAACCTAACAAGTATGTTCCCAAACACCTATTAATGAATTTTTCTTTCCATCCATTTGAGTATAGTAGGATAAACTCATTCTAAAAGTTGTACATTTTAGATGAAAAAGTTACTTCCAAAAATTTCTTACAAAATGATCAGTAAGAATATAATAAAGTATAACATTCAATAAGACAATCTCTTTGATAAAAAATTCTACTAACCCTTTAGCCGTGCAAGGATGTTGTTGAAAATGGAAATGTGAATACTTTGACAACTGGTATATAATAACTAAAACCACATCTTATCCCATTGATTTAGGAAATCAAGAGAGAAAATACATTGAAATATCATCCCAAACTAGTTTGGGTATGTGAAGTGGATGTAATAATATTGCAGGTGACATGGAAACTTACTATTAACATTGAAAAGTATCACACTCTTAAACAAATTGTGCAATAAATTTATTCATAACTTTCCAAAAAAATCCCTCTGCCAATATTTTATAGGATTTCAAAAATCATGCATGTCCTCCCACAACAGAAGTCTGATGGTACAGAAAAAACCTAGGAATCAAGCTATAGATTAGTGAAAGCACTATTTTATGCTTAAAATAAAACATCCCGTTTTTGAAAACATAATATGTCCCAGAATATATTTTTAAAATGAGTGATATATTTATTTCAGAAAGATCTGTATCTTTCCCTAGTTCATTATATATGGTATATTCTTCTAATAAGAAGGTTAAAAAATAGTAGAACCTAAATTTTTTTCATCTCCGTCTTCTAATTTCTCTAAAACCCACAATGTCCAAGAATTAGTTGCCTGATTTGTCTTTCCCAGTTTGTAAACAACTAAAAATTCTAACCCAAGTAATTTTGATTTCCAGTTCTATTGATTAGTTGTATGAAAATGTTGGCATGTAGATGTTTACGTGCCTTATGGTCTGTGTATATGGTAAAATGATTCTCAATTAGGTACTACCTCTAATGAACTACAACCAAAACAAGTGGCATCAATTGTTTTTCATATACAAACTTATAATGGTGAGTTTTAGATAGTTACTTTTATGAATAATCTATGGGTAGAACATTTTACATCAAAACTACTCCAATGCATGTCCCATATACATAAATTACACAAAAGATTCTTCTAATAATTTGGTAAATCTATGTTTGGGGTTGAAACTGAACAATTTTTTAGCTTCACAAATGCTTTTAATCTTCAAAATACCAGTGAAATCTATTTTTATTAGTATATTATGTGACTATATTTTCAAATTTTTTATATTCAAGTACATATTTTCTATATTACCCAATAAGACCCAAAAGACCTCATAACGCTTTAAGATTTTGTGGTCTCACCTGACACAAAAAACATTCAATATTTTTAGGATCCATTTTCATAACTTCAAAATAAATTTTATGCCCCAAATATTTTATTTTTGGTTCAAAAAAAGAGCACTTATTATTATTATCATGGAACTACTTTTTTAGAAACAAATAGAAAACTGTTTCTAGGTTTTTTATGCTCTGCCCATGTTCTACTATAAACCAATATATCATCAAAAAATACCAATACATACCTATGAAACAACTCCTTAAATACTTTATTCATAGTAGATTGAAAATTTTCCAGAGTGTTCATGAGTCTAAAAGTCATTACACGATATTCATTATTTCCTTAATGAGTTATGAATGAATTCTTTCTCTCATCCCCATCCCTTACATGTTTCTAGTAGAATCTAGAATTTAAATATATTTAGGTAAAATAATAATAACCACATATTTCATCCAAAAGTTCATCTATAATTAGAATTAGATAATTGTTTAGGATCATAAGCTTGTTTAAAGCCTAGAATTCCATACACATGGACCACCCACCATCCTTATTTTTAACCAAAATTATTGGGATTGCATAGGGACTACATCTATTTCAAATGAAACCACTTACCATCAATTATTCCACTTAGTTTTCTACCTCATTTTTTATGTAGTGAGAAATCTTATAAGTTTGTATGTTCACTAGTTTTTATAATTCCCTATATTTTACATACATTGATATTACATTAAATTTTAATAATATTTAGTAAAAAATGTAACAATTCCATGACAATACCGTATAGGTATAGTGTCTATAGAAACTGGGAAACACAGACAACTAGTTTGTAAGACGTATTCATTATCTCCAAATTATTTCATCATAACTAGACCCCTTTTGACATATATTACTTAATACACTTCTTCATGACCTAGGGAAAAGAAATATATGGATGGGTGAGCTCAGATTCATAGAAAGGGTAAAAAATGGAGATATCAATCATATCATAATCATAAGACATACAAACATAACATTTGAAAATATTATCCTGCCAATAAAAGATCGCGATATCATGCCATCAGATAAACCATGGATGTTCATAAAAATAAATGAATATAAACACAAGTCATAAAAAAAAAGACATAAAATTTTGTGGAATAAACATAAGCATAGAAAATCATTTCATTTTAGTTAAGGCTCCCTGTCAAGACCATCATTGCGGACAAAGTCCATTACTCAACCTAGTTCATTCCTTGTTTCATCCCTCTATTACTAAACTGAGATCATTTCTCGTTCCAGCCATATTTATCTCATGATATATAAATATTTACTCAATGTATTGGAGGGAAATTTAGGTCCCACCTATATCACAATGAAATAATTCTTTCATGTTCCATAAAAACCTAAATCATTCATCATAGAATAACCCAAGGAAAAAATATGCTTCTTAAACATCATTCCATCATAATCTATATAAAACAAATGGATTTCATAAAAACCATTCCATAATAAAAAAAATCAAACCAGAGTAATAATAAGGATAGAAACATAACCCTATTTTAATAATGTTATCTTAGATGGAAAATAATTTTTATAAAACATTTGATTTTATTTATTAAAGAAAATATACTTTCTTCTTCAAAATCATTTTCTTTTTTTCAAAATGTCATGCAATTTTTAAAGAAAACAAATTAATTTAAAATAAACATGAAATATTTTAGGGTTATATTTATGTAAATAGGGTTCTGTGAAGATTTAAAAAATATTTTCATGCAGTATAAGTTAAAAAAACATTATCCTCAAACTTTTTTTTGGAAAAGTCAAAAAGTACCTCATATTAAAAAACTAAAAAATATTCCTTTCATACCATTTAAAAAATTAAACAATGGGTAAATTTGACATATATTTTTTCTATAAGAATATAAATAGTATTAAATATTTTTGAAACATGGACGTGGATGATAAATATATCCTAGTAAATACTTACGTATAAACAATCTCAGATAAAAATGAGATTGTGAAATTATCCCTTACCTTAGGTCTGATTTCCTTTGTATGTATCCTAACTTGCTATATAATGATTTAAATAATTTCCTTTACTTATTTCATAATAATAGACTTTTTTATGATATCATATATTTATATATTATCAACCTTTTGTTAATAACATTTTATTATTACCTCTTATCTAGGTATTAACTGCTTCATTTTCTTATGCATGTTTTGTCAAATAAGTTATGGTTCTCCTTAATAGGTCATATTTATGTCTTTCAAAAACTATATTAACATTATATATATCATATTTATTCGTTTTTACTTTTATATAATCATGCTTTAATGAAGATGATTTATAATGAATCACATCACATCGTGGAGATGGTAGACCGTACATACGCACGAGCAACGATATCATTCCCCTAATTGTGGAATGGTATTGAAGTGAATGATGTATTAAATTTCAGAATAAATATTATATTATAATAATCATATATATTTATTATTTTCATAATTATACCCATCCATGTATGGTGGTGGTTAAAAATAGCTTACACCACAATGTGGAGATGATAAGTCGTATGTACGCACACATGGTGATTTCATTTTTTGTATGATGAATAGAAGATAGAATATGGTTGTTACATAATTATAATAAAATATAATTATATAATTTATGCTGGTGTTATTAATTTATAATTAAACAACTCATGAAGAGTAAGTATAAGAAGAATGAAGTTTGAAAGAATCGGTAGAGGATATTACCTCTTATTTGACGTGCTTCCTAAAAATTTAATCTTAGAGGACTAGAGTAGGTATTTTAAGAAGACCATAAACTCTAAAATTTTACTAGGGAAGTTTATATTGGAAACTGGTAGGTGATGGAAAATATTTAAGGATCAAAGTGAAGTTAAGAGATGAGGGAGGAGGTCCCCTTTTATAACTAAAGTGAGGGGAACTTTTGGGAACTCCAAAAATATTAATTTATAATAAAATCAAACCTCATAAAAAACCACCAAAATTACCCAACATATATGATGAGAATATATAAGGTTGAAATATCATCAAAAAATAGTTTATTGACATGTATTTCTATCAATTTATACATTATCATTTTAATTAACACTTAGTTATCTTATTTAGTTTTTAACCAGGGTAACAAATATTTCAATATTAAAAGTGTTACATTTTACTTAAATATTATCAATTATACCATAAATAAATAACTTAGAACATTTTGGACCATATAATAATTATTATATATTTTTTAAAAATGTTTTTTTCTGTTTTTAAATAATATAATAATACATTATTTTTATAGACAATTGATAGTGTCAATTTTGACATTATTCAATTCATTGATTTTTAAAAATATTAATATAACAATAAAACTTATAAAAAAATATTTTATTATATTTATATGAGGTCAATTGAATTTACAAAATTCATTAGACATATTAATTATCCCAAATTGTATTTACTTTAATATTTTTAATTACATTTATTTTCTATCACTATTAATAAAATAATTATTACATCAATTTTGTGGCATTATTTATTATACTTTTTTTGAATAAAAATTTAAATTAAATACTAGGATGAATATAAACCTACTATATTTAATAATAATATATGTAGTCTAATTTATCTTCTGGAAAATCCAACATTTTAAATGGTATAGTTATTAAATTATTAATGTGAAAATTTTAACATCACATTAAATAAAATAATATAAGTTTCATAGTGTCTTATATAAGGATCCAAATGGTCACTAAATAAACCCTCAGATGTTTATGGTTGAGATAAACTCTACTAATAAGATTTGGTCTTGTCTTTGGGTCATTTGATGGTTAATAAAATTTTAATAAAAATTATTTTATTGATTTCTCATCAATTAATTATTTTTTACATCATCAAAGTATAAGCCTTTAAGGTAATTATTTATTTCCTAAAAATGAAATATAAATTAACATGATAAACAAAAAAATTTTAGATTTAAATTGAGTACATATAATTTAATTTATCTTCTATCTGATCTTATATAAAAAATGACTTATTTATTAAAATTTGAGTGAGACTTATTTAACTTTTCTTGTAATAAAATATATTACTTGTCCTAATCTCATTCAAGTGGATTCTAAAGGACACCATTTTGACCCAAGGATTATTTAGGTTGAACAAAACACATTCAATGATCTTAATATGAGTGTTAGGGTAATTTTATTATAGTATTCTCACTCTTAATTACTCAATTTACCCTTTTACTATGTTAATAAAAATTAATGAAGTTACTATTTATAATCCCCAAAATTAAAATAAATATATTTACATAATTTTTACATAGTGATTCAAAATATGGAATCCATTTTTCAAAATTCAGTAGACATATGTTAGAGTAATTAGTTTAAAATCATTCCCATTGTGAGAAAGAGAGAACGAGTTTTTAAAAGTTAAAACATTACCAAAGATTGAAATGTTCCTACATATAAATTCAATGTAAAATTAAAGCTAATGACATAAATTATATTTAACGATAAAAATATAGTCTACTTATACTTTAAAACATTTAAATATTATAATTTATCCATATAAATTGTTTCGATGAAAATTTTGTTTTTAATTAAAATTTAGTGTGTTTTTACTATTCATCACAAATTGAAAGTTATCAAAAAAATATTAAAATTTATTCCAAAGTAAAATATTATATCCCACTACCCAAGAACAAGTTTTTTACATATAAAAATTCTTAATATGTCGGAATCATAATTTAAAAAGGGATCTCCATTAAAAGGTCATAAAATTCCCCTTCTAAAAATATAAATTTTTATACATCAAATTGGGTTTATTCATACCTGATGAGAAAAATATATATTTGATGAATATCAAAAATATTTTATTAGTTATATAAAAAATATATTTTATTAATTTAATTTAGTAATAGTAATTGACTCAATTTATTAGTACAAAAAAATAAAATATATAATTGATTTATATTTTTCATAAATAATTGGTAGCAAATGACTTCACCATACATTTTCATAAGTTAATTATAATTATTCCCACTAACTGAATGACTCGGTTAAAATGGTAATTTTATAATAAAGTCATCTCATGGTTTGTTTAAACTCATTATTTAATGAAATGAAATCTATTAAATAATTAAAATTATTTAGAGAAAATATTTCAAAAAAACAACCGGTTGTTACATTCTACCCCATTAAATTGAATTTCACCCTCAAAATTCATCAATCAGATAAAAATAGATGAAAATATCTCTCCCTCATCATATCCTCAAGTTCCCACATAGATTCCCAAAATTGGTGGTTATTCACGAAATTTTAACCAAGCGATTGGTCTTGTTTCATAGAACTTATTCACTATGATCCAGAATCTCTATATGTTGTTCTTCACAAGAAAGATCTTACTATAGCAATACAAATTCTTAGTTTAGTAAATATGATGGGTCAGGTATATACTTCCCCTGAAGAGATACATAGAATACATCATGAACTTTATAGATATTCATTGGAAGCGCAAATCGGTAAGCTACCTTCCCAAAACGATCCATAATTTCAAAAGGACAGATATACCTAGGGATCAGTTTTCCCTTATTTCCAAATTACTCTCTTATAAGGATATATTCCTAGAAACACTATATCACCCACTTAAAACTCTAGATATTTTCTTTGTTTGTCATCATAACTTTTTTGTCGACTCTAAGATGATATTATGTTTTGTTGAATATATCTGACTTTTTCTGCCTTTTCATCAACAAGATTAGGTCATAATGGCTTTCTTTCCAGAACATCATCTTAGAAAGTTAGGGTTATGCACTCCTTTCCAAATATGGTTTCCTAAAGATCCATCTAAATATTGTATTGAAAGCTATTATTATAAGAAAATTCCACCCAAGTTAAGTGTTGATCCCTATAACATTTTAATTCTATAGATAAATCTCTCAACATGTCTTCTAGAGTTTTAATTGTCTTCTTATACTGACAAGATATATGAGGATGATAAGAAGTGATGAAAAATAAATCTATATCCAGAGCCTACTGAAGACTTCTCCTGAAATTTGAGGTAAACCTTAGATCCCAATCAGATACAATGGAAAGTGGTACTCCATGAAATATTACCACTTCCTTTACATATATCCGAGCAAGCTGGTTAAGGGGGAAATCCTCTCTAATATAAATGAAGTGTGTCAAATTTATAAGGTGATCAACTATAACCCATATATAATTATGGAATTTATATGTTTTGGGAAGTCTGATGTCATATTCCATAGTGAGGTGTTTCCATTTCTATTATGGTATGGGTAATGATTGAAACATCCCCTTAGACTTATGTCTTTCACCCTTAAACTATTGAAAAACCAATCACTGAGAGACATATTCAGTAACCACTCTTTTAATTCCATCCCACCTGTAATACCTTTTGAGGTCCATTTACATATTTGTGCTTTCATGGTGAATAGAGAATGAAGAACTATGAGTCTCATACAATAGATCAATCATTAATTCTGGTATGGGAGGTATACAAACATGATTCTTGAACCTCATTATTCCATTAGAATCATGGTTGAATTCAGGGACATTTACCACCTTTATTTATAGCTCTATATATACCTTTCTAACCTCCTTAATCTTAACTTATATATATGGTTGAAAATTCATTTAATAAATATTATATTTCACCAATTCCTTTAATATTTAAAGATCCATCCTTTTAAAATCTGTAAATATTAGATTTTTTGTGATCCTGATAATGTATAGGATAGCATAGTCCATTCGAGTCAAAGCATCATCAACCTTGTTCTCTTTCTTAGGGTGGTACTATTTTGAGAATTCATAATCTTTAATCAACTCCATCCATCTTTTTTATTCATATTCGTCTCTTTTTTTTGAAAATATACTTTAAACATTAATGATCAGTATAGATAGAACACAATTCACCATACAGATAATACCTCCATATCATTAGTGCATTGATTACCATAGCTAACTCCAAATCATGATTTGTATATTTTTTATCATGGATGTTCAATTTTCACGAGGCATAATCTATCACCATATCATTTTGCATGAGAAAACATCCTTACCCCTTTTCGGATGCATCACTATAGATCACAAACATTTATCCACACCAAAGTAGTGTGAGAACAGGTGCACTGGCTAACCTTATTTGAGATCTTTGAAATTCTATTCTCATTTCTTAATCCACATGAACTTAGCTCTTTTCTGAATCAACATGGTGAGTGGATTATATAATCATGATAAATATTCTACAAAATTCAGATAATATACAAGAAAACATCATATCATAGTTGCCATTTTTGTTCTCAATGAACTTTCAATAAGTTTTATTTTTGTTGGATCCATAGATATCTCCTCTCTTGAGATTATGTGACACTAAAATGAAAATTTCTGAATCCAAAATTCACAATTGGTAAATTTTTCATAAAGTTTTTCCTTTCTTATGGTATTTAGTACAATTATCACGTGATATTTATGTTCTTTCTTTATTTTTGATTGGACAAGAATGTCATATATAAATATTACCACAAACCAATCAAGATAGTCTATATAGACTCTATTAATTAGATCCATGAAGACAATAGGGGAATTAGTAAGACCAAGAGGCATCACTATAAATTCATAGTTTCCATACCTTGGAAAGAATGTCATATTTAGTATATCCTCCTTCTTAACCCTTAATTAATGATATCCTAAATGAATATCAGTCTTGGAAAGTTATTAAGCTCTGTGTAGTTGGTCTAATAATTAATCAATGAGGGGTAGATGATATTTTTTTATATTGATATTGTTATGTTCTAGATAAGCAATGTAGAGTCTCATTGATCCATATTTCATCTTAACAAATAGTATAGGTGCACCCTAAGGCGACACACTAGGTCATATAAATCCCTTATCAAGACTCTCTTGGAGTTTCTTCTTCAATTCCTAAAACTCAATTGGGTCTATTCTATAAGCTAAATTTGAAATAGGAATAGCACCCGGTGTGAGTTCTTTTGAAAACTCAACTTCACAATTTCGTGCAAGACCTGGTAATTCCTTTGGAAAGACATCATAAAACTCTCATATAATGGGTGTATTTGTAATTATGAGTTTCTCCCCAACCATTGGAAATAAATAACCTTCATTTATAGGAATCAATACCCATAATATGGATGAAATTTTCCATGGAAGGTAATAATTATCCTTTCATCGATATATGATCATAGATTGATCTAGAATTTAAATTATGACTTCCCTTCCTTGTGAATTGATATGAGCACCATATATATAATGCCAATACATTCAAAGAATCACATCAAATTCCATTATAGGAATGATCACAGGACTTGAATGAAGAACATTCCCAAAAACTTCAACCAGAGAAGAATTATAAACTTTTGATGCGACTCTTTTTCCATTAGGAGTTGTCATAACTAACTCAACATCTAATAGCTGAGATAATATGATTATACCCATAAAAAATTATTTAGAAATAACAAATTAATTTGATCCATAGTCAAATAAAACATTATCTAAATTTGAGTGGTTGGTAAGTATTCCTTTCACCAATTCATTATCATAATCCACATCACTGATAGTGATTTCATGTGAATTTCCCTTTTCATTATCCTTAAGAGTTTGTTAACGCCGATCATCATCAATAACCATTGGATTAGGGAATTGATTGGAATAATTCCCCATTTCCTTACAATTTTAACACTGAAGTGTAAGAGGTGCATTATTTGAATCTGTTTCTATATTCATATCATTATAAAACTTTTTCCCATCACTTCAGCATTCAACTTCCCCAATGACCTTCTTTTCCACACTTAAAACATTTACTAGTACCTTTAATAATTTTTTTCTGATGTTTCTTTCCACACATTGAGCATGAGGGAAACTCATCTTCTTTTCTGTGTGGTCTTTATATTTTCCCTTGATTTATATTTTTCTCTTATTATCAACCCCATAGGACTGATGGGTTACTCCATTCTCCATATCAACCATGAGAGAACATCAAACAATTTATCCATAGCCATTGAAGTCCCTTATGGATAATTCCCATTAGAGACTTGGTTTTAATCCATTAAAGAATCGATCAATTTTACTCTTAGGTAGGATAATAATTCTAGAAGCATACCTTTAATGTATTGTAAGATTTTCTTCATAGGTACCACAAATACAACATCCTTTTTCTTAAGTTTAAGATACTCCTTCTCCATCTTTGTTTAAAGAATATGAGGAAATAAATTTTTGAAAAATAAGTTCTTAAACTCTTCTCATTCCATGGATTAAAATTCATCTCATTGACTCATATTCTTGATAAGGTTCCACCACTGATCGGCTTCACCTTCCAAATGATAGGGTACTAAGATGACTTTATAATGTCCGGAACATTATAGAATCGAAAATGTCTTTTCAGTGGTACTGATCCATTGTTAAGTCACTAATGGAATAGAAGACCCTCTAAAAGAAGGTGGACCCTGCCTATTGATGTACTCAAGAGTATTTTGTTCCTTCATTTTCATGTTTGGAAGTCCTTAATGATATATAGCTTGAGAAAGTTGTGTGAACATAGCTACATGATTTTTTTATTCCATCTCCCATAAAACAGGGTTTCTCAAGAGTACAATCATTGTATTTCCTATCATATTTATCATTAATGTGGTTCCATCTAGTTCGATACATTGACTAAATCTAATAATGATAGAGTGACAATACTAATCAAAATGAGAAACCACATAATCAAGAATAAAATTTAAATTTAGGACACATTAGGTTCTATCATAGGTTATTCCTAATCATTTATAAAACACCAAGATTGTAACCTATACTTCAACATATCCTTTGTGTTCTTACTAAGGTTTATTCATCCTAGAATCCAAAGGATAACTATACCTTTCCTCTGATACCAAATATAACACCCCATACATTAAATATATTTATATTACATAAAATTTGATTAATATTCATTAAAAAATAGAACAAATACACTATAAGATCATATAGGTATAATGTCTTTAGAAACAGGGAAACATAAACAACTGGTTCATAAGATATCTTCATTCACTTGTTTCATCATAGATAGACCCATTTTTGATATACCTTACTTAATACCCTTCTTCTTTACATGGGGAAAAGTAACATATGCAAGGGTGATCTTAGATTCCCAATGAGAGTAAAAAAGGTAGATATCAATCATATAATAATCATAAGACATAAGAACATAACATTTGAAAATATTATCCATCATATAAAAGATGGAGATATCATGCCATGGGATAAATCATGAAAGTTAATAACAATAAATGAACATGTTCACAAAAGTCATAACATAAGGAATGAAATTTTTTGGAATACACATATACATATAAAATAATTTAATTTTAGTAAATGATCATTTCCAAGACCATCATAGTGGACAAAGTCCATTACTGAATTGAGTTCACTCCTCATTCCAACCTTGTATTACTGAACCGAGATCATTTACCATTCCATATATGTTTATCTCGGGAGATATAAATATTTACCCAATTCATTGGAGGGATATATAGGTCTCAACCATCCCATAATTAAATCATTCTTATATGTGCCACAAAAACATAAATCATTAATCATAGCCTAACCTAAGGAATAAAATGGGTTTCTTAAACATCATTCCATTATAATCCATATAAAAAAAATGTATTCCATAGATAAAAATACATCACACACACAATAATACCATAAAAATATTAGGAATATAAACATATATTTATTTAAATAATGTTATATTAGATGGAAAATAATTCTGATAAAACACTTGATATTAATTCTTGAGGAAAATTTATACATCTTCTTCAAAAACAATTTATTTTCTCAAAATTCCATGCAATTTTAAAAGAGAAGAATTTATTTTAAATTAAAATAGAAATATTGAATAGTAATATTCATGGAATGAAGTCATTATGAAGTCATAAAAATATGTTCATGTTTTATAAGTTAAAAAACAATCTACTCATAATTTTTTAGAAAAGTCAAAAAGTACATCTTATCAAATAACGACAAAACATTCAATTAAGGCCATTTTAAAAATTCACCAGTGGGTATAATTTACTTAAAAAAATTATATTATAATATAAATAGTATTATATATTTAGGAAACATGGATGTGTTTGATAAATATACCCAAGTAAATACTTATGTATAAACAATCTCAAATAAAAATGAGATTGTGAAATTATCCCTTACCTTAGGTATGATTTACTTTGTATGTATCCAAAAATCATGTATAATGATTTAATTAATTTTATTGAGTTATTTAATAATCATATTAATTTTTATGATATCATATATGATCATATTATCAACCTTTTTTAATAACATTTCATTATTATTTTTTATTCGGGTATTAACTGCTTCATTTTCTTATGCATGTTTTGTCAAATAAGTTCCAATTATCATTCATAGGTTATAGTTATAACATTAAAAAATTATATTAACTTTATATATATCAAATTTATTTATTCTATACATTTATATAATCATTATTTAATGTATATCATGTATAATGAATCACATCACATTGTAGAGACGGTAGACCGTATGTATGCATGAGCAGTGATATTATTTCCATAATTTTGGAATGGTATTGAAGTGAATGGTGGATAGTATTTTAGAATAAATATCATTTTATAATTATCAAATATAGTTATTATTTCCATCATTATTCCCATCCAATTAATATGGTGGTGAAAAATAGATTACACCTTGGCATGGAGACGGTAAACTGTACATACGCACACGTCGTGATTTGGTTTTTTGTAGGATGGATAAAAGGTGGAATATGAGTTTTTAATAATTATAATAATATCTAAGTATATAAGTGATACTAGAGTTATTAAATTCAAATGAAACTGCTCATGATGTGGATGTAGAAGAAGAATGTAGTTTGAAAGAATCGGTATAGAAGATTACCTCTTTTTCAACGTGCTTCCCCTAAATATCCTCTTAGAGCACTAGAGTTGGTATTTGAAGAAGAACAGAACTTCTAGAATTTAACTAGAAAAATTGATATGAAAAAATGGTAGGGTATTTCCAAGATTTAATGCTCAATGTGAAGTGAATATATTAAGGAGGATGTTCCCTTTTATAATTGAGGTGAGGGTAATATTTGGGATCTCTAAAAATATTAACTTATAATAAAATCAAACCTCATCCAAAAACCAGAAAAATTACCCAAATTAGAAAATGAGATTAGATCAGGTTTCAATATAATAAAACAATAAATTTTTGACAATTATTTCTATCACTTTAATTCTTATCATTTTAATTAACACATAATTATCTTATTTAATTTTTAACTATGGTAACAAGTGTTTCAATATTAAAAGAGTGTCATATTTATATATTTGATGTCAATTAGACCATAAATAAATAACATAGAACATTTTATACCATATAATAATTATTATATATTTTTAAATATGTTTTATTATTTTTAAATAATTTAATAAAATATTATTTTGATAAATAATCATTAATGTCAATTTTGAAACTTTTTAATTCATAGATTTTTAAAAATATTAATATAACAATATAAATTATAACCAACTCTTTTATTATATTTTGGGTAAGTAAAGGTATTCAATAAAATTCATTATATATATTAATTAACAAAAAATTTATTTATTGTAGCAGGCATGTTACTATTCACAGAATGGCCATTGGGACAAAAATTTGAGCTTGCAGGCTTTGTAAGAGGTTACAAGCTCATTGGGCCTTCAGGACATGTAATGGGTCTCCCTATACCTTGTTAAAAGAGGTTTTTGATTTTCTTTAATAATAAAATGAGGCTTCAGCCCCAACCTTTTAAAAAAGAAATATCACTTTTTTGTAATTATTTAATAATATTATTTTTTCAATAAAAATTACAAATAAAATTATTTGATGAATGTAAATATAATGGATTTTATAAGAATATATGTAGTCAAATTTAGCTTATGGAAAATAAAACATTTTAATTTTATTCTTATTAAATTATGAATGTGAAAACATTAACATCACTTCAAATAAAAAAAATATAAGTGTAAAAATCTCTTCTATAAGGCTTCAAATGGTAACTAACATGACCCTTGGATGGTTATGGTTGATATATACTCAACTAATAAGATCTGGAAAGTGTTTTGTCCTTTCATGGTTGTTATGATCTTAATATTTTTTTATTGATTTCTCATCGATTAATAAATTCTTACATCATCAAAGTATAAGTATTTAAGGTAATTATTTATTTCCGAAAAATTAAAAATAAATTACCATGATAATTAAAAAAATTGTCTTTGAAATAATTTTTTATAATCAAATTTATCTTCTATATAACCTAATACAAAAAATTATTTAGTTATTAAAATTTGTGTGAGATATATTTAACTTTTCTTTAACTAAAATAAATTACATGTCCAAATCTCATCCAAGTGTCTTCTAAAGGACATCGATTCAAACCAAATATTATTTTTCTAAAAAAACTCATCAAATTATATTAAGAAAAGTGTAAGGTAAATTTATAATAGTATTCTTACCCTTAATTACATGATTTACCCTTTTATCGTATTAATAAAAATTACCAAAGTTACTATTCATAATGTCCAAAAATAAAATAAAACTATTAATATAATTTGGACCTAATGATTCCAAATATGGAATCCTTTTGTAAAAATATCAAAACAAAGAAGTTGTGGTAATTTATTTCAAATTATCCCCCTTTTTAGAAAGATAGAATGAGTTTTTAAAAGTGAAAACATTGCAAAATATTGAAATGTTATTACATCTGAATTCAATGTAAAATTAATGAAAATAACATAAATTATATTGAATTATAAAAATAAATTCTATTTATACTTTAAAACCATTAAATATTATAATTTAACCATATGAATTATTTATATGAAAAAAGTTATTTTTAATTAAAATTTAGTGTATTTTTACTATTAATCAAAAATTGAATGTTGTTAGAAAAATATTAAAATTTCATCAAAAGTAAATGTTTATATCCCATTTCCAAATATTTTCTTTTCATGTTACGATTATTAATAAGTCATAATCATAATTTAAAACCAGTTCTTCATTAAATGGTGGTAAAATTTCAATTTCAAAATATTGGTTTTTATACATTAAATAAGGTTTATTCATAGACTATGAAAAAAATATCTGTTAGATGAATATAAAAAATATTTTATTAAGTATATAACATATATATTTAATTAATTTAATTTAAGAATAGTAATCCACTAAATTTATTATAATAAAAAAATACAAATATATAATTGATTTATGGTTTTCATAAATAATTGGTACCGAATGACTCCACTATACATTTTCATAAGTTAGTTATATTTATTCTCACTAACTGAACAACTAGGTTAAAGTTTTTATTTTATACTTTGAGAATATTATGGTTTGTCTAAACTCACTATAGCATGTAGTTCAATCTATTGAAGAATTAAAATTATTTAGATAAAATATTTCATTGAAAATTTCTAGTGTTACAGTTTTGACCACTCTTTCGAGGTTATATCATTGTCTAAAATTATCTACGATGGTAATATGTATGGATCTTAAAAAATATTTTGATACCTCTATTTAATACTCTCTAGATACTGCTGAATTTTTTCCAAAATATGTACATAATCTATCCTTGGCAGAGTTATTTCGGCCATCCAAATACAGCAATCCATTACTAGTTTTTTCTTCTGAAAATTTTATCTCAAATCTACAACAGCTCTTGCTTTAGCTAAAACCCCTAGAAGTAGAATATCCCTTCATTCCCCTGAAAATTCCATGGTCTTATCACACCAATTCATTAATATTTTTTCTAGAATATTCAACAATTAAATTCCATGTACCATCTCCAATCTCCTTGTATAAAAAATAATGCTACAATATAAAAAACAAAATTCTACAAACAAACCATTATCTTCTCACAAACTCCTGATGATAAAACCAGGCACCATTCACCAAGATTTATTCCCAAAGGCACAGTTTGTACCACTTATAGTGATTCCATCTTAATGAAGTCCTTTGAGATAACATTTTTACTCCCTCCACTATCGAGGATAATTAAAATAGGGACTCTTGAAATTTTTCTAGCAAAGAATATTGATTCCATTATTACCACTCCCATTATACGGGATTCAACTATTTCTCTAGGCTAATATTCTTTCTAAAACTCATTCTTTTCATATAGTTTCCATTTCACCAACTCAAAATTGTGGACATTTTCCTCTGATTCTTCCTCAATATATTCTCTATACACCCACACAACGATCGGCAAATTCTTATCAAGACACTGATGCATTGGTCCAAAAGTTTGTCCACAACCACAACACAGTCCCTTTCATCATCTTTCCTCATGATCTTACTAGCTTATTTCAAATACCTTTATCTAGTGGTCATAACTTACTACCTTTTTGAGCTCATAATCCCTCATGTTCAAGTCAATCAGTGGTATGTTATTCTAGGAATTTACCACACCAAAAGTAATGTTCTATGAGCCTGCTGGATATTGTAGTCTCCCTCGTACATTCTACAATACCCCATCACCCACAATTTCCCAATAAATTTTCCTTGATAAGGTATGAAACCTGATTCTATTAGCAGGTTCATTTGTTGAGACTCGATTCTCAATTTATATCCCTAATCCTCCGATAAAAGGACTCATATAACATGACATTGGAAAATCTATAATTATCAAAGCTATTTGTTCAAACTCCTCTATATATTCATCTACTATTCTGGTATATCATAGGGTTTTCAAAAATATTATCCAATATTCCTCTATATTATTACCATACCTATCTAACAAGGAAGATTTAAAAATTTCCAAGTTTTCTCCATAAGTTCCCTCATGCCATGATAATAACTAATATAAACTTGTACTCTCCATGAAAAGCTGTGAAAGATGCAGTTTAATCTCTTCTCAAATTTGGTTAATTTGAAAATATGTGTCTGATTTTTATATCCAACAAAAGGGGATATCCCCTATGAAATAAAATAATTACACCTTTAGTGTGTCATTATGCATACCATCCTCAAGAACCCCATACTCAGAATTCACATTGTTGTCTACATTGTGTCTCAACTCTATTCTCGAAAGGCTGTCGTATAGTATTTTAGCTGAACAAACCTTCCCCATATTTCCTTTTTCAGTACCAGATCCTAAATGTATCCCTAAATTCTTTATCTGCTTGATTGTTTTCCCTTCCATGTTTCACATGTGTAAGCTTTATCACTCTTCAGACTATTCTAACATTTTTTTAATTTCGGTCTGACCGCACGTCAATCGATCAAGACTCTCCTAAACTTCCCCAATAGTTCATTGGAAATTATTCTCTATTGAATCAACTACTACAACCCGATTATCCATTCGAGTTTTCATCCAATTTTTCCATAGTATCCATTCACTCACATCAATAAGAAAAACTCACAGAAGGAAAAACGATCTTTTAGCATCATTTCCTCTATCATAATTCATTCTGAAGTGTCCTGTAGTGATCGATACGCTCATATAAGATGTTCCCCAGTGGAGTCGCAAAAATGCTATGTTTTATGACATTTATATGGTAAATAATAAGAGACTTCTCGTTAAATTTAACTAATAGATAAAGAGTTCCTATATGAATATGATTTTTATTCAAAATGTGTTTACAATATATAAAATAGATTAAACATTATAGGATAAATATACTAGTTTTGCTACAGATTTTTTGTAATTGTAGAATAGGAAGATGCTCCAAGAAGGAAGAGCACTCCTTTGAGCTAGCTCCATCACATGAAAAATAATCTATATTTTCCTCTCTAAGAATTCGGCCAACTCTTTACACAGACCCTATAGTATCTTTGATATAGGTAGAAATCTGACTTAATCAGGAATCTTACCTGAATTTACCCTCATATGTTTTGTTGACCTCACCGATTTTGATAATCCCAATCATGCTTTAATATGTTTTTGATAATCATGATGTGTCATTATAATTCTATATATATATATATATATTGAATATCAAAATAATCATCGGAATACGTAAATCAATGCTTATCTATGGTTAATCATATTTTAAGATAATTCTAACTCAATCGGGATATGTTTTTCATAGAACAGATAAGTGTTAAGTCACTGATATTTTCATAGATACGGATACAGAGCTATCGGTATGTATAAGTATACCGGTAAGCACATGTCACTGGTATATCTAGTCTACCGATAAAGATGACCTACTGGTATGAATTCCACCAATATAACATCGACCGATTGAAGCAGAGCTACCGGTAAAACAAGTCTACTGGTGTGCATAAGTCCTCCGATATGCACTTAATCACCGGTACAGAACGGAGATACCGATATGCATAGGCTACCGATACAAAAGTCTACCGATATGAGCTACTGTTACACCAGAGCTACCATTACACCAGAGTTACCGTTACACCATAGCTACTGTTACACCAAATCTACTGTTACACCAGAGCTACCGTTAGTGTACGTCTACCGGTATAAGAAAGTCTATCTCTAAGAAGTTCGTTGATACAATGAGCCACTGACTGATAGAAAAGAAGAGCTACTGATAGACCAAAGCTACCGATAGAAGGAGTCACTGGTACATAGAGATACTGATACACGGAGTAACTGCTACTGATATAAGGAGATACTGGTAAAAGAACAAAGAGATACTGATAGGAGCTCACTACTATACAAAGTCCATCGTTACAAGTCTACCGATAGAGAGCTGCTGAGGAAAGACTTAACCAGTCACTGATACTTAAACTCTATACTTTGTCAATATTATTAAAATAATGCTAATGGTCATATTTGATGTTTTTAATACAATTAATTTTATTTAATGATAGTTGTTGGCATGTCAGGGAACCGTACCTCGTAACTGTAAAAAGGTATTCATTCCCATTGTCGGAGCTGAAAGATATAAAAGGAAGGACAAAGGCCAGGCATAAGTGAGAAGAAAAAAGAGAAAGGAAAAAAATAAGGACTGAAGAGTGATGAACAGTGGTGAATACACACGGAAAATAAAGGCACTATTTATACTGGAAGAACACTGGACATACACGAAGCCATTCATATAAGAATAGAACACAAGATGAACTTTAGTCGAGGAGTGAATAACTACAACGAGCTCTTCATGCACACAATCTGATCAAACTGAACTTGAAAAAATGACCCTCTATTTTTCCGAAAAAAACCTGAGAAGGACTAAGATGCATTCTTGATTAATCAAAGGAGTCCAGAGCTGCACTTCAAATCACTAGAGCATTCTAAAACTCATATCTACTCAATCAGTGATTCTATTATTTACATTTTGAGTAGTGTGTATACTCTATATATTTTATACAACAGACTGTATCATGTGGTAAACTTGAGGATCTCTAAATCCTCACACAAACAATCTATAACTCTCTTGTATCCCACTATGGATAGTGGTAGAGGTCAAGTAGGACCTACAAATCCAGTTTGTTGTTGTTTTGTTTTCCCACGAAGAACTGTGGTAGAGGTCTTAGTGTCTGGAGAGTCTCTATACTATTGGTTACCCTGATCCTGGGTGTGGATAAAATTTATATAAATTGTTTTAGAGGACTAAGTCTCGGCTTGAGACTAAACATCTTGGTTATATCTACTGTGCATCTTAGATTTTGTATAAAGTATACTATATCTTTTATATTCTACTGCTAATTACTTTGAAATTCAAACTATTTTAAAGTTATTTTTTTATTTAATCTAGAAAGTGTTTGTAACTATTGTAAATCAGTAGGTTAGTTTCAAAAGCAAATTTTATCTTTTTATTAAATTACTCGATACCTAATCAATCTTTTGAGAACCTAACTGAACCCTTATAGTTTTACAAATTCACTACAGTTTAAATTAGTTTTTAAATGGGGATTTTAATAGAAATATTTTTTAACAGAAATTTTAATTGGAACTCAATTCACCCCCCCCCCCTCTTGAGTATCCACTCTGACCAACATTTTCTATCATAGGATTGTTTATTATTAAAGGTTTCTGAAACACTCTATTTTTCAACTATGATTTTAGTTGTATCTTGAAGATCTTAAATTTCTGTTAGTTCTGAATTTTATCTCTTTAAATATATTTTATAAAATCTGATTATGGATAATAGATTAGAAGGTGTTGCTACCAATAGGCCACTGTTCTTTAATGGTTCAAATTATGCCCAGTGGAAACTTAAAATGAAAATTCATTTAGAGAGTATGGGATTTGACATCTGGACTTCTATAGAGACTCAGTATAAGATTCCAGAAACTAAAATAACTACTTGGGATGAACCTTCTAAAATTTAATACAATAATAACTATAAAGCAATGAATACTTCGTATTATGCTTTAGGAGATGAATAATTTTATTACATATATTCTTGTAAAACTGCTTATGAAATTTGGGATACATTGGGTGTTTCTCAGGAGGGAACAACCAATTTTAAGGAAATGAGATTGAATACCTATACTATAAAGTATGATAATTTTAAAATAAATCCTGATGAACCCATTTCTGACATGTATCTCAGGTTCAATGATATTTTCAACACTATGATCTCACTTGGAAAAGTTGTTCCTGCAAAAGAACAGATCATGAGAATATTAAGATGTTTACCAGAAAAATGGAGATGCACATCTGTTTCAATTAGAGAATCCTATGATATTTGTGATTTACCTATTTAGGAATTATATGGTAAGCTTATGATGTATTAAGAATAACTTAAAGTGAATAAGGAAGAAGATGATGAACCAAAAAGGAAGTTGGTGGCATTAAATTCTACTGCCTCAAAGAGAAAGGATAAAAAGAAAGTTCACATACCTATTGGAAGCTCAACAAGTGAAGGTTCAGACTCTGATTGCGATGCTGAGATGGCTCAAATATCCAGGAGATTTAAGAAGTTCTATAGGAAGAAGAAATTCTTGAAAAAATCAAATTATATGGGAAAGTATAACAATAATGGTCATTGGAAGAAGGATTGGAAAAAGCCTGATAAATGTGATTACATTGTCATCAATGAGTGAAAAAGGAAAGGACATGTGAAAGAAGACCATCAAAAGTTAAAGTTTTAGAAGAAATATGACAATAAGTACAAAAGGTACAAGAAAGCTATGAAAGCAACTTGGAGTGCTTCAGAAGATAGTTCAAGTGATTCTGATTCTACTCAGGATGAAAAATCTCAGAAAGCTAATATGTGTTTCATGAAAAACACATCTGAGGTAACATTTGATACTCTTGCTTTAAATTCTTATTATTCTGGAGTTGATTCTGATTCTGAATCTGAAAATATGTCTAGTGAAGAATTATTTGAATACTGTAATATGCTAGAAGAAACCTGTAATGAATTGAAGGACATGTATAATGATTTAATGATATAACATCCTTTAACCAGCTCTGTTAAATCTTCCCTTGATATAGAAAAAGAAAATAAAGCTCAATTACTGAAGGAAAATACTGAACATAAATTTTCCAATGAAAAATTAAGTAAGGACATAGAAAAATTAAAAAATGGAAAAAAATACTCTTACTAAAATGTTAGGAAAAAAATTGGCACCAAAATATACCACTAGAATAGGCTATAAACGTAGAAAGAGACAAATTAATAAAACTAGATTTATTCCTAAATCTGGACAGAATGCTGATAGTTCTAGTTCTAGAAATTCATATGATTCAACTAGTTATTCATGTGGTTATAGATCAGATAAAGTTTGTCTTTAAAAATATATATATTCTATAAATTATTTGAGACCCATAAGACAAATCCGGGTACCTAAAGCATTGATTGTTAACCTGTCTGGACCCAAGAAAATTTTGGTACCAAAATCATTTTCTGTTTAAACCTGTTGTGTAGGAAACTTTCTTGAAAAGTTCTCATAAGAAGGTATGGTACATGGACAGTGGATGTTCAAGGCATATTACTGGAGATTACTAATGATTCAAGAGGTTAATCAAATTTGATGGAGGCCATGTCACCTTTGGTGATAACTCTAAAGGAAAAATCATCAGCCTAGGCCAGATTGGTAACATTGACTCAGTTTTAATTTCTAAAGATTTATCTATCGATGGACTAAAATATAATCTGTTAATTATTTCTCAGTTGTGTGATGATGGTTTCAATGTTAAATTTGTAAATGATTCTTGTAATGTTTTTAATTCTAAAAATGATTTAGTATTTTCATCTTTGAGAAATGAAAATGTTTATGTAGTTTATTTGAATTCATTAGCTAAAAAAACATTACTTTCTTAAATGATTTTCATAAAGAGTCCTGGCTATGGCACAGAAGATTAGGACATTGAAAAATTCATTCACTTAGAAAACTGACTTGTAAAAACTTAGGTAGAGACCTACCTCAACTTTAATTCCCAACTGATAAAGTTTGTAATCCCTGTCAAAAGGGAAAGAAACATAAAGTTTCTTTTAAATCAAATAAAGAAGTTTCAACTTCTCAACCTCTCGAGTTGGTTCACATGGACTTGTTTTGACCTTCTATAATTTCTACTTTAAATGGAAAGCACTATGTCTATGTCTTAGTAGATGAATATTCTAGTTGCACTAGGGTATACTTATTAGCTCACAATAGTTAAGCTTATTATTACTTTATTAAATACTCCAAGTCTATAGAGAACTATAATGGACTTAAGATTAAGACCTTGAGAAGTGACCATAGTCATGAGTTTGAAAATCATGAGTTTGAATCTTACTGCTCGCACAATGGCTATAGTCACAATTACTCTTCCCCTAGAACACCTCAGCAGAATGGTGTAGTAGAGAGAAGAAATTGAACCCTATAATAAATTACAAGAACCATGATTAATGAGTATGACCTACCTGTTTACTTTTGGGATGAAGCTTTAAACACATCTTGTTAAATTATAAATAGAGTCCTGATTAGACCTGCTCTCAAAAATACCCCTTATGAGTTGTGGAACCATAGGAAACCTAAGGTTAATTACTTCAGAGTTTTGGGATGCAAAGTTTTTATTCTCAATACTAAGGATAATCTTGACAAGTTTTCTTCTAAGTGTGATGAAATAATTTTTCTTGATTATTTTCTAACCAACAAAGCCTATAGATTCTTTAACAAAAGAACCAAATGTGTGGAAGAATCTGTTCACATCAAGTTTGAGGAAACCAATCCACATGACCGAAATCTTCCCTTGAAAATCTTGAATAAAATCTATCTATTCTGGACATTATTGATATTACCAATGAACCTACTGTAAAGTAAAACAGTTCTGGACATATTCCAGAACCTACTTCTATTGAACCCGAATCTATAGATGAACCTGAAATTTTTATTCCCACCTTTACTTGATTAACTAAGATTCTAAAGAATTATCCTTTAGATGATGTTTTTGATAATCTTGATAGAGGGACACATACTAGAGATTCTCTGAGAAACCAGGTTGAACATCAAGCCTTTATTTTACAGTTAGAACCTAAAAATGTCAATGATGCAATCAATGATGAATTTTGGGTAATGGAAATTCAAGAAGAATTAAATCAATTTGAAAGAAACAAAGTCTGGAAATTAGTTGACAGACCTAAGGACACTTTGACCATAGGCACTAAATCGGTTTTTAGAAACAAAGTTGATGAATCATGAAATATAGTTTGAAAAAAAGCAAGGCTAGTTGCACAAGGTTAAATTCAAGAGGAAGGAATAGACTATGAAGAAATATTTTCCCCTTTAGCTATATTAGAATCCATTAGGATCTTACTTGCCTATGCTACTCATCTGAATTTCAAGTTATATCAAATGGAGGTAGAAAGTTCTTTTCTAAATGGTTTTATAATTGAAGATGTTTTTGTGGAATAACCACATGGATTTACAAAACCCAATTTTCAAAATCAAGTTTTAATATTTCTAAAGATTTATATGGTTTAAAATAGGCTTCAAGAGCTTGGTATGATAGACTTAGAAATTTTCTTATTTCAAAAGGTTTTACTAAAGGGATTGTTGACCAAACTCTTTTTATTAAAAGAATTCCTAAAGATTTTTTCATAGTACAAATTCATGTTGATGATATTATTTTTGGATCTTCTAAACATTCTTTATGTACAGATTTTTCAAAGAGTATGCAGAATGAATTTAAAATGAGTTTAATGGGAGAACTCAAATATTTTCTTGGATTTCAAGTTTTTCAAAATGAAAATGGTATTATTTTGAATCAATGTAAATATAAAAAGGATATTTTAAAATGTTTTGGTTTGGATAGTATTATATAAAGTGATACACCTATGAGTACTGTTTGTAAGTTGGATGCTGATGAAATTGGAAAACCAGTGGATCAAACTAACTACAGAGGTATTATTAGAAGTTACTTTACCTTACTTCTAGTTGAATAGATATTATGTTTAGTGTGTGTATGTGTACAAGATTTCAAGCTAATCCAAAAGAATCTCATTTGCTTACTGTTAAAAGAATTTTCAAATATCTTAAACATACTGCAAATTTAGTTTTGTTTTATCCAGAAGTACAATCTTTTGAATTAATGAGTTATTCCAATGATGACATTTTTGGTTGTAAGTTGGATAGAAAAATCACATATGGAACATGTCATTTATTGGGAAAATTCTTAGTATCATGGTGTAGAAAGAAACAGAATTCAGTTGCTTTGTCTACTGCGGAAGTAGAGTACATTGCTGCTTGTAGTTGCTGTGAACAAATTATGTGGATGAAACACACTATTTTGGACTATGGATATGATTTTAGACATGTTTGTATTAACTATGATAACACTAGTGCAATTAACATTTCAAAGAACCATGTATCTCAGTCTAGGACCAAACACATTGATGTAAGGAAACACGTTTTAAGAGATCATTATCAACATGGTGATATTACTCTTCAATTTATAGGTACTGAACATCAATTAGATAACATTTTCACCAAACCTTTATGTTTGTATAAGTTAAGTTACATTAGACATGAGTTTGGAATGATTAACCTTGACCGGTGGGAACCTCACTGTTATACCTCACTGGTATGGAACCTCACTGTTATACCTCACTGGTATGAAACCTCACTGTTATACCTCATCGGTATAGACCTCATCGTTAGTGGAACTCAATGATAGATAAACATCACTGTTAGGAATTCTCACTGGTATATCCCACCATTAAGTATGCGCTGTTTTAAACTTCTTTCTTTAACTGCCAGAATCTCTATCATTTATACTTTACTTATTTTATCTTATTTATTTATATTATGATTCCTAAATGATACAACTATGTCTTAGTTACTTCTCAATCCACCGAACTCTCCCTTTACCCTCAAGCCTTTGCTCCCAAATCTCAATAAAACCCTAAGTTCCTCGAACCATAGATGGCAGAAACCAAACTCCCTACTGTTAGAGATTACATTGATGAGTCGAATGAAAAGAAGCATAAAAAGGGACCGGAAGCAAGTAGTAGTGTTGGTAGAACAAGGTCAGGAAGGCATCCAGTGAACCCACATTTACAAAATAGAGATATTGTAATCGAGAAAGATCTATGCGCAGAATGGCTGATGTCTAATAAATCGTTAGTCCTAGAGGTGATGGAAGATCAGAAGTGGGTAGAATTCTTTTCGAATAACAATGGCCCCTACTATCCAAATCTAGTAAAATAGTTCTATGAGTTTTTGAGTTTTAAGAAATCCGATGAGGAAAATAGAATGGTTTCATGGGTAAATGGAAAGGAGATATCTTTTTCATCTATTGAATGGGATGAGTACCTGAGAGTACAACATGAAGAATTTTTTGGATATTCATCGAAGACAGTACCACCTACAAGTGAAATATTTGATTATGAGACTACCTTAGAGGAGATCACTAGTAGTGGCAAGTAGAGAAAGGTGGTGGCTGCTGAAATGGGTGGAGAAAACAGACTTTTATTCAAATTTGGGCCACATGTGCTATGTCCAAGAAGAGGGGACTTTGAAAATTTGAGATATCAAGATATCTATCTATTATATCTCTTGAGACATGGTGTGAAAGTGAATCTGTGCAGGATACTAATGATTCAAATGGAGGATATGAAAAGACCCAAATCAAAGACCAATTCCTTTTTCTTTGCCAAGTTGATTTCAGTCATGATAAAGGTATAAGGAGTAGCTGAGTCTCAGGATGAGACAGTGGTAGAAATAAACAACTTTTGTATCACAAGCACAGTGTGTAAGTACATGAAGATAAACTGGAACCCATGGAAAAGAGAGTGGGTTACTGATGATAAGAAGTTATATGAAAAAGTTTAATCCTGTGGATCATCCTTCTAGGCCTAAGGATGTGAGGGATCCAGGTCTAGGACATGATGAGGAGGAGTCACAGTACAGTGATGAATCAGAATAGAAGGATTCCTCTATAGAAGATGGAGGAGATCCGGACTTGCCTCCTAGCCCAACTCCTAAAATTGTGTCACAAGAAAAGGAAGTTCAGTAGAGATCAGATCCGGAAGAGGGTGCTCTAGAGAATGAAGAAGAAGTTCATGAAAGTGAAGCATTTGTTTCTGTCAGCTTGATCCTTAGTCCACTGATTGGACACTCCTTAATGCCTGTGGAGGAATTCGATGAAGTTGATATACATATACCTATTCCTAAGGAGCCTCCAGCTGTTACATAATTAGAGATGGTTTTGGAGGATTCTGATGAGAAATAAAAAGAAGCTGCGGGTGCTATTGTTGTACAGGAGAATGCACCAGTTGAGGGGGAGCATCCAACTGGGTTTAGCAGTGTTTCAGTGGCTATTGAGATTGAGGACTGGGCAGAACACCCAAGTTTTTTGGTTTGTGGATTAGATTACCCAGATTCTAATAATGAGACATCCCTTCAGAGACCAAACGTCAATTATGATATTCAGTATGATTTATTACCTGAGGATGTAGTAAGAAAACATGATATGGATAAGTTAAAGTCTGATCTTAAATCCAGTTTTGTGGAAGAGGTTAGGAGAATGGAAACTTCACTAGTGTCATTCATTCAATCAGTTATGAATGACTTAGTGGCCAGTATTGTATCTGAAAGATCACTTATTGGTGCACCTACTAATATAATCACTAGGAATGATTTAGAATCCTTGAAGGCTGAATTGAAAGTGTTTTTGAATGCTTCTGTTGACAAGTTAAATAATTGCTTTTTTGAGGAGATGTTCAATATAGAGAAGTATTTTTAACTCTATATTGGTTGTAATGTTTCAACCTTTGTGGCAGAGATAGTGGATGAAATCACATCTTTCTAGAATCAGAAGTCTAGCTTGGCAGAGGATATTGAAGTTCTAATGAAATCAGTTGTCTCTCTGGAATCCTATATGAGTTCTAAATATCAAGAAGATAAGGATTTGGCCTATGTGAATAGTGTAGTCAGCCAAATGGTCTCCGTTTTTGAGGAGTTTAATCATTCCATAACAAAGCATGTTATCACCCAAGATTCTATAGTGAAAAATCTTATTAGTGGGCTAACTAAGAGTTTCAAGGAAACTGTGACTTTTTCTATTGGTTATATTTCTTTGATACCTTCAATATAATTGTATCAAATTAAAGCTTTGATGAAGGAGGATCTTTTTTTAGCTTCAACCAGTAGCTCTGTGGACTCATCTTCCATGACCCAAGCGGTGTCTACCACCAGATATATAATTAAGATTGTTCAAGATTATATGATAGAAGGTTCTTCTTCTCAGAAAGAAGTTAAAGAAAAGGTAGATTACTATTTCCAAAGGTTATACACCAAGAATCATCCCATCAATCATTTCAAGATTATATCAGAGAACATGAAGCTACCTCCAGTCAATCAAGATTTCAGAGATAAAGTCAGAAAACTCATAGAGTTTACCCCTGTAGTAGAAAAATTTATGGAAAAAAGGATGATTTCATTTATGCCATGGAGAGAGGAGGAGGAATCATTATGGATTTCAAAAATCTCTTATTTCCCTTCTTGGATGTTGATGCTCGGCCAGTGATCATACCTCCAGCTTTACCTGCATTTGCCACTACTATTTCTCCTACTTAGATGACTCGAGTCCAAGCCATTCGCAACCTTACTCCTATGATCACTTAGAGAGATACACATTACATGCCAGGAATAGTTTCAGTAGCTCAACCTCCTCTGATCATTTCTGGTGTTCCTAATCCTCCACCTGCATCCACCACACATGAATCCTCTTCTGATCCCATGGGGAAATCTCATGTTGAGGATGTGGATTGATTCGTGACTAGGATCTTTGATAGGAATCACATGTATTCTTTTTGGTTTCATTTATGTTCTTATTTTTACCTTTTTCCTCCAAGGAATATATATGCTCTTTCTTTATTTTACTCTCTTTTACTTATCTTTTCCTGTATTTCCTTTCTGTCCAACTTTTTTCTAATCAAAAAGGGGGAGAAATAATATCTAAGGGAAACATATATGGGGGAGAAATAATATCTAAGGGAGAATAGGGAAAAGTGATATGCAATATCATTATCTTTTATGAGAATAATTCATTTCCCTCTGGTACATTTTTTTTATTTACCTCTGATACAATTATGTTTTAATTCTATATCCTCTGATAAATTATTGATTTTGTTGGTTTATAATAGCATGAGTTGTGATGATCAAAAAGGGGGAGATTGTTGACCTCACCTGTTTTGATAATCCCAATCATGATTTAATATATTTTTGATAATCTTGATGTGAACATATAATTATCTCTATATATATATGTGTTGAATATAAAAATAATCATTGGAATACATCAATCAATTCTTATCTATGTTAAATCATATTTTAACAGAATTATAACTCAATATGGAAATGTTTTGCATAGAACAGATAAGTGTTAAGTCACAGATATGCTCATAGCTACTAATATAGAGCTACCGGTATGTATAAGTATACCAGTGAGCACATGTCACTGATTGATCTAGTCTACCAATACAGATGACCTTCTGGTATGAAGTCCACTAATACAACATCCATCGATAGAAGCAGAGCTACTGATAGAACAAGTCGACTGGTGTGCATAAGTCCACCGGTATGCACTTAATCACTGGTAAAGAACGGAGCTACCAGTATGCACAGGATAACAATACAAAAGTATACTGATATGAGCTACCATTACACCAGAGCTACCGTTAGAGTAAGTCTAACGGTGTAAGCAAGTCTATCTCTAAGAAGTTCACTGATACAATGAGCCACTGACTAATAGACAAGTAGAGATAGTGATATACCAAATCTACCAATAGAAGGAGTCACCGGTACATAGAGATACTGATATATGGAGTAACTGCAAACGATACAAGGAGCTACCGGTACAAGAACAAAGAGCTACCGATAGGAGCTCACCGCTATACAAAGTCCACCATTACAAGTCTACCGACAAAGAGATACTGATCATATACTTAACCAGTCACTGATACTTAAAATCTATACTTTTTCAATATTATTAAAATAATGCTAACAGTCATATTTGATGATTTTAATGCAACTAATGTTATTTAATGATAGTTGTTGGCATTTCAAGGAACTGTACCTTGTGCCTATAAAAAGGTAATAATTCCCATTGCCATAACTGGAAGCTATAAAAGGAAGGACAAAGGTCGGACATAAGTGAGGAGAAAAAAGAGAATGAAAAAAAAATAAGGACTGAAGAGTGCTGAACAGTGGTGCATACACACAGAAAAGAAAGGCTACATACATACTGGAAGAATGATGGACATACACGAAGCCATTCATACAAGAAGAGAACACATGCTGAACTTTAGTCGAGGAGTGAAGTACTACAAAGAGCTCTTCATGCACTCAAGATGATCAAACTGAACATGAAGAAAATGACCCTCTATTTTTCAGAAAAAAACTAGAGAAGGACTCATATGCATTCTTGATTAATCAAAGGAGTCCATATCTACACTTTAAATCACTAGAGCATGCTAAAACTCATATCTACTCTCTCACTGATTCTTTTATTTACATTTTGAGAAGTTTTTATGCTCTGTATATTTTATACAACACACTGTATCATGTGCTAAACTGAAGGATTTCTAAATCCTCACTCAAATAATCTATAACTATCTTGTATCCCACTATGGATAGTGGTAGAGGTCATGTAGGACCTGGACAGTTAGTGTGCTGTTGTTCTGTTTTCCCATGAAGAACTGTGGTAGAGGTCATAGTGACTGGACAGTCTCTGTACTTCTGTTTACCCCGATTCATGGTGTGGATCAAATTCATTTAAATTGTTTGAGAGGACTAAGGCTCTGTTTGAGACTGAACCTCTTGGTTATATCTGCTGTGCATCATAGATTAAGTCTAAAGTATACTATATCTTTTGTATTCCACTGCTAATTACATTGAAATTCAAACTATTTTAAAGTTACATTGATTGTTAATCTAGAAAGTGTTTATAACTATTGTAAATCAGTAGGTTAGTTTCAAAAGCTAATTTAATCTTTTGATTAAATTACCTGAGACCTAATCAATCTTATGAGAACCTAACCGAACCCTTATAGTTTTAAAAATTAACTACAATTTAACTTAGTTTTTAATTTGGGATTTTAATAGAAATATTTCTTAACAGAAATTTTAAATGGAACTCAATTCACCCCCCCCCCCACTTCATTATCCACTCCGACCAACATGTTTGTATGTTTGTACAATAGGGGGTCAATTCCATGATATTTTTTGCTCACTAACCAAAAAACTAAAAGGATGATGAGATTTTCATTGTTTCTGTGCTTCACGAGAGAATACCACCTTTTTATTCAATCTAAAAAAGGAAAAATACAATAGTATATATGAGAGAAAATAAAAAAAATTATGTATGATAATGATGAAAATAATTATATAAATTCATATTTCATATGCACTACACTATGAAAGGTGATTTTCTATCATGCAGATGATTAAATAGAATAGTTGTGAGCTTCTATAGAAATAGTTATATCAGATAATAAGGTTTTAGTGTGCAAGGAATTACTACAAATATAGATGCATATGATATATAAGAATACATGAATGCTTCCATGGAAGAATGAAAATATTTATTGTAGATATCAAAAAATACATCATGGATGAATTATCATGGAATAATTCTTATGGAATCTCTAAAATTAACTTTTATAATATATTTAAAGAAATATTAAAAAACATTAACAAGACATTAAAAAAAATATAAAAAACATTTATTAATAAAAATAAAATTACATGTAAAGGAACAACTAAATTACATTTTCACAGCACTAACAATCTCTAAATTAAAAATGAATTAAATGTGTGGAATTATAATTTAACAAAAAATTAAAATAATAAAATTCAAATCCTGAACACTAAAAATCTATACTTTTCTAAAGATTACAAAATCAAACATTAATTTATACATTTTTATATCTTTTTTGAAATTTATCAAGAATTACAGAAAAAATGTCATGAACCATTCCTCGAGGCCTGTTCCGTGACTACCCCAAGACTGCCTCTTAAAGACCAGGGGCTGGTGACTAGCATTTAAGGCATTATCTTGCAAAAAGGGAGGCATTTTCCAAGTATATGTACACACACCCAAAACTCCCAGCCAAAGGTACTAAAAGGTAAAAGAAAAGGAAACCATGCATGAAATTTACTAAGTAAAACACAACCAGAGTACAATAGAAAGTAAAGTGCAGGGTGGAAACCCAAGGCAATATAAAATCCTAATAAAATAAAAATATAACTAAAGAAAAACTCCAAGTCCCTGAATCTCGTCTTCCGGGAAGCCTACCTGATGGGTAGGTGAAGGGTAGCTGCCTAAAGGTGTAAAAGTGAACATTGTCTGTCTAATATCACTAAACACCACTAGACCCTAGTCCTCCCTATACTTCTTCAAAGCACCGGTCATCAGCATAATACACGACATGTGGAGGAAAAATCCACTATAGGGGTGAGTAAAACAATACATAGTAGGGCACCCTGAAACAACAAAGGTAAATCACAAGAGAAAACCCACAAAGGAATGAAAAATCATCTATACTAGGGTATATACCCATACATATACCATGAACATCTAGATATACTTGTCTCAACCACTAAGAAAACATGTGATCCCAACCACACAACTAGTTTCATGATTATCATCAAAGGCTCAAATCATAACACAGAAACTAGGAGATCATAATCCACGAGCTCATCCATTCTTGATAGAACTCATTTGATATTTTCACTCCATCAAATACAATCCATACCATTACTAATGGTACATATAAGAGATCTTACTACAATGGAAACATTCTACTAGGTCTGAATCTAGTCCCCAGCACTAGAGGTTTTGTCATCATAGTTATGATCCCCTTACAAGACTAAGGAAACCCATGTGAAGAGGTCCGCTCCTCTTTACTGCGCTCAGTTTAGGGAGTGCTCCTCAAGACTAACATGTGATACCTTAGTGACTCTTGTAAGGAGTGGTCTGTGCCTTAATCTATCGAGGGAACACTAACTTTTATCTATGTATCATTTTCATCTAGTGGATGGGTCTGATCCTCTCTACTGTGTCTGAAAGCTGAGGGAGATCCATCTCCAATCGAGGGCCTACACCCTAACTAGTAGGGGAGTACTAATTAGGGACTAGAGGACCTAAACCCTATTATTATAGTGGAGTACTACTCATGAATGACTTTCACCCAATAATGGGCCACCGCCGCTGGCCAGGCAGAACATTCCGCGGACCACCAGATGCACTCTGGTGGTCTGTTCTTAGACCTGGAGGGTGTTCTGAAACCCTTGGGTCTCATTCTTCACTTCCTGGGGCCCAAATCTCTGTTGTGATCCTTTATAATGGATTTTTTCATATTGAAGGTGTCTCACACACCACTTTGGCCCAACTACCACCATCGTCATCACACCAACTTCGTGTCATGCCCTCGCGAGGGGGGTAAGGAGAGAAAGACTACAAGGGGGAAAAATCAAGGAATGATCTTCAACCATTGTTTGTTATAGCTTTGACTTTTTATCATTAGAGTGATTGAAACAAAAATTAATCTCCCAGAGTTAAACCCAATAAAGACCCTCCCTCAAGAACGATCAAACTGCAGGTCAACCTATTCGTGGTTTGATCTACAGTTGTCCTTTAAAAACCATGAACAAGGGAAATTTAATAATTAAACAACAACCCCTACCTGGGTCGGATCGTTTGTTGGTGATGAACGTTTTTGCTAAATTCATCGTTCTATGATCCTCTGTTTATAGTCGTTGGTCGATCGTTGTTGTTGAGGATCCATTCGAAGGGTGGTTGGCATTTCTCATCGTCACCCATGAGAGCTTTAGAGAAGAATCCAGATTGTGCCAACAATCCTGCATCGTCTGCTTGTCCATTAAAGAACGAAACACAAATCTACATTTCAGTTAAATTCCTGTTACAAAGTCGTTACACTGATTCATTTAATGATACAACGTATTCAGTTTTATTGCATTACCAATCTTTTCGCTTCAACAGTTTCAAAAGTTCCAAAATAAAATAAAACAACCACTTTATTTTATTTTATGTTTTTCATGGAAAGTATGAAAACTAACTTTTCTGGTCGACTATTTTCGGTTGATGTTATATTTATTCGTAAGTAATTTCGTTGTTCCAGATGCAACGGTGCCCTCATATTTTCAATCCGGGCACCCATTTATATGTTTTCAAAACCACACACCCACACCATTTTATTTCTCTTAAAAAAACTGAAAAAATAAATTTAACCCTCGACCCATTATGGTCATGGTTATGCCCCACCAAAGAGAAAAACGCCATCACAAGCTCAACAGTACTCTCAGATTTCCAATCCGAGTTACCATTCAAGAGTTAAAGGGATTTGAAAATTAAATAATTATTACATAATTATTTTATTATCCACCAGAAACTAACTTCCATTTTGGGCCCGCTCCATCCATCTTTAGGCCCTTTTTAGGAGAATCCTGATATTTTGTGTTCAACAATGCCTTCAGATATTAGAACCGAGAACTAGTTTTAAAGATAGAAAAATCCTCCCACTTGTTTAAATAATAAACTGTAAAAAAAGTTTGAAAATCTATTTTGTCCACTCTGGGTCTCAGAATTATGTGTCCCCTTAGAGCCTAGTCTCATAAAAATCCCATTTATTTTTTAAAAAAATTCCATGGAATTCTAGGCCATTACATTCTCCCCACCTTAAGACAGTTCATCCCTGAAAATCAAATGCCTATCCTCAAGGGAACAAAACTAAGTTCATCTTGGTTCATTGCACTGCTTACAAGGACACCTCATGGAACCACCGAGTTCCACCACTCTCACGTCCAACTTCTTCTTGGTCAAAATTATGCAATAATGGGCACATGTATCTTTAGCTGCAACAAGTTGGAAAAGAACTAATAACTTTGTTCCATTTGTAGTCATGGGGTCCAGTGGTTCACCTCCATACTAACCTGACATAGAAACAAAAAGAAACCTATAGTTCGCATCTACCCTTGGATGAGTTGTTCTAAATCCTCCATAAGAGTTATGCATTCGAGGTTGATTCTAAACATTCAGGGGTATTTACAATTAAATAGTGCTGACCACAAGTGAATGGTGGGTATTACTAGGCCCTCTATCTATAACCTCTAGTGGCCACACACTTTCCAAAACTAGAACACTGCCACACTCACTAGTGGAATTCTAACTGATTATACATGGTAAGTAACCATTTCATATTGCAAAAACATTATGGGGTCTAACTATACCACAATGGAACTATCCAAACCAGGACTCTTTCAAGAGTCTAACATGTGATGTCTGGGTTTCCCTTTCACCACAAGGTAAACCCCTTCTTTACAATCATGGAAACACGTATCCTTTGCCTGATATTGTCAATCTAGGTATGAGTGGTAGTAGTACATACCCAAAATGATATCATAATGCCTTGATGCCACAACTAAGAGATATCAACTACAACTATCACCTCCAAGAGTCAGGTCACACTATCAGTGAAATTTTGTGATCAATGGGTATCCTTCAATAGGAGTCTTTAAGCATGAGGGGCAAGTCCACTGTCCTACCAGAACCTCAAAGTGTAAAACAGAACTCATGGAAAAAGGAGGATAATTAGCACCTTTCTCTATTTTAAAAGGAAACCGAAAGAGAAGACACATATCGTACCTTGAAATTCTCCTAAATCTTCTTGGTCATAATCCAATATCGCCTGCATTTATCCCCACCCATGTCCTCTAGCTCACTGAGCCTGGCGTGGACCACCTAGGGATGGGGGTGGAAAAGATTCAAACTGCCTACCACCTCACTATTCTCATCCAACTATTCTAGATTTCCTACTATCTTGAGAAACTCTTTCCTCCATGAACCATCTCTCTAAAGGAGGCTCTTCTACCAACTCCCTCTCAATGGCATGAAAGTTTGGATAATCCCTAGCGAGATTCCCTCGGTCGTTGCAAGCGTAACACCACCTCTCCTGTAGTTGATCTGTTCCTTGGAGCTACTCCTATGCCATAGACCCATGTGTCAATGTTCAGGTATGAGTATTAATCCTACATCGTGATCTTGTCTCCTATCATCTGCCAGCTCCAGCAGATGCCTCTACCTCGTGACCTCTACTGTAGGTCACATCCATATTCTCATCTGCCAGGTAGCTCTCAACCAACAGGGCTCGCTCCAGCACCCCAACATATGTTGGAATGCTAAGGGGTATCACTGAATCCTTGATCTTCTATCATGGTCCCTAATCAAATGTTTGGGATCTAAAGTAAGGGTCCTTCACCATATCTGTAGAGTAGCAAGAAACATATGTGAATCTCATTGAGTGCTCTACTACCATCATGCTGCCCTTCTGTAGGTGCAAAAAGATTGTAAAGTCTCCTGAAATAAATTCTCTCTAAATAGGCACTCAAAGTCAATCCGGGTGAGGGTTTTCCTCATCATGTGTCTGGGTCACTAATCTCCACCATCATCCCATTGAGCCCTATAGAAGGCTCGTGGCTAGTACCGCAATCTGGTCGAGAGGTGCCATCACAAGGCAGAAGACTCGCGTAACCACCTTATGCCAATCCTCAACTACTTAAGGATCTATCTTGCTTCATAACATGCGAGGTCTTTGCCTATGGAACTCATGTAGAACACTCAAACTACACACATCCTCCACTGGTAGTGCTGGTAGCAAATACTGATCGACTGGTGGTTGCATCACTGGTGCACCACCCTGAGGTAAGGCCATAGATTCATTGCCCTGCACTGAAGTCTCCACTCGGGGTGGATCATAATTATGATCACATTGTTGGATCCTATATGGATGTCATCATGGTGGAAACCTAATATTTATCAAGATGAACCATGGTTAAATAATTTATATAAATAGATGACTCAAGAAGGATATGGAAAGCACTATCATTCCAACATGATGAATATACCCTTTATTTCTCCGCAAACAGTGTTCCCATGTACCAAGTTAGAAAACAGCTTCCCAGAGTCCTAGTGTATGGATACGTCATCCGCTACACCAACACTGGAGTCCCTAGCCTGAAAGACAAACTTGAAAAATGTAACATTGTTTCCCAAAACCAAAAACAACAGTCCCCCAGACTTTTATGTAGAACCAACCACCTCTAATACCAATTTTTCACTACCCGTCCCCTAGGGCCCATGCAGTGATTACCCCAAGCCCGCCTCCTGAAGGCTAGGGGCTGGAGAGTAGTACTGAAGGCATTATCTAGAAAAAAGGGAGTCATTTTCCTAGTATCTATACACACACACACACACACACACACAACTCCCAGTCAAAGGCACTAGAAAGTAAAATCCAAGGAAACCATGCATGAAATCGACTAAGTAAAATACAACCAGAGTACAATGGAAGGTAAATTATAGGGTATAAACTTGAGCTAGTATACAATCCCACTGAAAGAAAAATAGAACCAATGTAAAATTCCAAGTCCCTAAAGCTCGTCCGTTGGGAAGCCTGTAACGACCCAAACTTTCATTAATGTAAACTTGTTTTTGACCTAATTAAATGTCTTATTATGAAAAATGGTTATGTAAAACATATGAAATTCTTTGGTTTTATGTTTTTTGATTTTAAATTATAATTATGAATTACGACCATTTATAATATAGTCATTGAATATTGAATATATGATTAGTATAAATATATGGCTTTAACAAATCTAATTTACTCAGATGAAGGAAGTGATGACCTCATCTAGTAGAATTTCCATGTACGAAGCCCATTTATCGAAGCTCGTAAATGAGGTGGCATCATTAGGATTCTCCCTTGACCAATCCCAAGTCTAGCTTCAACATGTTAAGGTCGAACGAAACCGCCTACAGAAGAAGTGGAAGTTGATAGAGATTACCACCTGAGTGATGTTATCCGAGCCACCCCAAGAGTCTTTCACCATCGCACACCTTACCCTTTGGTCTTATGTAGGTTTTATAAGGGGTTATGTAATGAGACCCTATTACTTTGATTATGTACTCTATTTTTTTATAGAGAGTATACATTCATTTTATTATTGTTACTTTGTAAATAGTTTTTAAAATGAAAATAGGATTTTTAGTTAATATTCAACTAAGAAATATATTTTGATGAATTAACATATTGAATATAATAATATTTTAATAAAATATTAATATTATTATTAAATTTATTTTTATTAAATATAAATGATCGTATAATTTTATGAATGAAATTGTAATTTTTATTAAGGTTTGAAAGCAGTTTTTGTTAAAACGCATGATTTTTTGATAAATGTCGGTTTTTATTTTGAAAGTAAAAATTCTCATATTTGGGAATTTATTTAGATAAAATGAATATTATTTTCAGAATCTGGAAATCAAAATTATCCAATGCTAAATTTTTCATAATTTTTTGAGACAGTCGAATTTTTGGGTAAAAATTAAATACCGTTTAATTATATAATGTTTTCTATGACATCATAGTGACCTAATAGTGATGTAATAAAATCTTATAAAAACTATTTTCGGCCATTATATGTTTTATCATTAAAATAATTTGATTTTTGGTTTATTTTATTTATTTTACAAATCATTAGTGGACCCTCCAATACTTATAAAACATTTTATCTTTTTGAATTGATATATTTGAGAGTGTGACTCACCTCCAAATAAGAAACCCTATTATCTTAAGAATTTCGTCCATTGGCCTTATAAAATATTGTTTTCTACTACCCTGTGGAAAACGCCATGGGCAAAAACCATGGTATGGTTTGTGTTTTTGATTAGTTTAACGTGTGTTTTCCCAAACCTAAATAATAAAGAATCCCCTCTCATTTCCCATGGAAACCCACACAAGATCTCACTTCCTCTTCACTCAAAGCCTTTTCAGTTTGTCCATCCTCGGCCATCCTCTCTATATAATCCTCCCAAGGTTCCCTAATCTCCCAATAAGCCTCTATCAAGCCTCTTCCATTCATTTGTCATCACACTTCCAAGTAAGGGATTTCTTCTTTTCTCAATTTTGTCCAATTTTCTTTAAATTGTTATGCCCTTTTCTTTTCAATTACAAATAATGGGGTATGATTTCACGCCTACCCCATACTTCCCTCTATATATTTTAATGATTAGATACCCCTTTTCTCTATCATTAATTCCTACCATGTACACTCGCTACCATGCCGAAATTCCGTAAGGAATTTCTCTCTCCTCATTTACATTCAAGCAATTATTTTGTATTATGAATCCAAATTCCATTAATTATGTTGGTAATGTGTCTATATTAACCCCTTACTTTAAATTTTATGTACATATTATGAGAAACTCTTTTCTCTCTCATCATCATTTTTTATGAAGTCTTATGTCACACCATTATGCTGCCGAAATTGCACCGTGATTTTTCAAGCCAAAGTCCTTGTGTAGTGAATATCATGACCATTTATTTATCAAGGGTATTCAACCTTATGCACATTTAATTATTGATTATTGAGTTTCATTTATTATTTCTATATTCATTTATCGTGGAATAAAATATGATGTTTAATGAATCCATGTATCATGATCCATGTGGTACACTTATGCATGAAATGAAATTATTAAGAAGGGTGCACCCTGATAGCGCTCCAATGCATTGGGTAAAGTATAGTATCATAATACGTCATGTGAAATGAGTATTGAATCATGATAATTCATGTGGAATGAGGGTTTACTCATTCTCCATGTGCAACGAGGGTTTACTCAGGCTCCATGTGCAATGAGCCTTGGCTCGTGCTAATATGATGTTAAATGTTGTTGCCAAATCACCATGTTAGGATTATCATGCTTTATAATGCCTTTATGTTCATGTTCTGCATTGATATTCCTATATTCTAACATGTTTTTTATTCCTCATTTTATTCCATGTTTATTCCCTTGCTGGTCTTTATTGCTCACCCTTTTCCAATGCTTTTCATTAGGTTATCCCATGTAATGCTAAGTAAGAGGGAATGTAGAGGTCATGTAAAGGATGTTTTCAAAAATATGTTTCATTTTGTTTTTTTAAGTTGTTATGTAATGTTCCTAAGCTCCAAATACACTATATCTATCTATCTTATATGTTTTATCAAGTGAAGGTTTTATGTAATAAATTATGTTTATGTGTGAAATAAATTCAGGGTTCTTATAGTTTTTATCAGAGGATAGGTTTAGTTATTTTTGGGATTAGGATTAGAAAACCCTAGTGAAATCCTTAGGGATAAGAATAAATATTATAAAAACATACCTATGTTTTGGTAAGTATTGAGTATTTGGTTTATCAAACAAATACATCCCTGTCTGGATACGAGCAGGTAGAGGCATCTTTGGGACATATGTACCTAGGAGTGAAAATCTAACAAGGAGTTTCAGGACTGACCCGGGGTATCCTAGTACACAACAACGGGTCTTGCTGAACTCTTGGTTACGTCACTCGTGAGGGATATGATTTGGTAAATTCACAAGCTTAGTATTAACAATTATTAAGGGAATTAAAAAAATTCCTCTAAGAATATATGTTAGAAAGTAGATCATAGATAACATAGATTGAATCCTATAGATTCATAATTTAACGAAATAAAAGTTATTTATAAGTCATTCATTTTGTCCTTGGATTACCCTTTATGTGTTACCCATAACTTTCATTTTATTCCAGCCAATGGTCGGTAATAAGAGAACTCTAGCTAACAAATGATGCAAAGATCAATGTGATGAATGTTCTAATGAGATTTCCAATCCGACGGGAGTAGGAATCGAAAATGTTGTCACGATACTCTCTCAGTTAAATCAATATTTTAATAGAAAAACATTTCCAAAGGAATGTTCAACCCCCATTAATAAAGAACAAGTTTCTATCGAGAGCTTCATGATACATAGGCCTCTAACATTTAATGGATCATTCAATCCCTCAATCGCTAAAAATGGATCGAATCCATTGAAAAGATCTTCTCTATCCTTCAATGTTTTGAAAAAAAGAAGGTTCTTATAGATGCTTATCATATGGAGGGTAAAACTGATCAATGGTGGAAATTGAAAAAAAAATACACAGCATGAAGAAAAGATCGAGGCGTTGGAATGGAATAATTTCCATAAAATGTATTTCGATAAATATTTTCCTCGCACCCTCCGACTAAAGATTGAAAGGGACTTCCTTTTCTTCAATGAAAAAGATAATTAATCCATTGAATCATATGAGGAAAACATCACAAATATTGCATGATACACCTTCATCATTGTCGTTACCCCTGAATGCAAGGTTGACCACTTCTTTGGTGTGCTGAAACCTAGTCTGCAAGAGGCCCTGACAATCCATGACATCAATAGCTATGAGGAAATTTTCTTATGTGCCATAAAGGTCAAAATGGAGATCATATAATCTGAGGGGTATCATGTGGATAAGAAGCATAAGGTTGACATCAATTCTGGTAGTCTGATGTTTAAATACAATGGTGCTAAGAAAATACTGCACCCCACCTGCCAATGGTGTGGAGAGAAACACCCCGAAAATTGCCTGATGGGGATGAGGAAGCACTTTAGGTGTGGAATAGAAGGGCACCAAGCCATTAACCGCCGTCAAGAAAAACCAGTGGTTGTGATAGAGGAGAGGAACACTCTGTTCGACTCTCAACGCATTGTTCATTACTTCAACTGCAAATAACTAGGGCACCTTGTAAATTATTTCCCTAAGAAAAGGGTTTTCGGAGGCAGCAAACAACCTCCAAGGCAGAAAGGGTGAGCTTTTTCCACCACTACCACTGAAGTGAACCCTGACAAAAAAGTGGTGATAGGTATGATAGTTATTCATTCAATAATAGTGAACATACTTTTTTATTCTGGTTATAAAGATTCTTTTATATCCCAAAATTTTTGTAGAACAATCCAGACACCACCAAAAATCATGGAAGTGAAGATGTCAGTGAGTATGAAAAATGGGGAAACCATTACATCCCATGAATCTAACTCCTACCATTTCATAATTGGTGGATTGAAATTTTCGGCAAACCTCTTAATACTATATCTAGTATAATTTGATGGAATTACTGGTATGGATTGGCTTTCCTTATATAGAACTAGAATAAATTTTCATGAGAGGGAAATCACTCTCCATATGGAGAATCAACCCATGATTCTATATAAGTGCAATGAGAAAATTGAATCTTCTTTAGCATCATCATCTCAAGAATTGATATTAATGCCCTATGAACACACATATCTGGCTTAGATGATTGAGTCCAAGGAGGTGACCATCCTGGAATACATGACTATTGTGAGGGAATTTGCTGAAGTGTTTCCCAAGGAATTGTCTTGTCTTGCTCCTAGAAGAGATGTTGAATTCTTAATTGAACTTATACTTAGTGAATTTCCAATATCCAAGAGTCCATATAGAATGGCTATTGTGGGGCTTGAGGAGCTGAAGAAATAACTACCATAGAATCTGTATAAAGGGTTTATATGACCAAGTGATTCACCATGGGGTGCACCGGTCATCTTCTTTAAGAAGAAGGATGGGTCAATGCGCCTTTGTATTGATTATTGTGAGCTCAACAAAATCACGATAAAGAACAAGTATCCTCTGCCACGAATTCATGACTTGTTCGATCAATTGTGTGGAGCACAATACCTCTCCAAGGTGGATTTACAGTTGAGATATTATCATGTAAGGGTGAAGAAGGAAGATATCCCCAAGATTTCTTTTCGTACAAGATACGAGCACTATGAATTCATAGTAATGCCTTTTAGACTCACTAATTCTCTAGAAATCTTCATGCACTTGATGAATAGAGTCTTTAGAGATTACCTTGACAAATTTGTGGTATTCTTTACAGATGATATTCTAATATACACTAAAACCAAGGAGGATCATGAGGATCATCGAAGAACTGTACTAGAGACCTTGTGGAAGGAGAAGATCTATGAAAAATACAACAAGTGTGAGTTCTGGTTGAAGGAGGTCTCATTCATGGGTCATATCATAACAAGAAATGGGATATCTGTGGTTCCCTCCATGAAAAATACAATTGAGGGATGGATGAGGCCAAAATCAGTAATTGATATCCATAGCTTCTTGGGGTTATATGGATATTATCTCTGATTTGTGAGAAATTATTTTCATGGCACTAGTGCAGAAAACAGTTTTTACGTCACCATTTTTTACGTCAGTTATATATAACCGACGTAAAAATGTGGCGAGTAGATTTTTAACATCAGTTATTTCGATAACCGACATTACAAATCGCGCATGTTCGGTTTTTACGACGGTTATCTTATAAACGACGTAAAAAACCTATGCGCGGGGGGTTTTTTACGTCAGTTATTTGGAAACCGACGTAAAAAACCCGATATCTACGCGTTTTTTACGTCAGTTATCAAATAACCGACGTAAAACCCCCCCCTGTGCTTTGGTTTTTTAGGTCGGTTATTTGATAACCGACGTAAAAAACGCGTAGATATTGGGTTTTTTACGTCGGTTTCCAAATAACCGACATAAAAAACCCCCGCCCATTGGTTTTTTACGTCGGCTATCTTATAACCGACGTAAAAAACCAAAGCGCGGGCGCTTTTTTAGGTCGGTTTTAAAATAATCGACGTTATAAATTTAAAAAATAGTCATAACGTCGGTTATTATATAACCGGCGTTATAAAACTTTTAACGAAATTAAAGCCCCATGGACTGTCATTTATGATTTTTCGATTGACATTCCACCTGCTCGTCTCTCTCACGCAGTAAACCCTAATCGGCTCGTCTATCGACCTGCGTTAAACTCATTTTGGCTTCATTTATTATCTTTATCACTCATCTCAGATCTATCATCTCAACTCGCAACATTCAAGTAAGCCTTCCACAAATTTCGTTCGTTTTTTTCACAGATATTCTATAATTATGTTTTGCGGTTTTTGTAAATTTAATGTAAATAAGATGTAGTGGTTTCCAAGTATTCACCTCATTACTATTTTGATAAGATGGTGTTGAGATAATCTAAGATACATTTGATTCATTGATGGAAGTGATACAATTTCACATGGTGTAGGATGATTTATGGTCGGGGTGAGACCATGAAATTAGTATTGGGGTGTGAGAGGAAAACTAGTGGAGAAGTGGTATCTGAGAACCTTAATTTTAATATATATATATATATATAATTTTTTATACAAAAAGGTTTATTTATATGAATTATTTTGTGAGTGATCCATAGTGAGTATATGAAACTATTTTTCCTTGTTTAGGTGATGATTTAGATTCCTTTTTTCATAGGGCTTTAGTGTGCTTCCTCAACATTTTCATGAGATGTTTTAGGGAGGATCTTACTATGTATACATGTTATTCCCACCATACATATATATAAACAATTTTTTTGGTTTTTAAAAGAAATTTATAGTTTTTTATAGATGTTAGTAGCATGGAAGTGTTGTGGAGTAGCGCATTGGGGTGTGAGAGGAAAACTAGTGGAGAAGTGGTATCTGAGAACCTTAATTTTAATATATATATATGTGTATAATTTTTTATACGAAAAGGTTTATTTATATGAATTATTTTGTGAGTGATAAATAGTGAGTATATGAAACTATTTTTTCTTGTTTAGGTGATGATTTAGATTCCTTTTTTCATAGGGATTTAGTGTGCTTCCTCAACATTTTCATGAGATGTTTTAAGGAGGATCTTACTATGTATACATGTTATGCCCACCATACATAAATATAAACAATTTTTTTGGTTTTTAAAAGCAGTTTGTAGTTTTTTATAGATGTTAGTAGCATGGAAGTGTGGTGGAGTAGCTTTTATGATTATATAGAGTTTATTGTTTCTTCCTAGTTTTACTTTTATTACTAATAATCTTCTTTTTGGTTTATGTACAACAATACATGTATGAATTCATGCATAATTATCTAAATTTATTCATTTCAAACTGAGGAGGGTTACTTTTGGTGGGAGCAGATCCTAAATGATATGGTATGAATTCATTCTATCATAACCATAAATAAAATATAGTTGTATTTTATTTATCATATACATCAACTTATACTCTTCTTTTTCACCACAAACCCTTTGAGAATAAAAAACCAAACTAAGGGCTTTGGTATCCACATTTCCTTTTTTATAGAATATGGGACAACAAAATATAATGATTGAACATATTCCTCCCAAAAACACTTCCATTGATTTTTATAATTGTGTGAAAATATTTACCAAATGGATTTAGGGTCTATAGAAACCATTAATAACATGTTAAATAGGTAGTTTATCTAATATATTAAAACATAAAAACCACAATCAATATTAAACTATGTAGGCGTCATGGTTTTCTTTGATTCAATGAAATTTAAAATTGTTATATCTAACTATATTTTGTTTTAAAAATAATATTCAAGCATATTTTTTTAAATACCTATAGATTTGTTTTATATTTTAAATTGTTTTAGATTCAAATTATGATTTTTCTCATATAAACATATATTTGTCTTATCTTAAAAATATATATTTTTTGTTGATATTTTTTATAGGTAATAACGAGTCGAAGTTCGATTACGGAACATCGAATGAGCAATGAATTTGAGGATGGTGTTGATGCCTTTTTGGAATTTGTAAAACGAAATGTTCCAAGTAGTGACATTTTTTTCTGTCCATGCCTAAAATGTTTGAATATGAAGAAGTTGAAAAGTAGAGAGATAAAAGATCATCTGATTTGTCATGGTTTTAATCCGAGTTACCGCCCTTGGATTTGGCATGGTGAAACTGGACGGAATTTCACTGATGATGATGATTCGCAAGATTGTAACTCTGATGGAATTGAAGAAATGATTCGCGATATTGTAGCAGAACAAATTGAGATAGAACCGACAGTTGTACGTATATATGGTGATGTTGAAAAACCATTATATCCTGGTTGTAAAGATTTTACGGTTTTGTTGGCGGTGTTAAAATTGATTAACCTGAAGGCGAAGCATGGATGGAGTGACAGAAGTTTTACAGAGCTGCTAAAATTTATGAAAGACATTCTTCCATAAGATAACGATCTTCCAGATTCACATTACAAAGCCAAGAAAATATTATGCCTGATGGGATTGGGATACAAGAAAATACATGCCTGTCCGAATGACTGCATTATATATAGGAAGGAATATAAAATTTCTTTCAGAGTGTCCTAAATGTGGGACATCATGGTATAAGGTGAACGAAAAATCACAGGCTGATGTAGAGATTACAAATCTCCCTTCAAAGGTATTTTGGTATCTTCCTATAAATAATCATTTCAAACGTTTATTTGCTAATTCACATGATGCAAAAAGGTTAAGATGGCATGCTGAAGAGTGGGTATGTGATGGAAAAATATGTCATCTATATTATTGTCCACAATGGAAGAAAATTAATACACAATATTCTATATTTGGAAATGAAATTAGAAATATCAGACTAGGGTTGTGCACAGATGGAATGAATCCATACCGAACACTCAGTAGCACACATAGTTCATGGCCTGTTTTATTGGTAATTTACAATCTCTCTCCTGATGTTTGTATGAAGCGCAAATATGTCATGTTGAGTAAAATGATCTCTGGTCCAAAGCAACCCGGTAATGATATTGATGTTTACTTTTCACCGTTGATTGATGATTTGAAACTCTTATGGTCTAATGGTATTAGGGTGTATGATTCTTATAAAATGGAATATTTTCAACTACATGAAGTGCTTATGTTCACTATAAATGACTTCCCAGTGTATGGAAATTTGTCTAGATACAGTGTTAAAGGGAATAAAGCATGTCCAATTTGTGAACAACAGACGTCATATTGTCAATTGCATCATGGGAGGAAAACAATGTACATGGGTCATCGAAAGTTTTTGCATATGGAACACCCTTATAGAAGACTAAAAAAGGCATTCAATGGCTCACAAGAATTTGATACTGCTCCAAAACCTTTATCCCATGATTTGTATTTTGAGAGGGTGAAAAACCTTGATGTGACATTGGGAAAGACACAGAAATCTGGTAATGATATACATATTTGGAAGAAAAGGTCAATTTTTTTTGAGCTACCATATTGGAGGTATCATGAAGTTAAACATAATATTGATGTCATGCACGTGGAGAAGAATATCTGTGATTCTTTGATTGGAACATTGTTAGATATTAAAGGAAAGACTAAAGATGGGTTTAATGCATGATTATACTTACTATCAATGGGAATACGTTTGGAGTTAGCTCCCACTCCTAAAGGAAGACAAAAATTTATTCCCCCGGCTTTTCATACATTATCGAAGAGGGAGAAAATTAGCTTCTGTTAGTGTCTTCATGATACCAAAGTGCCTCAAGGTTATTCTTCTAATGTAAAATTTTTTGTCTCATTGAAGGACTTGAATTTGATAGGTATGAAATCACATGATTGTCACGTCATGATGCAACAAATTCTACCAGTTTCATTGCATGGAATATTTCCCATTCGTGTCAGAAATACTATAATGAAGTTGTGTTATTTTTTCAATTCAATTTGTAACAAGGCGATTTATGTGAATGCTATGAACATTTTGGAAAAGGATGCAATTTTTATACTTTTTCAATTGGAAATGTATTTTCCTCCAACTTTTTTTGATATAATGGTGCATTTAATGATTCATCTGGTTCGAGAAATAAAGCTTTGTGGACCTGTATATCTTCGTTGGATGTATCCTTTTGAATGGTATATGAAAATATTAAAGGGGTATGTTAAAAATCTATATCAACCTGAAGCCTCCATTATTGAAAATTATATTTCTGAGGAGGTTGCAGAGTTTTGTACGAGCTACTTGGTTGCGGCGCAACACATAAGTTTTCCTACATCTCCCCATGAACGAGTTAATAATGAGGGAAAGGGGATTCGTGGCTTGAAAGTCAAATCATTGTCAGCTGAACAGATGAAGAAGTTAGAATCATACATCTTGAATAACATAGCTGATGCTCAACCGTATATCACATTGCATATTAATGAGTTGAAACAATGTCATCCAAAGAAGAAAGAAATGTGGATTTTGAATGAGCACAACAAAACTTTTTTGTCATGGATTAAAAAGACTTTTCTTGGTAGATCAGATGTATCAGAGACATTAAAATGGATAGTGGGTTGTCCATGTTTAAATGTGATAACATGGTCCGGTTATGACATTAATGGTTATACATTTCATACAAAACCTCAGGACAACAGAAGTGCAGTTCAAAATAGTGGTGTATTGGTGTTTGAATAAGCAATGCATTTTTTGAGTGCTAAGGACAAAAACCCAATTTCTGCATCAAGTGCATATTATGGAGTGATTGAAGACATATGGGAGATTGATTACTTTAAAATTAAAGTTCCCATTTTTAACTATAAATGGTTCAATGGTAACAACAGTGTCAGACATGATGAATTTGGAATGACACTTGTTAATCTGAATAGATTGGAAGACACAACTGATTCTTTTATAATGGAAACACATGGAAAACAAATTTTCTATGTAGTATATCAATCAGATATGCAGTGGGCTATTGTTTTACAAGGGAAAAAACAATATGTTGGTGGGGATGAACTTGATTAATATGTTGATTTTTTTGAGATCCCTACTTCCATGGAAATATTAACAGAACATAATGATGATCATGTTGAAGACATTGTTTGTGCCAGAAGGAATGATCACAACGAAGTAATTTGGGAAAACAATCCATTTGTACATTCCTAAAATTATAGGTAACATATGTTTATTTCTTGTTTACATTTATTTTTTCCATAAATGTTAGATATTGTAAGTTTTTTATTTATTAAAACATGTTTTAAAATAAAATAAGTATATGTTTTTGTTTGTTTTATGTTTTATTTAGTTTACTTTATCATGTTTATAACCATTACATGAATTTTAAAATGCTTATTTTTGTTCACTGAATATTACTTTACCATGTTTACAATGTTTACCAGGTTTACCATTTTTACCATTTTTACCATCTTGACCATCTTGACCATCTTTGCCATCATTAACATTGTTTAACATGCTTACCACATTACCAATGTTTACTATTATGTAACTTAGTACACTTTTCTATTTTCTGATTACAGTAGTATTAAAATATTTGAATTTGTATATTTTTGAACTGACATTTGTTTTTTTGGTTTGAAGGATAATGATAGATCATTCAGATGATCAACCACATGATTCTGGAGAGGAGCATATTGCTGGTCATACCTCTGGGGATGAACATTCACATGATCCTATTACGACAAAGAGTTCAAAGGTTGGTAAACGTGGGTGCACACGTTTACCAAAATTATCACTTGCCCATACGCAGGATCAGAGGATAGTCGTTGAGTTTGATGATGATGATATTCCTAGAGGTCCGAATGACAAAGATTTTAAGAGTTTTGTTGCGACTCAGGCTCATACCAAAGTAAGCATTCTGTATGATGATTGGAGAGGTGTGGATAAAGAGATTATCTCTCAGTTGTGGGAGACGATTTTGGTAAGACCTTTTGTCATTGTTTGACCATTATTTTAATGTTTCTAGTATATATATTATGTTTAACCTCTTCTTTATTAGATGACATTTGATATTACTAACACTGGAGGAGTCAGGAAGAAATGCTTATCGTTGGCTGCCAGGAGATGGAGGGATTTCAAATCAACCCTCTCATCTGATTTCATTTATGGTCATAGGAGTCACGACAATCCATGTCATATATATCCTTTTAAAGATGAAGACACATGGAGACAGTTTTTTGAAAGTAGAAAAAGAGTCATTTCTAGTAAGGTCAATGTAAACTTTTATAAAATTTCTTATATAAATGATTTTATTAATGTTTTGTTAATGATTTCTTATTCTTAAATTACAGAAAACAAGGAAACCTCATCAGGAGATCCAATCTAAAAATGTATACCCTCATAGTTTATCTCGGGGAGGGTATGCATTATTGGAAGAAAAATGATGGCGGAAAAATTTCAACAACTAAGAGCTGAGACTTGAAGCTTTGGAGAGGTGGCCCCTTCATCCCCTCCATCTAGACATGAAAAATGGAAGAGAGCTCGGAAGGGAAAAAAGGGAAATATCTTTTGGAAGAATCGAGAATCGTAGTTGAGAGGATTGTAAGATATCTATTTAATTTATTTAAGTTATCTTTTTTCTTCATATAAGTTTCAATCATTACAGAAATGTTCAATTAATTAATACAGGACACTCTTGAGGAGCAGAGTTCAGAGGGGACATTTATAGCTACTGGGAGGGAAGATATTTTATTTGCAGCATTGGGAAGGCCCGAACATCCTGGTCGTGTAAGAGGATATCCGGAAGGTGTATCGGTAAGAAAAGTGTTTCCACATTCTTCAACTTCCAACATTGAGGGGGTTTATAAAAAAAACATAGAATCCTTGGAGGATAAAGTTAAAAATATTAATGCGACGATGGAGGACAAGATTAGAGAGTCGGTGCAGTCTATGTTTGCAGAAATGCAAAGACAATTTAAGACTGCAGCTCCCACTCCTCCACCTCCCCCTGAAGACCCCATAATTTATCCTCCACCTCCACCAGTAGCTTCCACTCCCCCACCTCAGCCTGAGGACCCCATTTTTTATCATACGCCTCCGCAGCAGCTTCCTACATATTGCGAGTTGTATGTTGATGATTCTCAACATCATATAGTATCATACGGGTTGGTATATTGTATAGGAGATACAGTTCATCGTCAACAATTAGAGGTAGAGAATCAGAGGGTCACTGTACAGAATATTATAGATAGATCAGCTAGGGTACCAATTCCTACAGATGAGGTGGCGACAGTTGGACAGAGTATCAACCATTTTTTTGTTTGGCCATCCAGACTTCTTCGACTAATTACCATAGAGGTATGAATGTTATATCTTTTATTTTATTTTTTTATTAAAGTTGTTTTATCATTTGAAAACTACTATATTTTTCAATTTTTTTCACAGGAATACTTCAAAGGTAAAGAAATACTGTATAGACAACAACAAAGACAACATGCTATGACATCAGATACAGATTCCAGTGGTCTTGACATATTGTCAAGATATTCACATTTTTTGTTGGATTTTTATGAGTTTCCAATGGAATATCATGTTTGTGGATGTGAAATAAGTGTGGGTATTACAAAAACTGATATCATGGAGCTTGTTACTGGAGATAAGTTGGGCATCAACGTGGTGAAATTTTTTTCCATGTAAGTCTTAACACCTTTTCCCTGCGTTATATTTATTAAAAATGTATACTTATGTATGTTTTGTATTAGGTATCTTTATAAAATTTGTGAGAGGAATGAGCTGACAGAAGTATATGGATTCATGGACCTGCAATTGATTTCCCCTGAAGCATGCGCATTGAATGAGGAACAAAGAATGGATTATATTGCTGAAAGATTTGAAAAGAATATAATCACACAATGTTGGATGATGCCTTTTTATGAGAGGTATGAAACACATTTCTCTCAAAGAGTTAATTATATTTTAACATAAAAAACCACTAACATTAAATTTCCTTTTATCAGTGATCATTGGATGTTAGGGATTTTTTTCCCAAGGGAGAAAGCTCTTTATTGGATATGCTCTATTCATGGTGATTTGCGGGAAAGTAATAAGAATATATTGGAAAAGTATGTTTCAATTTATCAATAGTTTTATATATTATAATGAATTTTAAATTTACCCCATTCGTATTATTTTCTAACAGTGCATGGGTTTACTTTCGAAAAAACACAAAGAAAAGAAATGCAAAGATCAAATATGTCAATGCGAAGGTAAATTTCCATTTATAATTTGTACTTTTTTGATTTATTACATAAAAATAATATATTGAATTTACACTCATTCAAACAGAATTGTCATGAAAAACAAGGAATCATCGAATGCAGATATCACATGTTAAGATTTATGTATGAAATAATAACAACTGGGACAGTTGTGAATTTTGACCTGGTATGATTTCCTCTTAAACTTTTCCATAATATTTCAATTTGATTTATTCATTATACACGTTAAATATCTTCTTTTTCATTTGTAGCTTTTTGAGGACCCTCAACCCTATACTGCTGAAGAAATCAAACACGTACAAGTGGAGTGGTCAAATTATTTTACAGGTTTGATTGAATTTTAGTTGTTTGTAATGTAAAATGTAATTTTGAATATTGTCATTTTAATTGTGTATTTGGTATTTGTTTAGGTTTGATTTAGTTTTTTTTTGAAGTTGACAGTGTAAGTTTTGAATGTTATATAAGTGAATGTTTAATTTTGCTCTACTTCTTGTTTTGGTCTACTTTTGATGGTTTTTCTGGTATGGATTTGGGTCTATGGGGGAGGGGTTCCAAGGGTGTGGGGGTGTGTTCAGTGGGGTTGGGGGGTGTCCAGCGGTTTGGGAGGGTTGTCCGGTGGGGTGGGGGGACAGTCTTGGGGGGTGGCAGGGATATCTAGGGGTGTGGGAAGGCGGTCCAGGGGTGTGGGAGTGCTTTCTAAGGGTGGTGGGGGGGGGGGGGGTGGGGGTTGTCCGGGGGTGTTTGGGCTATCCAGGGGTGTGGTGGGGGATGTCAAGTGGGGTGAGGGGCTGAGGGGGTGCTGTTCAGGTGGGTGGGGGGGTTTTCAAGGGGTGTTTGGGGGTGTCCGGGGGTCGGGGGGGGGGGGGGGCAGTCCAGGAGTGTGGTGGGGGCTCTAATGGGGTGGGGGAGGGTTGTCCAAGGGGTATACATGAGGGTGGGAGCTCCAATGGAGTGGGGGAGGGCTATCAAGGGGGTATACATGAGGGTTCTGGCTCCAACGGGGTGGGGGAGGGTTGTCCATGGGGTATAAGTGTGGGTGGGGGCTGTCTAGGGGGTATGTTTTATATGTTATCTATGTACATGATTAATTTTGATCTACTTCTGTTTTTGTGGTATGATTTCTTGATTTGTTTTCTGGTTGATTCTGGTGGAGAGAAGATGACTACATTCTGTTTAAAAAAATTGGGTTTATCATGTCGATTATTAAATAACCGACGTTATAAAATGCCAGGAAAATAGTTTATCATGTCGGTATTATAATAACCGACGTGATAAAATTCCTGGAAAATAGTTTATCACGTAGGTTATTTAATAATCGACAAGATAAAAGGCCTGGAGAATGGTTTATCACGTTGGTTATTTAATAACCGACATGATAAAAGGCCTGGAGAATGGTTTATCACATTGGTTATTTAATAACCGACGTGATAAATGGCCTGGAAAAAGGTTTATCATGTCGGTTATCGAATAACCGACGTGATGAACGGCCTGGAAAATGGTTTATCATGGAGGTTATATAATAACCGACGTGATAAACCACACTCACCCTGGTTTATCACATCGGTTCTATATGAACTGACGTGATAAACCCCCCTCGCCCCTGTTTATCACATCGGTTGTTTAATAACCGACATGATAAACCATTTTCCAGGCCTTTTATCACGTCGGTTATTAAATAACCGACATGATCAACCCTTCCCATTTTCATTATCACGTCGGTTCTAAAATAACTGATGTGATAAACATCGCGATTTTATGTTTTTGATGTAGGTTTTTAAATAACCGATGTCAAAAACCTTATTTATAACGTCGCACATATTAACGTCGGCTAGAAACCGACGTAAAAAATGAAAAATAACCGACGTAAAAAATGTTTTCTGCACTAGTGTGGTTGTCCAGCCCTCTTACCAAGCTAACTGGGAAGGGAGAAAAGTTTTCATTGAGTGATGAATGCAAAGAGAGCTTCAAGGAGTTAAAAAGGAGGCTTATCATTTCACCTGTGCTCGCATTACCCTCAAGTGGAGAACTTTTTTTGGTATTTAGTGATTATTAAAAGAAGGTCCTAGGATGTGTGTTGATGCATAATGATAAAGTGATAGCCTATACCTCAAGGCAGCTAAAAATGCATGAGAAAAACTATCCCACACATGATCTGGAGTTAGAAGCTAAGATATTTGCGTTGAAAAATCTAGTAGCATTATCTCTATGGGCATAAGTGTGCGATATATACTGATCACAAGATACTCACGTATATATTCACACAAAAATAGATTAATATGTGCCAAAGAAGATGGATAGATCTAATCAAGGATTATGACTGCTCAATCCACTACCATCCCGTTAAGGAAACAAGGTGGATGATGCTCTAAGTAGAAAGGATCCAACCTCTTTTTCAATGATTAGAATTGAAAAGGATCCAATATTCAAATATTTATAGAGGATAGATATGGGAATAATTTAGGGAAGATCATCATCAATCCTTTCTCAAATGATTTCTCAACCGTCCCTCATGGAGAAAATAATGGATTCTCAATGAAAGGATGTGGAAATTAGGAAAAGGGTGGAATCTATCGTAAATGTGAAATCCGTAGTGTTTGTGGTAGAAAAAGATGGAATTGTGAGATTTTGGGTCATGATTATGTGTACTGTCTGATCCAGAGATAAAGAAGGATCTTCTGGATGATGCGCATAACTCAACCTTCTCTGTTCACGCAGGGAGCACAAAGATATATCGAGATCTCTGAGAAAAATTTTGGTGGGACCATATGAAAAAGGAGATTGCGGAATATACATAAAAGTGACTGGTATGTCAGAAAGTGAAGGATGATAGGAAAAAGTATAATGGTACGATACAACCACTACCCATACCAACATGTAAGTGGGACAATTACCATGGACTTTGTCACTGGACTTCCAATGACATCCTGAGGAAACAATGTTATATGGGTCGTTGTGGATCGTCTTATGAAGATAGTTCACATTATCAGGATTTTTGAGGACTTGTAATTGGATTGTATTACATGGATTTACATAGAATAAGTGGTATGGCTACAATGTGTAACACCCCAAGCTTCCACGATACACTTCTCTTTCAATAATGCAATAGCTTGCATTATACGCAAGTTCGAGATTCTAACACACCTAAACCAGTAAAAATAGCCATTATGAATAGTAATACCCACTTTTTGAAATTATATATATTTTATATTTCAAAATGGACATCATTTTTGGATTCGGAATATCGAAATTATCCTATGTTGAATTTTTGGTATTTTTCTGAGAACCTCCATTTTTTATGAATAGTGAAAAATACTTAAAAACAACTTTTTTAATCAAAATAATTTATAGTGATAAATTATACAATTGAGTGGTTTTAAAGTATAATTAGAGTATATTTTTACCATTTTATGCCATGGCGGTCATTAGAATTAATTTCACTTTGAAAATGGACATAAACAATTGTCAATCTTTTGATATATATTGTTTCTTAAAAACATGCTATTTGTTGTGACAATGGGAATTAATTATAAAATTAATAAATGCAACTTATATGTTTTTAATTTTGTAAAATAGACATAATTTTTGAATTCAAAACATCAATTATAGCTTAGGGTAAAATTTTGGCATTGTTTTGAAAAACATCAAATTTTGATGAATAGTGAAACCACTAAGTGGTAGTTAAAAACAGATTTTTCTTTTAAATGAAACATTACCACTTCTGTGATTTTATTTTCAAAAATATGACTTACATGGTTGAAATTAGGAAGTAAAATTAGGTTCAATGTGATTAAAATATTTTTTTGATGAATAGTAACTTTTAACTTTAATTATTCGCGATTAAAGGTAATTAGTGAAATTTAAGGTAAAAATGATATTATAAAAATATGAAAATATCTTGACACTTTTCCTACACTTATTTTATGAGTCATGTCCGGCCAAGAAAATCCATGGGTCAACTTGGGGACCCCATTGAGCCACTTGGGTAAGAAAATGATATTAATAACTTTTATTTAAAGTAAAAATAAAATTGTCACAAACATGTGTTGTTTTACTAAAACAATTATTACATGGGGTTATATAAGTTAAATTTTAGACTATAAATATTCATTGGAAATATAAAAGGATTTACTAAATCATTATATATTTTTTATAATTTTTAGACATTAAATAAATTAAATTTTTTATGACACCATGATGATGCAGCGATTACCTCAATAATTAACGATTTAAATAAGATGAAAAGATAATGTAAAATCTAAGACTTACACATGTCAAAAACCTATTGGATGAGTATATTTATAACCCTTATCAACTTATCCTAGAAATATATAAGTGTGGGACCTTTAAAATCCGAATCTCATTATATAATAATGTAACATTTCATGACTTTCGAAGAGTGCCCCTCCTCTCCTCTTATAAAAGGCTCCCACCACTACCACCTTATTCACACCTTCCAAGCCATTTGGCTCAGCCAAACTCTACCCAAATACTCTCTCAAATTCCCTATCTTACTCCTAGAAGCCTAACTTTTGGCAGAATTCTTCCCAAGGAAGCATTTGGCTCAAATCAAAAAGAGTTACTTGATTTTAAGGTAATGTCTTCTCTTATGTTATTTTGTTTTATTTTGCTTCTCCAACCCCTTAAACTCTTTTTATTCCTTTATTTTGTAACAAAACCAATATATTCAATATAATAGGATGTTGTTATGAGAATTATTTTATTTACACTTACACACACACCTTCGTCTAATGGTTAATGAACATACTGTTTCTGCGGTTGGTGAATTTCTACCTCACGAAATGATGATTGTTCAATATTCTTTTAACACCTCTCATGGTGGCCATTATGATGACACTATTTTTATATATGATATATATTATGTTTTTGTTTTCCTTATGATTCTTTATTTATCATTTATGGCATTCCTTTATGATTTCCAGTATGGGTAAACGTGATAATTTCATTTTAGGAAGTGCAGACTATTGCCCCCTCAAAGTGATTTGAATCGTTAATGTCATATGTTGGATGTATAAAGGATGGAGTAAATGGTATTATACATTATATTATACTGTAATTATGGTATAACTTTATACAATTATAAATTAATTCCATTAAATATGAAATAGAAATGAAAGTAGTGTTCATTCGTACGTACGGCTTACCGTCTCCATGAACGGTGCATTTCATTTCTTACCTATAAATGTTATGTAATATTATAAATGAATGTATATACTAGATATATATGATATCTACATCATGAATATAATTCTGGATATAATGGATATTTCACCACAAGAACAACTTGTAATTATAAGAAGTTTATTTTTGACTCAAGTACCAAATATCGACAAAATGACCGTGTGACTGTTGACTCCTGTCAAACTAATCTACAGTCGGTATCAATAACCTGCTGCTTTTAGTCAAACTACTTCTTTTTTACCTTTTTTATGCACTCAACAATTATATCAATAGAAGATATTTGTGGAGGAACCTATCTGAAATTTCTGAAAGCATGGATATGTGATGGATCCTAGTGGGTGACTTCAACATAGTCTTGAGGCCTGCTGAAAAAACAGGAAGCAATTTCTGCAAAGCATCATCTAAAGACTTCTCCTCTTGTATTGATAAGCATAGGGTGGCTGAAATACCAGTCTCAGGGGCGGATTTCACATAGAGAAGATACACTATTAATGGAAGGAAAGCGAGCATGCTGGATAGGTGCCTTGTGCAAATAACTGAAGGGAATGATTTTATGGAAATCTCTGGCATGACTTTATCCAGATTCCATTCTGACCATCATCCCTTACTGCTCAATGTTTGTTTCAGCAACATCAGATCTGCTCCCTTGACATTTAAATTTAACAATGCCTGGTTAGTTGTACCAGGATGTAGGGAAGTTGTAAAAGAGGCCTAGAAGGTTGCTGTACAGGGTAGTGCTATGCACATTTTATCGACCAAACTGAAAAATGCGAAGATCAGAATTAAAGAGTGGAGCAAAAAGTATTTATCCAATTTGGAAAATGACATTAAGGAAGCTGACTTTCACCTGTCTAACATTCAGCAAGATAATATGCATCCTGACATACCATCCCAAGAGGAGATACAGGCAGCTGCAAAACTAGATTCATTACTGGATCTCAAGGATTACATTGCTCGACATCAGTCCAATGTTAGATGGTTAAAGGAAGGGGAAAAAACTCAAGATTTTTTCATTGTATTCACAATGAAAAAAAAGTAAAATAGTATCTTAAGGCTCTACAAATTTATGGAAACATTTTTACTATTGAGAATGAGATATCCAATGATGTGACTTGTTACTTTGAGAATCTCTACTCTGAAACTGAGGATGATAATTCCAAAAAGATCACTCAATGTATAGAGCCAAGTATTGATGAAATCAAAAATAAAAAACCTCACTGAAATTCCTACATTCAAGGAGATCCATTATACTCTATTTTCTTTAAATATGGATAGTTTCTCTGGTCCTGATGGTTTCCCCCAACAAATTCTTTATATTTTATTGGGATATCATCCAAAAAGATGTGATTGATGTTGTGAAAGAATTTTTCTGTCATTCCTACATGCCTTTTGGGATGAACTCCAATTTCATTTCCCTTATTAAAAAGAAGGATAGTGCTTTGGATATCAAAGACTTCAGGCCTATTGCCATTGGAAACTCGATTCCTAAAGTTATCAGTAAAGTCATTGCAGTACGACTATGTGATATTGCTAATCATCTTATTTATTCTTATCAGTTTGGTTTTGTTCCTGGTAGGAATATCCAGAATTTCCTCTTCACTACTTCAGAGTGTGTTAATATCATGAGAAGGAAAGTGAAAGATGGTAATATGGCCTTGAAGATTGACATTTCTATGGCCTTTGACACAATAAGGTGGGACTTTATTTTCAATGTTCTTAAAATGCATGACATTTCAGGGAAGTTCATTGGTTTGATATTTGCAATTTTGGAAATTTCTAACCTCTCGATTCTGATTAATGGATCCCCTAGGGGCTTCTTTCGATGTTCTAGAGGGGTTAGGCAGGGTGACCCTCTTTTTGGGCTACTATTTTCCATTCCTAAGGATTACTTTAGTTTCTTTTTGAATGATCATGTCAATAGTGTGTTATATCAAAGGATGAGAGCTAGTAGGAATTGTCTTGCACCATCTCACTTGTTATATGCTGATGATATCCTCTTATTCTCCAAGGCTTATTGGAAAATTATCCATTGCATAAAGAATTTCTTTGCAAATTATGAGGAAGTGGCAGGTCAATTCATTAGCTGGGGGAAGTCTTTTGTTGTCTTTGGGGAAGGGATTCGAACACAGAAGCAGATAAGAGTTTCTAGCAGGCTTGGTGTGAAGAGAGGTAGTTTTCCCTTTACTTATCTTGGAATGCCTCTGTTTTGGGGGAGGGTAAAAAGGGTATATCTGGAGGATATAGCTATAAAAATCACTAATTAGCTAGCTAGCTGGAAGGGGAAGACCATGTCCCAAGATGGGAGAGTATGTTTGGTAAACTCTGTCATCACCTCAATGTTTGTTTATTCGTTCTCATTATATAAGTGGCCCAAAACATTATTAAAGGAGTTAATTGGGATGATACACAACATTATATGGACTGGCTCTATTAATCATAGGAAACATGTCATGGTGGAATGGAAAGAATGTATCAATTCTATGGACATTAGTGGGATGGGGGTGAAAGATGTAAGGATATTTAATGATGCTATGCTTATGAACTTTACATGGAGACTTGTAAATGGAGATAAATCCTTGGAATTCCTGACCAACATGTTTACTCACAGGCTGCATAATAATAGTGATGCATACCTGCAGTCCTCTGTGTGGAACTATTTCCGGAGTACCTATTCTCAACTCATGGCACAATCCAAATGGCTGGTATGTATCAATTCTTCTTTGAGCTGCTGGAATAATTTATGGATTTCCTCTCCCCTTAAGGAATCCATTGATATTCCATTATCTTGGAGGCAAATTTCTACATGTGACATGCAGAGGAATGCTGATGTTATGGCTATTATACATAGTAATTTTTGTTTGGAAATTACAAATTATGACTATGCTGATCATGACATTATTGTTTGGAAAACTTCATTAAATGGAGTTTTCTTGAGTTGTGATTTTTATAAGATGGAATTTGGTACTGCATCTACTATACCTTCATGGTTCGAAGGCATTCGCATGCATTTTACAAATGAAATTTTGCTGATTTGGAGAATCAGGAAGAAAAGGTTACCGATTCAGTCTTCCCTTCAACTCACTGGTGTACACCTTGCCTCGTTGTTCCCTATCTGCTTGAGTAATGAAGAATATGCCCTCCATTTATTCCTTGAATGTCCACTTGCTGCTCGATTATGGCTATACATAAAGTCCATTTTTCACTGCTGTTTCACATTCTATTCGGTTGATACATTTTTCAACTCGGTGCTTCAAATAGAAGCAAGTGAGCAAGTGAAAAACCTGCTCACTGCTGCTACTGTTTCGGTTTTTTCATACATCCCAAGAGCTTTCAATAGTGTGGTCTTTAATAATGGAAACCCCATGTTTAAGGAAGGTGTATTGTTTATTCACTGAAGCATTCAGTTTGCTTCGGTAAATCAATATAGAAGCATGAACAATGATATTTCTGACATTACACTGTTGAAGACTCTTGGTGTAAGTGGCAGGGGGAGGCGGTCGTGTGTGATGAAGTACATTAGATGGATCCCACCAATCCGTGATTGGTTGAAGGTCAATGTGGATGGAGCGGCCCATGGTGCACTGGGCCTGGCTGGCTGTGGTGGAGTTTTTAAGACTTCCCAGGGCTTTGTGAAAGGTTTCTAATTTCATTACATTGATATTGTGCATGCGATTGAAGAAGAACTTTGGGCGATTATAAAAGCAATCAGGTATGCGGTTCGATATGGCTGGCGAAAGTTATGGCTCGAGTCGGATTCCTCTGTTGCGGTGCATATCCTGAAGGAAAGCTCTAGGAATGTCCCATGGAGAATTCTACCTTCTTGGATAAAGTGTCTCAAGCTTGTTGAGAGGATTTGTCTTGATGTCTCACATGTATACAGAGAGGCAAATCAGGTTGCTGATGCTCTTTCTAAAAGAGCGATTATGGAGGTCAGTTCCAGTTGGTCTTTTGTGTTACCCAGTTATTGCAATGGCCTAGTTCATGATGATAGTGTTGGTGTTGTTTATACGAGACTTTGTAAGGCTCAACTTCTTTGAGTTGTACTCTGTTGTTTACCCCTTTTTTATTAATAATTTGGTGGGAGCAAGATTTTCCTGTCTCTCGGACTTTTTGGATTAATCTCCTACTTTCAAATTATGTCATGATATTATTATGTCCTATTTTGAATTTTTATTTTCTTTATGTGTACTTATAGTGAATACACATAATATATTTAGTTTATTTTTAAAAAAATGAACTTTGTAAGGGACTTCGTCTCAATCTCCTTTCATTGAGGCATATTTTGTTTTATACACAACTTTCTTTTATACGGTGTATAAACCCCTTTGACTTTTAAATTTATTCAAGAGGAATCTTTTTTATACGAATCATTTTACTAAAAGACAAGAGGGAATGTTTTTTTGTCGTACGTATGCGACGACAATGACTTCTCTGCTGCCGTGACCATTATTTGAGTTTCGGCTTCCTCTACAATCCATAACTTTTTTAAATGAAAAATAATTAAAAAGTTTTAATTTTATTTTATTTTCGTATTGAAAATGGTTTTGAAAGTGTTTTTTTATATAAATGTGTTGTATTGATATCTTGTGATTCAAATGTGGAAATGTTATGTTTCTTTTATGCATGTTTTATGTGATACGATTATGTTATGGTTTATGATATGTTTAAACCTGTTTATATGAGGAATGTATTAGACTTAATAAGTGACGGGTGGAGCCTGCTATAACTCCTAGATGCATCGGCATGTCTCATGAGACAAACTAGTGTCTTGGCACGAGGCTTTGACAAAATCTTATTTGTATTCTTGGCACGAGGCCTTGGCTACGTGGTTATGATAGTTTGGCATTATGAATTCCATCATTATGAAAGTGGTTATTGATATTGCATGTGATTATTCATCCAGTAGAATATCCATGTAAATAAGTAAATGGCATTATCTCATTTTACTTTTTCCATATTATGTTGAAGTTCAAGTTTAAAAGGCTTTTGTTTTAGTCATACATTGCCTTAAATGTTTCTGTTTATTTATGAAAGATTCCTCTATATTTTTATCCTTACTGAGCATCTAAGCTCACCCCTTTCAATGTTTTAATTTTTCCAGGATATGAAGAAGTATATTATGAATGACCAGTAGGGATAGTATGAGGGGATATTAAGAGAAGATGTTGTTGTAGTATTGTTTTACTTTATGATGTAATGTAAGACTTATAAATTTATCTAGTGTTTCCAAGGCTACTAAACTAATCGGTCTTTCGATACTTGATCTTTTGTGATCATGCCAATGTTATGCAATAATGCACCGACTTTGGGTAACTAGGGTCAGGGTGTTACAGCTGGTATCAGAGGCAGTTTAGTACTAACCTAGGAAGCTATATTTAGATAAACTCTAATTAGAGCACATAGACCTAACATAAAATTTGAGGATTAGTATAGAATAACTTCCTAGAATTTTGGTATTGTAGATATTTTGTGAGTTTTTTGAGAAATACATCCCTGTATGGATAGGAGCAGCTAGAGGCGGCTCTGGCATAGATGTACCTAGGGGAAAACCCGAAACCACCACTTTGATCTAGACTCGAATGGGAACTGGTGCACGACAATGGGCCTTGCTTCACTCTTGGTTACGACACTCCCGGGGGATATGCTTAGGATAATTCTCATTTTTTTAAAAACCATTATGAAGGGTTTATGAGTATATACTTCCTCAAAGAAAACATTTTCTATGATTATGGATTATATCTGTAAACAGTTTAATTTACATTAAGTATTTTACTAGTTTGGAATTATTCATTGCAATTCATATACTAACCTAGTTTATGCCATTGTATAGAAATGGCGCCCAGTAGAAGGAATGTGAACTCCATCAGTACGTATGATCTAAAGAGTATGAAGGATCATATATTTCAAGGTATTAAGCCAACATTTAGAAGGGAAATAGTCTCCCACGTGTTCTTAACATATAAATAAATAGTATCCTGTGTTAATAAGATAAGTAAAGAATTATCTGAGTCTTATGGCTTTGAAGGGAAGAAAGAGAAGAAAAGGATGGAAGAGAGAATGATGGATAAAGGGACGAGGGAAAAGATGAATTTTGAAATATGTGATAACTGTGGGAAAAAACACCATGGAACTTTCCTAAAGGGAATGGGAGTTTGTTATAAGTGTGGAGAAAAAGGACACCAAGTGTGTGACTGCAAGGGTAAGAAAAAGGTTTCAAATTTACAATGCTTCATCTGCAAGGAGTGGGGACACTATGAAAACCAATGTCCAAATCATCAGAGTATGCCCCAAATGATGTTATTGGATAACAATCAAGTTATGATAATACCACAGATGAGGATAAACGATTAGAGTTATTATGTTCTTATTAAAGAATTTTTTTATCTGAGTGTTGTATCAATGATGTACTGGTTATAATAATTATGGAGTATATAAGGATTGTACTACAGTACTATTTCATCAATGACTTGAGATTGTGTGGAACCAAGAAAGGTGACTCCACAACAGGTTAAATTTTTGGAAAATATATGGTTGAGAGAAAGATAAACCATAATATGGTTCTGATACCAAGATAGTGATTTTGGAATAATACATGATTTATTTGGATAAATTATATTGGATATTCTTAACTTCCTTGAAAATGATTAAGGATTTGAATACATTTTTGGATAGAAAGAGTATATCTAGTATTCTATAAGGAATAAGGGATCATGAATGTAATAAATAAGGATTTATAGTAATTCAGGATGTTGCAGTGTTTTAAACGAATACATGATGAAGGTTTTCACATGTTGTTATGCGGAAAAAAGGATCTTCATTATGTTTACCTTCTTTATATAATTTGTACTGTGAGTTGGACAGAAGTATTTTTGATAACTATAATGGTTGGAATGGATTAAGTTGAACCTTGGATAGTATTTTTTAAGGTTAAAAAATTTCTGAATATTATTTTTGGAATATTATAATACTATAGTTTTAGGAAAATGACAACCTGTAGGTCGGGGGGTAACCCGTCGCGTCGGATAAAGCTGTAGGAATCGAACCCACAACCATAGTGCGACAGGCCTTTATTACCTACCACTATCCTACAAGAAGTCCCTGGTTATTAGAAAATAGTTTTCCTAATCTAAATGGTATGTGTTAATATTTTGAACCTTGTACTATTAGGATAAATATAATTTTTTTGAGTTCTATTATATTTTTGAGTGAAAGATGAGTTTGTGGTAGAAATTAGTTGAAGGATGAAACTCTAGTTGTCAAACATAAATATATATATACATATATATTATTATATAAATAAATTAATTCTTAAACTTTATTAAAGGGATATTAAAACAAAAAATGTGTTATCCTAATACCTTATGTCTTGTTGAAATGATAATATTTTAAATCAACATAGATTGAATCCTCTAAGGCCTCAATTTTACACTTGTTTGTGATCGATGACCTCAATCACTCCCTAAAAATATTTACATTTTCCTCCAATTATATGTCTCTAATTTCCACCAATGTTCTCCTTATCGAGATCATAATTTCGTGGCGAGTTTTTCATTTCCCTTTACCTCTTATTAAGGCTAAATTTTATTAACCTTATTTCCGATGTGGGTTTTCCACAAAGGTATTTTCTATTTTCAACCTTTTATTTTCATAGAAAATTTTCAAATTGCGAGGACACAATTTATTGAAGAAGGGGATAATGTAACACCCCAGCTTCCACGATACACTTCTCTTTCAATAATGCAATAACTTGCATTGTACACAAGTTCGAGATTCTAACACACCGCAACCAATAAAAATAGCCATTATGAATAGTAATACCCACTTTTTGAAATTATATATATTTTATATTTCAAAATGGACATCATTTTTTGATTTGGAATATCAAAATTAGCCTATGTTTAATTTTTTGTATTTTTCTTAGAACATCCAATTTTTTATGAATAGTGAAAAATACTTAAAATTTTTTATTTAATCAAAATAATTTATAGTGATAAATTATAATATTGAGTGGTTTTAAAGTATAATTAGAATATATTTTTACCATTTTATCTAAGGGTGGTCATTAGAATTAATTTCACTTTGAAATTGGACATAAACAATTGTCAATCTCTTGATATATATTGTTTCTTAAAAACACGCTATTTGTTGTGACAGCGGGAATTAATTATAAAATTAATTAATGAAAATTATATGCTTGTAATTTTTTAAAACAGACATCATTTTTGAATTCATAATATCAATTATATCTTAGGGTGAAATTTTGGCATTGTTCTGAAAACTTCAATTTTTGATGAATTGTGAAACCACAAAGTGGTAGTTAAAAAACTGATTTTCCATTTAAATGAATCATTACCACTGTGATTTGATTTTCAAAAACCTGACATACATGGTTGTCATTAGGAAGTAAAATGTGGTTCAATGGGATTAAAATAATTTTTGTGAATAGTAATTTTTAAGTTAAATTAATCGTGATTAAAGGTAATTAGTGAAATTTAAGGTAAAAATGATATTATAAAAATATGAATATGTCTTGACACTTGTCCTAAACTTATTGGATGAGTCATGTCCGACCAAGATAGTCTGTGGGTCAACTTGGGGACCCTATGGATCCACTTGGGTAAGAAAATAAAATTAATAACTTTTATTTAAAGTAAAAATAAAATTGTCACAAACATGTGTTGTTTTACTAAAAAATTTATTAAATGTGGTTATATAGGTTACAATTTCGACTATATATATTAATTGAAAAGATAAAAATATTTCCTACATCATTATAGTTTTTTTTATAATTATTATACATTAAATAAATTAAATTTTTTATGACACCATGATGATGCAGCGATTACCTAATTAATTAACGATTTAAATAAAATTAAAAGATAATGTAAAATATAAGACTTAAACATGTCAAAAACCTATTGGATGAGTATATTTAGAACCCTTATCACCTTATCCTTGAAATATATAAGTTTTTGTCCTTTAAAATCCGAAACGCATTATATAATAAAGTAATATTTCATGACTTTCCAAGAGTGCCCCTCCTCTCCTCTTATAAAAGGCCCCCACCACTACCACCTTATTCACACCTTCCAAGCCATTTGGCTCAGCCAACTTCTACCCGAATACTCTCTCAAGTTCCCTCTATTTCTCCTATAAGCCTCACATTGGGAAGAATTCTTCCCAAGCAAGCCTTAGACTCAAATCAAAAAGAGTTACCCGATTTTAAGGTAATGTCTTCTCTTATGTTATTTTGTTTTATTTTGCTTCTCCAACCCCTTAAACTCTTTTTATTCCTTTCTTTTGTAACAACAAAAATATATTCAATATAATATGATGTTGTTATGAGAATGATTTGATTTACACTTACACACACACCTTCGTCTAATGGTTAATGAACATACTGTTTCTGTGGTTGGTGAATTTCTGCCTCACGAAACGATGATTGTTCAATCTTCTTTTAACACCTCTCATGGTGGCCATTATGATGACACTATTTTTATATATGATATATATTATGTTTTTTTCCTTATGATTCTGTATTTTTCATTTATGGCGTACCTTTATGATTTCCATTATGGGTAAACGCGATAATTTCATTTTAGGAAGTGCGGACTACCACCCCCTCAAAGTGATTTGAATCGTTAATGCCATATGTTGGATGTATAAAGGATGGAGTAAATGGTATTATACATTATATTATACTGTAATTATGGTATAACTTTATATAATTATAATTTCATTCCATTAAATATTAAAATTGAAATGAAAGGAGCGTTCATGCGTACGTACGGCTTACCGTCTCCATGAACGGTGCATTTCATTTATTACCTCTAAATGTTATGAACTATTATAAATGCATGTATATACTGGATATATAAGATATATATGATATCTACATCATGAATATAATTCTGGATATAATGGATATTTCACCACATGAACAACTTGTAATTATAAGAAGTTTTTTTTTGACTCAAGTACCAAATATCAACAGAATGACCGTTATTAACTTAAATGAATACATGATTTTCATAACATTATAATAAGTGATATAAAAGGGATAATTAACTTGAAAAAGGTTCTTAAGAAAGTATAGATTAACTCTAGTTTATTATTCAGGATATTAATGAACGGTCGAGTGAAGTCGGACACGAGGTATGGGAACTTCTTAACCCAATTTCTATTCTTTGGGTTAATCTCCTACTTTCAAATTATTTCATGATATTATTATTTCCTATCATGTATTTGTAATTTATTTATGTGTAATTATATTTAATACACATAATAGATTTATTTTATTTTAAAAAATGATCTCTGTAATGGACTTCATCTCAATCTCCTTTCATTGAGGCATATTTTGTTTTATACAGAACTTTATTTTATACGGTGTATAAACCCCTTTGACTTTTATGTTTATTCAAGATGAATATTTTTTATACGAATCATTTTACTAAACTACAAAAGGGAATGTTTTTTTTCATACGTATGTGGCGACAACAACTTCTCCACCGCCATGACCATTATTTGAGTTTCAGCTTCCTCTATAAGCCATAACTTTTTTAAATGGAAAATAATTACAAAGTTTTAAATTTCTTTTATTTTGGTATTGAAAATGGTTTTGAAAGTGTTTTTTATATCAATGTGTTTTATTGATATCTTGTGATTGAAATGTGGAAATTTTATGTTTCCTTTATGCATGTTTTATATGATACGATTATGTTATGGTTTATGATATGTTTAAACATGTTCATATGAGGAATGCATTGGACTTAATAAGTGACGGGTGGAGCCCGCTATAGCTTCTCGATGCATCGGCAAGTCTCATGAGACATACTAGTGTCTTGGCATGAGGCCTTGAAAAAATCTTATTTGTAGTCTCGAAACGAGGCCTTGGCTACGTGGTTATGATAGTCTGACATTATGCATTCCATCATTATGAAAGTGGTTATTGATATTGCATGTGATTAATCGACCAGTAGAATATCCATGTGAATAAGTAAATGGAATTATCTCATTTTACTTTTCCATATTATGTTGAAGTTCAAGTTTAAAATGATTTTGTTTTAGTCATAAATTTCCTTAAATGATTATGTTTATTTATGAAAGAATCCGCTATATTTTTATCCTTACTGAGCATCTGAGCTCACCCATTTCAATGTTTTAATTTTTCCAGGATATGAAGAAGTATATTATGAATGACCTATAGGGATAGTATGAGGGTATATGATGACAAGATGTTGTTGTATTTTTGTTTTAATTTATGATGTAATGTAAGACTTATGAATGTATCTATTGTTTCCAAGGATACTAAACTAATCGGTCTTTCGAGACTTGATCTTTTGTGATCATGCCAATGTTACGCAATAATGCACCGACTTTGGGTATCTGGGGTCAGGGCATTACAAAAGGAGTACCACTATCTATTTTATCTAATCGTGATCCAAGATTCCCTACAAAGTTCATGAAAAGTCTCCAACGTGCTCTAAGCACTGAACTGAACATTAGTAAATCATGTCATCCTAAAATTGATGGACAATCTGATTGAACTATCCAGACACTGGAAGATATGTTAGGATCATGTTCTATGGACTTCAAAAAAGGATGGGACAAACATCTTCCACTGGTTAAATTCTCCTACAATAATAGTTTCCACATGAGCATATGAATGGAACCATATGAATCCCATTATGGGAGAAGGTACAAAACACTAGTACGTTGGGATGAAGTTGGTGAGCATATACAGCTAGGGCCTGAAATGTTCTAAGAAATGGTGGAGAAGGTGAAAACCATTCAGCAACATATCAAGGTATCGCAAAGTAAACAGAAGAGTTATGAAGATAACCGTCGATGAGACATTGAGTTAAAAGTTGGAGACATGGTATTTCTATACATATCTCTATGGAATAAGATCTTGAGCTTTGGAAAGAAAGGGAAGTTAAGTCCTAGGTATATCAACCCCTTTGAGATTCTTGATCATGTCGGGGTTGTGGCCTATACACTAGCACTTCCACCCACCATGTACAAAGTACATGATGTATTTCATGTATCCCTCATAAGGATGTACATACCAGACCCTTCACGTGTACTCTATTCAGAGGTAGTACAGTTAGAGGATTATCTTTCTTATAAGAAGGTACTATTTAAGAACAAAAATCATAGAGAAAAAGTTCTACGAAATAAAACAATTCCCCTCTTCAAGGTGTTGTGGTGAAACCACAATTTTGAAGATGAAATGTGGGAATTAGAGGAAGTGATGAAGTAGAGTTACCCACATCTATTTTAGTGTGGAAAAAGGAAATTTTTAGGGAGAAATTTTTTAAGGGGGGAATATTGTAACGACCCAAATTTTTTTTTAATAAAAATCATTTTGACCAAATTAAATGTCTTATTATGAAAAATGGTTATGTAAAACATATGAACTTCCTTGGTTTTATGATTTTGGATTTCAAATTACAATTATGAATTGTGACCATTGCTAATATATCCATTGAATAGTGATCACAAGATTAGTATAAATATAGTGCTTTAACAAATCCAATTTACTTAGACAAAGGAAGTGATGACCTCATCCAGTAAACTTGACCCATACAAAGCCCATTTTTCAGAGCTCGGAAAGGAGGTTGTGTCATTTGGATTCTCTCTTGACCAATCCCAAGTTGAGCTTCAACATGTTAGGCTAAAACGGAACCTCCTACGGGGGAAGTGGAAGTTGATAGAGATTACCACCTGAGTGATGTTATCCGAGTCACCCCAAGAGGTTGTCACCATTGCACACCTTACCCTTTGGTCTTACATGGGTTTTATAAGGGGTTATGTAATGAGGCCCTAGTAATATGATTATGTACACTATTTTTTATAGAGAATATACATTCATTTTATTATAGTTACATTGTAACTAGTTTTTAAAGTGAAAATAATATTTTTAGTTAATATTAAACTAAGAAATATATTTTGATGAATTAATGGATTTTAATATTCAATTTTATTTTAATAAAATATTATTATTATTATTAAATTAATAATTGTAAAATATAAATGACCGTATAATTTTATGAATGAAAATGTTATTTTTTTTAATGATTCAATGTTGTTTTTGTCAAAACCCATGATTTTTAGATAAATGATGTTTTTTATATTAAAAGTGAAAATTCAAATATTTAGAAAAGTATTTATATAAAATGAATATTATTTTTAGAATCAGGAAATTAAAATTATCCAAAAGTGAATTTTTCATATTTTTCTAAGACAGTCAAATTTTTGCGTAAAAATCAAATACAGTTTAATTATATAATGTGTTTTATGACATCATAATGACACGATAGTGATGTAATAAAATACTATAAACACTATGTTCTACCATTATATGATTTATAATTAAAATAATTTGATTTTAGGTTTATTTGATTTAATTTAAAAAGCTTTAGTGGACCCTCCAAGACATATAAAAATTTTTATCTTTTTAAAATGATTTCCTTGAGAGTGTGACTCACCTCCACATAAGAAACCCAATTATCATAAGAATTTAGGCCATTGTCCTTATAAAATATTTCTTTTCCCTCCCCTCTGGAAAAAACCATGGGCAAAAACCATGGTTTGGTTTGTGGTTTTGTTTAGTTTAATGTTTGGTGTCCCAAACCTAAATAATAAAAAATTATCTCTCATTTCCAATATAAACCCACCCAAGATAAAACTTCCTATTCACTCAAAGCCTTTTTAGTTCTTCCTACCTCTTCCCTCCTCCCTCTATAATCCTATCAAGGAACCCCAAGCTTCTAAGAAGCCTCTCTCGAGCCTCTCCCAAGCCTTTAGGATCACACTTCCAAGTAAGGGATTTCTTCCTTTCTCATTTTTGTCCAATTTTATTTAAGTTGTTATGCCCTTTTATTTTCAATTAAAAATGTTGGGGTATGGTTTTTCACCTCCCCCATAATTCCCTCTCCATATTGTAATGACTAGGGATGGATTTTCTCTCTCATTAATTCCTCCCATGTACACCTGTTACCATGCCAAAATTCTGTAAGAAATTTCTCTCTCCTCATTTTATTTCAGAAAATTATTTTGTATTATGAATCCAAATTCTATTACTTATGTTGGAACATGTAACTATATGACCCCTTACTGTTCATTTAATTTAAATATTGTAAAACACCTTTTTCTTTCTCATCATCCTTTTTTATGAAGTCTTATGTCACGCCATTATGTTGCTAAAATTGCACCGCAATTTTTCAAGTCAAAGTCATTGTGTAGTGAATACCATGCCCATTTCTCTATCAAGGTTATTCAACTTTATGCAATTTTTTTATTGATTATCGAGTTTCATTTATAAATTCCAAATTCCTTTATCTTGGAATAAATTATGATGTTTAATTAATCCTTGTTTTATGATCCATTTGGTACACTTATGCATGAAATGAAATGATTAAGAAGGGTGCGCTCTAATAGCACTCCAATGCATTGGGTAATGTATAGTATCATGATACGCCATGTTCAATGAGTATTGAATCATGATAATTCAATTGAAATGAGGGTTTACTCATGCTTCATTTTCAATGAGGGTTTACTCATGCTACACGTGCAATGCGCCTTGTCTCATGCTAATATCATGTTAAATGTTTTTTCCATATGTTCATGTTAGGATTATCATGCTTTATCATGACTTTATGTTCATGTTATCCATTGATATTCCTATTTTATAACATGTATTGTATTCCTCATATTATTTCATGTTTATTCCTTTATTGGGCTTTATAGATCACCCTTTTCTTATGTATGTCCTCAGGTTCTCCCATGTAGTGCTAAGTACGAGGGAATGTAGTGGTCATGTAAAGGAAGTTTTCAATAAGATGTTGCATTTTATGTTTTATATTATTTGGTAATGTTCCTAATACTCAAAGACACTATACCTATCTTTCTTCTATGTTTTTATCTATTGAAGGTTTTATGTAATAATTTATGTTTAAGTGTGAAATAAAAATAGGGTTGTTATAAAGCCTACCTGAAGGGTAGGTGAAGGGTTGTTGCCTAATGATGTAGAAGTGAACCTTGTCTGTTTTATCTCATTGAATTCCATAATGCCCTAGTCCCCCATAGACTCCGTCAAAGTGTTAGTCGTCTGCAAAAGACATGACACGTGTGGGAAAAAACCAATGTAGGGGTAAATAAAACAATACCCAGTAGGGGAACCCAAAACCACAATGGTAAAGAACAAGAGAAAAACCACAAAGGAATGAACAATCATCTCTACTCTGGTATATGACCATACATATACCATGAAAATCCAGATATAATCATCTCATCCACTAAGAAAAAATGTGGTCCCAACCACACAACCTATTTTAGGATTCTCATAGATGGTTCAAGAAATAACACACAAACCATGAGATCACAGTCCATGAGCTCAACCATCCTTGATGGCACCCATTTGACAGATGCACACCATCTGGTACAATCCTACCATTCTGAATGGTACATGCTAGATAACATGATCCATCAAGAAAATTCTACTAGGTCTGACTCTGGTTCCCAACACTTGAATTTTAGTCATCATAGTCATGTTCCCTATGCAAGATTAAGGAAAACCGAGTGAAGAGGCATGTTCCTCGTCATTATGATCAGTTGAGGCAGCGCTGCTCCAGACTATCCTATGATACCTCAGTCTCTCCTGTAAAAAGTGGAATGTGCCTTAGTCTGGCGATGGAGAACTAACTCCTATCTAGGTATAGTTTTTATCAAGTGGATGGGCCGCTCCTCGCTACTATGTTCGACAGCTGATGGAGCTCCATCTTCAATCGAGGACCCACAACCTACCCGGTAGGGGAGTACTGCTCAATGATTAGAGTACCCACGCCCTGGTACGACATGGGAGTACTGCTCATGAAGAGACTACACCCTGTATTGGTACGCGAGTAAAACATCATATATCGAGGACCCAAAATATACCCAATAGGGGAGTACCACTCAATGACTAGAGGACCCGCACCCTGGTAATGTAGTGGAGTACCGAATCTGTCAGTCTATTTTCTATGGGGGACCCACACCCTAGTATGTTAGGGGAGTACCGACCCCATGCTATAGGAACTTCTCCCCAGAATGGTAGGGGAGTACCGAATCTGCTATAACACTATATAAGGAGGATTCGTACCCTAGAATGGTAGGGGAGTACTCACTCTTACATTGGAGGAACCTCTCCCTACCTGAAAGGGGAGTAATGACTCTATATGCATTAGATATGGAGGACCTATGGCCTAGTCCAATAGAGGAGTACCAACTCCTAGGATAGAAGACCCACTCCCTGGAATGACAAGGGAGTAACGAATATTCCTTTATAAACTTATATGAGAAACCACTCCCTAAAACGTGGGGAGTCCCATCTCTACCAAAGAAGAGGGACAAGGAGTACCCATGCCTTGAGTCATCAAGGGAGTAAATATCAAAAAGTCTCATCATAAGAATCACCCCAATTATACCCAAATTTTTCCCATACAAGGAGAGACTACTCTTCAAACCAAAGAGTCCGTCCACTAAAATTCTAAAAAACTCACCTAGAATATCTCAAAATTACTGTTTCATCCCAAGGGTTCCAATGATGCAGATGGATCGTCAAGAAGATTCCTCGTTTAGAAGTTACGACCTTTTTTAAGAAACGGGGGCCGGTTATGTCTGGGTCTAGTCCAACCCGACCCAATGGGCCCGACCTACTATGGTAAGTCGGTTTCCCCACCTTAGATGCGGCAAGAGCCATGTCCTTTTTCTCATCAGGTGGCGCCAGCTGGCACCGCTACTCCAACTGGTCTACATAGAAGACTGGTTCTTCTGGAAAGACCTGAGGTAAAGCCGTAGGGTCCAGTGCATTCCACAATTGGGGGTCGAGACTTCCTCCATGCGGCAGCCCGTAAACATTCACTGATATCTCCAAAGCAGCCCATTGCTCTGCCTCGTGCCTCCACCGGCATCTTGATACAACTTTTTACATAGCACAAAACGCGCTTCGGTGGTTTGTTCCTCGATCCAGAGGTTTTTCTGAAACCCTTGGTTTACGTTCTTCACTTCCTGGGGACCAAATATCCATTGTGATTCTGTCCTCTATAAAGAGTCCAATTGAAGGATTTTTACACACCACTTTAGACCAACCTTCACCATCGTCGTCACACCAACTTAATGTTGTGTCCACGTGCTAAGGTAAGGAGTGAAGGACCACAAGGAAAAACTAATCAAAGAACTATATTCAACCATTGTTTGTTACAACTTTGATCCATTACTGTTATAGAGATTGATTCAAAAAATAGTATCATAGAGTCAAACCCAATAAGGACCCTCTCACAAGAATGATCAAACTGCGGGTCAGCCTGTTTGTGGGTTGATCTACGATTGTTGTTTAAAAACCAAGAATGGGGGAAAGATAATAATTCAACAACAACCCCTACCTGGATTGGATTTTTTGTTGGTGATGAACAATGTCTATGTGTTTTTTGTTCTGCGATTCTCTATTTAAGTCTATCGGTCGATCGTCATTGGTGATGATCCATTCGAAGGGGGGTTGGTGTTCGTCATTTTCACCCACCCAGGCTTTAGAGCAAAACCAGAATTATGCCAAAAATCTTGCATCATCTGCTTGGACATTAAAGGAAAAAATGTGAATTAGTGTTTGAGTTATGTTGTAGTTACGAAGTCGTTACACTGTTTCATTTAAAGAAATAGTGTATTCAATTTCATTTCATTACCCACCATTCCGCTGCAATAGTTTTAAAAGTTCAAAAATAAATTAAAACATCCACTTTATTTTATTTTAACATTTTCTTAAAAATTCCCAAAACTATCATTTTCGGTTGACTCAAGACGGTCGATGTTATGTCCATTCATAGGTAATCTCATCATTTTGGATGGAACGATATACTCATATTTTCAATCCTGGCACCCATTTAGAAGTTTCCAAAACAGCACACCCACACCATTTTAATTCACTTAAAAATCAAAAACTATCATTTATCATCGACCCATGCTAGTCACGGTTAACCTCCACCTAAGGGAAACACACCCTCAAGAGATCAACGATAATCTCAAATTTCTAATACAAGTTACCTTTAGATGTTATAAGGATTTCAAAATAAAATAATTTTTACTTAATTATTTTATTTATATCCAAAAGATAACATCCACTTTTCACCCACATCAGCCAATGTTAGGCCCTTTCTAGGTGAGTCCTGACATTTGGAGTTCAGTGGTGCCCTCATATTTTCAATCCGAGCACCGATTCGAAAAATAGAAAAATCTGCTACCACATTTAATTAATAAACATTAAAATTGTTTGAAAATCCATTCTGGACACTCCGGGTCTCGAAATTACATCCCATCTCAGAGCCTAGTCCAGTCAAAATACCATTTAATTTTTTTTAAAAAAATTCCATGGAATTCCTAGCCATTAAAAAAATAATTCAAAAACAAATGTTTTTTTAATTTTTTTTCTCCCACCTTTATAATTTTAAATCCCAGAATGAAAAAAATAATTTGTAAAAAAATCAAACTCTTTAACTATTTAGTCATTTTTCATAAAATACACCAAATTTAAATAAGTTGAAATATCAACAATAATAAAAATTTCAGACCAAAAAATATTCTAGAATAGGAATCAATGTTGTTAGACTATAGTTAAAAAATTTATTTTGTAAATAATTTAATAAAATAAAATTTGACAATATTTTCAGTATGTTATCAAAACTGAATAACTACAAAATCTCATAATTTTAAAATAATTTTGTAAAACATAAATGAAAATATGATTTAAGAAGTTAAAAAATACTAAATAGCTCCACCTAAATTTATTATTTACTAAAACATATATTAAAAAATTAAAATACAAAACATTAAAACTTGAAACTAAAAAAAATAGTCAGGGATAAAAATAAAAATAAACATAATTATTCCCCTCAGTTTAAGAATCCTTTAAAAATATATTCTAATATTTGGTAATGATTTTAAACGAGTAATAAAAACCTTTTAATCATATTCCAATAAATATAAGAATAAATTTTTAAAATAAAATTACTAAGCAAAACAAATTTTAATAGATTTGAGAAAAATATATCATTCCATTTAATTAAACAAAAAATTATATGCATGATGCACAAAATAAATACTTATTTGGGTATATAAACTAGATTTAAACCAATATTATTTGTATTTATTCCATTAGGAACAAAGTATAAACAAGTGTTAGTTCCAGTAATAGCGCAAGATACTTTTAAAACCAAAATATGGAACATTCTTTGAAGCATAATCTAAAAACATAATTTCCAAATGTTTCACATTTAAAACAAGTAATGATTGAGAACCCAACATTTATTCCTTTTTTAAATTTATTCTTGCATGTTGGTGGAAATATATCATCAAATACAATATAATTTCTATTTCAATACATATTTTGAAAAATCGTGAATATATCTAATCTTTAACTTTAAATAGTAAAATTTGGAAAATATTATTTTAAAATTCTAAATTTTTATTTTTAGTACTCTATTATCCTTTAAAATAATCTCAAAATCATCATATATTTTATCTTTATTGGATGAAGAAGAAATTTTCAAAATATCTTTTTCTTTGACCAACCTAGAAATATTAATTTTCACAACATTTATCTGATCATCATTATTTGAAATATTTTTTTTCAATTTTTTAATTTCCTATATTGTCTTAGAAATTTCAGAATTAATATTCTTCTTGTTTTTAAAAAATTTCATATGAATCTACATTAACTTCACAAAAGATTCACATAAAATTGAGAAACTCTTTCAAATAAATTCATTCTATACATTGTACTCTTAAATTACAGTTTTGAGGGAATGAAATTAAAATACCGAACTACTTCTTAGATCTGAGTTAGTTTCATCTCTAGAATAAACAATAATATAATAAATTGTTATTAAATATTAAAATAGTGAATCAGTTTCCACAAAACATGTAGTAATTAATCCCAGAGTAACAATCTTTAAATCATTTAATTTATGATTAGATTAAAATGTTACCTTAGAATGTTTTTCTATAAAATCATGGTTAAATATTTTTTTCCCACTTTCTAATTCCTTACTACTTAAATAAAAAACACCGAATAATCCCAACATCTAAATAAATATTTCCTCCCCTTACTCATTTTTTACATTTTTTTCTTTTATTATTATTTTCTTTTTAACCTTGGTAATTCATATTTGTAATTCCGATTCCTCCAGTATTTATAACATGTGATACCTATTTTTTAAACTATTTATCTCTCCATTTGAATATTTTTTAGACTTATTTTTCCTTCTATCTATGGAACTTTTTTTTTCTTTGAAACATGACCTTTCATGAATTTTGAAAGTTGACTTAGATCATTATCTTTTTTAGAACATGATGAACCTATGACTTTATATAAAGAGTCATAAAAAACATTCTTAAATTATTTAAGTGATACTCTCTCTCTTCTTTCATTCACTTCACATTCGTTGTTCTTGGGAATTAGTTATTATTATAAAATATATCAAATTATTTCATCCTTGGAGTGATTAGTAAAATCTTTTCTTTCTTTAATTGTATCTTTCATGGAGTGCCACCTTTTGGGTAGTTCTCGATGAATACTTTTCATAATATCATTTTTCTTCATAGTTTACTCAAGAGAAACCATAACATTTACAATTTTATTAAATGTGTTATACAATTTTTTCTGGATCTCATAATCAAAAATTATAATTTCATGGAACTCATCCCTCTAAAAACTGATCTTTGTTCTTTGAAACTAATAAATTATTTTATGAGTCACTTTTAAAGTCCTCCAAATTTATTGGGTAGTTTTATTATATGATATATTTCTATACATATATCTATATAAATAATACTAAATATAATTCATAAAATTAAAATTTTTAAACAATTTTGAAGTATAATTTCCAGTTAATGCATCCAATTCAACATTAGGTAATTTATAAGGTTTCAAAATAATTTTATAGTATTCAATGCTAATTTTTTTAAGGAATAATTCTATCTATCCCTTCCAATAAGCATAGTCACCACCATTTAAGTGTGGGTGTTTGAGAGGATTTAGAACATAATCATATTTAATTTTCATAACTATAATATAGATATCCCACTAGAGTGTTAGGTCTAGGATAATGATTCCTAAAAACATATTATATAGAGGAAAAAATTTACAAATAAAAATAAATCTTTTCAGGTTATGCTGTGATATCAATTTTTGGCATCTGATTAAAAATTAGGATCTAATTATCAAATAGAGATAGGCTTAGATACCAATTATTGGTTTTGAGATGATGGAAATAAAGTGGTTTTGAATATTACATTCTAAATTTTTAGTCAAATATAAATTATCAGAGTATATTAAAACCATGTTGTTCAAGTGTTGTGTAATATTTTTCATAGAAAATGGAAACATCAAATATAAAGTATAAGAAAACCATATTTTTATAGTAGACCTGTTGAAAAAGAACCTAAATTATTTTCTGCAAAATCTTATTCTCCTCAATAGGATCATCACTGACTAAAACTAATAAGAGTTTTATAGGTAAAAAATCAACCTAGTATATTATAGAACATACGAAACCATTACTACATTCTATAGAAACAAATAGAACCTAGTCTATTCTAAGGATAGACGAAACTTGACAATTCCTTTTATAAATGGGAGAGAATAACCTAAGTGATCACATTTTTTTGGTCAAGTGAGCATAACTAACAATATATTTTTATTGGTTAAAAAAACATGTTTGAAACTAATGAATATAAACATTTCTAGAGAATATTTTAAAAAAGAACCAGATAAAAGACGATGAAGAAGATAGATGGTGTAGAAAAGATGATCGTAGTCCCTTATTAGTATTTATGAACAATAAATCATCAATAAATAAGAAATGTCTCAAAAATTTGATATATATGAACAAAGTAGCTTGATAACATTTCCCAATGTCACGGAATTGAGAATTATATCAAACTATACTACTTTGGCCCTTTTTTATATAAAAACTCTGAAGAACTAGATCTCTGGATTAAAAATGATAATTTTCCATGCATGTGGTTTCTTAAATACATTTAGGAATAAGAAATGGTGAGAATCAATAAAAACAAGGAAATATAATACCTTTACTATTGTCAAAACAACACAAAAAAAATATTCATGCTTATCCTTGCATGAAACAACTTGCAAACACATCACAAAATTGAGTTAGATAGAACGTAACATTAAATATAGCATCATAAAATTAACTCCCCTTTAAATATAATCACAACATAGACACACCTTTATTTGAGATTCAAAAATAGTAACTAATTAAATGGATTCCACATCAAGATCAAATAAAATATGTGGCTTGAATTCCCTTCAAGATGAGTATTTAAATTCCTTGTGTACTAAGATCTAAATACGCATGAGGTTCATATAACGTGTTACTATAAATATTTAAACCAAAAAAACTATTGTGAGATGATATACTTCATTTATAATGAATATGAAAAATGGGTTGGCAAGCTAAAATTAGATTCCTATAGAATTGATTTTTTTATAGTGTATGAAAACATTTAATGTAGATTATTAGACTCCATGAATAGTTTCAATTAAATAATGCTAAAAAATTATATGGAAGGTTCATAATTAATTTATAATATGATTGAGTTTGGAATGAAGAAGATGGTGAGTACTTTACTATGTGATAGATTCTGAAGGGAAGAGTGAATTCTTCTTTAATCTACAAAACAAAAAACAAAAAAAGCATATATGAGAAATAAGAAAGGTAATTTGTACAAGATAGTGATGAAGATAATTCTATAAAAGTTTATTTGAAAAGGAATTCACTATGAAATGTGTGTTTCCATTATTAGGATAATTAAACAAAATAGTTTCGAGATTTAATGGCCATTGTTTTACCAGATGTAAATTTCACAGTTGGGTTTTGAAGCATTGAAGGTGGGTTTAACTCCTTTTGATAACTTCTATCTTATAAATGGTGTCCGGATTGTAGTCTATACTATGTTTGTGATGACATTCCATGTGAAATTAATTATTTCAAATATTTATGCAGATGAAATATATGCAGGGAAAAAAATTTCATAGTAGAATGAAAATACTTATATTTTATAAAAAATAAATACATCATGAAATAATTATCAAGAAATAATTCATATAAATTCTATAAAATTAACTCATGAAAGATATAACATGAATGATTAAAAAATATTAATAGTATATTAAAGCAAAAAAATATTAAAAACATTTTGCTAACTAAATATTAAAAACAACTATGAAAAAATTAAATTTTAAGTAACTCAACAATTAAATTACAATTTCATAACACTAAAAATATTTTAATTAATAATTAATTAAATGTATGGAATTTTAAATTATTATAACATTAAAATAGTACAATTCAAATCCCTAACACTAACAACAACTTCTTGTTTTTGGGATCAAATCTAAATGAAATCAAGGAGATTCTATTCACTATTGTGATTTCTATAGCTATACCTATTTTTTTATGATTCTCTTCAAGAGATCTTGGATGTGTAAATTGGATCATATAAAGGAAATGTGTTAGCAGTTTCTAAGTATATACCCCCTATATCTCTACCTGTTATGGCATTATTGTAGCTATAAGTCTTATATAATAAAATTAAAGTGTGTTTGACTCAACCTGATTGATAACTTAGGAAGCAATGAGATACATATTTTTGATTTTGTTAAATTATGATGACTATGAAATAATGAAAAGTATACAGGTCCATAGAAAATACATATTTAATCTCAGGGATGGGAAACCCCTTAGACCACCAATTCCTGAAAAATACTTATCCTCCAAGTAGATTCTTTAGAAACAGATTGTTAGTAGAGAGACAGAAGATTATCTAAAGAGTTCATAAGAGGTTTTACTTTCTCCTTTATTACCTTTCTCTCCATCCATACAAAACCATTAATCACATACATTTATATAGGTCGTTTTAAAAGTTTTTTTATCTTCTTTAATATTTTGGTTGATATAATTGTTGAAATAAATGGAAATGTAAACTCTTTATAAGATACTATAAAAATCATCTATGTAACCCATATAACCAATCTTTGAACATTTATAAAATTTATACTTGTAGAAAGAAGAAATGGTATACAATGTTGTTGGGTTATTTCAAGGATGAGATTATAATATTACTGGATATGTTTTGTAAAATGTTGTTTGAAATGAGAGGTGGTTGATTTTGGGATGAGGTTCCTCCCAAAATATATCCTTCTTATATAAAAAGGATTGAAGAGTGTTTTATATGTCTAGATTTATAACCTAATATTGAATCCCATGCTGATGCTTTTATATAGATCCAATTGGCTCAAATCAGTGTCTTATCACCTCATCCTCCGAATATTTTGTACTCTAAAGTTTCATAGGTTGATTAAAAGTGTTTCAAAATAGTTCTGGATCACTTTTTATCTATCATGTCTTTATAAAGATGAGATAATAATAGAATAATAGATACATGATTATAAAGAAGTGTTGTCACTCATAATCCTGATAATTCTAAGAAAGGACCTCTTGATCCTGGCACAGAGCCTACATTCTCTTCTTCCCAGCCTAAAACATTATCCTAGAACCATCCTGACCAAGAGGAGAATCCTTACTCCAGGTACATTATGAAACAAATAAGAGTATCATTACTCAAGTAATTTCAAGAAACTAAAAGGGGTATCTTGAATCATGGTGTTTTAGGAAACTAATATGAGTATTTTGACTAAAATAATTTTAAGAAACCATGAAGAATATTCTTATTCAAATTATTTTAGAAAAGTAGGAGATGTATCTTGAACGAAGGTTTTTTTGAGAACCAGTAGGAGTATGTCGACTCAATGAATATTTGGAAACCATGAGAAGAATCATAACTCAATGTTTTTTAGGAATCCAAGAGTATAATATTAAATCAAGGTATTTTATAAGAAACAAGATATGTATCACGACTCATGGTTTTTTAGGGAACCAGTAAGAGTATCTTTATTAATTGTATTTTTGGGAAGTAAGAGGAGGACAATGGCATAATGAATTTTTAGAAACAAAGAGAATAATATCTACCTAATATTATTTTTGGAAACCAAAAGTATTATCTCAACTCAAGGTGGGGAAAAGAATAAGTTTTTTTATGTATTACATACAAGTTTAATAGGGGAGAATAATGCCATGAATGTGGATTACATATACCAAAATTAAATCAAAGATAGATCCTCACAAAGAGGGTAACACATAATAATATTATATATTTTATGAGAAATATAAAGTTAACCTAATTGTGGGATTGAATTCCTATATAAGTGATATTTTGAAAAAGAGGTTATCCTAGGATAAATCTCACCATGAATATAGACCACAACTAGAGAGATGAAAAAATTCTTAAATAATCCCTTAGTTCACATAATATTTATGAATTATGAGAATGGATGGTCTTCACAAAGGACATTAAGGATTTATGTAAGAAAACACAGAGTTTTACATGTGGAGGGTTGTTCTGGTAGTATCTCATGATGAAATTACATGATTAGGATAGGTCCATGAAAATTTTACATGGAGAGGGAATGACCACATAACTCTTTTGTGAAGACCCCCTTCATCGACTTGCATCTAGAGTCTACTTACTCATATTAAAATCCCCTCTCACTAAACATTGATCATAAAAATAAAATTTCTTGAAGTCTGTATCTCTAAAAATACAACCATTTTAAATACATGAAAGATTTTTTTATATAGAAAAACAATTATCGCCTAAGAACTGTAGGGATTTAGAATATATAAAATAACTGAGGCTTCGTAAAACTCCATTCTCTAACTACAAATGGTGAGGCACTATATAAAATTATATGACCACAAAGGAGTCCATATTCAAACTAGAAAAAAGTGGTAAGAACATAAAATAATATGCCTAACAAGGATATCACCTACTCAACAAAAATAATACCACACCACATAAGTCATAAATGTCTATAAAGGATCCCTCATTCACATCACAAATTACGGGGAACCATGTAAAATCACATGGAAATAAAGGTTTCTAGAGAACATGATTCTTTCATAGTCACAAAGGACTCTATTATGTGATAGTAAAAGTAGATTCTCCACCTAATTCATTAAAGTTGTTTAATTTTTATATGTCCACTAATATACACTTATTCTTACAAGAATATAAATTTTTATCTGGGTGTCCATTTTGGCTTAGTGAGCTATCAAATAGAGGTCTGTGAAGATTACAACACCCTTAGTTATATTTTTTACTCATTAAAGTTGTTTTACAAGGATAAATGACTTTTTGTGTAAGTTATCATATATCACATTAAATCCCTATTTTTTTCTTATTCATTGAACGTGATTATCATTTTTCTTCAATTTAACTCATATAATTCAAGAAAGGATTATATAATGATCATTGTGGAAAAGTGAACACAACACTTCTGGGTTCCAAGAATTATGAATAATTCTAATAAATACTTACACCATTTTGGATGCTTCAAAAGTAAAATTTCTCATTCTTATAAATAATGTGAACCATTGGATAAATAACTGTATTGTTTACCTCCTACAATGAAAAAATAATAATCCTTTACCCTTATATCAATCATGTATAACCTATCCTTAATGTAATCATTAAACATTAATGGTATATTTTGTGATTTTTAGTGAGAATATTATATATTTATATTTTATATACATAAATTCATGAATTTGTTTTAGAAAAACAATATTTTATTATAATAATTTTAAGAAAAACTTTATCTTTTACCAATATGTTTTTATAAGTGAATTCACATTATAATTTTTAGAGATTTTATCATTGTAGTCGTCCAAGACTCTTATTTTATATGATGTGTTTTTTAAAGTTAATTGTTTGGTTTTGAAGTGTTAACAAAGATTTTTTGTTTTTTTGAGTTGCACCAAATAATGTTTGGGATTTCAGTATGAATGTAATGAAAACTGAAAAAAGAAATCATTTTCATAAACATAATTCTAACTCTACATAAATATCATCTTAATACCATGTAATAATGATCTAGTTTCTTTTAACCCACCATTATTGAGGACACTTGAGCATTTTATACGTATATATTACATAATTATAAATGAATATTTAGTACTTCTTATAAAAATATATACCCTATAACCCTATTGTTTTTTTTTATTTGGAGACTGTATACATAATCATATTATTTTATGAAATATATTATATATATATGATAAATATCTTATCAAATATCAAATTCTTAGACAATCCCTACTTAAAATATTTCTTTATAACCAAAATAAATGAAACATAAAAAGTGTTAGCTAAAATTCATAGTAAGGGTAAACAAGGAGATACCAATCAATGATAATAATTGATAATAAGATAATAATATGGGTATAAGAACAAGATCATAAAATAATAAAATTATACATAATGAATTAAAGATCATTTATAATAAATCATGGAATTAGGATTTATCATAAATAATAAATAAGTCATAAGTGTGAGAAATTATCAATAATCATGATCCATGATAACATATCATAATCATAGAAGATAAGTTTTTGTAATACACATAAGTATATAAAATTATTTCCTTAATCAAGGATTTATACTAATACTATCATAGTGGATTATCTTCACTCCCCATTCCATCATTTCCTTAGTCAAGGATCACTCTGAAGACAATCATAGTGGAGAGAGTCCCTTAAAAATCTAGGTTCACACCTTATTATAGTCTTTATTATCTCTTAAGATATCATAATTTACCCAAGGAATTGCAAGGCCCTATAATTATAGGATCAACTGTTACATAATGAAAACAAAACATATATTTACCACAAGTTCGAAAAACATTCATCATATCATTAGATCATAACCCATGGAAATAAAAAGGTTTTTATAAATATTTAATAATTTCATTATATAAAACCCTTGGAAAGGAAACTAGTTTCATAAATATTTCATTAACTCTTTATAGAATAACCCAAGGAAAATAAATGTGTTTTATAAAGATTTCAACATAACTTAGTTATCCCATGGTAAAGACATGAGTTTAATAGAATCATCATTAATTCACCATCATAATAATAATAATAAAACATAAATAAAGCATATGGTATCAAAAAATCATATCCCCGGTGAATAATAAAAATGCATAAAGGATGTGGACATTGATGAAAAATACTTTTAAAGGATCACATTTCTTTAGAAACATGAGAAAAACATCCTTTTATTTTGAAAACAGTTTAACTAAAAATTCCATGAATATTGATAAAATTATTTTATTTGAAAATAACCGTGAAAACATATAATGTAATATTTAATGAAAATAATAGTAATTAAAGTGGAAAAATATATTCACACCTTATATGTTAAATGATAAAATTCTTTTCACACATTTTCAATAAGTTAAAAATCACTCCTTCCAAAAAAAATTCATTAAAAAGATACCTTTTAAACCTTTGTATATAAAGTAAAAGGTAATGAAAATGAAATTTTTATAAATTTTCATTAATAGGTAAAAAGACATCCATAAAATAATTTTAATGTGAAAGGATGTGGAAGAAAAAGTTCATAAGCCAAATTAGATATAAGGCTTTCTTTTCCTTAAAAAAATTTTCTTAGTAATATTATGTACCAAAGAATGAAAATGTTAATATTAAATGAAAAATCATATAATAACCAAGTAAAATAAAATTTATGGGGTTTTACGGGTAGTATTAATATAATTACCCTAAATGGAAATTTAGTGCTGACAATCCTAAAAATAAATGAGATTATGACATAAATCTCTTACCTAAAGCCTCATCCTTCTTTGTAAATATTTGAACCTCTATTATAATAAATATAGATTAATTATACTTATATTATATAACATTACTCATATATATAAATAATATCATATAATATTTACTTATAATATTTTATCCCCCGTTTAATAACAATTCCATATTAAAATAACTACTCGAGTTGTAATTTTTTTTTTCATGTATGTTACTATTCAGCTGTCCCTATCCTTATACCATGATCATTATTATATAATAAATAGATTTATAATCATGTAATGAGTATCATATTCAACCATTAGATACTCTTTTATAAAAATTTATATTAAATGGTGATGAAAAATGAATTACATCACTTTGCGGAGACAACAATCTTTACGTACACATGAGTGATGTTTTTACTTTTCGATATAAGGAATGATAGAAAAAATAAATAATAATTCACCTTTTTATAACTATAATAATATCATATATATAATTTATATTCATTAAATCCATAATTATAATAATCAAAGTTAAGCGGTGATGAAAACAAGTACCCCTTCATGGAGGTGGTAGTCTACATGTACACACAAGCGATGTTTTACATTACCATATATGGAATGTAGGTGGACAATGATTGTTCCATAACCAAAATAAAAATTAATTATATTATATATACAAAATTAGTTATTTTATAATGGATACCATAAATTTATAGGAGGTATAAGATGAAACAAAATAGAAAGTACTTGGTCAAGAGTTATACCGCTTCATTGATAAAACTCCTTTGGGTTACACCTTAATCCATGAAAGGATGGTATTTGGAAATAAGTGAATCTATATGGTGTGTGTAAAATTTAAAAGGTGGGAATATATAAGATGTGATTAAGGAATCTAGGATGATATTAGGTTATTTATTTTCATAAATAGATTGTGAAAAAATAAAGAATAAAGGATAATAGGATTTTCCATTTGATAAGGTAGGGAAGGGGCACCCTTAGAATTACCTAAAATATTAAATTATTATAAATTAAGTTTGAGTTTTAAGTATTAATAAATTTATATTTTTATAATATCATATGGGTTTGAGACAAAATAATCTCATTAAATAAAATTTTTACATGTCTATGTAATTTTTTAACCCAAATCTCTTAGTTTTAACCCCTCATTAACCCTTATAAAAGTGATAGAGACATTCCATGATTACTATTCATAATGAAAGAAGGGTAATATTTAAAAATTTGGAAACTTATAATTCTAAATATATAATAAACTTTACAATTCTTAGAGTGATAGAAATACATTTTAAAATAAGCACACAATACTTACAAAAAACCATTTAAAAATTCATTTAAGCATAAAACTGGATTTCTTATTATCCAATGAAAAGTAAAAAAAATATATATGAATGTTTAAAAAATTGAATAAATTTATAATATATAATTTTTTTAAAATAATTCAAAAATAATTATTCATTGAATTTATTAAGATAAAAACACATTCATTTCCAAAAAATATTTTTTTAGAAAAAATATCTTTTTTTACATCCAAATGATTTAATCAATTTAGAAAAAATTAATTCACTCTATAAATATGTATATTATAATTTTTCATAATTTATTTATTCCTATTAATAACCATTAGTCCAACATCCTGATGATAATTGTCATATTAAATAATAATAATTCAATAGTGTATTGCGGTTTCTTTACACCCGGGGTTTCATATAAAGAATGATATTAAATAAATTTAAATTATTTAAAGAGAAATATATAATAAAATATAATGGTGTTACATTATACCCATTTATAATAATTTTCCTTTTAAATTTCATCACATTAATATTAATAATCGGGAAAACATGTTCCATATGGCATCTTCAGTTTCCCACATAGCTTTATCAAATTTATGGTTTCACCACAGAACATTGACTATGTGAGTGGTATTTTTATGAATCACTTTCTCTATATAATGTTGAATATCCACTAGTAATTCTCCATAAGAGATATATTTATGTATTTGTAAGAACTCTAAGTTTAGTAAATGTAAAGGACCTAGTATGAACTTCATTAGGAGAGATACATGAAATATATCGTTTGCATGAGAGAGATTATGTGGAAAATCCATGAGATAAGATACAATCCTGATAAGATAAAGAATCTAAATATTGTTGATATAATAAGGGATTTTTTTTCTTTATTTAAGAGTCTTATAACCTTCTTCCATGAGGAAATTCACAAGAATAACTTACCAACTTTTTATTATATGTCTCACTGACAATTATTAGAATAGATTTTCTATTGACTCTGAGTTTCCATGATATTCTACTGAATGGATATAACCTCCTATACCATTTCAATAGCTATCTTAGTTACCCAAAAATTTACTTCCATAACTTCATCTCAAAGGATTTGAGTTTTTACCTTCCCTTAATAGAAGGTTTCTTAAGGATCTATATGAATACTCGGGTGAAAGATATCATTGTAAGAAAAATTCCACCAAAGGAAGATATTTATTTCAACTACCTTTTAAATTAATGGAGAAATATCTCAACATGTCTTATAGGGTTTTAATGGTCCTCTTATACTGAACATATGTCTAAGGATGTTATGAAGTACTAAAACTCAACTTTATATCTAGAGTCTCATAAATACTTATCCAGAACATTGAAGTGAACCTTAGATCCCAATCATATACAGTTAAGTGTGTTACTTCATTAAATATCTCCACTTACTTAATGTATAAATTAGTAATTTTTCAAGATAGAAATTTTATATAATGGAAATAAAATGTTATGATTATATAAGGTGATCAACTAAAATCCAAATGACATTAGGGCCTTCTGTTGTTTTGGGTAGTCTAATGCTGAAATCCTAGGTTATGTTTTCCCATTTCCATTCAGGTATGGGTAATGGTTTTATCATTTCCTTGGGATTATATATCATAGATTTTAACTTTCGGACATCCTAGGCATCAAGATACATACTCTGATATATCCATTTTCATGTTATCCCAGAACAAATAATCTTTTAGATCATTATATATCTTCATGATTCTAGTATGAATTGTTAATAATGAATTATGATATTCATAGAAAGTTCATTCTTCATGTCAGGTGTTAGTGGTATACAAACTCAATTCGCAAACATTGTCATTCCATTTTGATGATTGTTAAACTCATCAACATTCCTCATATTCTTATATATTTCTATATCTTCCAAATTCTCAATATTAATCCTATAATGTATTGATAGTTGAATATGAATGTGAAAAAATATGATTTGTCCCCTTTAACCATGATTTCAATATCAATATTATACAAATCCAAAAACATTAGAACAATTTCAATCCCCATAATGGAAAACTATCATCTTCCTTCGAACTCAGGGAATCAACTAGTCTATTTAGCTTTTTTAGGTTGGTAATGTATTAATTAGCCATAATATTTAATCAATTTGAACTATCTCCTTTGGTTCATATGAACTATATCTTTTTGAATATATAATTCATGATTTTATGATCAGTATATATATCCCATGTCTCACAATAAGTACAATGCCTCCATATTTTCAATGAAAAAAATATTACTGCCAACTCCAAATCATTAATTTGGTAATTTTGATCACGAATTTTCAATTGGAATGAGGCATAAGCAATCACCATGTCATTATACACAAGGAAACATCCCAAAATGGTCTTGGATTCATCACTATAGATCATAAAACCTTATATACTACAAGGTAATATATGTATAGGTGCACTAAGAAACCTTATTTTTGGATACATTAAATTTACCACATATTCATATGTGAAAATGATCTTGGATCCCTTATGAGTCAACATGGTTATTAGATTATATTTTCAAGATAATTCCATCAAAAAGTGTTGGTAGTATCTAGCTATCCTATGAAAACTATAGATCATGGTTACTATGATTAGTCGAGTCCATTTATCAAAAACTTATGTTTTTAATGGATCCATCGATATACCCTCTCTTAAGATTATATGTACAAAAAATGAAACATTTTGTATCTATAATTTACTCTTTCTGGATTTTGAATAAAACATATCATCACTCAAGGTCTTCAATATAATACTCAAATGATCTCCATGCTCTTCCACACTCTTGGTATATATAATAATGTCATCTATAAATACTACCACAAAATAATCAATGTAATATATAAATAATATATTCATTAAATCAAGGAATATATTAGGGTAATTAGTAAGTCCAAATGGCACCACTATAAATTCATAATGAACATACCTCATACAGAAGGTTGTATTGGGTATATCCACCTTCTTGAATCATAATTATTGATATCTAAAATGAAGATAAATCTTGGAAAATTATTGAGATCCATGAATTTAAATAAATATGTCATCAATATGGGGTAGAGGATACCTTTTTTTGATATTGATATTTTTATGTTATTGATAATCAATGAAAATACACATTGACCCATTGTTTTTTCTTAAAAAAAATAATATGTGAAACCCAGGGTGACATATTACCGTTTAGGAATCCCTTATTAAGATTATCCTTGAGTTTCTTCTTTAATTCATTCAACTTAATAGAGGATATTCTATATATCTTATTTAAATTAAGTATAGCACCATGTATGAATTCTATTGAAAACTCAACATTACAATTTAGGGGAGGACTTGGTTAGCATTCAGAAAATTCATTAGCATAATAATGAACAATAAGAATATATTTTATTATGAGTTTATACCTAACCATTTTAGATAAATATCCTTCATGAATAGTTAGTAAGACACATAGAATGGAAATAAATTCCATTGGAAGTTCATATTCATCATCACTTCAAATGATAATACTATATTGATTTAGAATATCAAACATTACTTGCCTTAATTGGTCATCATATCTGATCTATATAGATATGTACAATACATGACCAAAATCACATAAAATTTGACTAAAGGGAGTATAAAAATATTTTATGGAAGAACATTCTAAGAATAATTTATTAGAGAAGATCTATAAACATGAGATTAAGTCATTTAACCACTAAGTGTTTTTTCTGATATCTCAACATTAAATCATTGAGGTGGTGAAATGAAACATTTGTTATATTATTCAAATATTAAATATTTGGTAGATCTAGAATCAAATAAATCATTGTTAGTTTTAGATTGGATGGTAAGTGTACCTTTCACCACTCCATTCTTATAACCCGCATCATCAGTTTTTATTATAAGGGCATTGCCTTGGTCTCTGGGCAGGATAGATTTCTGATACCAATTATTTACATTAAACCATATATTTGTTAATTGATTGGAATAATTTCTATAATTATTTAAATTATATTAATAGAGTCTTGGTGGCACATTTATTTAATCTTTTTCACCATTTATTTAATGAAATTTCCCATTTTTATAACATTTGAATTCCTTTTCTCAATAACCGTATTTTCCACACATAAAAATTTTACCCATTCCCATAATGGAAATTTACTATATGATTCCATCAATTATTCTAACATAAATGATGGTTAAGGTTTTTACTTCATGTGTTTTTTTCTTATAAATTTTTTGAAATTACATTTTCCCCCTTTTCCACAAAGTTGTAAACACACAAAGTGTCTCCAATTTCCATTTCCAGCTTGAGAGCACATCAAATGTTTTCTTCATTAATACCAAAGCATCATATATAAAATTCCATTCAAAGGCATGGTCTCAAGCCATGTCATAATGGAGAAATTTTTCTTTTAGGTTCAATGAGGAAACCTGAATCATACCATATAATTCTTGTGAAATTTTCCTCATAGGTAATAATTGATTCTTCATCCTGCTATTTCAATTCCAATAGTTTTATTCTAATTTTCATGTGATGTTTTCGTGGTAAATACTTATTAAAAAATACCTCCTTGAACTCTTCCCATGTCATGGAGTCTATTTACTCTACTTTCCACATATGTTTGATAAGATTCCACTATTTACATGTTTCACCTTCTAAATTATACCTGACCAAAATAACATTCTAATGGTATGATAATTGAATACAAAATAATATATTTTCTATATAGTTTATCCACTTTATAGTGATTATCTTATCATAGAAACCACTGAAGGAATGTGGACATTTCCACAAAAAAGACTTAATAACCAATTACTCTTTATTTTTTAGTTTGGAAGTATAGTATGATTTATATTACTATTCATATGTTTATAGAGTTGGGTGTCCATAGTTATAATATTTCAAATCTTGGATCACATTTCATTTGGTTTCTAATAATAATTGTCATTTCATTTCCCATCACACTGTGTGTTAACAGGATTCCTCTTAGGTTTATCCATTGATTAAGACCAACAAAATAACATGAGAAACAATAATCATTGCGAGTAATCATTTAATAATGAAAATTCATTAATATTATGGATAAATAATGACACCTTCTATTAAATCTATAACACCATAGGTTTAACCTAGTCTATTCATGGCCATCATCTTTTCAAATCATTTTTAATGGTTTGTAAAGAAAATGTTAATTGACCAATGAATACACCTCGGGCGTGTCTATCTAGGTGTGCAGTCTTTTCCCCACTCATCATAAACAAGGGTTGTCCAATTTAATACTTTATCCATCACTTTCCAAGTTTTTACCCCTAGCTATATCTATTCCTCAACCACATCCACTTATCAGAAACCATATAGGGGTGATTTTTCAAGGAAAACTACACAATATATACTTTACAAAAGATTCAAGATGTTATCCTATAGTTATAATTATACCTAGGGTTTGAAATAATCATCTCTAATAATAATATCTAAAAAAACTAAACCCTTCTCTTATACTTGTTGAGGAAAACCAATCCCTTCATACTTATATGTTACATTATTCTACATGACTATCTAATTCATCTCAAAATAATAAATTCCGTAGAATCATTATTTTTTATGACTTTGAGGAATTTATAAATAATCATCTTATTTCATTAATGATATTCAATATCTCCCACAAAGTTCTTCTAACATAGTTCACTTAATGGAACATCCTACTTAAAATCTTTTTTTACAACCTAGGGTATAAAAAAGAAGAAAGGGTGATCTCAAATCTTCTATAAGGGTTAATATCGGAGATATTAGTCAACGATCATAGGTAACCATAAGAAAAGAATATGGATATGAGAACATGATCATAGAAGCTGAAAACCATACCTAATCAGTCAAATATCATAAATCCTAAATCATGGAATAAATATTTTTTATAAAACTTTTCATAATTCATAAGTGTACAGTTCTACCAATAATCAATAATGAGAAATGGGAACATATCCGAACAATAAGAAATAATTTTTTGTCATACACATACATATATAAAATCATTTACATTTTTAATGCTCTCTTCTAAGACTATCATAGTGTATTGGGTTCAATCCCTATTTTATCATTTCCACATGGTTCTCCCCTAAGACTATGATAGTGGATAGATTCCTTTATTGAACTAGTTTCACTCCCAAATCAAATCCTTAATATTTCATGATATATCATTCTTTACCCAATTTATTATAGTGATATATAATTTTGGGACCAACCGCCACATAATGAAAACCTTACATATGTGTACCACATTATCATAAAACATTAATCATATCATCATATCATAACAAATGGAATGAAAAAATGTTTCATAATCATTTTATCATTTCATAATAGTATAACTTATGTAAGGGATACACCTTTCCTGAATATTTAATAATTAAATGATATCATAACTTCTAGTAAAGAAATATGTTTTATAAGGTTTTCATCATAACTTAATTAACCCATGGGAAATAAAATAGTTTCATAGAATCATCATTAAATAATTATCATTACAAGAAAACTATAGAATGAATGTTGTTGGTATCATAATATCATATCCTCAATGAATTATAACAATCCTTATAAAATGTTCAAATATATGAAAAATAATTTTATTGAAAACATGATACAATTGTCATTTTTTAATGATAACATTTTGACAAAAAATTATTGAAATATTGAGAAAGTTATTTTCTTTGAAAATGACCTTTGAAATATGTAAAGGAATCTTTTAAATCAAGGAATGGACATAATAGTGAGAGAATATATTCATATCATGTACATTAAAAGATAATATTCTTGTCAATCTTTTGTAAAAACTCAAAAAAAAATTATTTGAAAATTTTTCTTAAAAAATATTCCTTTTAAACTATTATAAGTAAAGTAAGTGGTAATAAAAATAACCTTTATAAAACGTTTCATCTGCAAGTAAAAACTTCAATGAATTTTTTTTAAGAGCATAAAAATGTAAAAAAAAAGTTCTTTGGCCAAAAATAAAATAAGGCCAATTTTATTTAAACATATTTTCTCACTCATTTTAAGGAAAAAAGAGAGGAAAATGGTAATACTGCATAAAAATTCCAAGAATAACTAGAGGATAAGAAAATATATGGGGTTTAATAGAAAATATCTATATAATTTCCCTAAATATAATTTTTTCATGTAAAATCTAAAAAAATATTATAATATAAATATCTAATGTAGTTTTTTTCATTCTTCATACATGTTCAAACCTGCACACGGATGACACGCACAAATCGAGATTTTAACAGGAATGGGGTTTCAGTGATTGGAACCTGGTCTTGCTTGGTATGAATTTTTTTCATATGGTTTTTCAGTCTAGTGAGATGAAATTGAAGGCTTGGAGTTCTGGCTTTGTCAATCATAGGCTGGGGGTTCTGAGGTTTCAGAATTGGGACCCCTAGTTTGATCCCTTCCATGCGAAGAATACAGTTGTGCAATCCAGGATTCATGTGAAAGGCCTCAACTGGGTTTTCTGGCACCCGATCATCCTATGGGATATTTACCTTGCAATTGGTTGACCTATTAAAATTGATAAGGAGACATGTTCGATCATGTATGGTCACTTTGCACGTATTTTAGTGGATTTTGATATGAATTTTCCCCTTGTTGAGACGATTTATCTACTTGATGGTGAGTTTAATTTCTAATTGGAAATTGAGTATGACCATGTCCCTGAGATTTGTTTTAATTTCATGGATATTGGTCATGTCAAGATGAACTGTAATCGGGGGCTTCGATGCTCTAATTGTAAGAGGTACGGGCATTTTGTTGAAAAATTCATGTCTCATTTGAAGCAGGGTTCTGCTACCCCTTTATCTGATAATGAAAAAAGAAACACCCATGGTGGGGTGGTGGTGGATTCGACTCTACCTACTAGGGGGAGTTTGAGGCCAAGTGCTGGTGGGTTTGTATCCTTTGCTGACGTTGTGACTGGGAAAGGTACTTTGGGTGGCGTTGTTGAATGTGGTGGGGAGGTGCGACATAGTCATAGGGTTAGCACTACCCTCACTCATGATTCTTCTACCACCCTACTTCATGGGAAAACTTCTAAATGGGGATATGATCCTGATAGTGGTTCTGAGTTGGACCCTTCTGTTCTCATGGAAGAGCAATTCATTGCTAAAGGGAAGCTGACCATTTGAGGGAACTCTGTTGGCCCCTCTGTGAATATTGCCTCTCATCACGAGGTGCAAGCTACTGCCCCTTTGGAAAGGATGGGCCCCTATAATTCTGTACAGGTTATGCCCCCTGGAAATTCGGATGCTCTAGAGGTGGATTCTACTTCTAATATCCTTGGGTTGGGAATGTCACTAAATCCTTCCAATGTTTTGAAGGATTTTATTAGGAAGTACTTTGTTTCCGATTCTTCTATTTCTAAGGGCCTAAGGTCAGGCCTGTCACCAGATTATGTTACTGTGATAAAGGACTTTCTTATGCAGTCCAATATTGCCACTGGATTCACTGTGCAGGACTTGCCTGTACAGTCCTCTGTTGATGATGCATCTCCTAATAAGGGCCTTGGGTTAGGCCAGCCATCAGACAATGCCACTAGGATTATTATGAAGGAATTGCCTTCCATTACTCCTGATAACCCTAAGCATGTGCATTGCTTGCCTATGCCTGCTGCTAGGAACATTCTGCAGGAGCTTCCTGGGCAAATTTCTCATGCACTCTTTGTGACAGACATTGTGAATGCAGAACCACCAAAACATGATGCTATGAAGATTAATTTCTTCACCATGCTTGATGATATTAATTCTCCATAATTTGATGCTTTGCATAGGGAGAGTCAAGACTGAAAAGGTACCAGGCCCCTTGAAGTTTCTAATACCTCTTCTTTCATGCAGGTTGATTCCATGGAGGCTCGGGTTGGGAAACCTTCTTCTGAGGTGCTTGTTGAGGTTGCTCAAGTTGGTGATGGTGATCATGTTGCTGATGATGATTGTGTACTTTTGGTGGGTGACCAAACTATTGTTGTGGTTGATGAGTTGGAGGGAAATGAAGCTGGTGCATTCCAAATACCGAAGCAATGTCAAATGGGGCGGCATCCCAGGGGCCTAGGAGGATGTAGAAGGGGTGGTAGAGCCAAGAGATGAGTCTTGTTTTGTGGATGGGATCATGGTAGGAAAGGGTAATTTTGATTTCAATCTATTGTATTGGGGGGGTTAATCCACCTTTTACCCTTATCTTCCCTTTGTGTATTGTTTATTATATTTTATAAACAATTTCGAAGACCATGGAGCTTATACATGGTCTACTTTTTAGAGTTATAACAAATTACCACTCTTTTACTAAAAATTCCTTATTAAAACCACAGTTCCAGTTGATAACTGCTTCATTGTTCATTAATGATTCAACTCAAAAATCCTAATCCTTGTAATTTGATCATGGTTCCTTCATCTCCAAAATTTTAAACATTTATTGAGGATTATATGTAATCATTATATGAAATTTTATAACTAGACATTTAAATCAGTAATGAAAAATTAATTAAATCAGTTAGTGGAGACACTAGTCCGTATATACACATAAGTGATTTTTCCAATTTTCGATTGATGGATCCAAATAAAATTAACTAATAATTAAATTCCAAAGAACTATTATGATATCAAAAATATTATATGTATTTAGTAAATCCATTATTAAAAGTGTAAAGACCCTGACTCTAGTATCCTAGAATTGGTAGTTACCTTATTACATTAACATAAGATATAAGTGATCATATCCCAAAGGACCAAATAGTTTATTACTCTTGGTAAACTAGATACATAATTGTGTCTCACATTACATTTGAGAACATAAACAACATCATAGTGAAATTAAATATTCTACATCCTTAAAATCATGTAAAGATTCCTTCTACAAATTCTGGGTAATGGAAACAAAATATGGGTGAGCTCAGATGCTTAGTAAGGGAAACACACAATTGATGATATCATGAATCAATAAGGAATACTCAATATTGAAATGAAATAATTAAAAACACATTCCATTTAACTAATAACTTTAGCATAAAGAACAATATGGTAGGAATAAATGATGATAAAATAATTATATATACATAATCACATGATCTTAAAGATAATACACGGGTACTATCAATGTAGTATTCTCATGGATGATAATAACTAAATTCTCAATAAAATAGGTTCTTAATATTTCACATCGTGATCTTAGACATCATGATATTTATACCATTAAGACATTGCACAAAGTTAGTTTAAAATTATGTGTAATTTCTTTTTTAATTTAGATAACTGATTTTTCTCAGGAGAACTGTTGATGCATCAAGGGTTTATATAATTCCAAACCCCACTAGTCACTAAATTTCAAATGCATTCCATATATATATTAAATTATTTATTTAATTCATGAAAAATATTCCTTATAAAAAATATCTATATTGTGTAAAAATACTTATTATCAATAATTTACAATCAATCAAAGAGCGTTAAAAGTAAAACACCATATGTAGAAATAGTAAAAAATTTAGAAAATAATAATATACATGATAATAAAAACATAGATATTTTATTTAAATGTCATTCAAAATGGCCAAAATAAATTTATTATTTCGGGAGAAATTTAATGACTGTATAATTAGTAATAGATAAGAGATGAAAACCGGTTCATAAATTATATAGGTTTTATAATAAAATATTTTCATTTGGAAGAATAAATGGAAGAGAATTTAAATATAAAAGTAATATTTCCTAAAATATTAATCTCAATTAAACCATTAGAAATGTGTAGAATAAATTAAATTTTGTAAAAAAATTATAATGACTGGGTTGTCTGTTATCACCGTATATTTTAAAAAATCAATTTTGATATTTTCTGTTAAGAATGTTAAAAATATCCCTTTAAAAAATATTGCATTAAACCATTTTTAAAATGTAAGGATGAAAAAAAAATTCCTTATTTAATCATTTTATTAAATAAAATTAATTTTGTAAAACCATTTTAAAAAAAATGAACGTGGAAGAAAAATATATCTGGTTTAAAGGGAAATAAAAATGGGTTTCTTTTAAACCTTTATTTTCTTGATTCAAGTACAAAAGATAGAAAAATGTGTAATAAAATACAAAAACACTGTAAATATATAGAGGATAATAAAAAGATTGAATGTTATTAAGGATAAATGATAAGATTTCTTCAATGAAAATACATGAAATCCCAAAAAAAATTGAGATTGTAAAATAAAAAATTGACACTTTTGTAGCTATTGAATTATAACCCCATGAAATAATAATGTTTAATTGAAATGTGAATAATTATTCCTAAATAGGTATTCATGTTAAATATATAAAATGGGAAATATATACCCCACAAAAAATGATAAATTGCATAATAAAAAATATTTCTTAGTGGAATGGAAATTGACATGAAATCCCATATAATGGTCATATATTTAAAGAGAGGATTTATAAATGAATTTATAATGTGTACGAAATTTTAATTCAAATAAAAAAAATTTCATACAATTTAAAAAAGACAAAATTCATTACAAATATATTTTAGAATATCAAATACAATGAAGAAGTAATATAACCCAATGAAAAGAAATTGAGTTATGAAATTCCATACAACTGAATAACTTTTAATTCAAACCCCATTGAATGAAATAATTCAATTTTAAACTTAAAATATAATTAATTATAAATTATTTGTGATTTAATAAGAAAAATGGGTAGTATATACATCATATATAAAAAAATCTGGGCATAATAATGAAAAATTCAACAGTGAAGGGAAATTGAGAAGAATTCCCTTACCTCATGTTTAACATTAGTAGATCATGATTTATCCTACAGAATAATGGTTTTTATAATGTTCTTAAAAAACTTTAGGCATGGGTAACTACATATCTTGATATAAAACATAGAAATACAGACATTCCAAAATCCAAGGGGACTCAAACTCAAGACATCCAAAACACCCCAAATGACCCTTTTCTACTAGTAAAACAAATGGTGGTGATTCAAACATATGATTATTTCATAAGATAACCATATTAAAATTTATAATATCATATGTGATATTATTATAACATATTATCACCATTTCATTAATTATATTTCATTATTACCACTGTTTTATGTCTTAACTGCTTTGTTTTCTCATATATGTTTTATTGAGAATGTTATTTTTATTGAGCATAGGATATAGTTAACTAATATAAATAGTGATATTAATTTTATAAATATCATATTTATTCATTACATAAACTTTTAGTATAATTTTTTAATGTTTTACATGGAACATGAACATCATCGCTTCGTTGAGACTATAGGACATATGTATGCGTGAGAAATGTTATCATTCCCTTAATGGGTGAAAGGGTGATGAATTGGATGATATATTAATTTTATAGAATCAGTATCATTTCATAAGTACTATATATACTCATTGGTTTCATCATTATGGCTATCCATATGAGTTAGTGATTGTGAAAAAAATTATATCGGTTTCCAAGGTTGTAGTCCACCATACACATGAGTGATTCCTCTGTTTCCCATTTTATTGAGAAACATATTGATAAATATTATTCCATAAAGATAAAAAATATCAGTATATGTCATATATATATATATATATATTATATTTTAATTTTCAATACACAATTTAAGGTGACATAAGAAGAAGTAAAAAAGAAATATCTCTGTAAAGATGATTACTTTCTCTAAGAGGCATGAATAATTGAGGGGAGGAGGATCCCTTTTGTTAGTGGGGGGACCTTCTTGAAAACCACTTTGAATGTTCCCAAAAGAATACAAATTGATAAAGTAATTATAATTATAAATGATTGAAAATGACATTATAGTAAAATTTGGGATAGGTTGATGTCTAAATAAGTCTATAAATAAGATTTTTATAATATTAATTGGAAAAAATATGCTTATTTTGTGTTTTAACCCCCGATAAACCCAATTTGACATTAATAGAGGTAATTAATTTTTACTGTTTATTATGACAAAAATAAAGTGAACCTTATTACCTAATATCATTTAGTATAATTAAAAATATTAAATAAATTTTATGAAACTCCATTTATAGAAGTGGTAAAATTTAATTTAAAAATGAACTCACAAAACATCCTAAAAATTTGTTTTCAAGAAATATATGTTCCATGCATAAGATGAAATTATATTAACTCCATGACTTGTAATCATCATTATATGAATTTAAATTCATATATATATATATATGTATAATATATAAAGATAATTTAAATAATTATTCATTATGGTTTATTTTAATTAATTAAAATAGTGAAACATTACGCGTTTAAAAAAAGTTTTCCAAAAAATATGTTTTTGAGACAAAAAATATACCTATAATAAAATATAGTTTGTTTCATGAGAATGAGTTATTTACCAAAAATTAATATTCTCCTTTATTTAATAAAATAAAATTTATATAATTCTGAAAAAATTCATTTTACAAATGTCTCTTTGAATAAAAGAAGAGAGCACATCATGTACGTCATTGAGCCAAGTCAATTCTGAAGCATCTGCCCATTTATTTGATAGCCCATCAGCCAAAGAATTTACTACAAGATATTTTTGTTTGATGAAAAAAATTTATGGACATAATAGAGTCCATACAGTTAATCCATTTACCATTCATCTTCAAAGAAAGATGAAAAATGTTATTTCTAATAGCTTTCACAATAGTGGTAGAGTCACACTCGATCCACAAGTTGAGTCATCCACACTTTTTTCCATTTCAACCAAATCGATAATAGAATTAATCATAGAATCGAGAGATGTTGTGATTCCATTTGGATCATAGAGATATCCCATTACACCATCATTATGATTTTGAAAGATTTCACCATATCCAGAAGGTCCTAGGTTCCCTAGAAGCTCCATCTTTATTATACATTATCCAACCCTAGAATAGTGTTATCCATATGAATCCTAAGGTTTTATAAGGAGGAAAATAATTAATTATAATTCCAATATACTTAATCATTGTATTTTCATGAAGAAAGTTACCAAAATAAAAATTTTGATGTGAATTTTCATTTTTCACTTCAAGAATGATTTGAGAGAGGTTTGTCTTTAAAAAGAATGAAAAATTGACATGAAACCACTTATTCCAGTTGGTCCAAATAACATGGATAATTTCAAATCTAGCCACCAAAAAAATATTCAACAATTTCATTCAAATTAGTAGCTTGATATAGGATATGAGGTGCTCTTGTATGTTGGGTTCTTATACAATATCTAGTTTAAACATGATTAAAGTTAAATTAATTAATTTATATCTAAATAAATAATACTTATGCTAATTTAAAATAAAATAAAAACCCTAATGATATGTTTAAATTACATAATTTATTGATATAAAATAACACTTACAAAAACCGGTATCATTGAATATTCACATAAAAACCAGCATTCACTTAAAAAATCACTATTTTCAGAAAAATCAAAAAAATTCACCCTAAGATAATTTTTAAATGATTATTTAAAAAATAATATTATTATTATAATGTAAAATTTCTAAAAGTGGTATAAATTAATTATAATTTATAAAACTAAAAGGAAAATTAAAAACCTTTTTGAAGAAAATGTATTTTGGAAGCATAAAATAAGTTTATTAAGAATTAAGTTATTATTAATGAATAAATTATATAAAACTTGTATACATATTTTTATAATGTGATTAAAAATGATTATTCTCACCAACTTAATAGATAGTTTATAATGGTTTCAATAAATAATAATATTTTTGATAGTATATTGTGGTTTGTATAATACTCATTTTCCCATCTCATATATGATATGGAACATAATATAATTATTTTAAAAAATCAAGGTGTTATATTCTCCCCTCTTTCTGTAAATATTATTTTCACAATTTGAATTTTTTTCTCAAAAATCAATGATTTGAAATCTGAAAATTCTTTTGGGGGAACTTATATCATAAAAAGGGTTAATAATACTTCCTCTTGAGAGAGAAATGGAAGTAATGAGGTTAGTTAGAATAACACATAAATAGGTAATTGTAGGAAACAATTTGGGTGACATGGAATAAAAGTGTAAATAATTATATAGGGTGATATAGATCGTTGATCATAATAATGTGAATGGTCAAGATAACATTAAAAAAAATATAAACCAATGAGTTGTGAAAAATACCACTCATTAATCGGCTTTAAAGGTAAATTTATAATCTTTTAATTTCAATAGTTTTTTTTCCTAAAGTCAAGTGATCATTTTTCTATCAAGATAGTGGAAACAAAATGTATAATTACTTGAAATATTTTTATTACATAAGAAAAACTTCATCGTTGGTTGTTCTTCAATCAACCTCTACTACATTTATTACTCTAAGAAATGAATCTCCATGAGTATTTTATTATTCATCAATCATTAATATTAACTTTAAATAAATCATGAGATCCATAAAAGATTAGTAGTCCTTTCGTATGTCTTTAAATGTTTACGAAAACCAAAAATAATTAGAACAAGTTATCCAATATAATAAATTAATCTCTAAATTTCAACAAAAATACCAAAATATCAACCTAAAATTTAACCATAAAATAGTTTAAGTAAAAAAATTCATATTAAATATAACATCACATAGGTCAATGGTAGGCGCTTCACTCTTATCACCATATAGATTTCATTTCATGGTTAGTAACCTTACCATATGTGATGGGTTTTCACCCAATTTGTAGGTTTTCATTTTTAAAAAACAATTTTCATATAAATCCTATAAATTTTCCAACAAATATGACGACCATCCTTGAAATAATATTAACCATTATATAATTTCATAACCACTATAGTTTCATATACAATAATTTTTCTCCACAAAATGAAATAATGTTAATTGAATATTATAAATTTATCATTAATAATCATATTAACACTAGTGGTTATCAATACCATTAAACTTATGTCCATTAAATATAAAATAATCTTTACATAAATAAACAGTTCACAATAACAAAAATTAAACCCAAGGGTTGTGTTCAAATAAATGTTTTCCCAAAAATATCCTTAATCATGTTATATTCCCATCAAATAAATTATCAAAAGGGGTATTTATCCAATTAAACATATTATCAACCTTATAGATATATTCCCAATACATTTTAGGTTTATCCTATATCATTATGGAATACTATAGGTTTCCAAAGGTTATATTCTTTAAATCATCATAATTTTATATAGAGAAAATGTGAATTGACCCAAGTATATCTCACAGGAGCATCAAAATAGGTTTGTAGTAAGGCCCATTGTGATGCACCAAGTGACAGTCAAGTCAAATCCTAGTGTTCCCTTTTCATGTTTATTACAAATAAGTAAAAATATTTTTGAACCATGTCTGTTTATAGTATCTAGATAAGGATGTATTACTAGTAAAAACCTCATAATCTATACCTTATCAAAAATTTTGGATATTTTTTCACAATTTGATATATCTTCAAAGTATCTCATAGGGTTACAATTCCTAATATATGATTTCTTTAATCTACTTCTCATTTTTTCAACTAAAATTTCTCTAATACCAAATATAGAGACCCCAACTCCGGTAGCCTAGAAACAGTGGTTATTTTATTACATTGGCATACGATATAAGGGATCACATCCCAATAAATTGAATAGTTTAGTATTATTGTTAAACTAGATGCATATTTGAGTCTGGAATTATATTTTAAAACATAAATCACAACATAGTGAAAGTAAAAAATTCTACATCCTCGAACTCACTTTAATAATTCTTTCTTCATATCATATGGAAGGGAAAAAAATAATGGTGAATGTGGATGCTCAATAAACGTTTAGTAAAATGAAATATATCATGAATCAATAATAAATAGTCATTATGAAAAGTAAAATTACAAAAAACACAATTGATCATGAAGAATATTTTGGTTGGAATAAATGATAGTCAAATAATACCATATAAATAATCAGATGATCATGAAGATGATCCATGGATATTATCTATTATTTAATATCATTGATAATAATAACTAAATTGTCTATGAAGGAAATGATTAATATTATATGCAATGATCCCAGACACCATTATATCTATACCATCAATACCTTTCACTAAGATAGTTTAAAACTATGAGTAATAACCCATTTAATTTGGCCAACATATTTGTTTCATGAGACCAATCAATGTATTGAGTGGATTTATAATTATGGGTCATGCCCTTCAATTAATTTCCAATTCATTACTCATATATTGAATAATATATTTAATTCATGAAAAATATTTCATATAAATAAATATAAATATTGGCACACTAGCATCAACCCAATTGGCGAGGACTCGAAAAGTGCATCCAAGAGAACCGAGTCCAAAAACTGGGTGGAGACATATTTATGGGGTATTGTACCAGTATTTTAGCAGACATTGTAGCATACCCTGTTTGTTACTGTAGCAGTTGGAAATATTCATCCGTTTTGGATTTAGAGCCACTGGTTTGGGCCTTGGGTCCTTTAAAGCCTTTGGGACACCTAAGGCCTTTAGGCCAGTAAGGCTTTCGGGCCACCTCATGGCCTTCAGGACACCTAAAATTATGTTTAATAATTAGACAAACACTACAAGTAGCATACTCTAGATGGGTATCAGAGTAGGTGCATTCACCAAAGTGGAATCTAAGAGGATTTTTTCAAAAATGTAGGGTATGAAATTGTCATCAGGATGAGCATGTTATTTCACGGTAAGACTAGATGAAAATCCATACGAATGTGGAGAGGTGGTATCACTGTGAAGAAGTTGGGAGGAAGAGTTCCAAGTATAGTCTTTATAATTTCTAAGGCCTACGGGTTATGTAATCTCAAAGCCTATGGGCCTTGTAAGGGTTCCCCCTCATCCCTTGAAAGAGGGGTTATCAAAAATCAATAAAAAAAAATAAGTCCTTCGAGCCATTAGGGTAAATAAACATCAGTATTGTGTAAAGAATATATATTACCAATAATTTCACAGTTATTAAATTAATATTCAAAGTATAACACTATCTGTAGAAATTGTATACATTTTATTAAATAGTCATATCCATAATAAAAATAATAAGTATATTTAAGGGAAATCTAAAATCTAATCATCAAAATAAATTTAATGTTTTAAGATAATGTTAATGAACAAAAAAATATTAAGAGATAAGTGATGACCATCGGTTCGACATGAATATAGGATTTTTAATAAAATTGTGTACTTTGAAAGAATAAATGGAATGGATTTTAAATATTCAAATAAAATTTCTAAAAGAGTTTTCTTTTTATAAAAATTAATTCATGTAAAATAAGATAAATTCTATGAAATGTTTTTTATGGAGGGGAATTCTGTTTTCACCATATACAGTAAAGAATATCACTTTTTAACTTTTTGTAAAGAAATTCAAAACAATTATTTTTAAAAATATTAAAAATATTTCATCAAACCCCTTTTTATAATTAAATTAGAACTTAAAATTTCCTTAAAAAATTATTAGATTAAATAAAAGTACTTTTTGTAAAATAATTTTGAAAAAAAATTTCATGGTAGAAAAATATATTTAGTTAAAAGAGAAATAAAAACAACTTTTCTTTTAAAAATTTAATTGATTGATTCAATCACCAATGATGGGAAATTATGGAATATACTATTAAAAATTCTTAAATATCTATAGGATAATAAAATTATTGGAACTTATTAAGGATAAATGATCATATTCCTTAAATAAAATTTAATCAATACTAAAAGAAAGTGAGATTATAAAATAAACTCTCACCTCTTTGGAAACTTTTTAATTGAAATCCACTGAAATAATAAACATGAATTGAAACATTAATAATCATTAATAAATAGTTTTTCTTGTTAAATACATCAATGTGGTATTATATACACCACATAAAATTGATTAGGATCATAATAAAAAATATGGGGTAATGGAATGGAAATTGAGACGAAATTCGTTATAATGATATTAAAATTGAAGTGAGGATTTATAAATTAATTTATTAAGTGTATCAAGTTTAAATTCACATAAAAAAAGTAAAAATACAAAAAAAATGAAAATACATTACACACATAATCTTATAATATCAAATACAATGAAGAAGTAATAAAACCCTATGAAAAGAAATTGAGTTATAAAATTATATACCACCAGGCATATTTCAATTCAAATCCCTAATTGGATGAAATAATTAAAATTGAAACCTAAAATACCATGAAATATACCGTATTCATGGTATAATATGTAAAAGTGGTTGTATATACTCCATATAAAATAAATTACATGGAAAAACAATAAACTTTTCTACAATGAAGGGAAATTGAGATGAAGTCTCTTACCACACATTTTATATTTAGATGAAGAAGATATAACATCAGGTATAATAGTTATAAAAATGTTATTAATTTATAATAAATTAATATTTATTTTTATAATTTCATATATTATGTTCTTATAATAACCTATCACACATTTTATAATAATATTTCAATATTATCATTATTTCTCGTGTTAAGTGCTTTGTTTTCTCATATATGTTTCTATGAGCATGTTATAGTTCTTGGGAAAATGATATAAATCAATTATATAAATTATTATATTTATTTTAAAAATTTAAGATTTGTTCATTAGATACAGTTTTATAATCATTCTTTAATGTTTCACATGGAAAGTGAATTGCATTACTTTTTGGAGAGGATAGGCCCTATGTAGGCTTGAACAACAATATAATTTTATTCATGGGTGACATTATATGGAATTAGATGATATATTAATTTTTAAAAATAAATATAATTTTACATGTTTCATATATATTCATTTTTCAAAATTATGTCTTTCCATGTGAGTCGGTTATGGAAAACAATGACACTCATTTACAAGGCAATATTTCTCTGTATACAAGAGCAATGCCATTTTTTTCAATTTGATAGGTAATAAGATGGATAAATATTATAAAATCAAAATAATAACTTTACATTATATGGTAGATATTAGAGTTATTATATTTCAATTTTTAACACATAATTGAAGGTGATAAAAGAAGATGTAAAATGAAAGAGTGCGATGAAGATGATTACATTTTCTTAGATAATCCTCCACTGGATCTCTTATTAAAGAACCAAAAATTAGACTTTTGGGAAGAAAATATGCTCTAGAATGTGAATAAATATGTTGAGGAGATATTGTTTAGGGTTTTTTCATACTAAATGGCTTGGTATTTGTGATTATTTGAGGGGATAAGGTTCCCTTTTATAAGTTGGGGAGGGGGCTTCTTGCAAACCTATAAGAAATTTCCCAAAAGATTACAAAATGAGAAAGTAATTCTGAAGAAAAATGCTTCCAAATGAGCTTATATTTATATTTTTAATAGTTTACAATCTAAATATGACCATACAATTGTATTTTTAAAATACTAACAGATAAAATTACCCTTATCATTTGGTTTAATTATCTCGGTAAACCCGTTTTAACCATAACTAAGTAATTAATTTTTATTATTTTTAATATTCATTATGAAAAAAATAAATTTAAAATTATTAACTACTATTAATTAATATGATATAATATTTTTAATCTATTTTATCATACTAAATTCATAGAAGTGAAAATTTTAATTTAGAAATTGACCCACAAAACATGTCAAAAACCTGCTTTTCAAGAAATATATTTTTCAAGCATAATATGATATTATATTAATTATATTTATCATAATTTTAATTATTTGAATTTTAATTAATATATATAATCTGTAAATTTCAATTAAATCATTTCTCATTATGGGTTATTTTAATTAATTAAATTGTAAAATCATTATTCACTTAAAAATAGTTTTTTAAAAAATGTGTTTTTAAGACAATAAAAGAACATATAAAAAATATGATATTAACATGATTAAAATTTAATTTATTCAAATAATAATTACTATAAAATAATTATGTTTCTTCTAAATCCTATTAAAATCATAATTATACTTGTAAATTACATAATTTATCAAAAAGAAAATGTAGTTTTACAAAAAAGTGGGGGTTTTCACTAATCACATGAAAACCCATACTTTTCAAAAAGATCCTAGAACTTCTCCATTTGATAATGTTGATATGATAATTTTGTAGATAATATTATTTTAATAAAATAAAATTTCCAAAGGTGGTATAAATTAATTATAGTTCCCAAACACAAAATGAAAAATAAAACCACATTTGAAGAAAATGTATTTTTGAAGAATAAAATGATTTTGTTGAGAATTTAGTACTTAATTATAAATAAATTATATAAAATCATTATAAATATTTTTATTTTTTTCATTAAAAATGTTCATTCTCACCTACTTAATGGCTATGTTATAATAGGTACATTGAATAATAATATTTTGATAGTATATTGTCGTTTTCTTAAAACTCGGTGTTGCATGTCATATACACTATCAAACATAAGGTTATTATTTTTAAATCATAGGGTGTTATAATAATATTAACCATTATTCAGTGACGAAAATCAAAATGCATCTCTTCATGGGGTGGAAGTCCACACTTATGCATGAGCGATGTTTTTTTTTCATAGGATGGAAAATAGGTAGAAAATGGTTGTTCAATCATCATAATAACAATTATTTATATTGAAGTTACTCAGTTTATTATTATATAATGGATACCATATATTTATAAGAGGTTTAATTACAAATAAAATTGAATATATTTGGTTAATAGTTATACCTATTTTTTGAGAATCCCCCTTTGGCTTACAACTTAATCCTTGAATGGATTCTATTTTGAAATACCATAAGATCTAAGATGTGGGGAAGGAATATAGGATGATATTAGGAAAGGGATTTTACAATATATAAGTATTAATATTTGTGTGTAATTAAGAATAGGTGGTTCCCTTTTATAAGTGAGGGGAGTAAAGCCATTGTAATTACCTAAAGTATTAAATTAATATAAATTAATTTTTGTGTCTAAGTGGTAAAAATTGATATATTTTAAATATTGGATGACAAGGAGTTGAAATAATCTCATCCACAAATATTAGATTATTTTAGGTCCTATTTTAACCCTTATATCATAAATTCAACCCACCATTAATCCTTTTTTATGATTATCCTAATGTTAGTGTTTTCTTACTCTTTAAGGGTCATGAAAGTTAATATAAAATGAAAACTGAACCATTAGTGGAAATTGGTTGTTAATTTCAACCATATATCATTAAATATACCTAAGAGAAGTTTTTATTAATTTCAAATCATTTAATAATATATTATTTAACATAGTGTACCATTATAGTGAATTTTTGGACTATTCAAGAAGATTGAATTTAGGAAAACAAGATATAAATGGAACACAAATACAAATCTTTGATGAATCACTAATATTTTATAAGAATCTATAAAATATTTATAACACTAATTCATTCAAATTTAATTAATTTCAATATTTTTAAAAATAACTATTCAATTTTTCTATTACTTCAACAAAGAATGTGTCGGTGCTGCGAAAGCATTTAAAGTAATTATTCAACCACTAAAAATTTAATATTATTTTCCATTCTAAAAAAATTGATTATTATTTTAAATAAAAATATATAAATAAATATAACCTCTTTTTTCTCTATAAAAAATATTGGAAATATTAAAATAAATAAAGTTACATTATATATATTTATTATTTACATTAAAAAATATTAAGGGGTTATGAAAGTAAAGTTGAAAAAAAAATTCAAAAATATAAAAGAAAGATGCTTAAGGTTGGAATTAAATTGTATAGTGAAATAAAGGACAGTTTTTTTATATTTCTAGGACTTGTCCTATAGTTTTAAGCCTATTTTACTGGTTTTACCCTGACCAAGTTAGAAAATATTTACCATGAATACCATTATTATAGAAAAAATTAAAAGGGAATATTTAGCTAATTTAAAAATAATGATTCTCAATATAAAATAAAAAATTTAAAATTAATTTTCAAAGAGTTTTAGAAATTCTTTTTAAAATAATTTTTCAAAACGAAATGAAAATAATTTTTAGATAAATGAGTTTTATGCATAAACATGGATTTATTCTCATCTCATACCCATAAAAACCCATTATATAAATGATAAAATAGTTGGTTTAATGTATAATATATATATATTTCATTAAAATAATTCATAAATAGTGATTAAATTAATTTGTTAAGATAAAAACACATTGTGTGCATATAGACAATTTTTTTCCAAAAAACAACTTTTTTATACTTTCAAATGATTTTATCAATAGATAACCAATGAATTAATTCTATAAATATGTAAAAATAATAATTTTTGATTATTCAGTTATTAATATTTATACTATCCAATCCAATGCATAGGAAATAATTTTCATATTTAATAATAATATGTTAATAGAATACCTCAGATCGATTAAACCCCCTATTACATGTAAAATAAGCTATCCATCAAATTAAATTTATTTAAAGAGAAATAGATCATAAAATATTAGGTTCTTACAATTATTCCATGAATAACCATCATGGTGGTTTAAATAATCATCATTTTTTCATGTGTAACTATCACATTGGTCTGTATAACCACTATTTTTCTTTGTGTAACCATAAAACTGAGCTCCATAAGAATCATCTAACCAGTATAAACATGAATATCATTAAAAATAAATGAATCTCTATATAAATAATTTTTAAATATATTTAATAATTATTTATTGGAGACCTAGAGGATGATATGCTTCTCTAAATGTTTAATTTCTTTTTGGATATTAAATATAACATTACTACTACAATATTATTCAAATTCCCAAACATCATAACTAATTCAAGAGGATTTTGATTAAAAATTGATCAATGTAGGACCACCCGATGGGGAATATGGAATGTTGAGATGAGTTCCATACCTCAAGATAATGCTTTATTTTCATTTTCATGAGTTCAGGCACACATGGATGGAATTGTTGAGTAACATAAAGTTATTGTTTTTTTACAACTTATATGATCGCAATATTCGAATATCAAATTTTTAAATAGGTTGATCCTTGAACATATTTGAAAAAGAATATTTGAATGAGTTTCTAAGATATTTAAAGGAGATTTCAACAAAAAATATTTTCTATATTCAAATGAGAAGAATACCTGAGGATGAAAAATCATTGAGAATTAAAATCATAATTATAGAAATATATTTCGAGTGTTATTTGAGTAATATATCAAAGAGAAATTATAAAAATTTAAAAGTTAGAGATTTAATTCTGGATACTCAGTTGTGTTGAAGATACATCTGTATCGAAGAGAGAGGATGAAGAAGAAAACAACATTCATTTCATTTATTTATTCTATAGATGTCTATATAATCCATTGTTATTGAATCAAATTATGTAACATACTCAAAATTTTAAGGATAATAAATCCCCTTTGTAAATAATTTATGAGTATTTTAATGTGAAAAACATGAATTTTCAATAAAAATAACTTAGTAATTTATTTAAATTCTTTATGTAATGGTAAAAGCCATATTAATGCTTTAGAATATTATATAGAATATTCTTTGAGTTAAGAGTTGTGTAAGTATGGAATTCTATAGCCCATAGAGGCTCTATATTGGTTTAATAAAAGTATTAAATATATTATATTATGAATGGACATTACTTTTACAAAAGAGATAAATATTTATTGAATGATGTCTCATTTGGGAAACCAAAGACCACTTTTAGGTCCAGGATATAGGATTTACTCTAGTTATAACATACCATTTTTGTGTATTAGATGTTTGGTCAAATCACCTAATAGGAAAATTTATTAATATTTATATTATATATTTTCTCAAAATAATGGAATATTTATTAAATGGTTTATCATAGGAGAAATCTGAGACCCCTGTTAGGTCTGGAATATGAGTTTTACCCATAGGCATGACATAAGATTTGTGCGAATTAGGTGTTTGGATACATTGAATGCAAGAGTAATAATAGTTATAAAATTATTATTGTTGTAGAATAAATTGAAATTGAAAATGCATGTGTAATTAAAATTTTCAAAATGATGATAAGAGTTTTTCCAAGTGTAATTTTATTACTGATTAATGTAATTTTCGTGAAATTATTACTTGTGATAAATATATGTAATTTTGTGGTTAATAAAAAAATTTATTTACTAATTGGTTTTTAATGGATGTTGTATTTAAAATTCTAATAGAGAATATTATGTGATTTTTGTAATAATAATAATAATAATAATAATAAGTATTATTATTATTATTATTATTATTATTATTATTATTATTATTATGTTTGTGTGAGGAAAATTAAATTGTGTATATATATATAATAAAAATATATGTAGATATATACATGTGTGGATTCATATAAATATATGCATATATATATGGATTACATATATATATATGGAATAATATATATATGGGTGTGTGTGTGTGTGTGTTTGTGTGTATAATGAGTATATATATGAGTAATATACATATATATATGTATATGCATCTATATATATGAAGGTGTATATAAGTATTTGTGGGTGTGTGTGTGTATATATGTGTATATATAATGTGTGTGTGTGTGTGTTTATGGTTATATTTTAAAGTAAATTTTGGGAATTATTAAATGTGTTTTAAAATGGGTTAAAAAACCCATAAATGGTGATGGGGTGTGACACATGTGATTAAGTAGGAGAGAGAAAGAACTAAATAAATTTGGTAATAAATGAAGTAATGAGAGGAAAAACTTTTAAATGCGAAAATGAAGAGAGATTGTAGTGCACAGGAGGTTTCCACTAAATTCACATACCCTCCTCTTCCTCTCCCTCTCTCTTATTGTTAATTTTTATTTCATTTTATTATTCTTCTAAATTCTCTTCTAAATAAATTCTTGAATGCTGATCATATTGACGCATCGTTTTTACTGTTGGGTTAGTTTCAATGAGATAAAGTTAAATCCTATTTTTTAGGTCATCAAGGTATTTTTAATAACAATTTTTCAATTTTTAAATAATTATTTAATTTAAATTATCAAATGATAATTAGAAAATATTAATTTATAGTCAATTTTCTAAATATAATTATAAATTGATAATTTATAAGAACTTATCAAAAGATATTTTTTTCATGATGGGAATATTATTAACCATGCATTGGCCTAAAATGATAGTTAAAACTTATCCCAGAGAGTGAAAGTATAGCCACATTTAATCTTCTATTTCTTTTGTAAATACAATAGCTGGTTTCGGTTCTTGACGTCCATGAAATGTGGTCTTATTCTTGTTGGTTAATTTACGTGGTTCAGGTGATGAAACATTTGACTAAATTTTAATTTAAATCAATGAATTTTATGTTCTATGCTTCTTACCTTCATGATATCTCATTTAGACCTATTTACATACTTGATTTATGTGTTGGTTTATTTTGTACCATGGATGATTTTGGTCGCATGTGGGTGTGTGTATCCCCTGAGACCCCTTGTGATTCCATGAGTGATATTACTATATCATTTTCTATATTTTATTATTATAGCTTGATTTTATGTTTTCTAGTTTATTTATCATGATTTTATATTGTTCTATGCCTACTCATGTGCTCGGGTTATATGTATGTTACTATCCCTTGGTGGTTGTGAGTGGTACATGAGATAAGTGAAGCACGATGAAATATTTTTAATTATAGGTGGAGTTCTCTTGAAATGTGATGATGGAGGTGATAGAACTGATAAGAAGGTGTATATATGATGTAATTACCTAATAAGGATGCACTAAATGCCTATGTATTGGTCTACTCAATTCCAAGTTGACCTATGAGTTGCATGATGTATATCAGGGACTCAACACCTAGTTGATTTGCAAGAAGCATTCTGTACTTAAGGCCTGAGATATTATTTTACAATGGAACACTATGTTGTAGATTAGATCAATTACTGGAATCCAATTATCTATTTCTTTATTCATAGTTGATTTGTGATGAGTGAACTCAATTCCTAGTTTATTTCCAAGTAGCGTGCTCAATGTCTAGTTGATTTGTGAGTGGTGTACTCGATGCCTAGTTGATTTGTGAGAATCATGCCATTGTTAAGGCCCAAAACAGATCCTAGATATATATATATATATATATTTATATATATGATTCTAGGAGGTTTTTAAGGCATAGGTGTGCTATCCCTATGGCTAGTTTTTGGTTACTTCTAATATATTCTTGTTACTTTTCTGGCATGGAACTGAAGCAGGTACGACCAGGGGATTTTGGAGTCTTGGTTAGTGCACCACCACTCATTTTTTATTTTTTAGTTATTTTCTTGTAACACATTGAGTATTTTTATGGAATATACATTTATACATGAGAACATCAGTTTAATGGTGCATTTTTAGTATTCTATTGAGTCTTGTACTGACACCCCACTCGAGCATTTCAGTGAACTTGTAGATTTCATGAGATATCTGGTGAAGGAAAATTTATGTATGGTAGACTGATAATCATAAGAGCATGGATATGGGGGTGGGATTTAACATATAATTACAAGACATTCAGTTAATTATTTATTTATTTATCTGATATGTTTACTCTAGACATGCATTCCACTTTTGGGAGTTTATTTTTTGACATGTATTCCATTTATTAGGTTATTTCTCCTATTTAATAAGATGATTTATTATGTTAATTATTATTTATTATTGATCCTATGTTATGATACTATGGGTATAGTCTCTTCATTTTCTAACCCAAACCCTTTTTTATAGTCAATTTACACTTGCATATGGGGAGGCATGTATGAGGTTATGTGGCACTCCATCTCTAACACGGTTGTTCGGGTCAGGATGTTACAAAATAAAATCAGAGGAAAGACTCCCAAACTTTTTTTCTACTTTAATTGTGTTGGGATAGGTTATGTGGGAGATATGATAGTTGGGACTTAGCTTGGGGAATTATGTCAGTGCCTGACCGACACAATATAGCAGACCTTAGAGTTTTCCATAAATCAGGGTAATTATATTTTGCTATTTCCATTGATTAAATTCATCTTGGGTGATGCACATGATGTTTATATTTTATTTAGGAGATTTTAGGTGCATCCATGCATCATGAATAGAAACATAGGTTCACATACCATATATATACTTGTCGTTGTGCTGAATAGTAATTCATTAATGAAATACCGTGATTTGTGCTATATGTTAGGGATAGTTTGTATTTGTATGACATATCTTAGTTTAATGTTGTTGTGACATATATATATATATATATGTATAATAATTAATTAGTTTAACTGATCATTTTTTGGTGTTAGTATATATATCATGGCTACGACTAACATGAAGGGATGAAAATAAGGGTCAGTGGTTGGAGAGGTAAACCATGGGCTATGGGAAGACTCCTAGGAGAACCATGTGTGATCCCATGGACTCTTATGATAACCTCTTATGATCTCATAGGATTGATAAGGTCAATTTATGTTCATAATATTATATCTTTTTGGGAGATGCTACCTTTGAGGCATTATTTTGGTATTCTGATGCTTGATCTCAATAGTCTTAATTGTTCAGATAAGACTACTAGATATACTTATCGGGGATGAGAAGTTGATATAGGGGTGAATTTTGACATCCAAAATTTTTTTAGGATAATAAAACCTTTTTTTTGAAAAAATTGTTAGTATTTTTATGTGAAACATTTAAATTTTCCAAAAAAATAACATATTCAGTGATTTAAATGATTTATGTAAGGGTAAAAGATCTATTTACACTTTTGAATATTCTATGGAATATTTTTTTGAGTTCGGCGCTACATTATCATGTGATTTTGAGGAATGTAGATCCTCGACACTACATTAATAAAAATATTAAATATATTATATTATGTGCGCATGCTATTTTTCTAAAATAATGAAATATCTCTAAAATGGTGTCTCATATGGGAAATTTCTGACCATAGTTAGGGTTACTATGTGAGGTTTAACCCAGGAGCAACACAACATTTGTGCTAATTAGGAGTTTGATCAAATTAAAGGCAGGGAAAATTTATTATATATTTTTATTATATATTTTTAAAAAATAATGGAATATCACCTAAATAGGGTAGCATAGGTAAAATACAAGATCACTAATAGGTCTGAAATTTGAGTTTTACCCTATCCACAACATATTCCTCGTGTGAAATGGGTGTTTGGATATATCACATGCTAAGGTAATAATAATTATATTATTATTTTTTCTATTTATGTTGAAGAAACTAAAATAGAAATTGCATGTGTAATTTAAATCTCTTAAATGTTGAGTGATGTTTTTCTAGGTGTGTATTTTTATTGGTGATCAATGTAATAGAGGTGAAATTATATCACGTGATAAATAAATACAATTTTTTTGTTAAAAAAATTATCATTCAGTTTTTAATAGAAGTTGTATCTAAAATGATAATGGTGTAAATGATGTGAGTTTTTTAATAATAATAATAAATATTGTAATCATTATTATTATTCTAAATGTTTGTGAAAAATTAAATTATGTATATATATATGGGATAAATATATATGAAAATATATATATGTGTGGATGTATATACAGATGTGTGTTTATATATAATGTTTATATATATGGGTTATATATAAATGTATATATGCTGGTGAATATATGTATTTATGGGTGTGTGGGTATATATAATGTGTATATATATTGGTTAAATATATATGTGTGTGTTTGTATGTGAGGATATATATATGTGTGTGTGGGTGTATTTATGTATATGTGGGTTTGTATTTATGTATATAATATATATATATTTATATATTTATATATATATGGATGAGTTTTAAAATAAATTTAATGAATGACTAAATGTGTATTATAATTGGTTAAAAAACACATAAATAATGGAGGGGTGTGGCACATGGAATTAAGTAGGAGAGCGAAAGAACTAAATAAATTGGGTAACAAATGAAAGAATGTGAGAAAAAAATATAAACAGAAAAATGGGGAGTGTGTAATGAAATATAGTTTTCTACCAAATTCCCACTCCTTCATCTTCCTCTCCCCCTCTATAATTATTTTTTATTTCATTTTATTATTATTCAAACCACTCTCCATTATAACTTCTTAAATTCTAAATGGATTGATGTGCATCTGGTGTTATTGGATACATCTTGATGAAAAATAGTTAAATTCTAATTTTTTTAAGGTAGAGAGGTGTTCCTAATATATTTTTTCATTATTTTAAATGGATTATTTAAATGAAATTATCGAAATTTATTTAGAGAAATATAATTTATAATAAATTTTTGGCCAATAATTGTAAAAGGATAATTTATAATAAATTATAAAAAGATAATTATTCTTAAGGGAAAATTTTTAATGAATTTTTTGGGAAAACATGATAATTTATAAATTATCTCATAGAGAGAAAATATCACCACATGTAATATTTAATTTTTCGTGAAATAAAATAGGTGTTTTTGGCTCTAGGAGTCCATGATATGTGATCGTATTTTGGTTAGTGTGTAATCAGGATTCGGGTGATGAAACCTTCGAAGAACTTTCCCTTTTCATAAATGACATTGAGGCAGGAGGTTCCTTACCTTCATGGGATCTCATTTACACATGTTTCCATACTTGATTCATGTTTTGGCTTATTTCATACCATCCTTGATTCTGATCTCATGTGGGTGTGTGTATAGCAGTTGAGACCTATGGTGATTCCATGAGTGATATTAATATAGCCTTTTCCATGTTTCATTATTATCTAATGATGTTTTGTTTTGTACTTTGTTTTACTATATAATATATTGTTCTATACATGCTCATCTTCTCACCCTATATGTATCTTACCATTCCTGGGTGATTTTTAGTTGTACCTAAGATAGGTTAACCATCTAGACATTTTTTTCCATCAGAGGTAGAGTGTGCTTGACCTATGACATTGAAATTGATGAACTTAAGAATGTGGTGAAGATAAGATGGAATGTGGTGTTGAGGATGCACTTGATGCCTGCATCATCAGCTAGTTGACCAGTGAGTTGTATGATGTATATCAGGTACTCAATTCCTAGTTGATTTGAGAAAAGCATACCATACATGAGGCCAAAGATATGATGTTACCATTGAAATATATGTTGTAGATTCAATCTATTTCCTGAATCCAAGTATCAGTTTCCCTATACGTAATTTATTTTAGGGGAGATCACTCAATACCTAGTTGATTTCTGATTAGTGTGCTCAATTCCTATTTGATTTTCGAGTCGCATACTTGATTTATAGTTGATTTGTGAGAATCATCTCATACATGATGACACTGAGAGAATCAAGTTTAATAAATGAATGATTCCATGATGTTATCAAGAAATATGTCCATTATCCCTATGGATAGCATTTGGTTACTTCTGATATCCTCTTATTATCGTTCCAACATTGATCTGAAGTAGGTACGACTGAGGGTTTTTGGAAGATTTATTAGCACCCCACAAATTGGTTTTGATTTTTATGTTTATTTGATCATTAGACATTAATTATTATTTTGGAATATAATTTTATACAAGATAAAATCCTGTTAATCACACATTGGTGGAGTCTTATGGAGTGTTGTACTCACACCCTACTTGGGACTTTTGGTGCAGTTGTATATTTTATCTGAGATCCTGTAAAGAGAAAATCCCTATGGTAGAATACTATGTTTGGGATTGTGGAACTTTTTTTGGGATAGGATGAGAACTAGTGAGTCATGTAGTTCATTATATATTTATTTATTTACTTTATTTACTCTTTACAGGCTTTCCACTTTTTGGTGATGATTTATTTATTTTGAATATATTCCATTTATTTAGTTATTCTGCATGTCTACTTTGAGGATTTATTATGTTAATTATTGTTTATTATTGATCCTATTATATGATACTGAGGGTAGAGGCTCCCCATTTTTAAACTCAAACCATATATTCATGTTTACAACCTATTGCGTATAAGAAGGCACACATGAGGTACTCCAGCTCGGACCTAGTGTTTTGGGTTGGGATATTACACATTCAGTCATTTAATGTTGATGAGAAATGATATCTTTTCATGGATGTATACTATCATGTGTAACTTGACTAATAATTTGTGTGAAGAAGGATAATATACTAGGGTGATACTCTATTTTTTATGGTATTTTAGGACTATTTAGAAGAAGATATTATGTTTGATGATAAATTATCTTGAAGACTCTAAAGATTTTACTCATTATAAAGATATTTAGGATGATTTGATGAACCAATTGATCCTGTATAAATAACATTGAACATTCAATTGTGAGAAGTGAATGGTACCTTCCAAAATAGAGAAGTGAATGACTTATACTTGATCCTTGTGTTCAAATTATTACGAATTTGAAATACATGAAAATTATTATGATAATAAAATCAACGAATCAATGAAAATTTTTATCACGGAAAGAAGTAGACTTTCACACTGAGGATAAAACTTGTAGAAATTTATTACGTGTTGTGTTTTATTTATATTATAATATATTACTGACTATAATATATTTTTAAGATAATTTAGACCTTAACTAGTCACATGGGTTAAATTTTAAAAATTTATTGGTAAAATAAATTAGTACCACTAATTCAACCCCTCATTGAGCTTCCCCAATGGGATCTAGGATCTTTATGTGGTAACAGATCTTACTATGTTCTCCTAATATTATTATTGTCATAATTTTATCACAGATAATCATAAATCAATGAATAGTATATGTATAAATTTTTTTTAGGGAAATACATTTAATGGTTGGAAGAATAACATTTTTCTATATTTTTCTCATAAGGATTGGAAATTAGTGATGTTCTTACTAGGGTATTTTGACCTATTGATAGAGATAAAGGTATGAAATTTTCAGACAATGTGAATTTTGAAATAGATGGAAACTATATAAATTCTATAATATCCTCTATATCAGAAAAATTCTACACCAATGTTATGGGGTTGAAAATAACTAATGATATGTGGGAAAAAATGAATAACATATATAAGAGAAATATAAATATCAATGAATATATATTGAAAATTTAGAGGGACAAGTTTGAAGATATAAGAATATAAGAATATTATAATATTGAGGAATATTCCATAGAGGTGAATGAAATAGTAATTCTTATTTGGGACTTTATTGATAATCTAGATGATTCAATTTTGTTATAAAATAATGAGAAACATCCCTAATAGAGTTGACATAAAGATTTCATGTTTAGAAGAAGTTCATTATATATCAATTATTGAGTTAAAAAAATTCCTTATAAATTAAGATATGATAAAATAACTATAATTTAATAAAAAATAAAAGGAGGATATTTCTTTTTAAAATATTTTTGACATTAATTTAATATTACATAGAAGAAGGATGTGTCCTTTTGTAATTATGAAGAAAATGGTAAGGGTGATAAGACTCATAAATGAACCATAGATTTCCTATCTAATAATATTAAGTAGGTTAAATGAATATATATGGGTAATCTCCAATTAAAATATTTCATGTGTGGAGGAGTTGGTAATTTTATAGCCAACATACCAGGAAGAAAGAAGAGTGTGGAGTATGATGTTGAAGATGATGATAAAATCATTAAGAGAATTCTTAAGATAGATAATCTTAAGTCTATAATAAATATGATAAAATTCAAAAAACGTTTCATGGAATAAATAAAATAATAATATTGAGTTAGAATGAAAAAATAGTTCCCACATAAAAAGTGATTCGGAGGAATATGGTTCAAGGGTAGATAAAATCTTCATGAATATGTTATAACAGTTGATTACAACTCATGTAGTGATAAATAATATGGATAAGAAACCTATATGAAGTATATGATTAAAAATAAACATACATTATGACTTTATAAAAACATTTAACATTATAAATAAATCAAATCTCTTATGAAGGAGGTCATTAAACTAAATAAAGGTAACGATGAGATTTACACTAGGGAGAATTATTATGTTGATGAAATCTAAATCCATAAAGTGAAGGAGGATAAAAAATAAATAATCATACAATATTCTAATTAGAAGTTGAAAAAAATCATAGGAAATTATCAACCAAGAAGAATCATGGCATATTAAGGATAAAATAACTTGTAATTATGAATAGTGAATTTGATAAAGATGTTGAATTAATTTCTAAGTCATTATAGGGTATTGAGAATTATTGGGAATTAACTCAGGTAAAATATACAACTATTGTTTCTGAAAAATTAAAATCAAGATAAACTAAAAGTGTATATTTAATATGTGAAAAATAGGTTGATAAAAACCTTGATAAGAATATTCTTATATTAATAAGAGATTGGAATAATCAAATAAAGAAATCCCTCTCAATAACCAAAAAAATAAATAATTATTATATAGAAAAATAGAAAATATATTTCCAAATATGGGATCAAAATTTTTCTAAAATAACTAGTTGTAAAGAATATTGTTCTTTTTGTGGGGATTATGAGCACACAACCTATTTTTATTAGTATAATATGTCCTTTTGTTGGATATAAAGAAGGTTATAATTAAGGAGGAGCTACATTTAACATAGGATAAATAAATCTGGAATAGAGAGAATTTAATATGATATGAGAAAAGTTTTTTATGTTCAATGGACTTGATGAGATTTTTGGAATATAGGAATAGTACGGCCACTTTTGAAAATGGTATTTCAGTATATGTATCGGTAAATAACACATATTTTAAAAGAAAACATGACTCAAAATTGGGGCATGTCACAAAATTCATTGAATTTTGGTATATCTCATAAAGTCTATAAAAGTATAAACAATTGTATACCTGATAGTGTAAGCTCATTACACATTTCTAAGGTATCATAGATTATAAAAAAAATAAATTAACATGATGGTTTTTAGGTAACCTTGGGTAGTGAGAGATTTAAAAATTAGAGGGATTGGAACAACTAAAACTAAGCACAATAAGTATAAGTCAAAAGAGGATTTATTTCTTGATGGACATAAAAAATATGTTAATTGTGGGTGAACTATCTGATAAAGGTAATGAGTTGATTTTTAAGAAAAAATATATTATTTCATCAAAAGAATTAAAAATGAAAAAAAACAGCATTTCTAAATAATGAATCAGATAGAATTTATTTTAAATTGGTGATCCTTGAAAATATTAACACCTTAGTAGTGGATAATAAAATAATATTTGATATAAAATCAGGACCACATTGTCCAAAATAATATCATTAAAATATATAAATAAAATTTGGTAAAGTATCTACCCAAAAAAATCATGTCATACATATAGTTTTTACAACCTTTCAAAAGGAGATAATTGTTAAAGGAAATAAAAAAAGAGTGGAGAGGGAATAAATAAGGCCTCATGAATTAATTCTCTCATATTTTTGGGGACCCATGGGATATAAATCTATAGAGGTAACTTAAATTTTCTTACATTAATTAATGATTATATAATAATTTAAGGATTTTTATTTATTATGCCCAAGTCCCATGTAGTGTACTTGTACAAGATTTACATAAGTAAATTTAACAGAGAGCTTCAAATTCACATGAAGAAGTTAAAAAATAATAATGATAAAGTGTACCTTATAAATTATTTTCAATCTTATCTTGGAAATTATGGTATTTTAAAACAATATAACACACCTTTCACACCCCAACGGAATGGGGTTTCTGGGATAAATAATAGGTTCATTGAAAAAATGTGTATAAAAATTCCTTTTGAATTGAAAATATAAAATTTATTTTGGAGATAGGTAGTGTTCACTATTGTTCACATTGAAAATCAATTCATGTTTAGGATAAACCAAAAATTTATCATTATATAAAATTTAAAATACATGGATTCCTATGATGATTTTTAGGGTATTTGGTATCTGTTTCCTTATAAAAAAGACTTTAATATTGGAAAATGTGATGAAATGGGTGTGTAAATTATTTTTCTTAAATTCTTATCTAATAAAAAATGATAAATATTATAGAATAAATGACATCACAAAGTGGTTTAATGTTATAATGTAAAAATCATTGAAAATCAACCAAAATATAATGCTCAAGATGTTTATGTTTTTGACGAAACAGTGTAAAACAATGAGAATAACACTATTCAAGACAATTAAATACAGGTTTAGTTCATAGCACAAGTAGTAGATGTGAATAATAACTAGACTGATGATGAACATGAGGTTTCTGAGAGTGAAAAAGGGTTCTCGTTGAAAAAGCAATATGTAAAGTCAATTTTTTTTGGAAACGTTTTAACTATAGTAAAGACCATAATAAAGAGAAAATATAATAAAAATTTCCTTAATCTCTCAAGTTGAGTCATATTCAGCGGATGCTTCTTTTCAAAATAAATAATATATTAAGGTTATATATTTTTAGTTAAATCATATTGAATAGAATGGTACATGGGATCTGGTTCTAGGAACCAATAAGAAAAATGTAATTTGAATAAAATTGGTGTACATGAAAAATATAAATGATCAAAGAATGTTTGTATGAAAACTAGTTTTTAAAGGTTATTATCAAGTTAAATTAGTGAATTATTAAGAAAACTTTTCAATGGATTAATTTTTGGGGCCATAAATATGTTTCTTATTGTGGAAATATTTATAAAATATAGAATTTATCATATGGGTGTAAAATCTTCCTTTATTAAGAGAGGGATTGAAGAATAGGGTTATATAAATAATCCTAAAGGTTATGTTTTTTATAATGATAGATCAAGTGGGTGAAAAATAAAGAAGGATTTATATAGATAAACCATACCCCAACCATCTAGTATTAATGACTTGATAACTGTTTATAATAATTTAGGTTTGTAATGGGGAACATGAAAAACAACCTATATATCAATGAAATGGAATTAGGCATTATGATTGTTGTTATTTAAATTGATAATACCATCTTTACTCATGGTCAATAATGTTATTTCAAGGAATTATCCAAAAAAAGGATGCATCATTTCGTAATGTCCATGCATGGTGAGTTGAGATACATCTTGGGATTACATGTTATGCACAGGAAAATTTTCATATTCTTATCCTAGTAAAATTATTCTTGAATATTATAAAATATGAATGTAATGGTGATGTAGAATCTAGTGTTCACACCCATTCAAGTGGGGATGATGTTTTTAAGGGATGCTAATAGAAAAGAATTCTAATAAAAGAGAAATGAGAGAACTGATTTGTAGCCTACTATATATAGTATCTTATAAACTAGGTATTCTATATACTAGGATTATCTATGATAAATATCAAAGTGACCTAATGAATAAAATATTATTGATGCTAAAATAGGCCTGAAATATATGAATGTAACTGTAATATTTGGAATCCATTATAAGAGAGGAAATAACTTAAACTAGTCAATATTTATAGATGATGACTGGGTAAGTGACTGTGATTATAGAAGTTATTCTTTATGTGGAGTTTTTATCTTGGGAGGTAGTCATGTGATTTGGAATTTATGTAAATAAAATTCAATCATGTTAATTACTATAGCGGATAAATATACTTCTATTACTATTTATTTCACTAAAATTATTTGGATGAAGGAAAAGATGGATTATTTGAGTGTAAAAGGGGGGGGGGGAATCTCAAAATATTATATGATAATCATAGTTAAATTTATCTTTATAAAAATATAGTGAAATATTCATGGTAAAATCATATTTATATCAGATTTCATTTCATAAATGGAAAGGTGTACAATGGGTACATATAGTTATAATTTATTCCAACCTAATATCAACTGGAAGATTTATTCACCATAGTTTTCCTTTTGGATAGATTTGATAAATTCATTCTTTACATGGGTTTTCATCACATTTCACATCATTATAATTATTTTAGAGATCCCCCAATGATCCTTGGATTATGTTTTTATTGAGGTATAAGCAATGCATAACTATTTTCTTGGTGAACCAATGGGTAAGGGGTGTACTTTCTATCCTGATATTTTGTTAGAGTGGGTAGGGATATTGTGAAAATTGGGTGAAACATGTGAATATATGAATACCCTCATTGAGGGGGATCATCTTATAATGTAAAAAATATGTTATCCCCCTTGAGAGACAGAGTTCTATAAACAAATATTATATCCTCTATTGTGATCTCAATATGATTATTATTTGCAAAAGGCTATGTTTTTATTGTCTCTATCTTGTGATATTAATTTTAAATATTTAAAGAATTTCATTGGTTGAAAACAAATACAAATTGGGAGATTTATGTTCCCTTATAATTATTGTAGAATTTCAATTTTTGTTAAATTTATTTAATTTTATTTTTTTGGATTTTATTTGGGTGAGTTTAAAGTAATTTCAACAATTCTGAGGTGTTATGTGTTTTTTTGAATCTAGTAAAGGATTTAAGTGCTAGGGTAAATAAATTTTTCAATGGATTTAGGTTGAGAAAATATTATTCTACCTAAATGATAGTAATCCTATTGTTATATAAGCATCATGCAGTTTATACATACCTATAATTATTTCATGCATGGCCATTATGTCTCTCTATGTATCCATGATTCTTCCTTATGTAACAATCATTCTGGTTTTTGTATTTATCATTTTTCCTTACATGATAATAATTATGAGCTCTATAAGAATCATCTTACAAGAATAAAAATTTATGTTTATAAGAATTAATTACTCTACATAGAAAATATTTCTGAGTTTGTGTAAGTATGATTCATGGGACATCATGACAATAACCTATATCATTGTAGGGATCATTTATTTTGGGAGAATAAATATAACCATGCTATTGTAATATTTTTAAATTATGAAACAAAAATAATCAATCCAATTGGATCATGATTCATGATAGTATTAAATAAGGACCAACAGTAGAAACTCAGAATATTGAGATGAGTTCCATACCATAATTTTATTCTTCTACATCATCTACATGAGTTCACACACACATGGATATAATTTTTTAGTTTTTTAAATATAAGGATTTTTTTAATTTATATAATCAAAATATTCAAATATTGTGTGTAAGGGACCATTCCATGTCTTGTAGAGATTAAAAGAAGAATAATTGACCAATTTTCATACAGATTTTAAAGTATAACTAAAATTGGAAATATCTTCTCTATTTGATTGATAATATTATTATCTAACTGAACATAGTGACGATTTTATATAATAATTTTGAAAATATAATTAAAGTATTATATAAAGGAAATATAAATAAGAAATGAGTAAAATGAAAATGTTATACATTTGAGAGAAAATACTATACTACATTGAATATATATCAATGTGAAATAAATAAAAATAAAAATAACACATCTCTACTTCATATGTTTATTCTATGGGGGTCCAAATAGTATATTATTTTTATTTCCCATTCAATGGATTTATACTAAGGATAAATATGATCATTTCATGCATGTGTTAGTAGGTGAAGTCTATTTTAGTTCATCAGAATTTCATTTTTCAGAATTATATTTATTGTAAATTCATGAACTATATGATAGAATTAATGTGATGTGAAAACAATGGTAGTGGGGTATCTAAAATGATAGAATGATCATCAAAAGTTGATATCTATAAATAGTTTTATGGTGGTGATATGAATATTTGTATGTCCAACAATATATGGGGGTCACTAGTCTAGTAGTCTTGAATAAGCAATCATGCCTCATTGACTAGGATTTTAGGTGATTAGGTTTAAATGGATTGACTGAAAATTGATTGTATTTAAAAAATTTTGTACTTTTAGTGAAATATGTGATTTAATATGAGATTTATTATAGAATTATGAAGTCAGTGAAGATTAATTTTATTTTTAATCTATTTATAATCACCTGTACCTTCCAGCTATAATAAATCAAATAAAACTATATTTATCTCATGCACATAGTACACATAATCTAAAGGACATTAATCTTTTATCTCTTTTCTTATATTCTATACTATTGTTGAATGTATTTACGGTGTATTTAATTATTTTTAGTTTTATTGTTAGTTCAGTTTTAATTAGTTAAGTGGATAGGGTGCATCAAATTCATACATATGGTACACTGTGATAAAATGATATTTTTCTATCAGTAGCCAAATCGTCTACTAGTGAAAGAATTTTTGCTGTAATGGAGAACTAATAATTTTGGCTACTAGTGATCGTGAAAGCTCCCTATACCAAATTTGTTTTACCATATTGGGTTCTTTAGTACTCAATCATCATAATAGTAAAAATATTTCGATAATGTCCAGTAACGGTAATATAAAGATTGATAGTTTCAATGGAATAGATTTTTGATTCTGGAAGATGTAGATAGAAGATTATGTCTTCCAAAAAATCTTGAAATACTGTGAGAAGGTGTTATTCCTAACACAATAGAGATGGAAAATGGGAAAAACTATATAAGAAGAAATTTTCACTAATAATAATATCGTTGGCATGAAATAATGCATTCAACATTTGGGAAAAGAAAACTACAATGGATGTTATGAAGTCATTGGAAGATACTTGTTAAAGGAATTTAACCCTTCATAAATTATTCCTATTTTGAATGTAGTTCTACATAAGGTTCTTGGAAGGAATACTTGTGGGAGATCATGTGAATGACTTCAATAATAACTGTGGGAAATATGAATCAATTAAGGGAACATTAGATGATGATATATGGGTGATACACTTTCTATCATTACTTTTGAAAATATGGGATGGTATAATTACTATGGATAATAAAACTGATGGAAAAATATATTAGGTGATTTTTGATATATATAGTTTTATCCTAAACAAGAATAAAAAATTGGGGAAAGTTCAAGGAGCTATAGATGATGAACCTAATAATGATGGAAGTGAATTCTAACCACAATATAAGAAACCTGATAAGAAGAAATAATTCATCGGAAAGTCAACATAAATGGTTTTATGAATGTATAATGTACTATTAAATAAATGATGAAGTTATGAGAAGAAATGGAATATCAAGAATAGTTACAAAATACACAAGCAGAACAATATAAAAAAATATACCTCAAATTGATAATATTTCATTAGTTTATCATAACGAAATAAAAATTACATTTTATGTTTGAATAATCTGGTAGAATCATGGGTGATTAGCTCTAGAGAATCTTTTCATTCAATTGGTGATCAAAGATATATATTCAATTATGTATCTATGAATATTTTGATATTTCATCTATAGGATGATAAATCCCCAGAAGTTGTTGAAAATGAGAGGCCGACATCTTGAGGAAGAATAAAGTATTATGGCAACTAACATATGTTTTACACATCCTTGGTTTAGGAAAAATATTATTCATGTTGGGAAACTCAATGAAGATTGTTATGGTACTAGTTTAAAAATGCGGTATTGATGGTTAAATGAGGATCTATGTTAGTTTAATTAAGATTAAATGGTGATACTCTTTACTTGACATAAAATATATACGCAGTTATAGTTGCTTGAAGTATAAATTCTATAAACCCGGATGTTTAGAGATGAAAGTTCAAACACCTCAATGACAAGAAAATGAAAGTCCATTAAAAAAAGTTACACTGAAAATTTATCATACTGAGATAAGAATGTGTGAAAGTTATATGTTGTGGAAACAAAGTAGTGTATCCTTTTACATAGATATTTAAAATACCAAAGTCCAAAAGTGGGAACCTTTTTCCTTCTGATGTTTAGGATCTTCCAGAAAAATAAAGTTATGGAAAAAACCCAAAATTCACTATCTTAATAACTTTGGTAGTTTAGCATATGTATATGTAAATTATAGGGATGAATATAAACTTGAAAAAAATATAAAATACTTTTTTCCATTGGATATGGAGATGAAATTTTCTGATATATGCTATGGGAAAATGAGATGAGATGAACCATATGGATTAGAAATGTTTTATTAAATAATAAAATTCCTTTGAAATATCAAAACATAGTAGAGAAATATTTTTATGGAGAATGATCTATTAAAGTCTAGGTTATTGGTTGAAGAAATATGGATAGAGGGGTGGGGGTGAATTTTATTTTTAAAAAATTTGAAGTAGAAATAATTAATTAAAATGATAAATAAATAATATGATAGTTAAAATATTTTATCTGAGTTTATAATGATAATATCAAAGTAAATTAATCATGGAAATGATCAAAAATAATTTATAAATTTATGTGAATTGATGTTCAAATGATTCAATGAGCAACATTTAATAGAAAAAACATAATTGATAAATAGTTCTACTAAAACATGATGTGATCCATTAAGTATCAAACCCTTTGTTCGAGAGTTCAATAGTATAAATACCATGATCTAAATGGTAATAAAGAAACATTTCCCTCACAATTTTGGTTTTCGAGAACCCTCTTGAACTTCAACGATAACTAAAGAACATGTCTATCACTTTTTCAGATTAAGAACCTATTAGGGTATGTTTTTTGAGAAGATATAGGTTTTATTTAGAATAAACCATTAAAAGTAACTCACAAATATATTTTTATGGATGAAGTACAATGAAGGATGAGAGATTTTATAGAAAGTTTGAAATCCTTGATACATTTTGGACCCTAGAATTATACTGAGTGGATTTGAGAATTCTAGCACTTCATTTTTGATACAGATCATAAGTGTTTTTAATAAAGAGTAAATGATTCTAAGAGGACAAGGAGTATTTTTATTGGCTCCAAAATGGGCCGTAATTTTTAAGAGTTCTTCAGGAATCCTTGAGAAATGTAAGATTGTAATGCAGATCTTTTTTACCATAATAAATTCTTTCTCACTGGATTTTTTTTTATTCCACCGATTACCTGGTAGCCACAAACAGATAGCTAGTGGGCCTCCAGAAACATATTCATTCTAAAAAAACACCAATAACTACATACTAATCGACCACATCTATATATTGGACCTTGAACAATAATAAATTACACTAGATGATCCACTAGTTGTCTAGTGGGATTTGTAATGATGTTCTACTGCTACAACTATGACACAATCTAACCAGTGCTCTGCACTAGCATGTTGGTGTTGTCTGTACATCTTACTATTCGATCATAGACACCTCCAAATCACATTAATTACTCCTATGGATATTCAATTTAATTTCCAAGTATAGAAAGATGAATTGATATATCACCAATCCTTTATCAAGGCATCAAAAGATCATTAGGATTCAATAGGATTTTACTACTTGATTTTCAAAGTAAATACTAAAACATACTTATATTACGTAAGGTAGAAATATAGGTGAATGATTCTAATCATGAAAACATAATGATAGTGAATGTTACAACACATTTTGATCATAGAAATATTATCAAAATTTATAAGTTTTTTAGAACTCATATGTTATTGATGAAAGCATCATGAGTCCATTAGAAGATTAACTAGAAAGTTAAAGATTGGCTGATTCATGAGTGGGAGCATCAGAATTTTGGGATACAAATTTGGGAGTATTTTAATTCCATTTATAAGAAGTTTATATACTTATAGATAGGGAATTTTTTAAAATTTTAGAGAAGTTGATTCAGTTGTGGAGCTCAATTGGAATCCAGAGACTAGTTTATACGTTTGAGGATGAAATAAGTTATCTAATTTTGATGAATACTGGAGAACCCAAATATCAATAAGAATTGAAATTTCATAGTGACTAAGAACATTTATAGTTAGTTATTAATGAAGATATGTATTTATTTATTTTTAAAAGAACATGGCGGATTTATAAAATTCTAGAACGAAAATGAGAACTGGAGAACAAATGGGTTTATCGATTGAAATGAGAAGCTGATGGAAAGATGTGTTAAAAATTAAATGGTAGTTAATGGTTTTAAATAGAAATAAGGAGTTAATTTATTTTAAATATTATCACTGGTAGCTAGAAATTATACCATACATATAGATTTAGGTTTACTATAATCAAAAAATATTTTCTTAGAGTGAATGGACATCCAAAAACATTTCCTTCATGGTGAGTTGGAGGAAGAAATATAAAGGAATTATCCATTAGGTTTCATGAAATAAAATAACTATAATTTCATATACATATTTAGAAAAATAATTCAAAACATAAATAAATATTTTTAATAGTATAATAAAAAAATTTGATGGATTTTTATTAGAGGAATGGTTTAGGAGATAAAATAATGATTACTATTTTTATAAGTAGTGGTATAATGAGACCATCATTATATTGTTTTTTGTCAATGGAATACTATTTTTTGGATGAGGTTATTATAATATTTTTAAATTGAAGTGTATGTTATCTAAAATTTTTCAGATGAATGTTTTTTAGAAATCTAATATAATATTGGTAATGAGTACCAAGAGAGATGGGAATGAATGAAATTCTGGGGTATTTTAGAAAAAGTACATATGGAAGACCATCAAATGGTTTGGTATAATTAGATGTAATTGAGTCTTGATTTATCTTTCTAAACACATTCAACTATCAAAAAAATATTCCCCAATAATGGAAGAAGGGAAAAAATACGTGGAGATAGTACCATACTCTTGAGATTTCAAAAACTTAATTTACAATATGATGTATACCAAGATATATATAACATTTTTTGTTAGAGTTATAAGTCAATTTATGTAGGATTAAATTAAGGTACATAAGGAATAATTCAAGAAGATCCTTCAGTGTTTCAAAGGATTATAAAATGAGGCTCTTTATTTTTTGGTGGAAAATCTGTTACAATTTTTTTTGACTCAGACATTCCTAAATATTTTAATACATATAATAAAACATCTGATTTCATTTTTTATATATGTAGAAAAAAAAAATTAAATATTATGAAAAAAATATCGTTACATTATGTAAAATATAAGAGGAGTATGTAGCTTCAATAAAAGTATTGAATGATCTAGTTTGGTTGAAGAAATTACTAAAGGAATTGCGAATAATTTATGATATATACATTTTTTTAGTTATAGAAAATGTGTGATTCCCGTAGATAAAAATTTGGTTATCCATTCAAATAAAATAACATTGACCTAAAGTACCACATTATTAAAAACATGATGGATGAGAAAGTTATTTCTATAAGAATGATAATTGGTAGCTACAATATAATGGACATGTTTAATAAAACATTACATAAAGAAATTCCAATGCAACATCGAACCACGGTATGACTTGGGTGAACAAAAGGTAAAAAATAGTGATCTATTTTGTATTCTATGTTAGGGATATTTCTTGATGTTCCCTGAAACAAACATCACATTGGAAATTATTAGGAGGTGAATTATATTTTATCTCAATAAAATTTCTTCTATCAGAATTACATTCATCATTATTTCATACACTAGATGATGGAATGGATGTGATGTCTAGACAATAGTAACTTGACTTCTACAATAACAAAAAAACCATCAAATGTTTTCATATATTGATGGTTTTATAGTTGATCACTGATGCTCTGGAAGTCTATCAAGACTGGGGGGTGGTAACCAGTTTATATCTGAGCTAATGTATTCATTATTTATTGGACAAGATTTTGGGGGAGCATAATTAATTAATTTTATTGATTATGTTTTAGTATTGAATATAGTGGATACATAAGTGAATTATGTAATTTAATATATGATTTAATAGGTAAAATTTATGTTGGTGGGGACTACTTTACTTTTACAAAAAAAATTCAATCACTAATTTCTTTTTGATATAATAAAGAAATAAAAATTGTGTTTCAACTATTCATTAATGACGGGTCATTTGAAGTACAATAAAATATTTTCGAATATTTTTTACTACCAATGTATGTGTTTTTGGTTCCTTGAATCTTTGTGACATTTCTTAAGAGTTCACTATAACTTAGCATAGTGGGTAGGGTGTATCTACATCCTATTTTTTATACCAATATTAAGGAGTATTGGTCTATCATTAGTAGGGATGACCACTAATGGTTAGATTTTTCTATATTGGGGTACCAATAATATGAACTATCAAGGATCTAGAAGGAGTCCCAAATCCCCAACAGCATGCATGCACTCATGTGAGACTTGACCATCATGAAGAATTTGTGAAAAGAGTGTTGATTTGCTGCTATGGAACCCATTTTTTTCTATATGTTGAGAAACTTCTAGATGAATATATCTTGTTTGATAAAAAGCATCTTGAATTTCTCTAAAGATCTAATTCATTATAGAGAAAAAGAGGAATATTTTTAAAATATGTGGTTCCTATATAAATAACACCAAGAATTAAATTGTGGGATGTGGATGATACCATCCCAAATAGAGAAGTGGGTGATTACTTCTTGAATTTTTAGTGCTAAAAATCATAAATTTACAAACAATAAAAATTAATGTGTTAAAAAAATCCATGATCCAACAAATAGTTTATCATGGAAATTACTAGGCTCTCACACCATGGCTGAGTAATATAATTTCTTATGTGTGACATGTTTCATTAATATATCTATGTACATGTGAGTATAAGCATATTTGAAGATAATATATACTTTACCCATCACATATGTTATATTTAAATATTTATTTTTAAATTAAATTGGTACCACTAATTCACCCCCTCTCAGTGGTACCCTAACATGATCTGGGCTCTTCTGTAAAGGTTTTCAAGAAATGTTTATAAAAAAAATTAAAATTTCATTTACCTTATTAAAATATTCATTAATTAATAATATAAAATGTTACACACCTTCTTCTTAATTCCCATTGAATGTTATTATTTACGATTGAGATTTATATCACTGATTTAAAAAAATTCAATGTCTAAGAAACACTGTAATTATACAATTTTTCAACCTGAGTGTGTAGCTTCTTAACATATATGATATGTTTAATATCATTTAATATTATACCCTAGAACATTATCATAAGTATAAAAGTTAACTATTATCTTTAATAACATGACGCTTGACATGAAATATTTTTCTATGAGCCTAATATGTCATAACACCCATATCAAAGATCAATGTAAAATATTTTATCAATATATCCAAATAAACATCAATATCATTACTATGTTATTTCAACCCTAAAACAATAAGGGAGAATATATTGTACATTCTATATAACTATCCATATTTAGTTAGTCTTAATTTTTACATTAAAAGGATTCTAGTCCTCTATAGATAATACATGGTGATGTTTTAATGATTTGTTTCTAAATTCCAGTAACTCACGGTCAATTTAAATCACTTTGGAGTGTTTTTTAGTTCTAAATTTTCCCATATTTAATTATTATTTTTTAATTATATATCAATTGAATTTCAGTCTCTAAACATCAATAGAATCTTCTAAATATTGGAATGGTTCTAAATTACCATATTACATTTTAATTACTTGATACATATTTATTATATCAATTAATATCCCAATGAATTAAATTTTTAAGTTTACCATTGTTATTTTAAAATAATATACACTCATTAGGAAAATTATTTATTTTTCATAAATTATACCCATGGAACCTAATACTATTTTACAATTATATGTTCAATTAAGGAATTTTATTGTCATCTAGTAAGATATCATTCTAGATAGAAAAAAATAATTAAAGATAATATCTTTTTATCTATTCTAATATTTCAAATTATATAGTTTTAGTATCGATAATAGTGATGTTTATAAGGTATAATAGTTATAGAATAACATCTTTTTATAGTTCTTTAACTACTCAAATAGTTTTTTCACGACCTCAACCCCATATTAAATAATAATTATCATTTCCTTCATACAATATATGTCATTATATATAGTTTTACTAATCTTGTATTATCTATAAATTATATTTATAATCTAGTCACAAGCTACATTTAGTTATTTACAATGATTAGTTTAACTTTTATAAATATGACCAATTTTATAATAAATCAGAAAATATTCTATGTCTTCTGGAGTAAATCTTGGTCAATAAAAATAATGTAAACATAGAAAAATAATTCAAGAAGGGTTATTTTCATGGTATTTTTTAAAATTGATGAAATATTTGACCCTATCCTCTTACCCCTGTTACATTCAATGATCAATTATTCATTTTTTATTCATATTAATTCTATTTGGTTTAACACTATTTTCATTTCACTAAATAAATCTATTACATAGAATTGTACTCATTTATTCAATTCTTAATGAAATTACATACACGAAAAGATATATTCACATAAATATATAAATAATACATATGAAATATGAATATAAAGTATAATTTTACATATATAAATTATATAAAGTATAAATATAAAGAGTTACATATAAAATATAATATAAAAATATAACAATTATATATCTATGATATAATATAAAGTACATAAATGTTTATATTTTTGATGTATAATACATATATATAATAAATAACATATATATATAAATTATATAAAAGTATACATATTGTAACACCTTGAATTGGGGACTTGAATCCAAAGTCAGTGTTCCTCAAGGTCTCATGGTGCTTCCCTAACCTCTAATGGACTGAAACAAGTGTTGATGAATAAAAAAATTACTATGAAATGATTTCCCCTCAAATGGTATAAACCAAAATTATATCAATGCATGTGGATGTAATAATTTTTTTATTAAAAACAATTAATATCACAGTGGAAAAACTATTTTAGAACACAAACAACAATAGAAATATCCATGCCTACTCGTTTTCATAATGAAACAAATAATGTGACTCAATATAAGAAAAAAATTATCTAATAATATCTTAGATATAGATTTAAAAATCATCAATAATAAAGTATAAAACATTAACTTTCCTTTCATCATGACCAGTTATTTATACATGTCCCCTGATGTATGAATTTAAGGGGTGAGTGTAATCCTAGAACAATTTCCCTAATGAATATAGTAAAATATCTTTGAATTATATAAACCATAATGCAATGTCAGTAAATAATGATAAATAAAGAATACTTTTATTTAAAATAGTTGATATAGAAAAACCATTTCCAAAGCCATTGATTCAAATCATGAATACAAGTTCTAAATAAAAAAATAATATTTCATAGAAACCCAATTTTAAAACCAAGTGTTCCATATTAAAAACCCCCTTAAAAAACTCCATGTTTTCTTAGAATCCAATAGAAACTCCATTTTTCCTAAAATTATAATAGAAATTCCCCATTCTATAAAAATTTACATGTGATAATGAAATGTATTGAACAATACAATCAGTCAATTAAATTCTCGCTAGATTTTACCCAAACATGAGTTGTTACTCACTTTACAAAAATCAAATCATTATTTTGATGATGATTTTATGGAATCCAATACAACACCATTTCAAATGTTATCCCTAGACCATCCAATTTTCCACATTAAGGAAAAAGTATTTCATTTCATACTTGTTCATCTCAACCATTTTTTTTATGAAATACACTCTCAAAATATCTAATTTACCACAAAAAAATCCCAATGGTTTCAAAATATTTGTCAAAAAAATAAATTTTCCATGCATGCGTACACACATTGTATGAGAATTTTTAATAAGGCAAATAAAAATATATTATAAAAGTCCAACCCCCTCAATGATAATTTTCTAATAAATTAATTTATAAAATATTTCCACATTTTAAATAAAATCATCATTTCCCACAAATACCAAATAACCAAATCACATAATATATCCCAATTAATCAATAAAGAAATAATAGATCAGTTAAAACCATAGAATTTCTAAAATCCACCTACCTAGATATACATTCTTGAATTCTTCACATGTTCTAAAGATAATGATACTTTCTAGAATAAAATTAAGTACTATCATTAAAATCTTATAAAAAATATTAATTCATGAACTAAAGATCATAATCATAAAAATAATGAAATTTGACATGGAATATGTAAATTTTTCATGGCGCCATTAAATTTTTGTATTAAAAAATGAAGCACATTTTAAGAGTAAAAAACCCTAGTAAATGACATGAAAGTCATATAAATTAAGAAAACCCACATGAAACATACACCACTGGAGGTAGAGAAGATTCATCTTCATAAGAAAGAATATTATAGAAAGTGAAACCTCTCCCATTTTTTTAAAATGACCCATTTTAATTGTTATAAAACTAAATTTCGACTTCTCAAATGTGAAAATATAAATAATAATAATTTTTCAAGAATAAAAACATTATAAAAAATATAAAAAATTAAATAAATTATATACGAATAAAATATTTTATATTCCACAATGTTTTGACCACACTCCAACCTAATATCACCTACCATTTGACATTTTATCTAAAACACCACAATCACCAAATTCATAAAATATGACTCCTAAAAGAAGAGAATAAAATAGATATTAATTATATTTTTAAAATATCTATAATTATATGATAAATCTCACATAGAATATCCCATTTAATGAGCCAATATCCCCCTTCAAATTCCATTAACTTATTTATTAACTATAAAATTCTCCCATGTCATCCCCCATTTATATAATTAATTTATAGTAATTCCTACAAATAAAAATCTTTCCCCCATCTATCTATATTCCCATCATAATTCAATGTTAATTATATATTAAAATTACTATTTACATCATAGTAAAAACTATAGTAGATCACCACTGCAATTCATTAGTGGATGAGTTTAAATACAATTAGATGATTCTCTATTTAATCCTCTAATTATAACACCATTTAGAATGATCAATTTATATACATTAATGTTAACTTAAAAATTATCAATTAATTTTGAGAAATTACTTCTTCAAGTCTCATTAATTCAAAAACTCTCATCCATCCCATGTACATTTTTATTTAACATATAAATAATAAAATTTTAATTATATATCCATGTCAATCACACTTTAAAAATAAGTTGAATTAATTATCCATGATATTAAATAAAATAAAATAAATATTATATTTACCCTCCCCATAATACTTTCCTTTCTTGAAAATCTACGTACAATCTTCATAATTGAAAATATCATTCCACTTCTTCAACATTTGAGATTGTTTTACCAAAGTTTCATCTTGAATTGGTATATGTTTCATTAAAACCTTCACTAGAGTAATGCTTTATACTCTAAGATTATTTTAACTTAGATCCATTATTTTAATAAGTACTTCAATATATGAAAAATAAGATTATAACAAAAAAAATATACTTATTCAAAACTAGATTTTCATCTTGTAAATGCTTTTTAAATTGAGAAACAATAAAAATATTATGAATAGTTACATAATATTGTGACTACACCAACTAAAAATCTATTTCAACAATCCATTTAATGATCATAAAAGTAACCTCACACTGTGACATAAACATTCTTTTTTCTCCAAACTTTTGGTTCCCTAACATTAGAGACACATTTAAAAATACAGGGTCGCCAACATCAAATTCCTTTTTCATCATTGATGGTTGATGTAATATTTTTGTGGAATATGAGATGAGACCAAATATTTTTTAATTAATTTGACTAATTCCATCATATATTATAACAAATAATCTTCTATAAGTGATTTTTAACTGGTCTTAATCTAATATATTGGTGATAATTAGTCAATCATATAATTCTTAAAAATGTTCCATGAAGATTTTTAATTAATTATTTTTTTATAAAAACTCCATCAATAAGAAAGAGTCTTCCCATGACTTTCCAAAGATAGACATACATGCTTGAACCATATCTTCCACGATTTTATAACTTACTTTGTATATCCATGTGTTTGGGGGTGGAAATCTATACTCACCCCTAATTACATTCCCATAACACTATGGAGTCCCTTTTAAAATATATATGTTGATATTGGATACCTATATTAGAGTGTAGAATTTATAAATATATCAATTGTAATTATTTTTTAGATAAATCATACCAAGATCATAAAATGAATATATTTCTCAAATAGGTAATAAATGAATCGATTAATTGAGTTTATTCACCTCTATTGAATCACCATTATGAATTGTAGTGATCTTGGAAACCTAATATAGAAATCCATGAAAATTTCACCTCGTTTTCAATTTTAAATTAAAAATTTCTACAACAACACCTCTAGTCAGTGATACTATACCTTTTCCTTTGAACAAACTAATCAGTAAAAAAATTCTACAAAGTCTATCTTCTATTTGGACCACTAGAATTATATTTTAATATCATGATAAATCATGGTTGATCTAGTGTAACACCCCATGATTTTACATTATGTCTATTCTTAAATAAATTAAATTTCTTAGAAAACTTCTGTTGTACGAAACAACATGATAAGCTTATGCTAAAAAAATAATGAGCTAGCTTGCATTACACACAAGGCCGAGTTGTACAAAACAATAGTATATTAGAAATTTTTTATTATTTATTATAATAAGATATAACATTGTCTTTAAGTTAATGGTTATGAATAGTATTAACTTACTTATTAAAATATATTATTGAATTCAGTGGGTAAAAGTTAATTATAAATTAATATTAGAATTAACTGAATATATAGGAAATGTTTTTATAAAGAACTATTTTTATACTCACAAAGTCATTTTAACCAAATAAAAAAAATTAATTACAATTACAGAATGATATTAATATAATATATATGTTATATATTAAATAAAATATTTTGTATATTCATATAATAGATTTGATTAAAATAATGTAAGAACAATCTCAATATTACACATAAAATCCTATATTATTTATAAAAATAGGTTTACCGCCTTTTAATGGAGAACATATTTTAAATCCTATTTTTAAACCTTTATAGATTATATTTGAAAAAGTAAACTTATTATTTTAAATTGGAATATAAAAATTTACCTCAATTAAATTTATATAATTTTTATGATAAATTTCATGTCTTGATGAATAGTTAACAACAGTAAATTTTAATTGAAAAAATATTTTCATCAAATTAATTTAAAATGATAAATTATATTATTGAATGGTTTTAAAGTATCAATATATTAGTTTTTTTATCATTTAATATAATTTTTTTATTGAAATCAATTTAAAATTTAATTTAGATATAAAAATGTTTCTATCTTTTTCATATTTAATCATTAATTACCCATTTTCCCACCCTATAAATGAGGTTAATTTGAAATTAATTAATGAAAATTATATATTTTTAATTTTTAATAATTGAATCTATATTTTTAATCAGTGATTATAAATTATATAAATATGTTTCTTTTATTTTTGGTCATATGAATTGTAGAATTTATTAAAATTTTAATTACTATGGTTAAGGCTAAATCAGGTAATTATGGGTTAAAATAATATTATAAAATCACCCTAACACTTTTAATAATTTCAATGGATGAGTGGGTTTTGATGAAAATCATAGTTTGGATGAAATATACTCTTTTGAATCCACTTGGATGAGAATAATATATTTATAATATTTTATTTAATGATCAGTTAAAAATTTCATACTCATGTTTTTAATAATCATTACATTTTTAATACATGGTTATAGAGAATATAAATTTGACTATAAATATTAATTTGAAATATAATAAATTTACATTCATAATTAAAATTTATTTTTATGTTTTATAGAATAAAATATTTAATTAAATACTTTCATAATAATGATATAGTACTTGTTTAATCAATAGAAATATCAAATAAATGATATTAAAAATATTATAATAAATTTAATTTGACATAGTTAATGGAATCCACTGATTTAATAGATATTTTTGTCATTTTAGTGATATATTTGAAGTGTTGTTTATAATTTATCATCTTATTAGGATTTTTTTTAAGGAAAAATACTATATGGTATCAAAATTGACATAAATGATACTTTAAAATAAATAATATTGTATTAAATTATATAAAATTCATAAAATTATAAAATACATCCCAATAACTATAATAAGGATATATATTTTATTAATTATCCATTTGGGTTTTTTTTCATTATATTTTAACTATATTAACTCTTAATGATTAAAAATAAAAGATGCCAAGGTAAGAGTTAAAGGGTTTAACTAAGGGTTAAAACCAAAAGATAATGGTAAGAATATGACATAAACTTGTCTAAAAATTGTCAGATGAGATGATTTAGAACTATTCACATTATATATTATAAATAAAACATTGTGGATCCATTTAAATATTAAATTTGAATTTATATTAATTTAATATTTTAAGAGTTTTCTAAAGTGCCCCTCACCTCAATTATAAAAGGGTACCTCCTCCCTCAATTCCTTACACCACATTGAGCCTTCTATTATGAATGAACCCTGAAAATTAACCTTAAAAACTTCCATATACACATACTAGAAGTTTTGGTATTCTCAAAAGACCAACCCTATTGTCCCTAAGAGGAGATCTGAAGGAGGTTTTCTAAAGAAGAGGCAATCGTCTTTACCAACTCTTCAAGTTCATTTCTTCTTATAATTCCACTTTATGTGACTTTTTTATTTTTTTAAAGTAATAAACAAATTATAAAATATATTAATATATGTTATTATTATTATGTAACAATTTTATTCCACATTTTACCCATCTTAGGAGAAATGAAATCAACACATGTGTGTACGTACGACGTACCATCTCCATGCTGTGATGTAATCTGTTTTTATCACCACTTTATTTAGATGAGTTTAATGGTAGAAATAATAGATATAAATAATAAAAATGGAATGATATTGAATCTATATAATTAATATAACATCTAATTATTTTCACTTTTTCCATTAAGGTAACGACATTGTCGCTCGTGCGTACGTACGACCTACCGTCTAAAAAACATGATGAGATTTATATTCCATATTAACCATTAAAGAATCATTATAAAAACATATATAATGAATAATTATGAAATATTAGACATAATAATTCATATTTAACAATGTTCATATATATATATATATATATGTTATTCACCTTCTTCCATTCATTATGATAATAAAATGGAAACGTTGTTCGTGTATATGTACGACTTACCATATTCATGAACGTTGAATTATATTTCATATATCTATTTTTTATATATTCATATACAAAATATATATGATATAAAATAATTATTTACATGATTTAAGTAATTAAATCAAAATCTAAGTAATAGGATCAAGAATAACAAGTTAAAACATGTACGATAAGCAAAACAGTTATTACTTGAAATATTACTTCAAATTGGAATTGTTAATGAATAGGTACTATGTAGTCATAAAAAATCATATATGATAAGATAAATATTATTATGATTTTAGTATAGGTTAATAATATTTTTAAAATCACTATACATGTGTTTCAGACAGATATGGTTGGAATCATACCAAAGGTAAGGGTTAACTTCGCAATCTCATAATTATTTAGGATTGTTTATATGTATGTATATATTGGGGAATATTTATCATCAATGTATATGTTTGTTAAAATATTTTCCAAAATATTTTTAATATTAGAATACAAAATTTTAAATCCTTTTACCAAATATTTACTTTTTATAAAATGGTTTGAAATGAATATTTTTGTCCCTTTCTAAATTAAGGACTTTATATCTTTTTCAAGAGAAGAAATGCTTGTTTTTAACACTACTAGAAATATAAGGTATACCAATGGTTGAAAACCATTGGTATAGGGTGGAGAACCGTTGGTATAAATCATACCAATGGTTTTAGAAACTTTAGCCCAGTAAGCTGTGACAATAGACATATACCAACATTTTGAGATAAACCGTTGGTATATGTGAAGAAATCTACTCTATCCTAACAGATTTATAAAACTGTTGGCATAGAGTTCTTATTCAACACATATACCAATGGTGTCAAAACCATTTTCTTTTTTTTTAGTCCTCCATTCACCACTATACCAATGGATTAGACAATTGGTAAAGGTTTTGTACCAATGGTTCAGAACCGTTGTTAAAAAAACATACAAAACCTATACCAATTGTTTAAAACCATTGGTATAGGATTTGATATACAATTCACACAGCAGCCTACTCTGGGTGATATTGTGTGAATTTTAGAGAATACATACAATAAAATACATAACAAGGATACATAATTAAAAACTAATAATTAGAAGGATACATAATTTAATAATCAAATATGAATACAATACATTAAAAAATGATTACGTAATTATATGTGATAAAAAATTAAGAATATATACAAAATTGCATTTTTTATAACACAAACACAATTGAATTCATAAATTAGAAACTAATAACCCAAAATAAGTAAATGAATAAACTAATTCTACTAAACACAAATATAATGTCATGGTTTGGGGAGGGTGTCTTTGAACTTAGTGATGATGATAATGGGTGTGTATCAATGAGCTTGTGTGACTTAGGGAATATAGTTTTCCTTCGTGTATTAAATTTCTTGTGTTTTAGAATAGGGTTAGAAGTTCCTCACATGAGAAGTGGATTGTGTGAGGCTGGACCGTGGATCGTTGTGCTAAAGCATCAACCCAATCCGAATACGTTTGGTCTGTTTTCCGTATGACAATTGTTTTTACTTAAAATGATGTTCATTTTAAACAAAAGATAGACAGTTAGAGTGATACCAGCCACACCGTGCCTCGTATTGAGGCAGTTTTGACTTGTACATGTCTCATATGACCCATGGATCGTTTTCCTAAAGTATCAATACAATCTTAAAGCGTTTGGTTGGTTTTATGTATGTCAGTTGTTGTTTTCACTTAAAATGTTGTCAATTTCATATAAAAGTGAGACACTTTGAGTGGTACCGGGCACACTGGGCCTCAGATTGAGACTTGGTTGACTTGTACACATCATAAATGACCCATGGATATTTGTGCTAAAGTATCGACACAATACGAATAATTTTGGTTGGTTTTCCATGTGTCAATTGTTTTTACTTAAAACAATGCCCATTTTAAACAAAAGAGAGACACTTAGAGTGCTACCGGCCACACCGTGACTCGGATTGAGGAAGGGTTGACTCATACACATCACAAATGACCAATGGATCATTTTAACAATGTATCAACCCAATCGTAATGTTTTTGGTTGGTTTTCTGTATGCCAGTTGTTTTTTTCATTTAAAATGTTGATCATTTCAAATAAAGGTGAGACACTTTGACTAGTACCGGCCACACTGCGACTCAGATTGAGGTGGGGTTGACTCGTAAACATAAAATATTACTCATGGCTTGTTGTCCTAAAGAATCAACATAATCTAAATACTTTTGGTCCATTTTCAATATGTCAGTTGTTGTTTTCACTTAAAATGATGTCCATTCTAAAGAAAAGAGAGACATTTAGAGTGGTACCGGCCACACCGTGCCTCGGATTGACGTATGTTTAACTCGTACATGTCACAAATGTACCATGTATCATTTTCCTAAAGTATCAACACAATCATAATGTATTTGGTTGGTTTTCCGTATTCCAGTTGTTTTTTTCACATAAATTGTTGTCCATTTCAAATAAAAGTGAGACACATTGAGTGGTACCGGCTACACCGCGCCTTGGATTGATGCTGGGTTGAGTCGTACACATCACATATGACTAATGGATAATTTTCCTAAAGTATCAACACAATCCAAATATGTTTGGTTTCCGTATGCTAGTTTTTTTACTTAAAACAATGTCCATTTTAAACAAAAGAGAGACACTTTGAGTGATACTAGCCACACTATGCCTCAGATTGAGGCAGGGTTGACTCATACATGTCACATATGACTCATGGATTGTTTTACTAAAGTATCAACCCAATCCAAATGCCATTGGTCATTTTTCCATATGACAGTTGTTGTTTTCACTTAAAATGATGTCAATTTAAACAAAAGAGAAACATTTAGAGTGGTATCGGTCACACCGAGCCTCGGATTGATGTGGGGTTGACTCTTACACATCAAAAATTTCCCATGGATTGTTTTCTTAAAGTATCAATATAATCCAAATGCATTTGGTTGGTTTTCCGTATTCCAGTTTTGTTTTCACTTAAAATGATGTCCATTTTAAATAAAGGAGAGACATTTAGAGTGGTACCAGCAACACCGCCCCTCGGATTGATGCGAGTTTTACTCCTACACATCAAAAATGTCCCATGGATCGTTGTCCTAAATTATCAACACAATCCGAATATATTTGGTTGGTTTTCCGTATGCCAATTTTTTTTACTTAAAACATTGTCCATTTTAAAAAAAAGAGAGACACTTAGAGTGGTACCGGCCACACTATGCCTCAGATTGATGTGGGGTTGAGTCGTACACGTTAAAATGTCCCATGGACCTTTTTCTTAACGTATCAACACAGTCCAAATGCATTTGGTCAGTTTTTCGTATGCCAGTTGTTGTTTTTACTTAAAATGATGTCCATTTTAAACAAAAGAGAGTCATTTAAAGTGGTACTGGCCACACCGCAACTCGGATTTATGCGGGGTTGACTCCTACACATCACAAATTTCCCATGGATGTTTTTCCTAATGTATCAACTCAATCCGAATATGTTTGGTCAGTTTTCTGTATGCCAGTTGTTTTTACTTAAAACATTGACCATTTTAGACAAAAGAGAGACAATTAGAGTGGTACCGGCCACACTGTGACTCAGATTCATGCGGGGTTGACTTGTATATGTCAAAAATGTCACATGGATCATTTTCCTAAATTATAAACACAATCCTAATGCGTTTGGTTGGTTTTTTGTATGCCAGTTGTTGTTTTCACTTCAAATGTGGTCCATTTCAAATAAAAGTGAGACACTACGAGTGGTACCGGCCACACCATGCCTCATATTGATGCAAGGTTGAGTTTTACACATAAAATATAACCAATGGATCGTTTTCCTAAAGTATCAACACAAACCTAAAACGTTTTTTTTCGTATTCCAGTTTTTTTACTTAAAACTGCGTCCATTTTAAACAAAAGAGTGACACTTTGAGTGATACCAAACACAACGTGCCTCGGATTGAGGCGGGGTTGACTCGTACACGTCACATATGACTCATGGATAGTTTTCATAAAGTATCAACACAATCTGAATTATTTTGGTCAGTTTTCCATATTCCAGTTGTTGTTTCCACTTAAAATGATGTCCATTTTAATCAAAAGAGAGACATTTAGAGTGGTACCGGAAACACCGTGCCTCGGATTGATGCGAGGTTGGATTTAACATGTCACAAATGTCCCATGGATCGTTTTCCTAAAGTATCAATACAATATGAATGCATTTGGTTGGTTTTACATATGCCAGTTATTGTTTTCAATTAAAATGATGTCCATTTTAAACAAAAGAGAAACATTTAGAGTGATACCAGCCACACCACACCTCGGATTGATGCGGGGTTGACTCCTACATGTCAAAAATGTCCAATGGATCGTTTTCCTAAACTATAAACACAATCCAAATGTTTTTGGTCTGTTTTCTATATGCCAGTTATTTTTACGTAAAACATTTTCCATGTTAAACAAAAGAGAGACACTTAGAGTGGTACCGGCCACACCATGCCTCAGATTGATACGGGGTTGACTCGTACACGTCCAATATATCCCATGGATCATTTTCCTAAAGTATCAACATAATAAAAATGATTTTTGGTTGGTTTTTCGTATGTCAATTGTTGTTTTCAATGAAAATGTTGATCATTTCAAATAAAGGTGAGACACTTTGAGTGGTACCGGACACAACGTGCCTCAGATTGATGCGGGGTTGACTCCTAAACGTCACAAATGTCCCATGGATTGTGTTACTAAAGTATCAACAGAATCTGAATACGTTTGGTCCATTTTCCGTATGTCAGTTTTTGTTTTCACATAAAATGTTGTTCATTTCAAATAAAAGTGAAACATGTTGAGTGGTACTGGCCACACTGTGCCTTGGATTATGGCGGGGTTGAGTCTTAAACGTCACATATGACCCATGGATTGTTTTACTAAAGTATTAACACAATCCAAATATGTTTGGTCAGTTTTCTGTATGCCAGCTGTTTTTACTTAAAAGGGTGTTAATTTAAAACAAAAGAGAGAAACTTTGAGTGATACCGGCCACACCATGCCTCACATTGAGGTGGGGTTGACTCATAGATGTCACATATGACTCATGGATCGTTTTCCTAAATTATCAACACAATCCGAAAGCGTTTTGTCAGTTTTCCGTATGCCAGTTAGGCAAATCGTGCAACAACAGTGATAATATCTTAACAAAAACTATAGAAATTGTGCATGATGTGAATCCCCTGGTGCATGGTTAGGGAAAATCATGAAAATTGATTCTAATATATACTCTTATATGGTTTTTGGATACCTTTTGGGATGGACTTAGATTTTTTACTAACTATGAGGCATAGGGTTTTTCTATGCCAACCGGGGTTCTGAGCTCCGAACAAGCCCCAGAAGCCCCATAAACCATTATAACATGACTAGGATTCGATATATGGTCAAAAATAAAGAGTTAATCTGAATTCAGAAGTATCAATACCATAGTGAAAAAACAGGTTCAAAAATAAAGAGTTATACAGAATTCAAAAATTTAATGGATCAATCTTCCCCTGATCACCATCACCATCACCACTGCCATCATCAGCCTCATCCTCACCGCCATATCTGTCATCATCTTCATCCTCATCATCATCCCCATGCTCATCCTTGGCCCCATCCTCACCCTATGCCCCATCCTCGCCCTCGTCCTCATCCTCGTCCTAGCACTCGTCCTCTTCAGCATCCTCTTCATCACTAGGAACATCATCATATCAACCGCCACTATTACTAATAACTAGTACATTGGATAATTCACCCATCGATGACATATATGTTTGACATGCCACATTTTCCTCTGGTGTAAGTGATGAAGATAAAGTTTTGATCAGTTTCATAAATTATTTCTCCCTTGTTTGAACCTATTCTTCCATCTCTGTGACCCTTTTATCAGACTGTCTTGAATGCTCCGTGTCCTATTCCAACTCAGTGGTATTAGAATGGATACATAGTTGGCACCAATACCTCATCAGGACTATATTCTTACCAGGTCGACAACGTACTCAACCAGAGTTCTCATCTACCAAAACCTTATATAAATGATCATGTGGCCCTAAATTTTTAGTCTCTTGGGAATCAAGGGCCTCTAAAGTAGCCTGTTAAAAATATTAATAGATTATTATATTTCAAAATAGATATTAAACTTTGAAATAAAAAAATTAATACTTACAATCTTTTCTTATGTCTGTTCATTTACCGCAGTTCCATCTTTTTCCCTTGTACTCGAGAAAAACAATTTTGCTCGAGGGAGACGTCCTTCAATATTCAATTTGTGCTTCTGTAATGACATTGAAACAATATAAAGTTCATGTATAATTATATATTAAATATTAAATAAGTCACATAATTTATGTAGGAAACAATAAAAATGGAAATTCCTAAAGGAAAATTATAAACCACTATGTCGTACCAGCTGCTTCTCATGATCTGACATAGTAGTGTTCCCCAAAGTGTAGATGTATTTCTTTGAATCAATGATTTTTTTTTTTTTCAAAAGATTCCTAAATAATTTTTAATAATAAATAATATAATATTAATTCAAAATATTAAAAATATCATTTAAATACCTCAAATGGGATTAATACCTTAAATTTGGCAGTCGCCCAATGGGTAATCATTTGGCGATATTTCTCTATCAGGCAGTCATCCATGATAGGTACTATCTCCAACTCCGTGTCCACTCTATCACACCAGACAACATAACATTCATGCTTATAAGCTCTCCAAAGCTCTCCTAGCTCCTCTAAACGTTCTGGTCGGGGACCTTCACCATAAGGGAAGTTAAACCGAAGCTGAAACCCAATAGATAAATTCATATAAATACAAAAAATACTACATTATATCGAATGTATATTTTTACCCATATTTGTTCCCATGCATTATCCTTGACTTCGTGTGGTAGATGTCTCCAAGAGAGGGGGCTGACCGGAATGATGTCGGAGTATTTGGATAGCGTTGCCAAAAAACCCCAACACTCCTATCTAGGTTTATCAATCATCTATCCATCATCGTTGTATTCAACCATCAACTGAGTCTTGCGGTTCTATACTTCACACAAGCGAGTATGACCCCTCCCCCACCTCCTATCAGTATATGAATCTGTTATTAAAGAAAACAATATCAGTACAAGTTATAATAAAAATAATTTTTTGTATAAAAATTTGTTAGAGTTATATAAATATACCTGTGGTAGTCAGATTAATGGGCATCACTAGATGTGCAGAAGAAGAAGGAATATCCTATACAGGTGGAGTGTCCCTCAGTGTATGCTCCTCAGCCACATACTGTGTCGGAGAAGGAGTCGAAGAAGGTGGAATATAATTGCTTGGAGATAATGAACCAGAAGAAAAAGATGATGGAACAGACGTCTGGCCAACTGGTAGTGTAAACATCAGTGGTATAAATAACTCTTGTGTCCCTAAAGACACACCTTGATCTAAATGGGCCGTAGAAGATGTGTTTGTGGTAGGGGCATAGTGCAATCGGGTATGACCAGTGGATCATCTAACTCTCACACCACAAGCCCTTGTACCACCAGCCTCATTACTAGGACCACCAGATGATCGTCTAACTCTGACACCACCCCCCTCCTACCACCAGCCTCTGTACTGGGAGAAATATCAGGTTCCTCGTCAGATATCTCCCATCCAGGGGGTGGATCCTTAAAAAAGTTTAACAAAAAATTAAACACATGATATTATAAGTTATTGAAATATATATTTGAAATAAAATACTCACAATTGGGATGACTGGTGGAACGCCCATCTGTGTCATGATAAGATTATTTTCTGTCATCTTTTTCCTCCACAACTCTACAATGGGTGTCATTTACTGCAATGAAAACAAATATGGATGTAATTAGAAATAGATAACTAATGTGTAACCCAAAAAACAAAATATAGAAAAACCATTCTGATAAAAAAACATAAAGAAATAGAAGATTTATGTTGTTTTGAAGCTATGTACTAGGATACACACTCTGAATGATGTAGGTGAAACATATAGGTGATAACATGACAATATGATTCTATATATTTCCCACCACAACTTAGGGTTCACAATAAACTCTGATAATTGAGCTGTTGGAGTCATCATAATTAATAAATAGATTGCTTCCAATTTCAGTTGGGATAGTTTCAACTTCATCATCACCATCATCAAAAACATGTCTAGGATTTACTTCAATAATTACACCGAATTTATGATGAAGATGATATTTAACATAAAAAACTTGTTTCACCATTGATGCCAATACATATGGTTCATTGGTGTCAAGAGTGTGAGTCATCTCAATAACTCAAAATAAATAGTCATCAATAAAGGTGCCTTGCCTCGTCATTGAATCAAATCATTGAAATTTCATCATCGTGACTCGACCATGTGAGTAATAATCCAAAATTATTATTTTCTCCATGATTCCATAATAAGATACATTTTTAGAATGATTTCTATTATCTGATGAACTAGAATAATAGTTTGTTGTGGCAGTTAGTATAACACCATCATGTTGTGTTCTCATGTTTCTTGCTCGTTCAGTGATAATAAATGTGTATCCATTGATCACAAGTGATTTACAAGCACGAACCATGGTATTAGGACCAAAATACAAAGCTCTTATTTTCTCAAAAATAGAGTCTGTAGGAAAACTTGATACCTAGAATATAAAAAAAAGTAAACTTAATTAAATATTTTTTTTATTTATTTATTACAAAAATATGTTTACCTTCAATTTCAACCAAGAAAAAAACCCTTTTCTATGAAAAGTCTCTTTCCTTATCAAAGATAAAGAATGCTACTTTCTATATATCAATTATCTATGTTCCCTGTAGAAAAAACTAATAATGTTTTAACAAATATTTAAAATTATAATAGATAAGATAAGAGATACATGTACAATTTACTTACTTATATACTCATCGAACAAATCACAATTGGCAACACTGTGCAATGTGCCATCTCTCACTCTTCAAGGTTTAATGTCGTCAATGTATATGATCCCAAAATTCCTCCTGTCTGAGGAAGTGATGGAAAACTGGGTTCAATTTTATCATACTATTCTTCTTCATTTCTCATTGGTCTGTTTATTCTCGTAGTAAGATCATAAAAATACATTGAGCATAAATCCATACATTTTTTATCCAAGTAACCATTCACAATAGAACCTTTGAGATAATTCCTATTCTGAACATATGATTTCAATGTGTATATGTTTCTTTCAGTTGGATACATCCTACTGAAAGAAACGGGTCCTCCAAGAATTATTTCGGTCAAAAGATGGACAATAAGATGCAATATCCATGTAAAAAATGATAGAGGGAATATTTTCTCTAACTCACACAAAATTAATGGTGTCTCTACCAACAGTTTTTTCATGAAGGATTTGGAAAAATTCTTAGCACAAATATCTCTAAAAAATAGTACAACCAAATAATTGAGACTCTTGAATTATTGGACAAGATATGACAGATCTTTATTAGAATAACTCATGCAAAGGGATGTGGTCATCATGAGTACTCAATGAATTCAAATTCAACTCTTTTCTGTTGACCCATTTTGATATATTTTTTGAATATTAATAATGAACTTTAATAGTCTCTAGCACTTCCAGAAATTGATTTTTTTTCAATAGGTGTCGTCACATAAGAAGCACATGGAACTTTCAATTTATTTTCACAGATACAGAGAGGATGCAATTCTGGTCTGATCCCCCAATCTACCAAGTCACGCCGAGATTGTAAATCATCTTTTGTCTTCCCCTTGACATTTAGAAGAATCGAAAGCAGCATTTCACATATATTCTTTTCAATGTGCATTACGTCTAATCAATGACGTAACATATTTGTTGACCAATATGACAACTGAATGAATATACTCTTCTTCTTCCAATTATAACAGGTATCATTGGAACCATTTTTCCTCTTTCTATATTTCATTAAACCCTTCCCAAATGAATAACTCAAATCTGTCAATTCATTAAGCACATCTGTTCCAGACATATGCTTAGATGGATCTTCAGTCTCCATGGTATTGTCAAATCTTTGATGATTGTTTCTATACGGATGGTTCATTGGCAAGAATCGTCGATGTCCCACAAAACTAAAACTACGACGATATTTCAGTCTTCTCGATCGAGTATTCTTCATACAAATAGGACATGATAATTTTCATTTTGTGCTCCATCCATACATCATTTCATATGCAGTAAAATCATTGATCATCCACATAAGTACAGAACTCATCTGAAATATGTATTTCGAACATGCATTGTATGTGGGCACACCCACATCCCGAATAAGTTTCAACTCTTTTATTAAAGGTTGCATGTATACATCTATATAATTGCTGGGATCAGAAGGGACAGATATCAGTATACTCAAAAAGTGTAAGGCTTTTTCATACACAACCATGGGGGAAGGTTATAAATGTGTATGAAAACTGGCCATGTGCTGTGTGAAGTAAGAATCTACCCAAATATATTAAAACCATCACATGAAAGACCCAATCTCACATTACGCACGTCAGTTGCAAATTTAGGATATCGAGCATCAAATCTTTGCCATGATAATACATCTTTTGGGTGAACCTACTCTTCATTATTCTTTTATCTCTCGGTTTCATGCCATCACATTTTTACTAATATTTCATCAGACATGAAAAGGTTCTGTAATCTGGAGACCAATCGAAAGTGCCACATTACTTTTTGTCGCACACGAGACGATGTTCCATCATCTTTTGGCTTCCATTGGGAGGTTCCACATTTGATACAATCATTTATTTTAGCAGTTTCCTCCCAAAATAATCTACAATCATTCGAGCATGCATGAATTTTTTTTCAGAATCCATGTTCATAAACCAACTTCCATGCCATATATGGGTTTGAGGGAATATATGCATCATCTGGAAGTAATTCCGTCAAGAAGGTAATAATGTAATCGATTGCAGTATTTGAAATCCCATATATAGTTTTCCCATGAAACAGTCAGATTAAATATTCCAAATTTTTCATTTGACCACATTGCCGATATACTCGAGTCATCACAGCATCATTCAATTTTTTCACCCTATCAACATCATCATTTTCATTGGACGCGTCATGTGTGCTTGTATCAAAATCTTGTTTTCTAGACATCTTTTCCTTCTCATGATGTCGAATAAATGGAGACCGATCATATATCAAACTCTCCGATTCAGTCCTATAATTTGGATTATCAACATTTTGAGATTTGATTTTCTCTCCATTATGATACCACACATAATAGTTTGTTTGGAAACCATATTTGGTTATATGATAGCTAACTGATTATTGACTCAACCAAGGTCTTCCAACATAATTAGAACATTGTCAGTGTATGCGACCACTATCTAAAGCCTTTTCAAATGAAAAATCTAAAAGTTGTTCAAATTATTTCAAAAATCCGTTGAAATCCGATTAGTTTCATACATCCAACTTCTATCCATTCTGTAAAAAAATTCCAATAAGTAATTTCAAATCAATTCAATAATATTGAAGTTCGATCAAAAAAGTATTTACGTAAATGAATTTGGTTACTTTATATAAAATCATAACTGACACATTACTGTATATGAGAATCATATTAAGAAACACAACAAAATACAGTGTATTTATGAAAATAAGATACATAATTTCTAATGCCTATATTCAAGGATTTACTATTAAGATATTCAAACTAGATCAAGGAATACATAATAGTTAAGGGTCTTGTTGGGAGTACATTAGTTTTATACTTTAACTTCTTCAGGGAGATCACGACGAGGAGTTGGATGAGGATCACATCAAAAGTAGTTATGGCCACATCAAGTTTCACCTTAACCATGGATTAAAGGATCCTAGGTTTGGGGCCAAAGATCATAGGTTGGTAGGGTTTATTAATTAAATCATGTCCCAAATGATTATAGAGAGGGGCCTTCAATAATTATAGGTATGGATTTGATTAGAAACACCTATAAAAATGATATCTATAAATTGTGACGTCCCAAACCAAGATGCCACTCATTAGTAACCCAAACCCAGATGTCCACTCATTGGAGAGGGACCTTAAAGTTCTATTTTGTTTTATCTCACATACGAATAATGACTTTTGGGAGTGAAATAGAGTGGATCATGAGCTTTTTGTTCACAAAAGGAAGAGATCAAAACAACTTCATTTTTGTGAATAATAATAATACCATGGTCCTCTTGATATTTAAACCATGAAGTCATGATTTTCGAGATGAACTTGTATCCATGAAACCATATGAGAAGCACGATTCAATACATGTGTTTTTCGGATTTTCCCAGGCATTTTGAAGAACCCAAAATCAGTGAAAATGTTCATTGTGTTTTAAAAAGGTGATTGAATAACTCATTTATAATGTTGAAGGCAAGATGATTAATGGTTATATTAGGAAAACTAATATTCATTAATCTTACAAATTTGAAATTCTATGAATTAGTTTCATGAAGAAGGAAGAAGTACTACATGGGAGAAAGAGAGGTCCCACCAAGAGTTCCCATTGTAGATATTTTATTCATAAAGAACATTGGATTGTACAGTTAAGTATTTCTTATTTCTTCTGTGAGGAATAATTATGGACCACATACTATTTTTCAAACTTGAAGAAGATAGTCCATTTATTCTATTATGCAATGGATAAGTTAATAGTGTGACATTATATATATATAAATATTTTGATAGAAACATGATACATATTTGTTATGTTATACACATAGTGTACAAAAATGAAGATGAATAAGATCTTCGTGTTTGACATGATCTTAATAAAAGGAGTGATTTTTATGAAATACTATGAATAAATATTACAAACAATTTATTATGAGTTCATATACATAAAGCTATAATATTTGAAGAATTGAGATTAGAAAAAGAACTACGCATCTTTAAAATTAGAACACAAGAAAGATAACATGCCCTTATAAATGCATATTTGTAATGAAAACATTAATTGGATAATGTGTACATTGATGTAGTGATTTGAGTACACAATTCATGAAGGGAGTATTGAATCAAAAAAAATTCCAAAATACCTAGATATAGGAAAAAATGATGTGATCTTTCTAAATAGTGAAATAAATAGAGAAATGATGGGAATATAAGGATATAATTAGATTATATGAGAAGAGGTTGAAGGAGTCTAACCTGATTGGGGGAGTTGCAACTGATCAGATGGAAGAGGTTCACCTGGGCAGGCGCTTCTGGGAGTTGGGGGAATCTGCTTCTAGAAATCAGGTTATGGGAGTTAGGGGAAGGGTTCTTTGTAAGTGAATTTGGGGGTGGGATTTCCCAATAGTTATTAGAAACTGTTGGGAAAAGCATGGATTTCCCAACGGTTATTACAAATCATTGGGAAAAGTATGGATTTCCCAACTGTTTCTTCAAATTGTTGGGAAATCCTTCCCTAACCACACCTTTACCAACGGTTTATTAAAACCATTAGTAAAGGACACCTATACCAATGGTTATTTTTGAACCATTGGTATAAAAGAGTTGGGAAATCTAGACTTTCTTGTAGTGTAACTTATGTGGCGTGAGCATCTTTTTCTACCATCGTCAATCCTTAACATTTTGAATCATCCCTTACAAGCTTATAAAGTTATTTTAAAATGTTTTTTTTTGTAATTTAATGATTTCAAATAAATGATTTCAATGTAAAAAGGTGTATTTATCTTGAAATATTTTTAAGGATTTTATTAGAGTATATTCATCTATGACTACATCCTTTGTTGGATTAGTACATGAAAACAATGTTTTAGCAGCAGTTTTGAAAACTGCTGCTAAATGTTTTTCGATCAAAAAATTAGCGATGGTTTTTTAGAAGTGTTTTTAAAAAACATCGCGAAATGTTTAATTTTTTTTTAAATTAAAAAAATTCCAAAAAATTACAATTATTTTCAGTAGAGGTTTTTTCAAAACCGCCACAAAATTCTAGAAAAACAAATTAATTATTAATTTATTTTTATTTATTATTTAAAATAAAATATAGTTTATTATTTATAATTTTATTTAATAATAATGTTTTAATTAATAAATATTTATAATTATTAGTTAATAATAACACGAAACTTAAAACAAATATATAAAAACCTAAAACCAGACATCGACATCAAATGACCATAACTTTTGATTTGAGAGTCCATTTCAACTCCAAATCCAGTCTAATAGAAACATATGAAATGAGCTGAAACCAAGTGATATTTAAATCAAGTGATAATCAAATGAAAAAATATATTCAAATTTCAAAAAGGTCAAAAATTGAACTCGAACTTTAAAAGGAAATAACTTTATCTTTAAGTGTCTATTTGGGCTCTACCACATATAAAATCGAGGCATGTGATGATTTCTATATCATTTAGGTCTGGTACCATCTCTCTGAGCATTGTGCCCCTTTTTAATTTTCCAGAAAGGCCCACAAAGCCTCTGAAACTGAGGTTTTGATTGCTGACCCTGATTTATTAAAATTGAAAAGGTTATAACATTCGATCCAGGTGTCTGTTCAGTCTATACCACATATCATATCGAATCTCATTTCGTGATCTTCGATTTTACTGGGTGTGATGCTAAAAAGGGAGTCATGGATAATATTTTATAGGCATGTTAGTGTTTTTTGGGTCTTTAAAGTTTCTTAACGTTTTATGATTTATTTATATATTTTTAGTTAAATAATTATTTATTTAATATTAATTAATTAAATAATTAATTGTTATTAAATTTTATATATTATATATATATATTTTTTTTATATAACAATTTATATTTAATATTTATATATTATTTAGTTATTATGTACAAATGATTAATTAATTTATTTAAAATTGAATATTTAATTATTATTTATTTATTTTCTATTAGTTTATTTATAATTTATTATTCATTTATTTATTATTTACTTATTTATTATTTAATTATTATTTTTTATCATTTATTAATTATTTATTAAATATTAAATATTAAATATTAAATACTAAATATTAAATAATAAATAACAAATAAGAATTATTAATTATTACTTATCAATTATAATTATTAGTTATTATTAATTATTAACTAGTTTTAATTTATTTATTTATAATTTTTTTGTCAATTTATTATTTATTCTTTATTTTTTATTAACAGAAACCTCACCCACACTATGATAATTCATGCTCTTCCTGGCATAACGTGTTCCCACTGGAGGTGTACCAATTATTTATTCTTTTTGTTAATTTATAACATATTTTTTTATTATTAGTTTATAATTCATTATTTATTTATTTATTTATTATTTATTTATTTATTAACAATCAATTAATTATTAATTATCAATTAAATATTTATTAATAATTAATTTATAAAAAAAATTATTTATAAATTTTTAAATATTAATTAATATTTCATATTTCTTAATTTTTAATGATCAATTATAATTTATTAGTTATTAATAATTACTTATGATTTATGACTTATTATTTATTATTTATTATTTATTATTTATTTTTAATTTATTAATTAATTAATTAGTATTAGTTTATTATTCACTTATTATTTATTTATTTATTTTTTAATATTTTATTTTAAGATTATTAATTAATTATAATTAAATTATAAATTCCTTATTTATTATATATTCATTATATATTTATTATTTATTTATTCATGGTTTATTATTTATTATTTATTATCCATTATTTATCAATTTACTAATTATTTACTATTTTTTAATTATATATTAATTTATTTTTTAATTAATTTAATATTTATAAATTGCTTATATAATATATGTTATATATTATATATTATATATTATGTATTATGTATTATGTATTATGTATTATGTATTGTGTATTGTGTATTGTGTATTATATATTTTATATTATTTATTATTTATTATTTATTATTTACAATTTACAATTTAATATTTACAATTTACTACTTATTATTTACTATTTATTATTTACTATTTACTATTTACTATTTAATTTTTTTATTTACTATTTATTTCCATATTATATATTTCTTTATTTATTATTCATTTGTATTCTATTTATTAATTAGTAATTAGTAATTAGTAATTATTAAATATTAATAATTACTTTTTAATTATTACTTATTAGTTGTTAATTATTGATGGTTGATTATTGATTATTTATTAATCATTATTGATTAATCATTACTGATAAATAAATTTTTAGTGTGTACCTAATTGTTTTGTATTACTTGTTTTCACAATTAATATATATATATATATAAGTATATTAAATTTGATTAATTGACCACAGGAAGAGCCTACTGGAGTGGTAAAGTCTTTGTAGAATAAGTAAGAGGTAAGGGGATCAAATCTTATCCAACACAGAATTTCTATCTATGGCATGGACTTGTGCATAGACACGGGCATGTGTATGGATATAAGCATGTGCATAGACAAGAGCTTGTTCATAGAGATGGGAATGAAAATGGGAATAATAAATAATAAATAATATACAAATTATGAAAATAAATAAATAAATAAAATTAATTAATTAATTAATTACTAAAAAATAAAATAAATAAATAATATAATTAATTAATTATGAAAATAATAAAATAATTATTTATTTACTAAAATAAATAAATAATAATAAATAACTATTTAGAAACGGTTTAAACTGCCACTAAATCATTCTGCAATAGTTTTAAAAAACCACTAGTAATTGATTACCGACATAAGATTTAGCGGTGATTTTACAAAACCATCACAGAATGATTTAGCGGCAGTTTAAACCACCGATAAACAAAAAAACCGCCGCTAAATGCAAATTTTGGCGTAGTGGATATTATTCTTCATTGATGTTGATATCATATTATATAATTTACCACATTTCTTTTAATGGTTTAGGATTTATTTTGAATGTGGATGTGCTATTTTGATATCATTCATGGTGCATGGTTTAAGTATTCACATTTTTATGCTGGTTTTAATATTAATGTTTATGTTGATTATGTTTTATCACCCCTTTTATAAAAGGAATTAATTGGACTAAGTAAGCGATGGGTCTCTTATGTCTCCTTCTCTTATGTTTTGGTTTCCTCTATCAAAGGTGACATGTTCCGACTCACCTCTCATAAATTTGATATAGTTTTGTCTATAAAAATCCTTTGCATTACATGTTATAATTTTCTCGGTGTGTTTTAAATGATGTCTTGTGAATTTATAATCATTTTATATGTTGTAGTAGGCTTAGTTGATGTTTTATTGTATTTTGGGCTTGTCATGGGCATAGTCTACATACCAATTACTTGAATATATTCCCTTGTGGACCATTAAAATTTTTTAAAGTGTTTTTTAATATTTTATAGTGTTTATAATTTTTTTGGCATATACGAGTCTTCTTTATACTGAATTTCAAATATTTTAAAGTCCTAGCATGGACTTGGGTCACATTTCAAGTGGTTATTAGTGCCTATTTTGATTTATTGAATCATTTTAAATATTTTTAACATTTTCTAATATATGTTACATTTTAAAAATTGATGTGTGATGTTTAAAAGTTCATTTTTTAAAATGAATGTATTTGACCTTATTTCATTTTAATGTTGGTTTTGAGACCATTAGGTCTCGCAATAGTTTTCAAAGGATTATTTATTTTAAAATTTTTAATGTTTGTTTGAGTATGCTGGTATTTTAAGGTGTTTGGAATTATTTTTTTCATGGTTTAATTTTTATGGATGGGTGCATGGAACTAAGTACCTCATTTCTAAAGAGGTGTGTTTTTTAAAGTGATTTTTTTAAATGGTTGGATTTCAAGTTGACTTTTACCATGTTTTGAAATATTGGTTTTCAAGTGTTACATGAAATGAGATTTCAAAGACATTAAGAATTGAGTGTGTGGTTCGATATCCCGAGTGGTGTGCTTTAAATATCCATTTATCACTTTAAATGTTTTTGTAAATCAGTGAGAAACAGAAGGAGCCTAGTGTGTTCTAATCCATGGGTGACTTATAACCTTGTAAGATATTATTCATGTGATGAATATGATTATATTTATTTTTATGGGTGGTTCTTTGTGAGGTTACAGGAGGTAAAAAATATATATAACTTAAAATTCATTACATTTGAATCAGTTCTTTAGTGTTTGTGCACAATTCCATTTGACTTGTCATGGGAGTCTTAAGATTATAATAGGTGACCTTCATGATGGAAAATCTAAGTGGAGATAATCGGTTAACTAGGGCATGTTGTATGGCTACACTAATATGGTTATACGGAAAGGGATAGAAGGCCTTTATTCTTGAAAAAAACTTTAGTCCCATGGATAAAGGCATTTCAGGGATGTTTATTTATGGGTAGTTCAATGAGTCTTAAAGGGATGTAACTGGATTAGTCGTGCTTTCCTATGATCCTTATCACTAGTTTAGGAACTTTTTTATAAGAACATATAGATAATTACCAATACACTAGGTCCTATTTAGGATTCTATAGGGGATTTTCATTATGTGGCTCATTCTCTTTTCCATATTTCAATTGATTATTGGCACCATTGTTTGGTTTTATTTATTGATTTTTTCCTTGATTCTTTGGTGTCTTTGTGTGATTGTGAATTTTATGTTTGTTTGTACATGTTAAATTTTAAATGGGATATTATTTTAATAATTTTAAAGTTTTATTTAAAAAGGAAAATATTTTGTTTCTTATATTATATTACGAAATGGGGTTTCCTTCAAATGGTTTATGAAAATGTACTTTTCCTTATACTTTTTTAAAATAGGATTAAAATTCGGTTTTGGGTTTTCCCCCTATTTTAAAGGACCTATTACCATGGTTTGAAAAAAATTTAAAAAAGAATTGGTTTAGAATTCTAATTTAAAATGGTCAAAAAAATTTGTTTTTTACTTTACTAAAGGATGGTTGTCTGGTATTGTTCATGTGGCACATTTATTAGGGTTTTTTATAAAGAATGTAAAAACCCATTTTATAAGTAATGTTTAAAATATGACATTATAAGCTAATTTATTAGGGTTTTTTCCATAGATTTTATGGGTTGCGGTGGCCTATTTAATGATTATTTGTTCATGCATATTTTATCCTAGTTTCATGTTATTGGTTCAGATTCTTGACACTCTTAAGAGCATTTAGTGATTGAGGTGTGTTTGATTTATTTTTTCCATTTTTCACATGGGATAATAAGGATATTATTTATTTCTTATAACATAGGGAATTAATATGTGTTTGTGTAAAAATAAAATACATTTGGAGGTGGCCTTGAATCAATTCATAAGTAGTAGATGGAGAATATTGATGATTAGAGGGATTGTATGTTTAGTTTTATTATCTCATTCATATTTCCTAAACTCTGATTTGAATGGAAGGTTCAATATATAGATGTGTCATAATAGTTTTATGTTAGTTTTATTCTTTTTTTTAACTCTTATTATTTATTTAATTTACTTCTATGTGTGTTCCTATGATGCATAGGCACTAGTTTAAATCTCGTGGGGATTGGGAATGCCCTTTGGGCTAGTGTTAATCTGGTTCAGTCATCGATGAAATGGAAAACCAATGTCAGTTTCTTATAAATGGTACCGTATCTTAGGCTATTTTTTCCATAGAATCCAAATCAATTTCAAGAAACATATTTTACATTTAGTGTCATGGTAAAAATGATATATAATTGGTTATTAGGACTTGGTAGGTCGGAGTGGGGAGGGTCAAGCTAGGTTGGACAACCTTGAGCCCCAATTTACCATGGGAAATAGGAATTAATTCTTAATTTTGAGTTTTACATGGATTTATAATTGTTGATGTGTTCATCCTGACAAGATTTTTGTGAGTTACCTTGGGGTTTCAATTGGATTTTAATATAGAAATGGAAGATGGATTGGGTAACATTCCAGTTCCAGAAGCCACCCAAAGGTGCCCCGTACCCGGTTGGTCACATGGCCTCAATCGCATTTTCCAAAATTCCAAAGGCTGCCGACTAGCAGTGAGGGCCTTGGGTGTGATAGTGGGGAAACTATTCCCCAATTGGTAGAGTACACAGTGGAAGTAAACAAATACATACAAGATCGGAAGCAGTAATAATGACATACAACAGCAATAGAATAAAACTAAAAGTATAAATTGGAGAACATTTATAAAATGATGCATAATAAATATGTATAGGAAACATCCAAACCAGTCACAATACTGGAATAAAACAGTGTTAAACCAAATTGAAAAATAAATCAAATAAACTCCTCACCACCACAAGCCATAGATTGCTCCCATGCTCTCCATCTCCATAGAAAATCAAGTACCTGAAGTAGAATGGCGCTTTCCGTTATCAGTACCTGCAACAATATAATCTATTTGGACCCAAAAGCATGGCCCAAACCGGGTGTGAGACTAAATCCCAGTAGGAAACCATATGAGGATCTGTTCCTAACAGTCAGTGAACATATGGCAGGTAAAATTATAGAAAACAGTAAATAGGATAGTGCTCAATAGTAGACAATCCATAGCTTCAATAACTAGAAACAATGAAACAAACAACTAAACCTCAAAAAGGTAACCCTCTAGGAAGTACTCACAACCATACACTCTGGTTCTACATAGAAAGTACAAGAAACCCAATAGGGAGTGCACTCAGCCTAACCCCTCTAGTTCAATCATAAGATTATAATAAGACTCTCTGAGGAAGCGCTCACATCCAATTCCCCTTATAGTCAAAGGTAAAGAAAGAATCTCTGAGGAAGCTCACACAGTCCATTCCCCGTATAGTTCAGGTTAGTCAAGAACTCTCTGAGGAAGCTCACACGGTCAATTACACTTTTATCCATCAAGGTCTATGACTCTTTGAGTAAGCTCACACGATCAATTCCCCTTATAGCCCAGGTCGTTCAATTAAAACAAAGACTCTCTGAGGAAACTCACGCGGTCAATCCCCTTATAGTATAAAGCAATCAAGGAATCTCTGAGAAAGATCACTCGGTAAATTCCACTTATATACCCAAGTGGTTCTAGGCTCTATAAGGATACTCACTCGGTCAATCCCCCTTATAGCTAAAAGTGATCAAAGACTCTCTAAGGAAGCTCACCTGGTCAATTCCCCTTATAGTCTACTACACCAGGTTCTCATGGCCCTGTGTAGGTCAACGAGCATAATAGTGTAATATGTCCAATTAAACCTACAAAACTACTTGGCTAAACAGTCTACAACATAAAAAGCATTTCAGAATACAAACTCTCCATCCTACAGTAATTGTCATGGAGAATAGGCAAGGCAGCCCAACTGGCTAAACAGGACCAAACTCTAGTAAACAGAACATGGAAGGGAAAAAAATCCAAAGCATAGAAATAAACCATATTCATATCCAAAATAACTCTAAACAAGAACACAATCATGGAAGGAAAATGGCAGGTGTAAAATGGTAAACACACAATACCCCATCCAATGGTATTGATGGAATTTGTACATAATATTGAATGAATTTAAACGAAAAGGCACAAACTACCTAACTCAGGACTAGGAAATCACGATAAATTAATATTGAGGTTTGAATCTCCTTGTAATGTCATAGATCTACAAAAACGTTGAAAATGTTAAACCCACGATATCTCACGAGAGAAGAGAAATCACGAAATGAGGCTTAAGCAGAAGAGAGAACTCACTGATGAAATTCCAATGAAAAAAAATGTTGTTTGATTATGAGTAAATGTGGAGGATCATGGGTTCGTCGAAGATCTGCGACTGTAATGATACTCTCAGATGAATGAGACTTAGAAGGAGGGTGTTCAGTCTGTCAGACATGACCCCAGTGTGTTTAATGAAAAAAACAAAATACACGACGTGTACTTTTGGAGTACATTTTTGTACTCCGTATTAGGTGGCCTCTAAGTCACCCCCACAAGGCCATGGGTGTGGCCACTACACGGAAAACACATGGCCTCCTGCGGTAAGGCCATACACGACGTATACTCATAAAGTACATGGCGTGTACTTAGAAAATTACCAGAATTTCCTTTATCTTCAAAAACGACCAAAAAAAGAAAAAAATTCCTAAAAAGAAGATCTTGTTTTTTACGAACTTCCCACCTTAAAGAAATCCATCCCAGAATTTTCCTAGTACAACATAGAAGAAGAATCCCCAAATAGTTCCGGCCACTGTGCTTGTACATCGGCTTCCCTCTCCCAAGTCTCGTCTTTCACCCGCCTGTGCTGCCATAACACTCTTACCAAAGGAATAGACTGACCATGAAGAAGCATTGTACTATGATCCAAAATCTTGATAGGATGCCCTTAAAATGATGCATTCACCTCAAGCTCAACCTCCTCAGGTTGAAAGACATGATACGGGTCTGAAAAGTAACGTCAAAGTTGAGAAACATGGAAGACGTCGTGCAAAGCTCGATACCTCTGAGGTAACTGCAACCGATTGGAAACCGTCCCAACTCTTTCCAACACCTCAAACGGCCCGACGTACCTTGATGAAAGCTTACCGTATCTCCTAATCCTGTTCTGTCCCAATCTCGGTGTGACATGGTGGAAAACCTGATCCCCGACCTCAAACCCCAGAGATCGTCTTTGCTGATCAGTATAAGACTTCTGTCGAGACTGTGCAGTAGCCATCCTCTTTAAAATGAAATGCAACTGGTCTATGGTCTCCTAAACAAAACAAGGTCTCAACAAAGCTACCTCTACTACCTCCATCCAATATAAGGTTGATCAGTATAGCCAACCATACAAAGCCTAATAAGGTGCCATCTGAATAGTTTATTGAAAACTATTACTGTAGGAAAACTCCATAAGAGGTATATGCTTCCCCCAAGAACCTCCAAAATCTAGAATGCATGCTCGGAGCATGTCTTCAAGAACCTGAATCGTACACTCGGATTGGCCATCTTTCTGGGGATGGTAAGCTGTACTCAAAAGTACCTGTGTACCCAAAGCCTTCTGAAGCCCCTACCAGACCCAAGATGTAAAACGACCATCCCTATCTAAAATGATGGAGTGTGTAACTCCATGTATACATACAATCTCATGGATGTAAAACCATCCCAGCTCATCAACATTAAAGGTATCCTTGATCATAAATAAGTGAGAAACTATAATGAGTCTATCAATGACCACCCAAACTACGTCATTCCCTCGAGGTGACCTCAGAAAACTGGTCACAAAGTCTATCGTGACATCATTCCTCTTCCACTCGAGAATGGGTAACTGCAGTAAAATCCATGCCAGTCGCTGATGCTCCTCCTTCACCTGCTAAAAAGTGTAACATCTCATGAAGAAACCAAAATTTTCCCTCTTCGTACCTGGCCACCATTACTGATGGTGTAGATCATGATACATCTTGGTGACGCCAGGATGAACTGCCCAAACTGAGGAATGAAAGTCCCGCATCAGCTCCTCGTGTATATCTTCTAGCACCCATACGCACCCCTGGAAATGCAAGATATCATCCTCGCCTATGGTCCATCTAGTAATAGGGTGCTCTTATGACAAACTCTCCCTTAAGACTAGGCCTTCAGAATCTGATAGTTGCTTCATTCGAACTCAATCAAGAAGAGTAGAGGTAATAGCTACAGATGATAGAAAAGTCTTCCCCTGTCTGTCTTGAACCTCCAAATGCATCTTAGAGAACAGATCCATAAGCTGCCACTCACTGATGGCCTCATGAACTTCTTATATCTACGTCCTCCTGCTCAATGCATTAGCCACTGTGTTGCCTTTCCCATACATATTGGAAAGCTCAAAGTCAAAGGACGTTAGGTACTCAACCCACCTGTGTTGTCTCAAATTCAGATCATGCTAAGTGAAGATTTACTTGAGACTCTTATGGTTGGTGAAAACCACAAAATTCTATCCCAGAAGATAATGTCTCCAACAACGTAAGGCATGAACAACAGCTGCCAACTCTAGATCATGCATCGAGTAATTCCTCTCATGAGGCCTCAACTGTCGAGACCCGTACGCAACGACTCCATCTCCCTACATAATCACAGCTCACAGCCTGATATCTAAAACATCATATTAAATAGTATAGCTCATTCCTGGCTCTAGAAAGACTAGTATTGGTGCTAAAGTCAACCTCCATTTTATCTCCTAAAAGGCTGACTCACAAGAATCTGACCATAAGAGATTCACACCCTTCTTAGTCAGACCTGTCATCTGTGCTACTAAGTGTGGAAAGTCCAGTATGAAATGTTTGTAGTATCCAGCTGGCCCTAAAAAACTCTACACCTCAAAGACGTTCTTCGTCTTCTCCTAGGAAACTAAATATCTCACTTTCTCTGGTTCTACTAATACTCCTATCTTTGAGATAACATAACCCAATAAGTGAATCAGATCCACCCAAAAGAGGCATTTTGAGAGATTATCATTTAACTGATGCTCCCTCAGTGTACTCAGAATGATCTCAAGATGGGTAGCATGGTTGTGTTAAGTGTGATAGTACACCAAAATATCATCCACGAAGACCACCACGAAACAATCCAAGTATGGATGGAACACTCGGTTCATCAGTGCCATGAAGACTGCATGCGCATTTGTGAGACCGAACGACATGAAAAAGTTCACATATAGACCATACCAACTCTAGAAGGCTGTAAGAGGTATATATGATGGTATATTGTGCAATAGATGATAATCGGACCTCAAGTCAGTCTTCTAGAACACTCTGGCTCCTCGAAGCTGGTCAAAGAGATCATTAATCCTAGGAAAGGGATATCAGTTCTTGACCATCAACTGTATCAACTTATGATTTTCCTCACAAATCATAAGGGTTTCGTCTTCCTTCTTCGGAAACAGGACAGGTGAACCCAAAGGAAAAGTACTGGGTTGGATGAAACCCTTTCCCTGCAAATCTTCCAGCTTCTTCTTGAGCTATTAAAACTCAGGTGTAGCCATCCTGTAAGTAGGAATGGACATCGGTGCCACTCCTAGAACAATATCAATCGAAAAGTATACCTCACGCTCTAGAGTCAAACCTGAAAAGTCATCTAGAAAGACATCTCTGAAACAATCCTGCACTAGGGGAAATTCTAACTATGAAGTACCCTGGTCATCCAGATATAGACAGGCAATTTGTGTTGTAACTCCTCACAGCCCATGATGTTCTAGACCCACTATGATCGCCTGGACATCCCCTTCTCCCCTATGAACAAAATATCCACCCTATGGTTATATGAAACTCACCCTGTGGCGATAACAGTCGATGAATGTCTGGAAATAAACTAGCCAGTCCGTTCTGAGAATGACATCATAGCCTGTCATCTCTAGGACATAGAGGTCCTATAAGAAGTGACACCCACAAACATCTAGAGGTAACTCCTTGCACTAACGTACACTAGTCGTTCTAGTCCTCAAGGGAGTTTCTAGCATAAAGATATCAGCAATAGATATGATGCAGAGCCTAAGACTCTCCACGAAAACAATAGATATAAAGCTCTGGTAATCCCCTGTATCAAAAAGATCATAAGCTAAAACTGAGGCTACTAAGATCATACCTCGAATGATAGAAGGTGGGGGGTCCTGCTCCTACTCGGTCTTCTAAACTACAAAATTCTAGCCCATTCCATGACCTTGTGACCCTACCTGAACACTCTGAGTAGATTCGCCCTGATGTCACTGAAAACCGGGCAACTGGCTACCACAACCACGACCTCCACTTCAGCCTGAACGACCGGAATAACCCCAGTTCCTAGACTGGTGAGAAACTGGTGGCACTGCTCCTGAACGAGGAGTCATAGAAGAACCCTAGTCACCATCTTCTGGTGAGAAAAACTGACAAAAGCTCTGAAGCTGACCCATCTTTCCGCAAGATTAACACTCCGCTAGGTCTCTTGGGAAACATGGCCTTATATGCCCGCTTCTCCCACATTGTTAGTACACCACTTGGCTATAAGAAGATGCATCCTGCCTGCTATGATATTCTCGTGCAGCCTCTTTGCAGCGCTTCCTGCTATTAGCTGGAAGACCACTAACTCTGGATGCTGAACCGCCCTAGCTCAAAGCTCTAGAATTCCTTAGATTGCACTATGTGATAAGCACCAGGTTGATGATAGAGGATATCTAAGTCAACCTGAAGATGTTCACCTGTGATCAGATGTCGTTACTCAGACCATACTCAAACTTACATGCAAGGAACAACTCATCACCTCTTGGAATAGGCATGAAATGCTGCAGCTCTATGAAGTGAGAGGAATACTCCATAAAATTAAGAGTACACTACTCCAGACTCATAAACTCTTAGGCTTGACCGACCATCAAGGTCTTTGGATAGAAGTAATCATATAAGATGCACCAAAACTCTTCCCAATCCATATTTTTCTAGTGGTCCACCTGTGAGATAACATCCCACCACCTCTTGGAAGAGTCTCAGAGCATGTAGGTAGCAAGCTTCACCCTTTTCTCTAAAGGTATCTCCAAATTCCCAAAAATCATCAGTGTGGATTCTAGCCATGACTATGCAGCCTGGGGTCCTTCATGCCTTGAGAAAGTGGAAGGATGCTGCTGCTAAAAGACCCACGTCAAATCAGCCATCGACGGGGTAGGATACAACGCTTCCTAAAAGGTATACATCATCCTTAAAAATCCCTCCCTGAACTATTCATTAGAACTTATGTCAGGTATAACAGCTGGTGCCACGGCTGGAACAATGGGAGGATCTACAGGTAGTCCCTGATCGGCCATGTCCGGTGTCTGGTCACCATCTGGAAACTGGCGCATAACTGGAGGACGTCTCTGTTGAATGAATCTGCAAGGTCAGGCGCACACCATAGTACAATATTATAAATTACAAAAAACAAGGAGTGCAAGAAGGTAACTAGAGAAAGAAAGCACTCATGTTTTACAAAACATGACTACACGGCGTGTACATTTCCTACCTGGCGTGTTCCATGAATTCATTTACATGGGTGTGTACTCCTGCCTAAATTGGTCGTGTAACACCAAAAACACACAGTGTGTTGTTGTAACACATGGTGTATACTTGAATCCTCTTCCCCTGCCCGAGTCCTTCAACACGGTTAAGCCACACGACATTCTTAAAACAATACTACACAACATGTGCAAGATAGACACGGTGTGTACTAGAAAAGCTTCACTTGGACCGTGTTGTTAGTGGCACGGCCTAACACAAGGCTCACACTACATGGCATGTTCCAAAAAGACACGGTCTGTAAGAGAAGGGATAACACCAACCTGTGTTGTTCATGACACGGCCGGGTACCTGGGTCAGACTACACGACGTGTTGAAGGTGGACACAACGTGTACGTGAAAGGGTAAAACCAACCCGTGTTGTTCATGACACAGTTGGGTACCTGGGTTAGACAACACAGTGTGTTCAACTCGGACATAGAATTTATAGCTTAAGGTCTTATCTGTCCGTGTTTTTTTGTTACATTGGCTGACACAGGGTCGACAATACATGGCGTGTTCGTCTGGTATATGGCGTGTTCCCACCAAACTTTCCCCATCCTGTGTCTCTTCCCACATGTCCTACGACATGGTCAGAGACTACAAGGCATGTATATAAATTACACAACATGTACTTAATAAAAACAGTTTCTTCCCAAACAGAAGAACACATGGCATGTACTTAACACTGCACGACATGTATTCTGGGTTTTTCTAGATAGTAATCCTCAGAAACTTCACCAGAACCCAGAAAACACTGAAACAAACATTTAAAGTGACAAATTATGATCTGTGAGGGCCCATACTCTCCACGAATCAAATTCGGGCATCTTATACGTGTTATAACAGGGAAAACAGAGCAATGATCCACCAAATTCCTGTCCATGAGGGCCTATAATACCTCAATAACCCATGTTTAGCATCCATTCAAGAAAAAAATTACACAAAAAAAATACCCTATCAGACAACATGTATTTTATCAAGGCAACTACCACAAAAACATGCATATTTTACACAACATCTATCACAAACACATTCAATCACTAATTCATCCTAGATGGAATGGAAAAAATGCATGACATGTGATTTCTAGAAAGTTTATATATGATGCATATGATGTCATACCCTCATCTCATCAAGTTGAAATAGAAATAGAACCTCAATAATATCAACAACAACAACACAAATCTTGTGAATCACTCAAGGTGAAATCAAATCAACTGTAATAATTTCAAAATCGAAAAAAATCCAATTAACGAGGTAGATTGGTTTTTCCCTATACACGGGTTAGGTACTCACATGTACAACTTAATGCCAAGTACCTATTCCTTCCTATCCCTGTCTAAAGGATCCAAATTGTAAATCAAGATAAAATAATTCCTCTGATACCACTTTGTAACATCCCGGTTCTAGAAGCTACCTAGAGGCACCCCATACCCTGTTGGTCATATGGCCTCAAGTGCATTTCCCTGGATGTCAGAGGTTTCCGACTAGCTATGAGAGCCTTTGCTGTCATATTGGGGAAACTATGCATTCATTGGCAGAGTACACAGTGGAAATATACAAATACATACAAGAGTGAAAGTAGTAATAATGACATACAAAAGCAACAACTGAAAATTGAATGTATAAATTGGATAACATATATAAAATTATGCATGATAAATATGTCTAGGAAACATCCAAACAATTCAAAATGCTGGAATAAAATATTTCTAAACCAAAGTGAAAAAGAAATAAGATAAACTCATCAACATCGCAAGCCATGGCTTGGTCCCATGCTCTCTAGCTCCATAATAAATCAAGTACCTGAAGTAGAAGGGCGCTTGCCCTTATCTATACTTGAGACAATATAATCTGTTTGGCCCCAAAAGTATGGCCCAAATATGGTGTGGGAAAAAATCCTAGTAGGAAACCACCCAATGATCTATTCTAAACAGTCAGTAAATATATGGCAGGTAAAAGTATAGAAAACAGTAAACAGAAAAGTACTCAGCAGTAGACAATTAACAGTTTCAATATCAAGCTACAATGAAACAAACAGCTAAACCTCAAACAGGTAACCCTCTGGGAAGTACTCACAACCATACCCTCTGGTCCTACCTAGGAAGTACAAGCAACCCTCTAGGAAGTGCACTCAACCTAACTCCTCTGGTTTAATCATAATATTATAATAATACTCTCTAGGGAAGTGCTCACATTCAATTCCCCTTATAGTCAAAGGTAAGGAAAGAATCTCTGAGGAAGCTCACACAGTCCATTCCCCGTATAGTCTAGGGGTGTCAAGGACTATCTGAGGAAGATCACATGGTCAATTCTCTTTATATCCCCAAGATCTAGGACTCTCTGAGGAAGCTCACATGGTCAATTCCCCTTATAGCCCAGGTCGTTCAATTATAACAAAGACTCTCTGAGGAAGCACACGCGGTCAATCCCCTTATAGTATAAAGAAATCAAGGAATCTCTGAGGAATATCACATGGTCAATTCCCCTTATAGCCCCAAGTGGTTCTAGGCTCTCTGAGGATGCTCACTCGGTTAATACACCTTATATCCAAAAGTTCTCAAAGACTCTTTGATGAAGCTCACCTAGTTAATTCCCCTTATATTCTACTACACCAGGGTCTCACGGCCTTGTATAGATCAACAATCATAACAGTTTAATATGGAAAATTAAACCTATATAACTACTTGTCTAAATAGTCTAAAACATAACAACCATGTCAGAATACAAACTCTTCATCCTACAGCAATAGGCATGGAGAACATGAAAGGCAACAAAACTGGAAAAACAGGACCAAACGGTCGTAAACAGAACTTTCAAGGGAAAAAATCCAAAGCATAGAAATCAAAACTATTCATATGAAAATTATCTCTACACAAGAAAAAAATCATGGCAGGAAAACAATAGGGGTAATACTGTAAACACGCAATACCTCGTCCAAGGGTATTTGTGGAATTTTCACATAATACTGAAAGACTTTGAATGGAAAGGCACAAAACACCTACCTTGAGGTTAGAATATCACTATAATTAAACTTCTATGCTTTAATCACCTTGGAACATCATAGATCTACCAAAATTTCAAAAACGTTCAACCCACGATATCTCACGAGAGAAGAGAAATCACGAAATGATACTCAATAAGAAGAGAGAACTCACTGATGTGATTCCAATGCAACTGACAATGTTTGATTTGGATAACGGACGGAGGCTCGGGGGTTCTTCAATGATTTATGGCCATACAAATTCTCTTGGATGAACGAGACCTAGAAGGAGGGTGTTCTATATGTCAGACGCGACCTCGGTGCGTTTAATGAAAAAAAATACACAGCATGTACTTTTAGAGTACACTGCATGTACTTTCCGTTTCCATACTCCGCATTAGGTGGCCTCCAAGTCACCCCCACACGTCCATGTGTGTGGCTACTACATGGCTAGCACACGGCCTCATGTGGCAAGGAAGTACAGGATGTGTACTCATAAAGTACACGACGTGTACGTAGAAAATTTCCAATATTTCCTTTTTCCTAAAAAACTACCAGAAAAGGAAAACCATACCTGAAAAAAATATCCGGCTTCTTACAGATAGGTTGAGTGAGGTTAGTTTTCATAACATGATAAATAGCGTCAAAGACCAAATGTTCAATATTGAAACTCTTAGGTAAAATTTTCATGGATGTTCCTATAGTTCATCAAGTCATGAGACTGATTTAATTGCGGTTCTGTATGCCATTTTAGTTTTTTGTTTAAACCAAACTTGAGAAATCTCTAATGGTGGGGGATGAGTCAATGTGGTCTTGTGATATATTTATTATGTGTAATATTTTTTATAGAATTATAGTGTGCATCTTTTTTATGTGATTTGAGTATGATTTTTATTAAAGAGTACCTCATGGTAAATGGTTCTTTTAGGTGTGAAAATAATCCTTTAGTCATGTTTATAAAAATGGTTTTTTTTAGAAAAAATCTTTATCTTTTAAATTGGATTATTTTTTATGTTAGAGTGGGTTTGGAAATATATTTTCGGGTGTTTCAAAAAGTTATATATTAATTTAAATAAGAATAAATAGATAATATTTTGATTGGGTTTAATGTTTTCAAAAGGAATTAGTTCTTTTTAAAACTGGGTAAATTTTTTTGGAATTACCTTGGGGAATTGTGATTTAAAATGTAGTATTGTTCTTTGAATCTATTTAGAACATTCAAAATATTTTGTGTTTTTTTTCTTTGGGAATTTGGTTTTTCTAAAAAGAGTTGTTTGGGAATTTGATTTTACTTTTTTCTTGGTGATTTTTTTATCCCTTCATGTGGGATGGGCCTATTTTTATTGATTTAGGAAAAATGGATTGGTATGTTTCATGTCCAATTTCATACAGTGTATGCTACCATAAAGGTATATGTATAGGTCAAGTGTTTATCTATAGAGTTAGTTCTTTCCTCAAGTGGATCTTGACCATGCTCTAAATAGAGTGGAAGGTCTTGTAACATTATTTTGAAATGGTGGAAAATTGATTACCATTTTTCATTAGAAGCCTAGAAAATGTGATACTTGTCTAGTCAATTAGGTTAAAAATATGAGGATCAATCTTCTTTGGATTTTGTTTTGTTTTGAGTATCCACGCTTGATGAGTTCAGAGCCATGGAGACTTGAGATAGATTTTGGTTTTCATGATCCCTTGGTTTCTCTTTCATGGGTCATTTTGGATCATGGATCAATGTTTTTTAATATTGGATTTTCTTTGGATTCCATGGGATTTTGATTTTGGATTCATGTCTTACCATTTTTCCCTACTTTTGGGGCTTCTGATGTTTTAATGTCTTTGGACAGTGAGGTTAGTTTTTTTGGGTCGAACACGAGATAACTTTTGGTTGAAATATGGGTAATTAGAATATAGGTTTCCATTAGGATGTTGAGAATCCATAGGTTTTATTTCTATGGGGTCCACCATGAGATGGTGTTCTAAGAGTGGGAGTCTCAGTCTACCCTTTGTTTACAGTAATCTAGGATGAGGTCCCATGTTTTTCTTTATTTAATCATTATCGTGAGTGGTTCATCATGATTAAAGTAGTTGAAATGAATTTTCTGATTGAAGGTTGTCCTTAGTTACATATTTTGTTCTCTTTTAGGATGTGTTCCCTGGGGATTTGTAACCAATCATAGGTTCTTTAATGTTCTTTGGCTTTGGGGTCCTCTGAGTGTTTCTTGGACAATGCATCCTTTTTAGAGATGAGATAATTATGGATTTCCATGGTTTTTGGAAACTTATATTGTCTCTTATGGTTTTGTGGGAATCATATTGATCATGTTGAAACATATATTTTAGGAGTGGTTGTTTGATTCCTCATTGTTTAGGTTAATACTAAATGGTGGGGAGACCTTCATTCGATGTCCCTTCAATTAGTGTTTCTTGTTTGATGCTTGGTGGAGATTCATGTGTAAGGTTGTAATCATTGTTTGAGTATTTTAGTGATTCCTTGTAATTTAGAGTGTGTTTATTATCTATCATCTATAATTTTAGGTTATTTATTCCTTTACCACATCTAATGACTTTTTGGGTGTAGAAAGAGACCTAGTTGGGTGATTTGTGGCACCATTCATATCGTTGTGGCATTAATTAATTAGTTAATATAATTAATTTTATGCATTCATGCGTTCTTAAGAGTCTTCAGTTAAAATATAAAAATTTATAAATTAATTTTTGTTCTTTATTGCTGTAAAAACCTGAGATTTTATAAACTATTCACATTTCATAAAAAACAATTGATGAATTATGTTACACAAAACTCTGAATTAAAATAAACTACAATACACTATTAAAATATTATTATTTAATTTTATAGTTATAAATAAATAATTAATTTTTAAGATATGAATATGATTAATTAATTTAAGAAATATATATATATTTCATACTCAATATAAATTTATTGATAAATTCATAGTAAATAATCACTCAATTTTTAGTAAAGTCCCTTTATTCTTCAAAAATATGTTTTCTACCAAAATGGTTTTCCATGTGAGTGAATATTATAAATAATTTTTCAAATTTATAGAAAATTAATTTGAAAATTGAATTACATTTTTAGTTATTTATGTCAAAATTATCTTAAGACAATTTTTTGATTTTTTTTGGAAAAAATTAATTTTTAGTGAATAATGAAAATACTGATTTTTATACAAATCTCATTTTATATATTTTAAAAAGTACCTTTATGATTTGAATTTTACCTCAAATTTACCTAAGTAATATTTATATAGATATATTATAATTAATTATATCATCATTATACTTTATTTTGGTACAAGTATATTTTTGGGCTTAAAAACACAATTTTCAAGAAAATCAATTTTCATTGTATTTTACAGCATTAATTTTAAAATATATTCTACCAATTTTATGTTATAAATTTTGAAAAATGGATTCTATAGGTTTAAGAAGTGGGTATAAATTTATTAAATAGGTCCCTTTTATTTTTGGTCATTAGGAATAGAAAATATTGTAATTTTATTACCACGATAAGGGTAAATTAGGTAATTTAGTTTAAAAATAAAATAACAAGGACTATAAAATGACCCTAACACTTGAAATAAATTTATTTTATGAGTAAATTACTTCCATAATCATATATGTTTTTGTTATTTGTAATTTTATATCCTTTTGGATGATATTATTACATTAATAATATTTTATTTCAAGAAACATCAATAATTTCACACTCTTGTTTTTAATAACTATTGTATTTTTAATATGATGTTTTCAAGAGGATGAGTTCAATTATAAGTATAATATTTAAATATAAAATATTTTTCCTCATAATGATGATTTATTTTTAAATTTTATTCAATAAATAATTTACTTAACTTTATACACAATACCGATGAAATAATTATTCAATTAATGCAAAAATCAAATAAAAGTTTTTAGAAATATCAAAAGTGAAATAATTCTAATTATTTAATGTATCCAAATAAATTTATAGATCCATATAACATATTAGGATGTTTTTAAATAATTTTATTTTAATTCCCCCTTCATCTTTATATATTCGATGTTAAATTAAATAAATAGTGACAAAATAGATAATAATGATATTTTTTCAAAATAATATATTATTAAATTATTTAAAAATAATAAAAATCATTAAATAATAAAATATGTTTATTATATGGTCTATAATGGAAAACATTGTCAATTAATGGTCCAAGTTTCACCTTATAAGTATGAATTGATAAAATTAATATTGAATTTTATTTTTACTCTGGTTAGAATTACAATCAGTTAACTAAGAATTTATCAAAATGATAAGAATTAAAATTACACCAAATAAAGTTTAAAATATATTATTTGATGGGATTAAAACCATATTCAACATCATATTCAACCCCATTTCCAATTGAGTTATTTTTAATGAGTTTGAGTTTTTTTATAATTTAATATTTTGAGAAGTTCCAAAAGTTCCCCTACTCCCTCAATTCATTACACCACTTTGATACCTATATTCAAACCATCATCTACCAAATTAAATTATAAAATTTCCTTGACACGTTATATAGGTAATGGTGTTCCCAAAAGACTAATCGTACACCCCTTTATATGGGATCTAAAGAAGTCATTTCGAAGAAGAGGTAATCACCTTAATCAAACACTTTCTTTTTCCTAATCTTATTTAACTAATATTAATCTGTGAAATTTATCATAAAATAATAAATCAAGTATAATAAATATTCTTAAATGTAATTATTATTATTAAAACAAAATTATACACTCTATTTCCTATCAAAAAATAAGTGAAAGCATCGTCGGTGCTTACGTACGACTCAACGTCACCGTGCAGCAATGTAATTCATTTTTCATCACCATATATTATGGATGGGTATTATGATGGGTTTAATGATTATATATGATATTTATAAAATAATAATAATTCTTTAATTATAATATCATTTCAAACTTCTTACCATCTAATCCTTTGGTAAAGGATAGTGTCGCTTGTATGTATGTATGGACTACCATCACCATGATGCGATGTGATTCGTCTTTCATTTATATCTAACTTAGATAGAAATAAGGATAAAATTTATCTATATATATTATATATATGATATTATGATTGTTTTTAACATTTTAATTATTATTTAACTTTCTCTCATTCCATTATTTGAAAAATGGAAACAACTTTCTTGCATACGTACGACTTATCTTCTCCATGAATAGTTTAATTCATTTTTTCATATCTAATTTTAATGAATGATTATAAATATGTATATAATGATTATATATTATAATTATAACATGATTAAAATTATAAAAATTATGTAATCTTGATCAAAGTATAAGGATCAGGGCTTCATAATTGAATCTTTCTTGAAAAACAAAGCAGCTATCACCCCAAATACTTATTTTAATAAAAAAAATATTTATAAAAGGGTGATTAGATATCATAAATATATCATAAAACTTATTATAGATATTAAAAATTTTAATTTAATACATGTATAATAAATCCAAATTTATTATACTGGGGGTTTTAACGTGAACTAGGTATGGTGAAACTAGAGGTAATGGATTTTTGTATAACCTCTCTTTTTGATGGACACATGACTTATATACCACTTGTTTCTTTTGTGTGGTTTGTATATCAGCCATGATTTTTTATTATTATTAAAATCCCGGTATTCATATATCTATATAATGTTCTTTATTTTAAGGGGATTATAACTGAAATTTTACCAAAGTAGTATGGGTTAATTTTACAATTTCATCATTAACCAGGATTATTTTTATATAAGTCTCAATTGGGAAATATTTCTTTTCCATGTCCATGTTTTAAATAATTTTTTTTAATATTCAACTATAATTATTTAAAATTGTTTTTAACCACGTTTTTTACTTATTATAAAATGGTTTCAAATGAAACTTTATTTCATTTTCCATATGAGGTTCTTTGTTACTTTTCTAGAAAAAATTCAAGGAATAATCTTTTAAATCAAATAGAATGAAAAGATTTCCCACATTTATTAGTAATTTTTTCTTTGAGTTTTAATTTATAAATTTAAGAGGTTGTTTTCAATGAAAATGTTCTCATTTACATGTGCAATGTTTTTTTTAAAAAAATTAGTTATTTCAAAATGGAAAGTTTATTTTCCTCAAGAATGTGTTACTGATTTTCAAATGGTATATCTATTCATCAGTGACAAAAAACCTTGATTTAACTTCTTATTTATTGGGTATATGATCTATAGATACCATCCTTATTTTTTCACTTTATTTTTAATGAATATGATGAAAGATTTTTATGAAACCCATTTATTTACCATGGTATTTTTGTTACTGAAATATTTATGAAGCCCAATCCCTTAAATGGGTTCTTATATAATAAATGCATTATTATCTTGATAAAAACATTAGTATGGTTTCATTATGTAATCGTTGGGACATATATATCCCTCCAACTCATTGGGTAAGGTATTATATCTCATGATATGGTAATGGGAAACAATTTTATGTGTTTAATTTGTTACGGGAATGAAGTTAATGTTATTATTTATTTATAGAAAACACCTTTATGTTCTTGTTCTACTAATGGAAACATGTTTCAATTCCTAATTCTAAAATCCTAGTAGTTGTCCTTGACATGTGAAATGGTTTATATACTTATGATGATGCAATTAACAGTTATGTAATGAACTTATGGTTCATGACTGGCATATTATGCTTTCACATTCTTATAATTCATGTATTTGAAATGTTAATGTTTTATGCCATAAAATAATTATGTTACTTATTAGATTGGGTATGAAATTTTTATTTTATGGTAATGATATTATACCCTTATTATTTTTTATGATTTCATATGATTATCAATTTATATCTCTAATGTTTATCCTTACATGGCATCTGAGCTCAACATTTTCTTATGTTTCCTTTAGCCAAGTTATGATGAATGTTTTTATTAGGGTATTCCCATGATGAGTAATATGAGGGAAGATATTTAGGGGATATGTTGAAGATATTTAATAAAATAAAATGATTTTAATTCTAATCTCCAATGATTTTAAAACATTATGGTTTTAGCATGAATCATAAAGTTATGTATTTAATATTCATATAAATAGATGTAATATTTGTGTATAAAAAGTTTATTCCATTTTAGTTTTAATTAGAGTAGGGTTTAGTTAATATTTGGATATTAGGGTTATAAAATATTTATGAAAACCATAGGTATAGGTCTAAGTTCATGATAAAATTATGAAATTTTGTTAATGGTCACAAATGAACTAGGTTAATCCTATGGTCACATAGAAGGACGTGTCATGATTAATACATTATATAAAATATTTTTTATAATTATGTTGTTTTGAAGTATTATTATTGTTTCTCACACTACGTTTTTTTGTTTTGGATTATGGATAGAACTAAGAGGATTCATATTATTGCTTTATATAATGGACAATGGAATATTTTAACTCATTAAGAAACAAATAAATTGATAGTTAAATTAAAAAAAATGTGATTATTCACAATCATATATATCATTAAATGATTGAGAATATCAACTTGGATGAGTTTCCTATCACACTTAACAAGATAAATATGGTATTCCATAAAGATCATGGAGGGAAGAAGATTCAACTTCCAACATGTCGAGAATACTATAAGAGGAATTCAAAGGAATGTATCATAGGAATGGGAAGATGTTTTGGGAATGTAAAATAAGGAAAAAGAATAAGTAATATACTAGGGAAAATGAAAAGTTCAGTTAATGAAATGGAAGTGAATATCAGTCTACCCAAGGTATTATTAATGGATGAATGTTTTAAATGCAAAAAGTATGGTCATTGGAAACAAAATTTATAATAGTGAGGAAGATCAAAAAAATGATCAAAAAGGTTATATGATTACATGATATTTTTTGGCAAAGAGAATACAAATGAAATGTGAAAGGAAAGAGGTATTCGGGAATAAAATGAAAAATACTAGTCAATGAATTGATAATAAAGTAGAATGATTGAAGTATGTATGTATTGATATGTGAGATTTATTAATGAAATGATGGGTTATAAGAATCATGAAACATCCAGTGACTGTTTTGAATATGTTTTTCAACAGTGATTTGTAAGAACATATTTAATGACACTAATAATCAAGAAAAGAGATTTAATGGTATTGTGATATTTAGTAAGAAAACACATGTTTACAGAAGGATAACCCTTAATATATATCCAATGTAGGAATGGTAATGTTTAGTTGGGATAAATAGATTATTTAAATTGATAAATTAAATCTGATGGTATTGATGACCTTGTAAATTGGTTAGATTTTTTTAAACAGACTGAGGGAATCTTTGTTGAAGATTATTGAATTTTGGATTTATAGAATATATTCAATAGTATGATATTTTATTTTAGGTATAAGGATAATTTTAATTCTTATAATCATGAATGTTTTAATTATGATTTTATGATAATATAGGTTATTATCATGTTTCGGGAAAATATATGACCTTGGTGTTCACACATTAGTTATGTGAAATTAAGAGCTACTTTTGGTGATTAATGATAAGTTTATATTGAAATATTAGTGAATATTTTACAATTTTGGGGGTTTTAAATTCGTTCATAGATATTTTAGAAGAGTTTTAATATTAACTACTTAAGTATTGTATTGTGATAATCCTTCGAAATTTTTCTTAATGTTTTAGAAATTAATTTCTTTATCTGCATTAGATAACTTAAGCTAAACAGTTTGATTTTGGTAAATATATAAATATAGGAGGAGTTTCTTTTTACCCTTTTTTGTATTATATCATCTATTTTAAGTTGATATTATTGTTGCATTCATGGAAAATTCATCTATGATACTCGTCATTCGGATAAAAATTATGATATTGTTGTTGAAATGTATTAAAGGATGAAATTATTCTTTTCAATTAAGTTTTTTCCTTAAGTTCCTATTATATATGGTAAAGGAATTCCATAACTCTAAGAAAAATATCTCAAGACAAAAATGTTTTCTTATAACCATAAATTTTTATGAATTTATGGTATTTTCGACATATATGGTTTATGATTTTGGGATCCTTATCATTCTCAAGACGATTTACTTTATTATGATGAATGATCTATAGAAATTAATTTTATTCCATTTAAATATATTAAACCCCCAATAATTTTATCCTATTTGGAAACATGATATGTATTATCCCATATTACATTCACACTTTTCATTCTCTCTTTTCAAGAGGATGCTTTATTATTCTTTTTTTAGATATGGGTTTCCATAAAAGAATTTTCAAATGCCCAACCATTGATTACTTAGCACAAGTTAAAATTATGAGGATATAATTTATTTGCAGTTGGGAGGGGAGAATTTAACACCCTAATATTTTATAAAACATTTATCTTTAAATAATTTTTTTATTCGATGGACTGTGTTACATGCAACGCTAAGTTTCAACAAATCCCAATGCACAATTAAAATATTATTATTTAATATTATAATTATAAATTAGATATAAATTTGGTTTATATGAATATTATTAACTAATTTATGATATACACATATATATATATATTTCCAACTCAATATAAATTTATTGATAAATTCTTAGTAAATAATCACTCAATTTTCTGTAATGTCATTTTATTCTTTAAAAATATGTTTTCTCTAAAAATGATTATTCTTATGAGTGAATATTAAAAATAATTATTTTTTTGAGAAAATTAATTTGAAAAAATTTATTTCAATTTTCATTCTTTCATGTCAAAATTATCTGAGGTTGATTTTTTAAAAAATGTTCTGAAAAGATTAATTTTTTAGTGAATAGTTTAAAATACCTATTTTTATACAACTATCATTTTAGTTATATTTAAAAGTACATTGATGATTTCAATTTGATATAAAATTGAATTAAGTCCTATTTATTTTTATATATTCTAATTAATTACAATTTAATAATTTTTATACCTTCTTTTAGTAAAAGTACATTTTCGCACTTAAAAAACATTTTTCAAGAAAACTAATTTTAATTTCATTTTGTAGGTTTAATTTTAAATTAAATCCATCCAACTATGTGTTTTGAATTATGAAAAATGGGTATATTATTTTAAATTAGTTTGTGTAAATTTATAAAATAGGTCCCTTTAATTTTTTGTCATTATGAATAGAAACAATAGTAATTTTATTACAACAGTAATGGTAAATTAAGTAATTTAGGTTAAAAATAATTTTATAATGTCTATAAAATGACCCTCAAATTTAAATTAACCATATTTTATGATTTTAGTTCATCCAAAATTATCCTGGATTCATTTATTTTTAATTTTATTCCCATTTGGACAAGATTCTGTCCTTTATCGTATTTTATTTTAAGAAAAGATAAACATGTCACACTCACATTTTTAAAGAATTTAATATTCTTAATATATTTTTTTGATAGGATATGTTCGGTTAAAAAAAATTGAATGATAAAATATTTATCCTCCTCATGGTAATTGTATTTAAATTTTTAGGGAAGAAACAATTAACTTTCATGCTTACACAACACTAATACAAAAAATACTCAATTAATGAAAAAATTAAATAAATGATATTAAAAACATTAAAAGTGATATAATTTTATTTTTTAAATGGTTACCATGATTTTTATAGATCCATATGACATTTAGGGAGGTTTTTAATCTTTATATTCAAATTAAACCCTTGTATTGATATATTTAAATTTAAATTAAATGTGTAGTGTCAAAATTAATAATAATGATATTTTATTAAATTATTTCCATATTATACAAAAAAATAAATAAAAAAAATTTGTTATTAAATGATCTAAAATTTCATAAATTTTCAATTTATTGTCCAATTTTCACCTTATATGTAAATATTACAACCTTTTAATATTGAAAAAATTGTAACTATAGTTTTAATTAATATAGGTTTACTAGGGATTAATCAAAATGAAAAGGTTTAAAATTAAACCAAAACATGTATAAAATATATTGAATTATGGGATTACAACCCTATCCTAAGTTATTTTTGAATCCATTTATATTTGGAGGCATTTTTCTTGAGATTTAATTTATTATAATTTATTATGTTGGGAAATTTAAAAAATACCCCACATGTTAATTATAAAAGGGACCCTTCTCCCTGAATTCAGTACACTAGTTTTATCCCTATATCTTGAAAAACCTCTAAAAAATTATCTTCTTCGCTTCCATATATACATTATATAGGTACTTTTCTTCCCAAAATACCACCCATAGAGCTCTTTAGAGTAGATCGAAAGGAGTTATTTTATAGAAGAGGTCATCACCTTAACCAAACACTATTTTTTATAATCTTATATAACTCCCCTAAATCTATGATATTTATCATAAAATAAAAAATTATGTATCCTAAATATTCTAAAATGTTATTATGAGTATGAAAACTCCATTTACACCATCTTTACTATCAAACATGAGGTGAAAGTATCACTCGAGTGTATGTACAACTTACAGTCTCCAGGTAGTGATGCAATTCATTTGTCATCGCCATATTTTATGGATGGCTGTTATGATGAGTTTAATGTTTATAAATTATATTTATGAAATAAATATATTTAGATAATTATAATATCATTTCAAAATTCTTACCATCGAATCCTTTGGGAAACAATAATGTCACTCATGTATATTTATATACTGCCATCTACATGATGTAATGTGATTAATCTTTCTTTTTTATGTCACTAGGATGGTGAAAAATATGAATTTGGTGAATATATATGATATAATAATGATTCAATAAATTTTAATTATTATTTACTATTATTTCATTCCATCTGTCAAAAAAATGGAAAAAACGTTCACGCATACGTATGACCTACCATATCTATGAACAATGTAATTAATTTTTTTATCTGTACTTTTTATAAATTATTGGAAATATATATATAATTAATATGTATGGTTTTTAATTTTTTTTTAAAATTATATAAATGATGTAACCAGGATTAATGTATCTGGACTAATACTTCATATATATTGGGTTAGAGACGGCAATTAGGTCGGACATATTATCTATATATGAAAATGGGATATAAGGTAGATTTATATGATGAATCTGAATCTAGATGATTGCTCAGATCCAATGAATGTTTTTTTGGACTCTTGAATAAGGAATGTGATAGATCTTACTCGATGAACAATGAAGTTCTAGTTGTGGAATCGAAAAACTAATCCCATTTGAAGTGATCTAAGCAAGTAGTGATCTTTAGAGGCACCTATGAGTTACGAGTAAAGGGTGATGAAATATTATTCTCCGTACTTTAGATTGAAGATATCACTACTCACAATTGGATTTAAAGGAATGGTTCACTCAGAGTCCTTGAATCGAACCCTCATTTTTTAGGAACGAATTTTAACATGAAAACATTCAATCATCGCTCATCTTTGCTCGTAAACAATTATATCTTGGAAGCATGAAGACTAAAGGATGTGTCTTTTCCAGATCTGGTGTTTCAGTGAATGTAAAATCATGTCAATTGGTATGAATTTATTTTATATTATTTTCATTAAAATAGATTGAAATTGAGGCCTTGCACTATCAAAATTTTCAATCTCATGCCAGAGATTCTTCAGTTTTATACCTTGGATCCTTGATTTACCCCTTTCAAGAAAATGACACCATTGCATAGTCTTATTCCCATTTGAACAGGTAAAATTGGGTATTTTGGGACCCATTCATCCTATGAGATATTTCCATGGCTGTTTTCACTCTAATAAATATTTATAAGGAGACTTGAATGGTTAGTTATGGTCATTTTAGTTATATCTTGATAATGTTTGAGCTATCTTTGACTTTATTTTGAGACTAAGTACTTGATTACTAGTGACGTTAAATTCGAGCTTGAGATTTAGTTTGAACATGTCCCTAATTTTTGTATTAATTAATCATCTATTGGACATATCGAGGATAATTTTAATCAAGGTATGAGATTCTTTAATTTTAAAAGATATGGATATCTGGAAGAAAAAAGAAAATTCCAAATTATATCTGTATGTTAATCTATTCCCACTGTGTTTGGGAAGACAGGTCACCCAGTTGGTGTGAAAGAAGCTTCTTTACCTTCAAACTCTATAAAATTTGGTGAATATATTTATAAATGGGGGAGAAACCTCTTTTTCTGAGATTGTGCCTTGGAAAAATCTTCCTAACAGCTTGGTTTCTTGTGATGGAGATGTGGGTGTGTCAACAAAATTCTTACCCATCACTATAAACATACATGTTTCTAATACTATCCACAAAATGAAAACCTCCCTTTCTATATGGTTTGATACTTGAACTAATAGCGAGATTGAGCTTGATCCCATGATTCTACTAGAGGATCAATTTATATCTAAATGGAAATTGAATTCTGGTTCTATCTATGTTAACGATGTTAGGAAGAAAAAGAATTGTACTGGGAGTATATTCCCTGATATATCTCATGTTTCACTTGTTGCTTCAGTAATTGTTGTTGTATTTGAAACTGTAGAGGATGAGAAGGCTGCCAATAGTGAATCCAGGTAGGCTAACTTTTTTTTCACCTTCTCATGCCAGTTATTTACCAATAATCTTGGGAACTCCCATTAATAATAAAATGAAAATAGTAGCACAAGAAATTTTTTTTGGGAAACCAAACTTCTTTACTATGAAGGATTCTATTAACATTCTAGATTTTGATGAGTTCTATAGGGAGATCCAAGAGAGAAAAGGTACCAATATTTTATCAAATTTTATTATTAATGTACCTTACTTTTCTCTGATGATATATTTGGATTCCAAAAAGGATTTTCATATAGGGAAATATTTAAATAAGGACATGTTGGATGAAATACACTATGCTACGGTTGGCACCGAGTTTGATGGTAATTTTGTAACATTGGAAGATAATCATATTTCATACCATGTTGTGGTTGATGAATATTTAGATGTTGATAATAACAGTGGTGTATTGAAAACCCCAAATAAGTGGAGGAGGGGAAGGCACCCAAGAGGTTGTAGTAGATATTGTGGAGGAGGTTGATCTAGAGGATGAATGATATTAATCATTTCTTTTCTTGGTGGTTTGTTTGACACTTTTACCCTATAATTCCAATGGTCTTATGTTTAAATAATTTTTATATAATAATTTTTTTGGTTCATGGAGTTTTTCTAGGGTCTTTTCTTTTCTTTTATGAGGACTAAAATTACAAAACCGAAACTTACTCAGATAATGAAGTTGTTATCATCCAGAATATTTATTTTAAAAACAAATTATTAGTAAGCATGTTATTAGATTTCATAAATAAATAATAAACGGTATGATATATATGAATATGGTTATTAAATAAATTTACAATAAATATATATTTTTTATATAGGTGGTTTTAACATGAAAGTGAAAATGAGAGACTTGAGTTAAGGGATTTTTATCTCCCTTCTCTTTTTGTGGGGCACATACATTATATACCACATGTTTATTTTTTTGGAAATATATGTTGATCAGGAATTTATTTTAATAATAATATTATAATATTTATAATATTTATATATCCATATAAAATTATTTATTTCATGGTGATTAAAATTCAAATTATATAAAAGTGATAAGGGTTTATTTCGCAATCTCATCATTATTTGGGACTGGGTATTTGTAAGTGTCTATTGAAGAATATTTTTATTCCATGTCATTGTTTTCTAAAAATGTTTTCAAAAATGTTATTAATATTATCCTATAATTTTATTAAATCATTCCTATTCATGTTTTAACTTTTAAAAAATGGTTTGAAGGAATCTTTTTGTCATTTTTCAAACAAGGTACTTTGTGACTTTTCCATAAAAAATATCCAAGGATTGTATTTATAAAATTGTACAGAGTGAGAATATTTTACCGATGTCATGAATAATTTTTTTGAAGCATCATTTACATGTTAACAAGTTTATTTTCAAATAAAAGATTTTCATCTACATGTGGAATGTATTTTCAAATAATTTATTTCAAAATGTAAAGGTTATTTTTCTTAAGAATGTTTTTAATAATCTTTAAATGGTATTTAAATTCTTTAAAGAAAAAACACATGATTTCTTTTATGATTTAATGTGGATATGATCCAAGTATGTGTTATTTATTCTTTTACTTTATGGTTTATGAATATGATGACACAATTTTTATGAATCCCATTCCATTACCATGTGATTATCTATGTTTAAATTTTTATGAAACCCATTCCTTTTAACGGGGTATGATATGATGAATTCCTTATGATCATGTGGAAAACATATATATGATTTCATTATTTGAATGATTGGAACTATATCACCATCCAATTTATTGGGTAAAATATTATATCACATGATATTATAAAAGGAAACAAGAAAATGTTCTTGATTTGTTATGGGAAACAAGTCAATGTACTTGATTTGTTATAGGAAAAAATTCAATTTCCTTTATCAATTATGGGAAAATTGTTGATGTACTTAAAACACTAGGTAAAATAGGTGTTTATTTATGATATGATGATTTGGGTAGTTAACCTTTACATACTAAATGGTTTCAAAACTTCTGATGATGCCACACACATTAATAACCTGATGTTATGTTTCATGATTGAGTTATTATGATTCTTATTATTATGAGTCATGTATTTTGAAATGATAATTTTTTACACTATAACTCATGTTTATGATCATTGTTATACTGGGTATGGATTTTTTTGTTATGGTCTTGATATTATACCCTTATTCTTATCTTATTCATTCATATGATCATCAATTAATATCTCCCATGTTAACCCTTACCTAGAATCTGAGCACACCCTTTTCTTCTATTTCATTTCCCTAAGTTATAATGAAATGTTTTAGTAGATTATTCTTATAAAGAGTACTATGTTGTTAGATATTTATGGGATATTTTTAAGATCATTTATAAAATAAGAATATTTTATATCTAATATCCAAATACTCTAAAAATTAACTATTTTAGAATGAAACATATTATTATGTATTGAAAATTCATCTAAATAGATGTAATAATTTTTGTATAAAAATATTAGGCCATTATAATGGTTTATGAACATTAAATTGTAACTGTTAACTGACTATGTGTGAATGGTCTACACTTTCCAGTAATATTTTGAATAGTTATCTTAACCATTCAAAATTTAATAGGTGACTGTACAGGAACTTTGTTCTTATCTAGTAGGGGAAACACAGTTAGCACATAGTTTTTAAATTATCTGACTAAACCATACATGTTACACAGGTCATTAAAAATTTTATTTTTCTAATCATTCCATTAATTAATTAAATCATTTCCCCCTTATTTCTTCACTCCCTCTCCCACTTCACCTCTACCTGCGTTGAAGCCCCCATGGAATTCTCCTCCTCTATTTTGGAGCTCCTCTATCCTTGATGATTTCTTTTTTATTAATTTAAGAATCAAGGTTAGTAAATCATGATTAATTATCCAATTCTATCATTACCCCACATTTTATAGATAGTTTCCATATTACCATCACCCATATTAGTTTATATGAACCCTAATTCAAATATATTAACCTAAATTTTTTTATTACTTCGTTATTATGGGTGTACGATGTGTGTCATGGGAATCTTTAAAATGGTTTTGGGTTCCCTGTATGAAATGAAACAGGTTTTCGCTTCCCCGTCATTAATTTGAGTTATGTTTCACTATATAACTACATTTTATTACATATTATAAATTTTTTGGTCTATTTTAAATTATTTCTTATGAATTTATAAGAATTTTATATGGCATAATAGTTTTTAGATAATTCATAATTATCTTTTGATATTGGAATGGGCCTAGGACACATGGATAGTGATTTTGTAAATGCATGTGTGGATATTTAATTTTTTTTAGTGTATTGTAATTTTGTCTCGGGATTTATATTTTTTGGCATAGCCTCGTTTGTTTTATAATGGATTTAAAATATTTTAAATACTTTTCATGGTCTTAGGTCACATGCCAATTATTTTTCAATGCTAGTTTGAATTTTCTAAAGAGGTGTAAATGTTTGAAATGTTGTGTAATTTTAGATCCATTTTTTATACTAGCGTGTGATGTATAATATGTTTTCTAAAACAAAGGTAGTTATTTTCTTTTATTTCATGTTATGAGACCAATTGGTATCACATTGTGTTGTAATGACTTGTTTTTGTAGAATTAGAGGTTTTTTTATCATGGTGGTGTTTTAAGGTTCTTGGACCCATTTGGATCATGGTTTAAATTTTATGGAAGGGTATATGGAACCGAGTAACTCCTTTCTAAATAGGTGTGCTTTTTTAAGTGAATTATATATTTTTTTGGGTTCAAAGTGTACATCCATAATTTTTTGAAGCATTTTGGTGGAATTAGTATTTTAAATTAGATTTAAAATTACTTGAATAAATATGTGTATAGATCGACATCCTAAGCAGTGTGTTTTAATAACCTATTTAGAACTCTAAATGGTTTTTTAAATGCGGGAGATTATCAATAATCCCAGTGTGTTGTGATACCATGGTGTCTTGTAACCCCATGTGGGATGCTTTATGCTTTAATGATTATGATTGTATTTATATGACTAGTAAATTCCATTATGAGGGTGTGGGAGGTGAGGCGTTTATTTTATTTAAAATGAATTATATTTAAATCATTTTTTTTATTTTTTGGTATCAAATCTATTTGAATTTTAGTGGGAGTCCAAGGATTATAGTAGGAGACATTAATGATGGTAAACCATAGTGGATATAGTGGGTTGAGTATATAGTATTTCCAAACTACTCCCAGATTGTTATAACGAAAGGGGTATGAAGAATTTATGTTAGTGATCTTATTTGATGTTATAGATGAAGGTGTTTTAGGGATGTTTCTTGTGGGAAGTTTTATATGAATTCTGGGTATGTGACTATTTTAGTAATGTTGGTCTATGGTCCTTATCACAAGTTTAGGAAATTTATTACTAAATCATAAAGATTTTTCTAATGAAACTAGGTTATACTTAGGACTCATTAGGGGATTTTCATTTTATATATCATTTTCTTTCCTCTAATATGATTTCTTATTGGGACCATTGTTTGATTATATTTGTTATATTTTGTTTCAGGATTATTTAGTTCCTTTGTATGGTTGTGCATTATTGTATGTGTGTGTGTGTGTGAAAGTTCAATTTCAAATGTGTTGTTATTTTAAAAAAATTTAAAGTATTATTTAAAAATGAAAATGGTTGTTATGTTATATAAAGTGTTGAGAAATGTTTTCCCTTCAAATTATTTATAAAAATGGAATTTTCATTATAGAAGTTTCAAAGAGGTTTAAAATATCCATTTAGGTTTTGTAACATGTTCTAAAGGCCCTCTTTACATGGTAAAAAACTACATTTTAAAAGTATTTCATTAAAATTTCAATTTAAAATGGTCAAAAAAACTTTTTTTTATTTTATGAAAAATGGGTTTTTGGTATTTTTATGTGGATGATTGATAATATTTGTGTTAAAAAGAATATGAAAATATTTTTTATACCTTATGTTTAAAATATGATTTTTTAAACTATTTTAATTAGGTTTTTTCTTAGATTCAATACATTGTGCTTGTCTAATCAATTATTTTATGCCCAAGCCCATTTTATCTCAGTTATAAGTTCTCAGTTTAGTTCCTAAATGCTCTTAGGTGATGTGAATAATTGAGTCATTAATCATTTATTTTTTGGTATCATTTTTCACTTTATATAATTAGGGTTTTAATTATTTTTATAGATGAAGGGTGTCGATATCTATTAATGGATGAAGAAAAGGCATCTGGAGATGACTTTTTGGATTTTAATATATAGGGGAGGGATATTGGGGGTGAGATGAAAGTTTTTTGTTTATTTTTATTTACTAATTTTTTATTTCTATATATCTGATTTGGCATGGCTACCTAATATAGGGATGGGTCATAAATGTTTTCATTAGTTTTATAATATTACATTAAATTATATTATTAGGTGAAATCATTTACAAGTGTGTTTTTATGATTCCTGGGCACTAGTATCTAGTCTATGGAGATTGAGAATTCCCTTCAGGCTAGTGGTGGGCTAGTTTTGGTATCCCTCTTATGGATGGCCTTGGCTGGTTCATTATATATTCCATTAATTTTTCCCTTGAGATCTTTTTAGTAACTACTATAATGAGTTATATTAATATTTTATCAATATACTATGAAATATTTTAGGATATTATATTATATTTAATTTAATTATCATAAAATTTTATTTATAAATTCATAACTTCTCTTCATCCAAACATAATCCCACTATACTCTTAGACATTATAATCCCTAGAGAATAACATTCTAAGATCAAAACTACTTTATGATTAGGAAATAATTATTATTTACATTAGTGGAAATTGTTATTAAATAAATTATTATTTCTATATCATACGTGGTATTTTTTGTGTTCTAATCACTATTCTAAAATATGATTTTCTTCATTAAAATATGACACTATTGGTTATGGGATAAAATACTTTTTATATTGAAAACCAAATTAATAAATAGTTTTACACTAGCTAAAACATTTTTTATCCATAAATTCCTCTCAAAAAAATTGATAGAATCTAGTGAATCATAAACCATTTGCATTGAATCCATTATCTCATATTGTTCATATAAACTCTTTAATACCCATATGAGATTAATTAATTTTCAATAAAAATATATCCAATAACCTTTTTATTTATCAATAATTTGAAAACTACAATATTTATCAATTATTTCCTTGATTTTGAATTCCATATACTAAAAAAATTATAAATTATACATTTTAAATCATATACTATTCAAAATAAAAGAATTTGTTCCTATAAAACCAATACCTAACATAAAATCATCATAACTTTTCCTAAACACCTTAAATTGTTTAAGAAAATACCATTAAATAGAACATTTACTTACCTTTCTAATTACTCTAGGGTTCAATGACCTTAAATGCCTATTTTATGAAATAGTATTAGACTTTTTAACTATATTGTATGCACTTATCCTGACCTTTTACTCTCTTGTACTATCGACACAACATCAGAATCTAGACATAACATGTAATTTTCATCTATTATCAACACTTTAAGAAAATGGGGTATGTATTTATCAAACTAATTTATATTGTTGGAAAATTTCCAACAATGACACCAAAATGTGCTTCTTAATTGAAAAAATATTTATAAGGAACCGTATACTCACCAAGTCATTATCACACTCCATTACATTGATTATACTATTAAAGACTAAAGTGGTCATTTTGAAACATTTATTGAATCGTTTTATACTACTTATAAGAATCTATATTTAAGTGTTTAAAAACTTCAATTGTAGGTAACTCAGGAATGAGTTTCTCTAACACATATAATTTTACCTTTTCTCTTTTTAATAACATTTATTAGTTTACCAATCTCAGAATTTTCTTTAATTATGCTTCTAAATTGTAAATATTTTATATTAGAATGATGATTTTTTCTAAATAAGTATCTTTTATCAAATGATTTTCATGTTTGACAAACTTGTAATAAGTATTTTTTAAGTGTGCTCCTAATAAATTAATTACCACTTTTAAATATCCATTATATCCACTAGTACGACACAATACATATTATAATTATAAATGAGTCTAATTTAGTCTTCATATTACAAATAATATATTTTTTTATTCTATCATGCAAATAAAATAAGATATGATTCTTGTATAGTTGAGTGAAAACCCCATAACACAAATCTAGTATATTGATAAAATCAACAACATTGCTCTGGTATCTTTTTTAAGTGTTTCCCAGACATGTGTAACAAATATTGTCCATAAATTTATAATATTTTATTGATGTTCAATTAATTTTATTCCCTCATATTTATGTAATAATTTAGTTCTAATGAGTTTTTTATTAATGTGTAAAATCATTTGATTGTTTGAATATTGTTTCAAGTGGCCAAATTTGTATTTTCCATTATTTATTTTATATTTTGTGTAATATTATTAACTTTCTGATGATTATTCATTATCTTACTATTATTCAGGATAGATCAAGGAATATGACATATGATGACATTCTTGATAGGGAAACTATTAAAGAAAATGGAGATTGTTGATGGATGGTTATGGATTTATTTACTAAGATTTCTTAAAGAAAAGAATGTTGTGGGGATATTTATACAAGTAGTGTAGCTCTTAATTAGTAAGTACTCATTTTTCACTCTTAGAGGAGTTTATGAGGTAATATATAAAGAATGGGGGATGCTATGATGATTTCAAGTTTTTAATCCATGTCTATATATAAGCATGGTCTTACAATAAGCATGGTCGGGTCCTAAGAATGAACCCCTATATGAGTTATTTTCATATAAGGGTAAATATATTCTATAGGAATGAAGAAAACTTTATAAGAATCATTTTGAAACATCCTAATAATAATCACCATGTCTGATAATAATCATCCATCCACAATATGTATAATATATTGTAAGCATAACCAGTGAATAATCAAGAATGTTCCATGTAAACATCATCCCATTACAAAGATTAAAACTCTATAAATATCACCTAAAAAATGCATATATTCTCCCACAAACATGATCTCATACACATTAAGAATCATGAATTTGTATATTTTAGGAAAATAATGATTTTTATGGGTCATTTGGATTAATGGAATGCTATTTTAGTACCATATCATTACACATACAAGCCAACCAAATTCATCAATATGGATTACATTATAAATGTTATTTAGATCAAGAACTAAAGGGAAATATGTAGATTTTAGAAAATAAAAGATCATGATAGAGAAATAATTATGAGGTTGTTGGAAAAATTCCGAAATTCAAAGGAAAAAATGACATCATATGTCAGATAATGATCCAAAAATGGAAGGAAGAAGGATACATGTAGGGAAGGTTGATTGAGATAGGGAGTTCACATAAATTAAAATCATCCATGTACTACTGATGATCCATCTAGTTTTCCTTTTTTTTTATTTTATACTTCTTTTAATTTTATAATGACTAATCATTCTATTTTCACCATTATTACCCTTTTAATTAATATCTGAATCCCATTTGTGATTGAAAAATATATGGATATCGATTTTATTTATTGAGTAATGAATTTGATGAATAAACTATATCGATTATATTAATCATTTCAAGTGTTCATTAGGACCCATTGATATCTTATGATATTTACTATAATTTAAATGTATTTATATAATACTAAAATTGGTTAATAAATATTATATCCCCCCACTAAGTTCTAGTATATATATGATGTAATAGGAATGGTTGAGTGGTGAAGTGTTTGGTGATAAATGGATTGCATGGAAGGGTTGTGGAACACTCATGGGTTAGTTAGAATACAAAACATCTAATTGGGTCTTTCCAAAGTAAGATAACAGTGGTTTAGTGTGTCAATTTTCAAATGTATAGAGGATAGACCAAGTCAAGATCTCAGTTAAATCAATTCTCATCAATGTTGTCCCACCTTGGATGAGTGGTGAAAAGATGGTAAAACCCATCACTTAACAATTAATAAGATGGAGAGTAAAAAAATTAAAACTATGATAGATGTATAATTGATCATCAATCTTTCAACCATCACCCCATCCCAAATTTATTTTCAATCATTTTCACTATTTTATATTTCATCATTTTAAGTTTTTTATATTCAAAATAAACCTAAAAACCCCTTACAGAACATTATGTCTGAACTAGTGTTGAATACTTATCTCTAGAGGAATCATTTGTTTACAACTATTTTATTTTTATTCTATAAACTAATATCTTTTCCACACCCTGTGACAATATTCTGGTGAAAACTTTGTTCCATTTATTGTGAGTCATTTCCAAAAATATACCTTTTAAATTTCATGAATATGGAATTTAACAAAAACATTCCCCACTTAAATTTGAAATTAAAAAAAATAATAAGTAACCATATAGTGGAATTCGAAATTATAATTTTAATTTAGGAAATTTTACTTTTTAGAAACAAATGAAACTTGAAATGGTCAAATTTACACTACCAGCATTACAGCCAACACCATTGAAAATATAAGGGTTATTTTCCCCTTTGGTTATTAAATAAAACATTCACATTTCCATGCCTATATTAAAAAATGATTAGGAATTAAAATATTTATTATTTAATTTATTCCATAGGTTCATGGTTTGTAGGGTAAATATCCCAATAAGTACATGATAGATTTTACCCTTGTTTTCTAAATATTGAATCCTAGAGGAGTGGTAGAATAACAACTGAAGTGGAGGTTATTCCATTTTCACTTGAAGGATTAGTTAAGGTGTGGTTGTAAAATCTAAAACTATGAGAAGTAGATGATTGTGATGGCATGAAAAGAATATTCCTTCAAATATTATTCCCAGCATATAGAACCACAACCTTCAGGAAGGAGGTATATGATATCAAGACTACATATAGTGAGATTCTATATGTGTATTATAAGATAATCAAAAAGTTTTCTACCAGTTTCCCAAACAAGGTCATACATGAGAACACTTTAATTTTTTAATTTTATTATGTATTTCATGTAAATTATAGGAATATACTATATGGATCATTAGGAGGGACATTAATAGATAAACCCTAGAAGAATCCAAGGGACTCATTACAAAGATAGCTCAAAAATCAATGCATTTTTTCAATAAGGATAGAAAGTACTATTTTATTACATTAGGTAAGTTCTTCTAACTTAACTACATTATTAGAATAAAAAAATTGAGGAACTAATTATTATTTTCATAAAAAAATTAAATGAAACAATATATTGAATAATAAGAACTAATATAGTAATATGGGTTGTATGAATCCCCTAACTATTATACTGATCAGTGTGTTTAGGTGTAGAGTATGGAATGCTATGAAAAAACCTATCATTAGAGAAAATATCTATTAGAAAAATTCATTACGGGGTGATAACACCCAAATATAATATGGTTGTGAAAACCATAAAAATAAGGTTATACCTCTGAATAACCATTATTTCCAGTAATAAGCACCATTTTAGGAAGAAACCAATAAGTCTCACCTTTCCAGAAAACATTTAAATAAATATCAAAATAGACATACAACAATCCAACGTATAAACCAAAACATTTTAGGAAAACCAACAAATTTAACAACCACACAGTAGTTTAAAATCACTAGTTTAATAGTAGAAAGGACATTAAGTTGAGGAATTGAGGAATAAATTAAAATAGATAAATAACCAACACAAAAGTATTGTGGAAATCTTGTCGAAAAATTTAGGAAACCAACAATATCAATCAACTACTAACCTAAAGGTGGAATGTGAGTATAATAACTATAAAAATTGGAAAAAAATTACATTACCCATAAACAAACAAATATTATAGTAATAATCCTAAAAATAAAGATAAAGAGGCTAAAAATATAACAGTCCAAATACATTCCCATCTAAATTTCATTAAATAAAGAAAATATTTCATTAGAAATAATTCCCTTGAGTTTTTGTGTTTATATTTTTAGATAATAGGGACAAATAATTAACAAAAAATCACTTTCCTTTTAAACTAATGGATTTATTTTCCACTCTATAAGAAACTAATAAATCCATAATAAGTCTTCATCATTGACTACGAAGTCCCCAAAATGTTACTTTTCAAGACACATATTATGCATTGAATTTATTTTTAACCTAGGGAAATGAAAAAAATAAGAAAGTGGTGAGATAAAATGATCAGTAAGGGTAAACATAATAGATAACAATGAAAGAACATATGTAAGAATTTTATTATCATTAGTTATAATCAAGATACATAATAAATTTATTCCCCGTAAATAATACACCTTAAATCGGAGAAGAAGGATTAGAATAATGTAATTCACAAATCCAAAGAGTTTGGAAACATGATTCAATAAAAATAATACATTAGAGTATAAAATAAAAGTAAGAATAATTATTATGGTATGTAAATTCTTGTAAAAAAACATTAAAATATGGAACAACAACAAATATAATAAAACCTTATTGAGAAAAATCATCATTTCCACACCTGTGTGAAAAAAAATACTCATGTCAATGCCAAGAAATGTGAGAAAATTCATTATGCCCATTCCTATATGGATAAAGTCATTATTTACACACCTAATTATCTAAGGATATATAAACATAAACCAATGAATTGGAGTATGATGCATGACTACACCCATCATCATCCATATATGTGTGTTCCATATAAAATAAGTCATCATATAATAAAAACCATGTGGAAATAAAAATGTTTTTAATTCCTTTTCAAATGGAATCATATAATGAAAACATTAATAATTCCTTCATTAATTAGGACATGATAAACCCAAGGATAATAAATGGGTATCCAATGAAATCAAGATTCATTCAAGCTAAATACTATTTAATCAAGATAATAAATCACATGATATTTAAATCATATTCATGAAGGGTATATAATTATGATAATAATTTTCCCAATCAATCAATGTGTGATATCAACGTGAACAAAATTAAATCAAAGAAATGGAAAATAGGGTATTTATAAAAGAAAGGAATTGGAATTTTTTTTTAATATTATTCAAAATGGATAACTATGAAGGCTAATTACATTGATGAATAATATTATGTAATCATCCTAGAGAACGTTTTTGGAAGGTAATATTTGATAAATATCCTCAATTTAAGCATAAGATTTAAGGAATTACAATAATTTAGATAAAAAACACTTTTTATGAGTTTTATAAAAACCACTTTGGAAATAAGAAAATTCATTGATATTTTGAAATAATATTAAAAGAAATATTTTATAAAACTAAGAGAAAAATAAATTCTTTTATAAACCATTGAAATGAATAAATATGTTTCTTATAAAATTACATAGTCGGTGAAAATTTGTGTTCACATAGATGAAAAAAACTAAAAATGTTCTTAGATATAATTTTTAATATTATCATAAATACTATATATTATTTGTCAATTTCAAAAAACTATTTTCTAAAAGTTAATGTGAAATTTGTGAAAAAAATTAAATTTGAAAAAGAAAACACAATAATATATCCTTAAAATAGAAAATATTATAAAAAATACAAAGTGGAAATTAAGAAATATGATTCTAGAAGGATAGAGAAGAATTTTAAAAAAAATATTTTGATATTTCATTGTTTGAAAATCCACACCCAAAAAAGAGTCTTAAATTTTTCTTTTGAAAAGCGGTTAAGATAAAATAGAAATTCAAATAAAATAGTCCATATAATCTTTCTAAACGTGAGAAAAAAGTTTATGTGAATAGAATAATAGACACAGAAGAAAATATTAATTTATAATAATAACAGTTATTCTTACCAATTTTATACTTTTATTTTAAGAAATTTTTAATCAAATAAGTGTTTAGTGATGATGGGAATTAATTTCCCCAGAGAAAAAAATGAAACAACATATAGAATATGGGAATAATATTATTAATGAAAGCCTAAATATTATATTAATGTAATAATGATGACAACCCCAGGAATTAGAATTTGAGTCACTAAAACTCTTATAGAATTGATAACATTTGAATCAAAGGAGCTTGATAGGAAGATCAAGAACTGGGAATTAAAATCTCATGAAATGGATGATATTATCATATTTGAAAGAAAATGAATAGTAAATATAACATATAAGAAATTTATGATGCACAACATCAAACATGTCCCTAGGAGTTTAAAAAGATGCAAAGAAACACTTACCTAGTTTCACCTCTTAGTCAAATAAACTCTAAGCTCCACTATAAAAATCAAAAATATATCAAAAACCTATTTATGTAAATTTTTATATACATAATCTTTTATAATATTCATTTATAATTATTTTATTCATGTATATTATTTAGTTTATTTTAAAATTTCAATATTGGGTGTGAGTAACCATGGATGTTTTGAAGAAATTTCATAATATAGGTGTTGTTACTCATTTATTTTTTGGTCGCAATATTTAAATATGAATTTAGCGATTAGTATGTTTCAATGATTTTTAGTGAACAAAGGGTGATTTCTTAAATAATGATTTAAATTTTAATATTACAAATATAGAAAAAAAATAAACTCATCATTTACTTATTCATATCATATATCACCATAAATTAAATCTTCATTGTCATTATTGGGCTAAATTTATTGCATTGTTCAAGGTGGTGGTCAAACCAAGCTAAACCAGAACATACCATAATTAATTGATGATAGTTAATAGATTTATTTGTAATATCATTATAAAATAAGAATAATGACATTATTTATTTTTTAATAATATGATATATCAAAATTGGAAATATTTATAAGATGAAGATAACTTATACAAAGGTATTTTATTATATAATGAATTCAACTTTTTATTTTGGGATACTGTTTTGGGAAATTGAATTTACCATCGTTTTTTATTGTTTTTATTATTTATAGGTAAGTTTTTTTTATTTTTATAACCTTAATAATTTCTTAAAAATAATATGTATCCATTAAACTCATTCTCATTGCTATCCAAGTATGTTGTTTGTGAAAATAAAATTGGAAATCAATCATTCCGTAGAGGTGGTAGTCCACACGTACACATGGATAATGATTTCATTATTCATAGATCGAGGAAAAATACTTAAATTTATTGTTATTTAATAATGTAAAATATTTCATAATATAATAATTATAATTTAAATGACATTTTTTTTAATATTCTTTAAAGGCAGTGAAGTAACAGATTTTGTCATGGAGGTGGTAGTCTTCCCAACACATGAATAGAGGTTTCATTTTTCTTAATAGAAAAGGGAAAGGTTATTAATTATTTTTACAATATTATAAAAAAAATTACAGTGTTAGAATAAATATTATGATATAACTTTAAGACTTTGGAATGGAACTTGGGGAATAACAAGTGCATAGAAATAAAAGTAAATGGGAATAGAGGAGTTCGAAATTTATATAACACTTCTTGGATTATATCCTTTAAAATAGGGGTTAAGACTTTTAGATATGTTATATTGGGAAGAAAAAAACCTATTTAAGGTGTATAAGAGTGTTTAGGGGAGTTTCACGTATATTTTGGGATACATTAAGTGGGATTTAATTTGATGGGAAGTGAGGAGATATTGCCCCTTTTATAAGTGAAAAGGGATGAAATTTTTTAAACACACACAATTTTTTAATTAAGGGAAGTATTTCTCAAGAAACATGGATCCAAAATGATGGAATAATTGGAAGGATAAGATATAAGATATATAAAGGCCTAAATTACTATAAAATTTACTCTTTTTTAACCATTATATGTATTGATCACTCATTCATAAAGTCAAAAACTAATGATTATATATCATAATCCCAAAAATTATAAAAAAGTTACCCAAAATATCATGGATCATTATTTAAAAAATCAATAATCAATTCTAATGCTATTAATACTATCTAAATCAATTTTATCCAAATAAGTAAACCATTTATTACCTCAATCTCAAGAATATATTATACCTAATAATTTTTCATACATCCATCATGTGATCTCCAATATTTATCTCAAAAAATATAATTTTTTTATAAAATAGCATTTTAAGGTTATTGATACCATTTATTATTTGTTTCTAATATTTTAAATTCTTTTTGATAATAATCCCTACAAGTTTCACAAAATTTTCATAACTTTTAGAATATACTGAAATATTATTGATAAATATCACTCATTAATAAAAATATATAATAGTATCTGTATTTAATTTCTATTAATATATCATCATCATTACCTTAGTTATGACAATGAAACTCACATTTTCCATTATAACAAGCATATACTAAAATTCACAACCATTTAAGTATTATCTCATATTCAATTATAATTTATAGTGGTTTCTAGTTACACCTCTTTATTTTCTTAATTTTCTTGATCATGTTTCAATAAAATAATAAAACAAAAATGCTTATGATAACAATAAAATATGAATATGAAAACCTAAATCTGAAGATGTCTTCCCTATCATTTTTTTAACATATTATAATTTTAGTTCACATTATGAATATTTAATCCATCCATGGTTATACATGGTCATTTTCAATTAGGTTTTATAACCCAATTAGTTAACATCATACTCAAATCATTCATAATGGTTCATTATAGTGAATGTGAATTAACTATTGAATATCCCCCGACAATATCCAACCATGTGTATAGTTAGGCCCCATTTCTATTCACCAAGTGATGATTGAGTTAAAACCCAATATAACCCATTAGATGTTATTACCCCATGCTACATATATTCCATATCTTACATTCACATATAATATCTATATATTGATGATATTTCCATGATGTCTATATAATCTATACTTTTCAAGAAATTCATGATGTTATCCTATACATAGACTTGTCCTTCAAGATTGTCTATATGGATTTTACTAAAGTTATATTATCCTAATACCCAGAATATTTCCACAACTGACCTAATGGGTTATCTATACATTTCAAATTAATTAACTTTATCTTATCAAAATTTGATAACATTTTTTCTCCCAATTTATCCTCAACTAATACCATCATAATATCTAAATTTTTCTATACCTTACTCTGATACCAAATATTGAAGACCACACAATTGACTATCTAAATAATAAGGAATAAAGAAAATATTTTTGTATAATACATTCGATAGACATTATAGTTTTATCATTTTATAAAAATAGGACAAAACACTAACTAACAAAACTTATTCCATTCTAACTGATTTTCATTTTTCCCAGTCTATAAGAAACTGATTAATCTATAAAAAGTCTTCAACATATCTTAAATGTCCCCCACATAATATAGTATTCTGGATACATCTTAAGTATTATTTTTCATCTTAACTAGGGATAATTGGTTCATTAGAAAGGGTTGGGCCCAAAAACACTATAATTGTAAATATAAGGGATAATAATCAAAGATCATAAGTGAGGAAAATATGAGAATATGGTTATAATCAAAATAAAGAATAAAGTTATACCAAAAAATTCATAGATTTTAAACCATGGAGTTAGTCTTAGAAAAAAATAATACATAAATCAAAATATTTTGTAAATATGTATAAATAATCATAATCAATAAGATGGATTATCCTCTTTGTAATAGAGGTTAATACTTTGAGGTATATTATTTTGAGAAGTATAGAACCTAATTAAGTTGTCTAAGAGTGTGTATTAATGTTTTTGGTAGGTTATTCTATTATCCATGTGGGTTTTTGTATGATGGGAATTGAGGATAGGATAACCCCGTTTATAAGTGAAAAAAGATGACACTTTTGTAAGCACCCTAAAATTTTAGATAATGGGTAGTCACTATCAAGGATTTTAGCTCCAAAATTTTTAAATAACGGATAGGAAAAGATATAAGGTCTAGCTAGTACTAAAACTCATATTACAACACATTTTAATCATGTTTTTAAGTCACCACTATTTGATTTTTCACTTTTACCATTTTTATTTAACAGCGGTAACTAGTTTTCATATATGGTTATTTATTTATAATTCCCACCAATGAAATGTTAATTATTAGATAATGTGTACCTAATTATTCCAAATTTTAAATTTATTTTTTATATTCAATTTTTAATATTTATAAATATTAATTTTCAAGTACTAAATGTATAATTTATTAAAATCAATTTATTTAGATAATATAACATATGTTTTAAAATTTTAAATACATATTTTTAAATTAAGGACAATGTTTTTTAAATTATAATAACACTTATGAAATATATATTTTTTCTTAAAAAGTTTTTCATGACCTTTCAATTCACACTTATACACTAATAATTTCATAAAAATAATGTTTTTTTAATTATACATTTCACTATTCATTTAAAAAAATTAAAAAATTACCAAAAATTAATCTTAATCTAATATTGACATTATATATATAAAAATAAAGTTTAGTTTTTAAAAATCTATTTCTATAATTTTTATTCCATATTTTAAATAAAATCATTTAATATAATGACTACCTATTTTTATAGAAGTTTTTTTAAAATACATGTTGTTTTTATTATAATTTTATATGACACACTAATAAATATATAATTAATAAATCAATTTTTTATGCAAATAATCATTTACTAATAATATAGTTAGTATTATTTAATAAAAATTTTAATTCATAAAAAATTTATTAAAAACAATAACGAGTTAAGTAAGTTTCCTAAAAATAACCTATTTGTATATTAATATATTTTGTAACTCATTTACTTCTATTAATATATAATAATTTAATGAACATGTTTTAAAAGTATAAACTTATCTTAGTTTCTTTTTATTTTTATGTTGTGCATAAATAATTTTATCAATCACATTATTTATTTAATGAAAATGTATAATGGAATCCCATACTTTTATAGAAAAACATGGAGAGATTCCAAAAAACCTAACAAGAATTTTGGAGGAAATAAGTAATTAAGAATGAGTATTACTAAGAAATAATTGACCAAAGACATCCTTACGGATGATGTCATGTTAGAAGAAGGATCTCCCACTTCCTTTCCAGTAAAGGATGAATCAATCTAAGAAGACCGAGGAAAAATTATATCAAAATAAAATTATATTAAATTTCCAAAATGATTATATCAATATCCATATTTTATAGGATATAAAACAATCACAATGTATGAGAAGTTCCTCAAGGAAACATTCACCAAGAGGAGGAAACTTCAAGCGATTGGGATGATTAATTTTGAATAAGTTTTTTATCTTTTATAACCCCACGATTTTCCACCATATTTAAAAATCTAGGGTTATAATCTATCCCTTAAATCATTAGTTCACTAAATTTTTTTAATGCTCTATGTTATTTAGGTGCTTCCATTAATTTTATGATTTAATAAAGTTTTAGAGTATATAATATAATCTTTGTAGTTTTCTTCTATGTACTCAACATGGATAAAAACAGATCCCTAACACACCCATCCATAATGTTTTGTATACATTTCTTGAAAACATCCAATACTATCATCAATGTGTATGAAGAACCCTCACCGTGGAGTTTTTATATAAAACAATCCAATAAAAAAATTTGACTCCGTGAGGAACCATTTATAGGATCATTACCTTCATAAACATTACCACATTGAATATATTGAACACAATGAATATCTAAATATTATATATGAAAATTTATCCTTAGGGAGACACTTAATGATTGGAAATTAAATAGTGAAAAGATATTTTAAAAAATATGGAAAATTTATTTTCTTTATTAATGTAGAGGTAACTTATGAGTGTTTTAAAAAAAATTGATTATTTATTTCACAAATTATAAGATGATATTCTCACTATTCTATAGTAAAGAAAGGTTTTAGAGTTTATAATTATATGTATAATTTCATCTTTATAACTACCCCTACATTTATAATTAAAACCACTGACAAAATATTATAAGCATATATACCTAATGGAAGATGATAATTTTCTTGTAATCATTTCTAATAATTTGTACCCAAACCATGAAAATAAATTTATTGAACTTTTAATATATAATTTTAATGTAATAGGTTGGAGATTAGTAGATATTATGAGAATAAATTAAAATATTCCCACATATGATTCTACTTAAAGGAAATTCTAGACCTATTAGGCATCCCAAATGATGGATGAATCCCACCATGACAGTGGTAGTAAAAAAATATAAATAATTTATTAAAATAAAGAATAGTATACCCAATATTTGACTAATAATGGGTCCGCCACATTCATTTTTTTTTCTAATAGACCTAGATTGACCATTGTGAGAAATGAAAAATGGTCGAGATAGTAATAGTAATTTGAAATATAATTTCAAAAAAAGGCATTGATGTAGATAATTCAATAATTAAAGTGATAAATTATTTCCTCATCCAATTTGTGGGATAAATATTAGAACTTTTCTAGGACATGAGGTATTTTATATGATGTTTATCATGGATTTTAGTATGATTTATATTACCATTTTGGATACTTTTAAAATATTCCAATTTTATCTTTGATGTTGATTACATATATGATTTTTATGAATTGAAAATTAAAATTATCACACCAAAAGTTAAGTAGCCCCCAAACTGAGAACATCCAATAGAGTTACTAAATGATTCTTTCAATCATAATGGGAATATCCATTATATATTCATCAACGATATTTGATGCTACCTAGATCAATTAAAAACCTATTAAAAATGAATTTTTAGTACTCATTTTTTATTTAGAAAAATTTACATCAAATTTTTTGGGAATTGATGTTACATTTATTTTATCCTGATAATGGTAATTTATATTTTTGATGATAAAATATGAAGATAAAAATCATGTTTAGATGAAAATTATTACATAAAGAGTATAATATAGAGATAAATAAAAATAAATGAGTTGTGGTATAGGTGGTAAACCGTAAAAACCAACTACCAAATATTTCTAATATGGACATTCAAGATCAAGAACAAGTGGGTGAATTAATCCCAAAGGAACAAAATATAGTAACCCACACCTTTCATAAATGTATATCACATTTTAATTTAAAAATATTAATTATATAACCTAATGTACCAGCCAATAATCATATATCCATATTTTTTTGGAAACATGGATATATAAATAACTAGTTCGAAAGTGAACTATATCATATGCCACTAAGCTCTTCATAACAAAAACCCTTCTTAGACATATCAGACATAATTAATATATTTATAACCTAGGTAAAGGAAACATAATAAAGTGTGATATCAGAATATTAGTAAGGGTATACAAGGTCGATATTAATATAAAATGACAATAATGTTAAAATAACATTAGAATAAGATTTGGAAACCATACCTTACATACCATATATCAAAAAATTGAGTCATGGAATAATTAATAGTATTTCATAAGACATTAATCATAAAAGAATCAAATAAAAATATCCATGATAACCTAAAATTATCTGAAGACTTAGATTTTTGGTGTACATATAAGTATATAAAATTATTTCATTTCTATCCAAGGATCATTTACAAAAATATTACAGTGGAATTACTTCACTCCAAAAACCATCATAGTAGTCAAGGTTAACACTAATGATTATCATAGTAGGTAAATTCCCATATTTAACTAGGTTTACTCCCCATTCTAATTCTATTTATCTCATTAGATATCAATATTTACCCAATTCATTAGAGGGATATATAGGCCCCACCATTCATATAAGTACTATCATAGGAATGTGTTCCAAAAGGTCATAAAAATTCATTACATCATTACCCAGATAAGGTAAATGGGTTTTATAAACATTTCATCATAACATAACCCCTATGAAATAATTGGGTTTTATAAACATTTCATCATTTCATCATATCATAACCTGGTGAAAAGAAATGGGTTTCAAGAACATAACCCATGGAAAATAAATGGTCTCCATAAAAGTATTTTCAATATAATAATAAACCATATAGATAAAGATTATGAATGGTATTATTGTATCATATCCCCAATAAATCTTAAGAAAAATTAAAGGACGTCATCATAGAGGAATAATGATTTTGAAATATTAATTGGAACATTTCATAAAGAAGATAACCTTTCAAATTTGGAATAAATTATTTAAAATATAGAAATTTCCAAAATATTAAATAAATTTTTTTCATAGAATATAACATTATATACATGTAATGGAAGTATTAAATCCGTGATAAGTAATGATAGAGGAAAACACAGTTCATTCTGTAGACATTAAAATGAAGATTCCTTTCACATTTCAGAAAAAATTAAAAGGAAAATTTTTACCAAAATGACAAGAATATTACATTTAAAAAAAATTTAAAAAGTAAAACGTGGTTAAAAAATCTATTCAAAAATAACTTAAGAATTAAAAATTATTTCATTATAACAGTTTTAAAAAACATTTACATGGAATAAAAGGGATTTTAAATCAAAGAGAGAATAAAGTGTATTTTTATTAAAAATTTTATTTAGGTATATTGAGTACCTAATGTGAGGAAAATGAAATGGATACATGTATTATTCTAAAATATAAAGAGTATAAAAAAATACCTTAATTTTATAAGAGACAGATCAAAATATTTAATCACAACAATCATAATCATAAACAATCCCAATAAGAAATGATATTCTAAGATCAATCCTTTACCACATTGGAAATGTTTGAATCATAAGCCCCATGAAATAGAGAACCTTATATGGATATATAAATCCCTATAATTTTTATAATAATTATAATTATATAAATTCTTGTTTATAACATAAACCACATAAAATAAATAATTTTTGAATATGGTATGTTTTGTAAGGAAACAAAAGTGAGAATAAAATACCTTACCTCAAGTCTTGAATTTATTTATACACATTCAAACCTCATGTATAATAAATATAGTTTTTTTATAAATATATTTTATTACCATGATCATATATATCATACTATATATGATTTATTTAATACCTTTTATTACCTTTTTGTTAAGAATTCTTGGTAAAAAGCATGCATCGGGTAATAAATGATTTGTTTTTCATGTATGTTTTTGTTTGGTATTTTAAGACATTTTATTTTGATCGTTCTTTAATCATCTAAATAATGGAAGACATTAAATTAATATAATATATATTAATTATATATGTATTTATTGTGATCCATTAATGCTATAGATAGAAAATGAAAGAGACCATTCAAGGAGACTGTAGGTTGTACGTACACATTAACACTATTTCTCTTTTTTCGAAAGATGGAATGAAGGAAATATAAATATTAATTAACATATATATAAAAGTTTATATATTATTTAATAATATATATTCATTTAATATATCCTTATTACTATCCATGTAAATATAAAATTAAAAACATATCACATCACTTTGTAGAGGTGATAGTCCACACACATGCACACATGATGTTATCATTTTTTAATGGATTGGAAGGTAAGAAGGTGAATGTAATATTATAATTTTAGGAGAATAATTTTTTATAAATTTAATATAAATATTTTAAATACCTAATTATATCCATCCCTGAGGGTTGGCAATGGAAAATGAATTACATCAATTAGCTAGGTGGTAGTCCACCGTGCACACGACTGACGATTTCATTTCCCATTTGATGGAGGAGGAGACAAATATTGGTTGTTACATTAAAATAATAAACCCTAATTTTATGGGTGATAATTATGTAATTTTATCATCATTTTTTAATAATTTTAAAAGGAGGTGGAATATGAAATTGAATGAAAATTCTAGGTTACGAATGATACCTCTTCTTCAAAAGAACTCATTAGGTTAGAACCAAAATCTATCATAGGAGGGGTTATTAATGAAAATAAGGCATATATGATGTGTATGGGGAATTAAGAAATATATTCTACTAGGTATTGGTATAACCAAAAGGATTTTTAGTGTGAAGAAGAGAGGATAGTGGGTGTCTATTTATAAGTGGGGGAGAGTTCACACTTAGAACCTTTGAAACAAAAAAGGTATAAATATAATTAAAACATTCCAGAAGGATCCAAAATTCCTCATTATAAGGTGTAAGGTAACAATATATTTATAAAATAGTATTTGGATGATATTTTATCAAATTTTAACATTTATCTTTATAGTTTAATCCTCGTTAAACCTATTTTAGATTTATCTTCCGTTTTAACAATTTTACTATTCATTATGACAAAAAGTAAGTTAAACTTGTTATATAATTTAAATTATTTTTATAAAAAAATTTACAAACATTTTTTCAAAATTAAATTCACATAATTGGAATAATTTAACTTAAAATTAAACCAGAAAACGGGATGAAAATATGGTTTTCCAAGGAAAACATTTTAATAAGTTTAAAAAGTTTAATATCCAAATTCCATATAAAATTAATTCAAAAAACCTAAATGGTAATTTTTATGATATAATTGAACTGAATTTACCTTTTAAAACCATATTAATATAAAATTTAACTATAAATTATTTAAATTTAAATAATTTTGTTTAATAAAAATCTGTATTTATCACAATTCATTAAAAAATTAAACTTTTTAGAAAAAGCCAAAAAAATCATCAAATTAATTTTGACATGAAAATTTAAATAAATGAATTTAAAATTTTAAAATAAATTTTATAAAATTTGAAAAAATTAATTTTATATTCACAAAAAGAAATAAAAATATTATTTTTAGAAAGAAATGTATTTTTAAAGAATATAATGGGTTTACAAAAAATTAAGTACTTATGTATAAATACATTTTATTTATATAAAAACATCATAATTATTTTAATAAATGTTCTTATTACTATTCATAAAAAATATTATAATTTCTAGGTTATAAAATCCTTGTTTAAATAATAATATTAGGGTTTGTTAAAACTCAATTTTATATGTAACACAAGCTATCAAAGAAATTACATTTATTAGAAAATAAATATTTCATAATATCTTAGTGTGTTACATTATACCCCCCATTAAAATGAATTTATCTCTTGAAATTCCTTATCTTTTATTAAAAAAATTAGGATACCTCTACCTTATCATACCCTTAGGTTCCAATATAACTTCTTCAGGTTGGAGGTTTCACTATAAAACATTGACCATGTGAGTAGTCTTGTTTCATAGCACTTTATCTATATTATACAAAATCTCCATACGTTTTTCATCATAGGAAAGACCATGATCTAATGATATAATTTATGAGTATATTACATGTGAAGTATTAGTTATGAACTTCCGCAAGAGAGATATATGGAACACTTCATGGACTATAGGTAGGTTCAGTGGAAGTGCCAAGAAATAAGAAAATGTCCCCAATCGATCAAGAATATTGAATCATACAATATAACTATGGATAAAATTTCAATTATACCCAAATAAATAAAATTTATTCCATATAGAAATTCATATAAACACCTTCTCAATAACTTCAAACTTCATATCAAACTGATGATTATCAGCATGAATTTTCTACTGACTCTGAGCTTCCATGAAGTTACATTGAATAGATTTGAATTTATCTTCTATTCACTCAGATAGAGCATGTAACAATATCAATATTTATCCAACTTCACCCCAACATTTTGGATTTATACACTTCATTTAGTAATGTTCTTCATAAGGATCAATATGACGGATAGATTTAATGTTATTGTTGTAGGAAAATTCCACTAGAGGAAGTTGTTGATCAAAACCACCATTGAAATCCATATAAAATGATATCAGAATATCCTATAGGTTATGAATTTTCACTAATACTGAACATATGAATGATTTTGATACATTGTGCTGAAACATAGCTTTGTATCCAAGGACTACAGAGAATTTTTCCAGAACATCTAGGTAAACCTACAACCCAAATAAGATATAATATAATGTGGTACTCCATGAAAAAAAATACCAATATTTTTATATATATCCTAGAATATTAATCCATAGTGAAATACTATATAATAGTTTTGAAGTGTTCTGAATTATTTAGGATATCAACTACATCATATATATCATTGTTCCCTTTATATGTTTTGCTGAGTCTGATGACAAAATCCTTGGTGATGATTTCCCATTTCCATTCAGGTATTGATAATGATTGTAAAATCCCCTTAGACATTTTTTTATTATTATTAACTTTTTAAAATACCAAGAAATAAGATAAAATCCCTCCAATATCTATTTTCATGATGTTCCCCTATAAATACTCTTTCGAATCTCTATATATATTTTTTACTCCCTGGATGAATAGAGAATGATGAATTATGACCTTCCTCTAAAAACTCCTTTTTAAATTTTGGTATGGATGAAACACATAAATTATTCATGAAACTTTTACATTCATTATAATCAAGTGTAAACTCAGTAACATTTATAGCCATCTTCTTCTTCTCTACATCTTCATTCTATTCCACTTTAATGTTCACAAAGATGGTTGAACACTCATATTATAAAGTTTAGATTTCTCCACTTTCATCAATATTTCAAGATACACCCTTTGAAGATCCATATATATTAAATATTTTGTGATAAAAATATTATATAATATATCATGATCCTTTCTACTCACATCTACAATGTCATTGTTTTTCTTTCCTAGGGTGATAATGTATTGAGTAGTCAAAATCCTTAATTAGCTTTAACCATCTTTACTGGTGCATTTTTAACTCCTTATTTAGGGATGTATAATTTAAAATTATTTAATCAAAATATATATCACAATTTTATCTATTAAGGTAATTCCTCTATATAATTAATGTAAAAAATTACCATAGGTCACTCAAAATCATTAGTTGGGTAATTTTTCTCATGAAACTTAAATTATCATGACGTATAAACTATCACTATATCATTCTTCATGAGAATGAATCACAATGCCTTCTTAGATGCATTAATATAAATTTAAAACACTTTTTTCATTATAGGTTTGTGAAAGAATATGTGAAATGGCTATTTTTTCTACATTTAAACGATTATTTTATCACATTCATCCATCTAGAGGAACTTGGACCCCTTTTGAGTTGACTTGGTGAGTGGATTATATAGTTGTGGGAAATTATTTAAAATACGTCTATAATATCTATCCAAAGAAATAAAAATATGTATATACGTTAAAGTGGTTGGTTTTAGAAAATATTTAATAGCTACTATATTTTATAGATCCACTAATATACCCTCTCTTGTGATTATATAACCAAGAATGATTCTTGTTGTAACTGAAATTCACACCTGGGAAAATTTTTCATATAGTTTATCCTTATATAAAGTCTTCAGCACAATTATCAATTGATATTCATGTTCATCATTTAAATTTTAATAGATAATTATTTCATCTATAAATACTACCATAAACTAATCAAGATAATCTCTACGGACTCTATTTAGTAAATCCTTGAATATAATAGATGAATTAATTAGACTAATGGGAATCTCTATATATTAATAGTGTCCATACCCTATGCGGAACACTATCTTGGGTATATAAACCTTCTTCAACCTTAATTGAAGATATCTATAATTAATTTCAATCTTATAAAATTATTTAAATCTACATAGTTGATCAATAAAGTCATAAATATAGGGTATGGAATACTTTTCCTGATTGTGATGTTTTCTAATTCTCGATAAAAAATACCAAGTCGAATCAATCCATCTTTATCATTAAAAAAAATTAATGGTACACCCTATGATAACAAAATTATAGGAATAAATACCTTAGAAAATTCTCATATTGTTTCTTCTTAAATTCTTGAAACTCAATCAGGGTTATTATATAATGACTTTTTGAGATTGGTGAGGCACTAGGGATGAGTTCTATTGAGAACACAACTTCAGGATTTGGTAGAAGACTATGAAACTCTTCTTAAAAGGCATTAAAAAACGAAATTTAAATAGGCATATCATTGATTTTCAGTTTCTCCCCAACCATATGAGATAAAACCCCCTTTTAATTGGAATAAAGACCCATACAATGGATGTGATTTCCATCGAAATTAGATATTTTTTATCACACTAATGGATGATAATAGGTTAGTTTAAAATATCAAAACGACTTACCTTCCTTAGTAATTGATGTGGGATTTGAGGATAGAAATCCAATCCATGCCTAATATGATATCATATTAAACCAGAGGGAGAATAAAGATATTTAAAGGAAGAAAATTTACACAAACTTCAACTAGAGAATAATCATTAAAATGATGTGTGATCATCATTCCATTAGTAGTTTTTGTGTATAAATTAACATATTATAATTGGGGTGGAATTTTGATACCCTTAATAAATTCATAATATATGAAAGAGTAGGTATATGTAGAGTTAAATAACACATTAATAGTTCTAAAGTGGATGGTAAGTGTGCATTTTACTGTGTCGTTATCATACCCTTCATCAGAAATAGTAATCACATGATATTTCTAATTGTTACTCTACATAAGAAGTTATTGATGTAGATAATCATCATTAATATTTTGATGTAGTCATTTTTTTAATCATTCCCATACTCCTTGTATTTGAAACAATAATGTGTGATTGGTTCATTTTGTGGATACTTATCTCTATCTTGCATTATTAGATAACTTTTTACTATCACTTTGATAGCATACTTCCTGATGAACTTCATTTCTACACTAAAATTATTTACAGGCCCCCTTATGAAAATTTCACACATGTTTCATCCTCAAATTGAGTATAAAGGAAAGGGAATCAACTTTTCACCATATTTTTTTGTTTCCTTTGAATTCCATATTTATGTTCATATCAAAACCATACTATTAATGGGTATCTCCAATCCCCCTTTCCACCTCAGTATCAAAAAATTCAACTTATTCATAGCTACCAAAGTACCTTATTGATAAAAACCTCTATAGACTTGGTTTAAAGCCACTAGATAATCGATAAACCTTACATTTTGGTTAGATGATAATACCATAATCATACCTCACAGGTCTTGTAACATTTACCTCATAAGTCCCAAAAAATTCGTCATCCTTATATTTTATCTCAATGAATTACTCATCTATTTTCATATGAAGAATACAAGGGAAATAATTTTTTTAAAAATAATCTTTTAAACTCACCCCATTCCATGGAGTGAATTTAGTCATGTTGAATTGTATTATTGATAAGAGTATACTATTGATCTTCTTTTACTTTTAAGTGATACAGAACCAAAATGAATTTCCCATGATTTGAATACTATAGAACATAAAATATATTTTTAATGAAAATTATGCATTACTTAGAAACTAGTGTATCAATTTAACCCCTAGAATAAGATGGTTTTTTCTCATAAACGACTTAACAAAACCTATTTCCATCCTTTTCTTGTTTGGATGTTTATCATGAATCATATATTAAGAAAGTTGAGTGAGAATAACAATGAGATTTTGAATTCCATATGCCATAAAATTTGGTTTCTCAAAAGGAAAACCATTTAATTTTATATCAAATTAAACATTAATACAATTCCTTTGGGTTATATCCATAAATCAAAACACAAAATAATATTTTGAGAAACAATAATCATTTTAGGAATCCACATTATCATGTTTTAATAATTTATACAATGTCTAGATCATACCACATTATTTTAATTATATGACACCTTAGGTTAATCTTAATTCATTCATTTTCATCATCTATTCAAATCCTTTATTATGGTTTATAAAGAGTGTGTAAATTTAAAAAACATATCACCTAGGTGTGTCAAACATGGTGTACAGTATGACCCATTTTCATGCCCAAGGTGATGATCAATTGAAATCCCAAAGCACCCTTTTTAGAGTTATTACCCCTAAGTATAACTATGCCAAATACACATCCACTTGTTGTATCTAGGAAGGTATATAATTACTTGGAAACTTCTCACTCTATCCTTTACAAAAATTCTAGGATATTTTCCTATACGCTGAGTTATCCTTATGTTTCACAATAAGGTTTTCTCATTGTAGTTTCAAAAGGTAAAATAAATCTAGATCTGATAAAAAATATAGAAAACTATAACTTCCATATACATAAACCACATTTGAATAGAATAATATTCATTATATAACATAATGATCCATTCTAGAATCGTATAGGTATAGATCCTTTGAGAACATGGATACATATAAATTAGTTCGTAAGTGAACAATTTAATTTTCCATTATGTTTCTCAAAACAAGAACCATTCTTAGACCTATAAAAATAATAAATTTATTCATAACATAGGGAAAGGAAACATAATAAAATGTGAGTTTATATTTTTAATATGGTTAAATAAGGGATATATCGACATAACATGACCATAAGGGCATGAGAACATGAGAATAAAATTTATAAACAAAAACATGCATATAATAGATCATAAACTTAAGTTATTCCATAAAATGTGATACTTCAGAAGACATTAATAATAAAGGTATAAAATAACATAATCCTTGAGAACACAACACTGTAAGAATACATATATTTTTGTTATACACATAAGCATATAAAATAATTTCCTTAGTAGTAAATGAACATTTCTAAAACTATCATAGTGTAATGGGTTCACCCCCAAACCATAATTATAGTCCATTTTTACTCCCAAGACTATCATAGTATAAAAATCATCTTAGAATGCTTGGTTCAGTCCCAATTCCATTTTATTTATCTCATGAGATATCAATATTTACCTAATTAATTAGATGGAGGTATATGTACCACCTATTACATAATTAAAATCATAAAAATATGTTCCAAAATATCATAAGACATTCAATATATAATAAAACATAGAAACTGAATAGATTTCATAAATATTTGAACATTACATAACCAATTTGAATGAAACATATTTTATAAATATTTCATCATTTAATTATATCATAACCTATAGAAAATAAATGGATTTCATTAACATAGCCCAAGGAAAAGAAATGGGTTCCATAAACATATTTTTATAATAATCATAAACCGTCTTGGTAAAGAATAAGTATGGATCATTGGATTATGTCCCTAGTAAATCTTAAGTAACAATGAAGGATGTCATCTTATTTGGAAAATGATTTTGAAATATCACTTTAACATTTATTGATGAAAATGGTCATTTCAATTTGAAAAATACTTATATAAAATCTATAAATTTCCCAAATATTAAAGAAATTAATTTATTTGAAAAAAACCTTGTAAAATTTTAAAGTATGATTTAAATCATTGAGCCATCATAATAGTAGAAAATATTTTTCATGGTGTACATTTTAAAAAGATGATCCCTTTCACTTTTTTGGTAAAAAATTAAAAAAGAATCACTCAGAAAATATAAGAATATTACTTTATAAAAATTCATTAAAAAGTATAATATGGTTTATATGTATTTAAATAATAATTGGATAATTCTAAATTATTTTTTAAACCATTTTTATAAAACATGGATGTCGAAGTAAAAGTATTTTCGACTGAAGAGAGAAGTAAAGTTGATTTTACTTAATGAAATTTTTTCTATATCTTGGGTAAATAAATATAAGAAAATTAACAGGAGTAATATATTATTTAAAAATAAAAATATTATAATAAACAAAATGAATTTATTAAGAGATAAATCTTAATATTTCATCTCAATAATCATAATCATAAATAATCCAGATAAACAATGCGATTGTAACAAAAAGCTACTACCTCTTTATTAGTCTTTTAATAGTAATACCCATGAAATATAGAATCATATATAGATATTTTAATCATCCTAATTTTCATAATAATAATCCTAAAAACATACATGGTTCGAGTATACACTACACAAAATAATCAAGTGGTTAATATTTCATGTGTCCCATGGAAATAAAAGTGAGATAAAAATCTATTACCTCAAGTATCTAATTTATTTATACGCATTAGAACCTAATTTATAATAAATATTAGACTATTATACATATATTAAAAAAAATATGCATATATATCATAACATATATTATTTATTGATGAAATTCTATTACCTATTTATGAGCAATTGTTTTTTTAAAAGTGTGTTTCATGTAATTATTGCTTCATTTTTCGTGTATGTTTTGGTTCAGTTTTTTGGTTAGTTTACATTGATCATGGTTACATAATATTTTGAATGTTAACCATGATATATATATATCATATAAATTTATTATATATATTTATTTATTTATTTAGAGTAATCCTTTAAATATAGAGATATAAAATGAATGACACCATTCATTGAGATTGTAGGTTGTACTTACATATGAACAATATTTCAATTATTTTCTGGGATAGAATGAAATGAAGTTAAATATTAATTAAACTTTTCAGAATAATTTATATATCATAGATAACATATATATTCATATAATCTATATTTATTACCAACCATTTGAAAATGAAACGAAAAACATATCACATCTCTTTGTAGAGGCGGTAGTCTACATGTACGTACAAGAAAAGTTATCAATTTCCAGTGGATTGGAAATAATGTAGGTAGTTGTGACATTATAATTATAGGAGTACATATATTTCATAAATATCATAAAAAATTCAAAATCCATCTTGATATCCATCGATGATAGGTGGTGATGGAAAATATATTACATCAGTTCGATAGTTTAGTTTCCCATTTGACAGGGGAGGATATTGATATTGGTTATTAAATTAACATAATAATATATAATTATATGGTAGTTACTGATTTTATGAAATTATTATAGTTGAAAAATATTTTAAGGAGCATTAATAAAAAATAAAACTAAAATTCTTGATTAAGAACGATACATCTTCTTCGGACGACATATTTAGGTTAGAAAAAAACCTTCATAAGAGGATTTAATAATAAACTTAAGGACTATAGGATGTAGATTGGAAATTGAAAAAGATATTTGGGTGGGTATTTTTTTAAAAAAAATTATTTTTCAGTGTGAAGATGAGAGGAGAGTTGGTTCCCTTTTATAAATGGGGGGTATGATACACATGGAAGTCTTGAAAAGAAAAGGGTATACCAATGTTTTAAAAAATCCTCAAGGATATAAAATGGATAATTCATGAAGAAAAGATGGTATAATTTAAATCAATTTTCCATAAAATATGTTTTTATCGTGTATTTGTTCATTTTAACTCTTATCAATTTTGTTGAACCACTTGGTAAACCTAATTTATGCTTAATTGTGGTAATTAATTGTTGTTTCTTTTATGATTCATTTTCAATAAAAATAACATTAAACTTACTATTTAATATTAATTATTAGTATTAATAATAGGTATCCATTTTTTTGAAAGAAAATTCACTTAATTAGAAAATTTTATTTTAAAAAAAACCTGCAAACGCAATGAAAAATAGGTTTCCAAAACAAATTCATAAGTATAAAATGATTTACTAGAAAAATTCAATATTAAATTGATTCCAATGATATAAATTGGATTAAATATGATATTATTAAACTAATTTTACTTCTAATACCATATTAAAAAATTAAACATGAAAATTATTTAAATTAAAATACAATTTCTAATAAAAATCTATTTTTATCTATTCATTAAAAAAAACATATTTTCATAAAAATATACAAAAATCACACTAAGTTAATTATGACATGTTTTTTATAAAACATAATTTCATTTTTTCAAATAAATTTCTAAAAGTGTAAAAATTATTTTTATTATTTATTTACAAAAGGAATAATTTTTATGGGAAGAATATATTTTCAATGAATATAAAGAATTTATAAATAATTATATACATATTTACCAATATATTATATTTATCTAAAAAATTCATAATTATTTTTAAACAATTGTTTATTCCTATTTATATTTTCATGTTTAATGTAAATTTTATAATTTTACCACTTTAATAAGTAAATTACAGTTCATTAAAACTTAGTGTTGTGTGTAGCATATGATATCAAAGAAATTTTATTTATTTGAAGAAAAATATTTCATAAAGTCTTATTATGTTACAAAAATATAATTGGTACATAGAGAGGTAACCTAGTGTAATTATATGATAAATATTTTAGTAACTTCACATTTACTATCTCACATAAACCCCTGACAATTTTTTATGTTTAATACTGAAGAAATATTTTTCATTTGGAAGGATCCATAACATTTGATGATTTATAATAATTAAATGATAAGAATATGTTTTCCTAAGCGTTAGATATAATATTTTATAGAGTCTTGTCACACCTTAACATTTGTAATATACTTTAATGATACAAGGGATTCTAAGAACATTAGAGAAATAGGGTTATATTGGACTACAACATTTAAATGTTCTCATGAATTTTTTTATAATGTGTGAGAAGTGTCAATTCGTTAGTGAAATCTCTAAAAGATGAAAAATTCTTGAAATACCCATAATATTCATTGATATCATTGAATTGTGGGGAATATAATTCATGGTTTTATTTACCTTATCATTTGGTAACTACAATGTTAAACTTTTAGTTGATTATATCACAAAATGGATGGAATCGAAATCTAATAAAAATGATGATATGAATTTTATGTGTAATTTTTTCAAAAATAATATTTTTTATAGGTTTATATGGTAAAGGGACTCACTTATACAAAAGTATCATAAAATATTTCATGAAGATGCCCGTGGTGAACCAAATGATATATTCATCATACCGTCCATAAAAACAATGGCCAAAATGATGTATTTAATATTTTTATAAAATAAAATTTAAAGAAAAATATAAAACCATATCTGAATTATTGGATAAAAATTTCAGAACAAACCTTATTTTCTTTCATATTATCCTAGAAAAAACTGTAATAATGATCCCATATAGAATTCTTTATGGAAATATCATTCAACTGCCTATGGAGTTAGAGCATAAGGCCTACTAGGAAATATGAGATATGAATCTAGATTTGAGAAAATATGGAAAATAAATAATACTACATATGTAGGAGCTAGAAGAAATCAATATCACATCTTTTTTAAACTAAAAATAATAAAAATAAATAACTATAGTTTATTATGAAATGATAATATAGAAATACTTTGTTATGGGGGGTCAAGTGTTTTAATACAACTCAAAACTCAAGAAAATTCTAGGTAAACATTATTTAAATTGGGAAGATACATTTATAGTCAATAATACCTATACTTTTGGATCGATGCAGGTTTATAAAGAATAATATAAAAACCCAATTACTATTAATCATCAAAGGATAAATAAATTCCATGGGATACATCCCATTGAACCAGTAGAGGACATCACACTTGTCTAACATATTTATCAATGATAATTATCATGTTATACCATTACATAACAATTAATTGTTTATTTTGATCCAATTTAAATTTCTATTACTAATAAATATGTTAAAATTCATTGAGGACACTAAATCATTTAAATTTTAGAGGGGGGAACCTTTTTATTTTAGTATTTTTAAATTTTTGTTGTTCTATTCCAAATTTTTGTACATTTCCCAATTATTTTCTATGTTTATTTTTTAATTTTAGTATGTTTTAAACTGAATTAATATTAATTTGAATTTGTTTTTTTATTTTTATCTCATAAAAATGTTTTGTAATTTATTTTTTCCAACTATCTCATGATCTAAGAGATATGAATTAAATAAAAGACCACTGATTTTTAAATCTAATGTCATGACATGTTGTCCTATATTTTTATCAATTTTTTGAGAGGCCAATAAAACTAATTTTAAATCTCTTTACAATTCACTTTTCTTGATAAAAATAAGAAATTCTTGAATAAATAATTTTTTTAATAGTTTAATTAGATCCGTTGAGAATTGAAGACTTTGTGCTATATAGGATTCATGCATTATTTTGATTTTAAAATTCTATTTACAATAAACTTAATTTCATTTATTACATTGAAATTAAACCCATTTAACTCTTATAATCAATTACTAACCATCATAGGTATCTAAATTACAAAAAAAAATCATGCATACCTTTCCCTAGAAGATAATGCATTATCTTTGTTGAATTCATGTTTGGTGGAGGGAAACAAGTGAGTTGAAACAATCATTTTTTGACATTTCCTATTTAGAATAAGTGAGGAAAATTTATATCATTTGTACTACTAGTTTGTGGAAAAAATAATAATATGATTAATGGGAGGATTTGATAGACACCATTAAAAGTTGGGAATGAAAATATACCCCTATTTTGGAGAGATATATACATGTATTTCCCATTAAAATTAAAATATTAACAATGATTCTAGATCTTAATTCATGCTGAAATAATTCTATAATGTTGAAAATATGGAAGAAATTAATATTTTATGTTGAAGTTCTCTATAGTTAATTTCTTATGGAACTAAAGAGGAGGTTTGAAGGAGAATTATGTTGAATAGAAACTTAATTCTACTATGAAAAATATAAGGTAAGTTAGTTTTTCAAAAAAAATTGTATAGATTAATAAATAGAAAGAACCTATCTTCCATCAAGAGAATACCAAAAAAATGTATAATTAAAATCCATTGAAGGAATCATCGAGGATAGATAATTTTGTAACTTAAATTCCTAAAGGAGTGATATGTCATATCCAAACTCCAAGAGGTGGAGCTATATTAACGGAATAGGGGGATAAGGGATGAATCCATTCATGAAAGAAATTAAAAATTATGATTTAGGCCTCAATATTGAGCCAAAACCCTTGTTTTAGCATTATATTTTCTCATTTGAAACCACCAACCCTTAAAACAAAAAACAACCCTAAAAATTTACCCTAATATATAGAATTACTTAACTCATTGGGTTTTGATGAAGATATTCATCAAGCTTAGGGTGACCCTTTCGTGATCATAGAATGAAAATTTTCTTTCTTAAAATTTTTATGTGAGTGCTGAGTGAACTAATTCCAAAAATGTTGTTATAAATGAGAACAAGAGAATAAAAGGAGTGGAATTGAAATGGATTAACATTATTAATAATATTAAACTAGTAAAATTATGGAGTCATGATAATATTGAGAAACATAGTGTTGAAAAAGAAACTCAAATTGTCTTGTATTTTAATTTTTCATGGTTAATAATTTTAAATTATAGTTGTCCAGGATTCCAAAGATTATGTGTGTGGGGGAATTTACATAGTCTATAAATTCACAATATTTTATTGATATTTGATTAATTTAATTTACTCATATTTATTTAATCATTTAATTATATTAATTATTGAAATTAATATTGCAAATCATTTATTTGTGTGAATATTTTTTTAAATGGAAAAATATGGAATTTAATTTATTTAATTTATTTAATTTATTTTTTGAGTAATATGAATAGATTTCTATTTATTATTATTTATATTACTAATATGAAGTATTGTAGTATGGAATGTTCGATATGATTACATGACTAATAAGATATTTGTTTAAAAAATAAATGTTCGTTGGAATATTATTCTGGATTCATTCAATAAGGTCTACTGAATAAAGGAATGTAAAATGGATATTATAATGAGGGGTGGTGCACTTAATTTGAAAGCAATAATTTGATATCCTTGGAGGATATTATGAGATGATCAAAGAAGGATGGGATAAAATCTGATGATTTAAATTTTTTAGGCCATGTACTTCCACAAGAATGGTTTATTTGTAAGCATGAATCCTTGTATGGATGATATTCCTATAAGTCTCAATCCTATATCTTAACCATGAAGCCAAGTTCATTATCATCATTCTCACACTACTTAATCATCACTACAGTGTCCTTCAAGGATCATCATTCCATGATAAGAATGAACTCCCATAATCATATCCCGCATATAATCATGAATTATTCTTGGTAAGCATCATTAATTTTCAATGTCTTAGACTTGGTAAGGATCATCTATCCACAACATGTATTCTCCCATAACTGTGATCTAATAAACTATAAGTATCATTCCATTTATTATTTTTAGAAAATTCTTGTTAGTTAAGATCCTATGGATTTCAATATGAGGCCTTTTAGCACCACATCAATATCAATGAAATCCAAAAAGCTAACCATGTGAATTATATTAATAATGTTATTTTAATAAGGAAGGAGAGGAAAAGCTATGAATTTTAGGGAACACTAGATGATGACTGAGAAATAATTTTGGGGATATAAAAAACTTCCAAAATCTAATGGACCTATGGTTTTATAGGATTTACCATGATCCAAATAATGAAGTAAAATGAAAACATGAATGAGGGAGGGATGAATGAGGGTGTGTGTTTACATAAAGGGAGCATAACCCTACACTGTTACTACAAAATCTAGTTTTTATTTTTTTTAATTTTTTATTCCTTTAATTCAACAATTCCTTATATTTATATTTTAATACAATTTACCCTTTTAAGGGAGGGTTAAATACTATAGGTGATTTGGGAAGGGAATGGTTTCAATTATATTTCCTGAGTACTAAAATTTGTGAATAAAATCCCTCTCTCATTCATTAATTGGTTTTATTTATCTTTTGTTGTCTTTACTATGATATCTAATTATGTGTGATTAAATTATTTTAATTTAATACTTCCATTGGATGATTAACATTTTCTCTCTCCACCATGTTCTAATTTATATATTATTGAATAATAAAGGTCAAGTTATGATGTTCTTGTTCATTACTAGCATGTGTGGAAGGGTAGTAGAACTATCATGGATTTCTTAAGACACAAAAACCTTAATGGTGTCCTCCCAGTATAAGAAATGATGGAATACTGTATCAGTTTTTACAAGAAAGATATAATATTATTATATCACTATTAAATTAATTTTCATCATATTCATCCCACATTTAGTGAGAAGTGAAGTGATTTTGGAACTACTCACTAACCAATTAATAATAAGGATAGTAATATAATTTGAATCCATGAGAGAAATATAATTGATCATTACTCCTGGATCAACCACCCTATAATAATTTTATTTTCAACCCTTTGATTCACTCTTGACACTTTATTCATTTAATTTTTATTTATTTGAAAACAAAATAAACACCCTATACCCATATTTATGTGGAAACCGGTTTTTTAAAACATCCTCTCTGGAGAAAGCCTTAGTGTATCATAATTCTATATTTAAAATTTGAAATAATTGATTTTTCACAACCTATAATAAGGTTTTTTTAGTAACCCAAATCACACATTGGGATTGGTCTATATAATTCTTATTATTATCCATTTCCACTATGAGTTTCAAAATATAATCCATGACCACCTAGTTGTAGCATGAAATCATCCTATTGGATGATCAAGGCCATGATTTTTGTGTTCTTTGGAATGAATCATTCAATTATTATCTATTACTGGAAATTTAACTCATTATCATATCTCTAATTATTCCCTTCACCTGTATGAATTCTTCTTTTGATTTAGTTTTGAATATTATTCCTTATTCCAAATAGATAGGTTTAGATTATACTGATGTTGTACTCTTTACAAAAATCATATCTTGTGTTAATAACTAAAATTAAAATGAAATTATATTTATACATATTCAAATTCATTTTATTCATTAGGTATATTAAATCCTTTCATGTAAAGGAATATATTTATATGAAATAAACAATCCACACAATAGTAAAACAAGAGTGATATGTATCCTATATACCAGTGAGTATCCTAATGAAAAGTCTATTGACCAAGAGACTCTTACAGAATAATGACTTCTGTATCATTATAATTCTGACACATAATCTTTATAAAATATAACCAACTTCATAATTTACACTCATAACCTAGTACATAACAAATTAAAGCTAGTGTAAAACTAAATCAATTGTCATATATAGTGTATAACTCTTGATATTCACATATATAATTTTATAAAATAATTATGACACTCTAAAATAAATCATAATTAAAAATCGTAATGACCTGCATCATTTCAGAATGCAAATTCCTACGAGAATTTTAATTTTTTTTGGTTTGGGGTTTGTTTTGAGTACCAAAATTTGAAGTGGGATCCTGAGAGTTTTAAAATCCATAAAAATTGTTTTTGGATGGTTTTAATGATCAAGTGGTGGTTCGTGGGTTTATGAGGATATTAAGGATGGGATAGGTGGACAAGATATTGAAAATTTTTAGTTATATTCCATTCATTGTGTAAACATGTCATTAAAACCGTTAATGAAATTTATAAGAGTCGTTTAGGGAATGAATGATGAATAGGTGTGAAGGGGGAAACTAACACAAAATCTCACAATGAGAACTATAGTTTACTCCATGAACCATATATGGTTGTTTTTTTTAAATAATTTTTTTTCTCAAAAAATATAAAAAACTCTAAATGGTTTTCTCTCAAAAGATAATGAAATAAAAGTAGAGGTGGAACCCCCTTATCCCCTTACTTCCCCTATGATTTAGTTATTTTTTAGTGGTTCATTTAATTAAATAAATATTGGATATCCTCTTCCCTCTTCCTTCGTTTTTCAATAAGTTCGGTTAAGACATTAGAGTTTTTGAAGAAAACATTTCATTGGAGCATGAAAAAATAAATTCTCATGATGATAATTTCATATGATTCTCATAGAGGACATCCTAAGAGGGTGTATTCAAGTTGATGTTCACTATTTTCAATAAGATAATCTATTTGGGGAGTCTCCTTACATTTTTTTTATTTGTTGTTAAATGGAATTCAATTTTGAGATATAAATTGGGTTTTTTTCATTCATGTTTGGGGAATGTATTAAGAATGGATTCACTATTATTCTCATGATTCTGGAGTTTTTTGACCCCTGGTGTGTTTGGAAGTCGATATTCAATTTTTGGTTTTCTTTTATAATTTAATTTATTTATTTAATGGTTTAAATAGAAGATATAGGTGCTCTTGAACCCAAATGAAGTTAGTACATGATCATAGTGATTTATTAGGCCACTAGATGTGGTAGGGGCGCTTATATTTTGTTAATAATCTTAGGAATTTTTTGATTTTAGGGTTTTGTGCCTCATTTTTTTATCTTCTTACATTCTGTATGATTTGGGTGAGTTTCTATATGGTCCAGATAGGCTCACAAAGATCAATTAGTAAACATGGGAATATATATTTATAAATGGCCTATTGGTATCACCCTATACAAATGAGTTTTGGTGGCCCAAATTATTGGTTTACTTGAAGGAATTCATTTTCTTTCAAAGGGAAATTACTTTCTTTTGAAATTGGGATTTTAAAAAGAGGATTTTTTTTAGTTGAAAATTTCAAAGGAAATTGGTGATTTGGGAAATTTTTTTTGAAATGGTATATTATAATGGAAAGCGGGGTTTCAATATTATTTTTTAATTGATTTTGGTCCAAGTCCATGGTGCAAGTAATACTAAATGTGACACCTTTGGAAATGGTTTTAAAATAGAATTTTGACTTGGTTTTCAATGGAATATTGAAGGTCTTATTTGGACCCATTCTGTTCTAATTGACCATGTGTGGGGGATTCTTTGTATTCCAAATCATGAGTTAATTTCATTCGATTTTTTTGATTTTTTTTATTTTCTTGATTAATTATGAGGTTTGTTGAGTTGGTAATCCATAATAACTTATTTTTCATGATAATTCATGCATGTTGTGTGGGTAACCAAATGAGGACTTTTCATATAGTATAAAAGAAACACTTTATCAAGATGGATGTGACAGGACACTTATAGGGTTGATATCGGTCTTTAATATGTTCAAGATATGGGACCAAAACATGAGTTGCATGTTCCCTAGTGGTGAGTTGGTGACATGTGAGATTGGTTGTGAGCCCTTCTTGATGTTTCTTAGATGTTCTTGATGTGGCCTCCATAGATTCCCCAAGGATGAGCATTTGTTTTGGAGGTGGACTCCCTAAAGTCCATAGGGATGGGTCGATGTGCATGATGGACCTCCTTAGAGCCTAAGAGGATGGATTATTATGATTTGTTGGTCCTCCCAACATTCTTCAGGTATGGGTCAGTGTGCTAGTTAGACCATTCCATTTGAGGTTTGGGTTAATGTCCACGTGGGGTATGGGTTGTGGGATGTCATTGCAAATAGATAATGGATCTCACACGAGTGAAGAGAGGTGTGTCAAGGCTTTTGTATTGGTGACTATGCCTGGTTCCTTCAGGTTGTGGGTTGAGGTTCAGATGATTCTACACCATGATCGTTCATGTGTTGGATATAAATTGTTTGGTTAAAACCCTACCCAAAATAATCATATATGATTTATGTTATGGTACGTGAAAATATTATGCTAACATGGTGATAAATCAAGTATTTTATGGGTTATTGTATGTAGTGGAATCTTCATTCAGAAATGGTGTTGAAGTAGGTAGAGTCAGGTTTCGTGGTATCCTAGTTAGTAAATGATTACCTAACTTGAATATTTTTTATGAATTATGTGTTATATTTCGAAGTGGCTATGTTTCAGAGACATGATCTCGCCTTATATTGGTGTTTAGTGAACATCCACTTGATTACAACAACATTCAGTTCGGTTGAGGAATTAGGGATTCATACTGGGATGTTGGACACATCCCTTACTCATGTACAAGGCATGATTCTCAATGTACATGTGAAGCCTTTGAAGTTTTTTCATTGGATACATGTATTTCATGGATATGGACATATGGTTCTATCAGTAGGATGTGGAAGTTGTGGATATAGTTGGATGGATTTTTAGTTTAAATAGATACCATTTTCATTATTTTTCAGTTATTGTTAAACATTTATTGGGTCGTGTTCTATTTTATTATATAATTCATGTTATTCTAGGATTATTTATTTACACTACTCTATTTTTTTGACGCATCATAAATATTATTTTATTTAATTCAATTATGGACTATGAGGGAACTTTTCAGAACTCTGCTTATTTATACAAATGTTTTGGATTATCTGTCGTATAAATGAGTCATGATAATTTTTTGGTAAACTCGATCATGATATTCAAGATTCATTTTAGAGGGAATAGTCTCCATATAACTGTGTTATTCTTGCACTACTAGTCAGAAGCCTCTAGTATATGAGGAGGCACACATAAGGTGATGTATCATCCCTGCTCGGGTATCATTTCTCTAGCCTAGTTGGGGGAATAACAAAATTTATTATGGAATTTCTTGGTATGTGATAGTGTAGTTGGATGTAGATTCAAGTTGTTGAAAATATGTAGGTAGATCAAGAACATGCCTATCTAGCATGGCATATTTTGAAAAATTCGTATCTAGGGTATGTCTAGTTTTGTAATTAGGATGTCTATAATTATTAAAGTAGTTTTTTTTAGTGAGAATACCAATGTGAGATGGACGATACTTTGGATGATCCATAGGAATCGGGCATGATCCATTGAGTTGTTCATGCACCATTATAGTGGCATGCTAGGGGCATGATACATGTTCCAAAGGGCGATGTAGTTTGACATGACAACTTATTGTAATAAATATTAATTGTGGATAATTATAATATAAATGTTGTTTTATTTCATATATTATAAGTGGTTATTAAATTAATATAGATTCAAGAGGCTTGGTTGGATGATTATCTTGATGTGTTTGTTTGTATTCCCTAGGTAAATGGTGTTAGGGACTTGGTAATTTCCAGAAAACCCAGGGTTTGAAATAAAAACCAATGTAAAGGAATACTGTGTTTCTGAAATCATTTTATAAGTCATATTTATAAGAAATGGAATATAAATAGTGATTTTAAAATGGTTTGGGACATTTAGGGTATCAAAAGCATATGTAAATATATTTTGAAATTGGATTTCAGAATGGATATTGTAAATTGATATAGTTTTTTAAAAAATTAATATCTTACTCAAGGATTTTTTTATTTCAGTTTTAGTGAAAACCCATTTATACCAATGGGTATTTGGAAAAATCTTGTGTGTTCTTGTGTACATAAAAATATTTTGAATGGATTCTTGAAATAATAAACTGGTTGATGTGGAAATCGGTTTTCAAGTATTTTGTTTTTTGTCAAGGAGTGACCCATATGTTTAAATTTTTTTATCGGCTTGTGTGTTATGGTTGGTTGGAAACTGCTATATGAGGATTAGAAGGTGTGATGTGATGTTGTTTTGGAATTTTTCTGTGGTTTTTAGTGAAAAAAATGGTTACTAGATATACCAATTTACTAGATATTTAGTGGTTGACCCGGAGAGACCTAGTTTATTGATTTTTGCTTTTATAAGTTATGTTGTGGTTATTTTGAGGGAGACTATTGTGGATATCATGAGATTAATGGTAGTTGCAAGGCTAGAGTATCCAGATATGTGTTGGTGATTTTGGGTATTATACTCCGTGATGCGTGTTTTGATGTTTTTTTTGTTAGAACATCGATGTGTTTTAGGTAGGTGACTCTAATAGTTGGGGTGAAACATTATTTGTAGCTGACCATTACAAGAGGTGTATTATGATTTTAAGAAATATAAATATTATGAAGAATATATTGTTAACACTTTAGTTTTTTGGGATCTATGGATGTGGTTTGGCACCATCATGATGTTTTGTGATCAATGTTTTGTGGTTGGTAATCAGGAGTGAGATGGTGGTTCTAACCAATAGATCAGGATTTGGGACATAAGGAATGCCTTATTTATAACCTATCACAATCCATGACATCTTTATTTGGTGATTCATGTTCCATGAAATGTTTTAATGGGTCGACTATAGTTTGTGGCATGAATCAAGGGTAAATCATGTGATGAAACATGATGAGTTTTGGTTTTGGAGAATCTAATGTGTTTTATAGACCAAAAAATATCTATAAGGAAAGGTTCTACATATCATTCGACTATTGTGATTTCATGGATGTATCTATTAGGATAACTTGGAGAAAGTGTTAGAAATATTTGTGTGTAGGTGGATCTGACTAATTTAATTCCATGGAGATTGGCATATTAAAGATTCAAATATTTAGTTAGATGGATTCCATGTATGGAGACACACTCATTATTAGTGGCTTGATTCATTATTCTGGAATCAATCCTGAGGTTGGATTTGATGCGATCTAAGGGTGATTATGTGAAAGAATGAATTTCTTCTCCGGGTGTAGTATAATGGAGTATGTGGAAATTTAGGAAACATACCAAGGAATTACACTGAATGTCTAGCTTAGACTTCATTGTGGATGATTTGGTGGTTTGATGATATATTTGGAGTAAAAGATTTTTTTTTTGTAATTTGGTGTTGCATTAACATTTAAGGCTGAGTGCTTTTGAGAAAAGTACAATGGGGAAGGAATGACTAGATTTTCTTAAAAAAGGATATGATGATTTAGAAACTATATTCGGAGAATCACTCATGCCATGGTTGATATGGTTCAATGGGGGAACATATATTTTCAAAGAAAATATAGAGTTTTCAATTTTGGGTTAATATTTTCATAGGGAACATTAAATGTAAATTTGGAGATGAAATGCAGAGTATTTTCACAGATTTGATGATTAAGACAGGTTAGGGATCATGGTCAATAGATTTTAATGGATTCTTGAGAATAAGAAGAATTATGGTGGGGAGTTTTTAAGGACACTTTTCATTATGGGTTGCAATTTATTGGGGGAATTTTAATTTTTTAGGGGAGTAGTTAATTTTCAGAATTGGGACACAAAATGGGATATTACGAGTTTATAGGTCCTTAAAATTTATTTTTTGGATGGGTTTTATTGTTCAAGTTGTATCCTGGGGATTATAGAGTGTGTCAGTGAAGAGTTGGATGGCCATGCTGCTAGATAGTTGTAACTACTTTCTATTCATGACATTAATGGGCCACTAATATTATGATTACATTTGTGGAGTGCCTTTAGGGTGTGAATGGGGAAGAGGGGTGATGAGGGAAACTAACTAGAAAGATAAGGCTGTGAACTATGGTTCAAACTATGAACCATGTGGTATGGTTTTGTTATGAAAGGGTTGGGGGTTAAAAAATTAGAAACCCCTTAAGGGGTTTCTCTTGTATGGTCATGAGAGAAAGGGGGGTGAAACCCCCTATTCTTTTCCTTCCCCTTCGATCTGATAGTTTCATGATGGTTTGTTTCACTGAATAAGAATAGTATCTCCTCCTCCCTTCTCATTATTCTAACACCTTCATTTTTTAATGATTTTTGGTTTTGATATTAGGGTTTATAAATGAATGATATTACTAGTGCATGAAATAGTCATTTCTATTGATTTGGATTTCTTATGTGACTAATAGAGGATGCTCTGAGAAGGATATTCAAGTCATCATTCACATATTTCTATAAGGTATGTCTCTAGGTTATACTCCAGAGGTTTTTGGCCATTTTTAGTTAATTTTATATTTATTAATAGATATAATTTAGGGACTTTGATTTTCTTAAGTTCAAGGGTGCATTAGAATTTTATCTCGCCCCACTAATCATGATTTTGGAATCATTGGAGTTCCTGATGATTATATCATCTGATATTCCATTTTTGGGATCTATATTTTAATTATTTTATTATATAATTTAATGGTTTTTATGAATTATATATGAGCTTGGAGAATATATGGAAGTTAGTACAGGCTCAAGGTGATTTATTGGACCTCTTGTTGAGGTAGGGACCATGAATTTATTAGAGTCTCTTGTCATTATGATGATTTTATGTTATTGTTACTCATTAGTATATTTTTACACAGGCTCCATGATTTTTGAGAGTTTCCTTAAGGAATGTAGACTCTTGTATTATCCTAATAGTCAACTCGGGCATATATCTTTCTAAATGGTTTGATTGTGATTCCATTTTCAATAGAGTACTATTTTCCATCCTTATTTTTCTTATCAGTGTCATACATTGGTTTACAAGGGATAAATGACTCTATTTTTATAATTGGATTGTAAAAGGGGGGGTTTTTTAAATGGAATTTTCAATGTAAATTGGTGATTTTTGAAATGAGTTTTGAAATGGTATTTCAGATCGGAAAATGTGTTTTTAAAATGATGTTTTCTTATATTTTGGACCAAGTTGATTTTGTGAGTAAATAGATAAGTGACACCTTTTGAAATAGATTTAAAATTGTATTTTTACTTTGTTTTCAAAGGAATCTATAAGGGCTTGGTTGAACTCATTTTGGTATCTTTGAATATGTGTGGGAGATACCATATTTTATAAAGAATTATTTTCTTGTATATGAAGTTGTTGTTATTTATTAGTGTTATTGATGCATGATGAGGTGTGTTTTGTGGGTAGCCCATGGGAATTTTTTTCAAAATTATTCATGCATATTGTGTGGGTAGCCCTATGAGAACTTTGTTTTTAGTATCCATGTAAAGGTTTCTCATATTAATGTGATGGACTCTTTGGAGGGTCAATATGGGTAACGAATGTGTTTGAGATGTAGAAATAGTCCCCTTATATTGATTTAGTGATCTATGAGATAGTGAGTGTCACCTATTTTTGGTCTTTGGCTTGCGGTTGATATAGGCTCCCTTGAGTCCATAGGGATGCCTCATTTTTCTTGATGTGACCTAACTAGAGTCCATAGATATGTGATTATTTTCTAAATGGATCTACCCAGAGTGTATAGGGATGGGTAAATTTAATTTATTGTTACCTACCTATAGTTTTTTAGTAAGGAACATTCTATTTTTTAGACCATTCTGTGTGAGGCTTAGCTTAAGGACCTCCATAGGGGATGGGTCCTGGGGTGATGTTATAAAGACCAAAAACTTTATCAACGGAATTTAATTCTTTTAATTATGTCATCAAACACACATCACATAGATAAACTAATAGAAACATTATTCTCATAAATGAAGAATGATACAATAGTTAGAAAATAAATTAATAAGAATTCTAAATATTACATTGGGATAATAAATATCACTAGTACAGTCATGACCTTTAGCGGCCACCAAAAGCTGTCGCTAAAGGTCTATAGCGGCCGCCTAGCGTCCGCCAAGTGGTGGCCACTATTTCCCCGTCATTGTTGCGATTAGCGACTGCCACTTGGCAGATGCTGTAGGCAAGCCGGGATAGGATTTAGCGGCCGCAGTAGCCCAGACCTTTAGCAGCCTCCGAATGGCGACCACTACAGGTGGTGATGGAAATAACTATAGCGACCACCATATGTTATCACTTTAGCAGCCGCCATTTGGCGACCGCTATAGATTTTAAATTTTTAAAAAAAATCAATTAAAAAATAATATATACCCAAATAAATCTCATCAGTCATCTTCCAAGCTCCACATCCATCATCAAATATAACTGCATAACAAAATTTAATAACAAAATTAGTACCGAATAAAACCTAGAAAACAAATAATGGAAACAAAATATCATATTTCAATTCAAACTTACAGTAACAGATCTAAAGTATTTGATTTTGACAATATATTCGTAATTTTGATTACCATTTTAAAATTTTAAAATCATTAATTCTATGGTTATAATTAAATTGTTTCACGGTGGTTTCATGTCAATCTGAGGTCATTCGCTATGAATTTGACCGTTAGACGCCCATTTTGGCCATTTATGACACCAGAACCACGTTCTCGGTCACCGCGGGCTCATGGCACGTCCGATTGATGTGTCTTCTACTCGGCCACTTCACAGTTCACCCAACCATATTTTTTGTCTGATTTCAGGCCATTCCGACTTCGTTCGGCCCGTTTGGACCCCCCCATGCGCCTTTATGAAGCACACGCACCACTTAAAACATGCATATTGAGCCGTACCATGCAAACCACACATATGATTGATGTGTCATCTACACCTACACATCATGAATAATAATTAGATTGTTTCGTGGTGGTTTCAGGTCAATCTGAGGTTGTGCGCTATGAATTTGACTGTTAGACGCCCGTTTAGGCCGTTTATGACACCAGAACCACGTTCTCGGTCACTACGGGCACACGACACGTCTGATTGATGTGTCTTCTGCTCGACCACGTCAAAATTCACTCACCCGTATTTTTCATCTCATTTCAGGCCATTACGACTTATTTCGGCACATTTGGACCCCCCACGCACGTTTATGTAGCGAGTGCAACACTTAAAACATGCATGTTGAGTCGTACCGCGCACACCGCACGTCTGAATGATGTTCCGTCTATGCATACACGTCAAGAATAATAATTAGATTGTTACATGGTGGTTTTAGGTCAATACGAGGTCGTCCGCTATAAATTTTACCATTAGATGCCCGTTTTGGCCGTTTATGACACCAGAACCGCGTTCTCGGTCACCTCGGGCACACGACATGTCCCATTGATGTGTCGTCTACTCGACCACCTCAGAATTAACTCACCCGTATTTTTTGTCTGATTTCAGGCCATTCCGACTTCATTCGGCCCATTTGGACACCCCCCCACGTATTTACGAAGCGTGCACAACACTTAAAACACGCATATTGAGCCGAACCATGCAAACCGCACGTCCGATTGACGTTTCGTCTATGCGTACAAATCAAGAATAATAATTAGATTATTTCACGGTGGTTTTAGGTGAATATGAGGTTGTACTCTATGAATTTGAACGTTAGACGCCTGTTTTGGCCGTTTGTGACACCAGAACCGCGTTCTCGGCCACCATGGGTACACGACACGTCCGATTGACGTGTTGTATTCTCGACCACTTCAAAATTCACTCACCCGTATTTGTATTCTAACTTTAGGCCATTCTGAATTCGTTTGGCCCATTTGGACCCCCCCCCCCCCCCCACGCGCGTTTATGAAGCGCGCGCAGCACTTAAAACACGGTTGTTGAGCCGTACCGCGCAAACCGCACGTCCGATTGACATGCTGTCTATGCGTACAGGTCACAAATAATAATTAGATTGTTGAACGGTGGTTTTAGGTCAATCCGAGGTTTTATGCTATGAATTTGACCATTAGACACCCGTTTTGGCTGTTTATGACACCAGAACCGCGTTCTCGGTCATCTCGGGCACACGGCACGTCCGATTGAAGTTCCTCCTACTCGAACACTTCAAAATTCACTCACCCATATTTTTCATCTGATTTCAGGACATTCTGACTTTGATCGGCCTGTTTGGACCCCCCCCCCCCCCCCACGCGCATTTATGAAGCACAAGCAACACTTAAAACACAATTATTGAGTCGTACCGCGCAAACCACATGTCTGATTGACGTGCTGTCTACGCGTACACATCACGAATAATAATAAGATTGTTTCACAGTGGTTTCAAGTAAATCTGAGGTCCTCTTCTATGAATTTGACCATTAGACACCCGTTTTGGCCGTTTGTGACACCAGAACCGCGTTCTCGGTCACCGCGGGCACACGGCACATTCGATTGACGTGTAGTCTGCTCGACCACTTCACAATTCACTCACATGTGTTTTTCGTTTGATTTCAGGCCCTTCCTATTTCGTTTGGCCCGTTTGGAACCCCCCACGCGCGTTTATGTAGTGCGCGCAACACATAAAACAAGCATATTGATCCAAACCGCGCAAACCGCATGTCCAATTGACATGTCATCTATGCATACATGTCACGAATAATAATTAGATTGTTGAAAGGTGGTTTTAAGTCATTATGAGGTTGTCCGCTTGGAATTTGACTGTTAGATGCTTGTTTTGGCCGTTTATGACACCAGAACCGCGTTCTCGGTCACCGCGGGCACAAGATACGTCTGATTGACATTCCATCTGCTCCACCACTTCACAATTCACTCACTCGTATCTTTCGTCTGATTTCATGTCATTATGACTTTGTTCGGCCAGTTGGGACCCCCACGCACTTTTTTGAAGCGTGCGCAGCCCTTAAAACACGCATATTGAGTCGTACCGTGCAAACCACACATCCGATAGATGTGACGTCTCCACGTACACGTCACGAATAATAATTAGATTGTTGCATGGTGGTTTCAGGTCAATTCGAGGTCGTCCGCTATGAATTTGATCGTTAGACGCCCGTTTTGGCCGTTTGTGACACCAGAACCGCGTTCTCGGTCACCGCGGGAACACGACACGTTCGATAGACATGTTGTATGCTCAACCACTTCACAATTCATTCACCTATATTTTTCATCTGATTTCAGACCATTCCGACTTCGTTCGTCCCGTTTGGACCCCCCACCTGCGTTTATGAAGTGCGCGCAACACTTAAAACACGCATATTAATCCAAACCACGCAAACCACACGTCTGATTGATGTTTCCTCTACGCGTACACGTCACAAATAATAATTAGGATATTTCACGGTGTTTTCAGGTCAATCTGAGGTCGTCGGCTATGAATTTGACCGTTAGATTCCCGTTTTGGTCGTTTATGACACCAGAACAGTGTTCTCAATCACTGCGGGCACATGCCACGTCCGATTGACGTTTCGTCTACTCGACCACTTCAAAATTCACTAACCCGTATTTTTTGTCTTATTTCAGGCCATTCTGACTTTGTTCGGCCCATTTGGACCCTCCACGCGCGTTTATGAAGTGCACAGCACTTGAAACACTCATGTTGAGCTGTACCACGTAAACCACACATCCGATTGATGTGTCGTCAGTGCGTACATGTCACGAATTATAATTATATTGTTTCACAGTGGTTTCACGTCAATCCGAGGTCTTATGCTATGAATTTGACCATTAGACGCCCGTTTTGGCCGTTTATGACACCAAAACAGTGTTCTCGGTCACCTCGGGCACACGGAATGTCCGATTGATGTGTCGTCTACTCAACCACTTCACAATTCACTCACCCTTATTTTTCATCTGATTTCAGGCCATTCCAACTTCGTTCGGCCCGTTTGGACCCCCCACGCTCATTTATGAAGTGCGCGCAGCACTTAAAACACGCATATTGAGCCGAACTGCACAAACCGCACGTCTGATTCACCTTCCGTCTGTGTGTACATGCCACGAATAATAATTAGACTATTTAACGGTGGTTTCAGTTAAATCTGAGGTTTTCCGCTATGAATTTGACCACTAGACGCCCGTTTTGGCCGTTTATGACACCAGAACTGTATTCTCGGTCACCGCAGGCACACGGCACGTCTGATTGACATGCATTCTACTCGACCACTTCACAATTCACTCACCCATATTTGTCATCTGATTTCAGGCCATTCCAACTTCATTCGTCCCATTTAGACCCCCCCCCCACGCGCGCTTATGAAGTGCGTGCAACACTTAAAACACTCATATTGAGTCGTACCGCGCAAAACGCATGTCTGATTGACATACCGTCTATGCGTACACATCAAAAATAATAATTATATTGTTTCACGGTGGTTTCAGGTCAATATGAGGTCATCCTCTATGAATTTTACCGTTAGATGATCGTTTTGGCCGTTTTTGACACCAGAACTGCGTTCTTGGTCACTGTGGGTGCACAGCACGTCCGATTGATGTGTCGTCTGCTTGACCACTTCACGTTCACTCACCCATATTTTTTCGTCTGATTTTCAGGCCATTATGACTTTGTTCGGCCCATTTGGACCCCCACGCACATTTATGAGGCGCGCACAGCACTTAAAACACACATATTGAGCCGAACCGCGCACACCGCACGTCCGATTGACGTGTCGTCTGTGCATACACATCACGAATAATAATTAGATTATTGAACAGTGTTTGCTGGTTAATCCGAGGATGTCTGCTATGAATTTGATCGTTAGACGCCCGTTTTGACCATTTATGACACCAGAATCGAATTCTCAGTCACCACGGGCACACGACACGTCCGATTGACATGTCGTCTGCTCGACCACTTCAAAATTCACTCACCCGTATTTTTCATCTCATTTCAGGCCATTACAACTTCATTCGGCCCATTTGGATCCCCCACGCACATTTATGAACCGCACGCAGCACTTAAAACACGCATATTGAGTCGTACCGCGCAAACTGCTCATCTGATTGATGTGTCATCTACGCGTACTTGTCAAGAATAATAATTAGATTGTTTTACGGTGTTTTGAGGTCAATCTGAGGTCATCCTCTACGAATTTGACCGTTAGACGCCCGTTTTGGCCATTTATGACACCAGAACCACGTTCTCGGTCATCATAGGCACACGACACTTCTGATTGATGTGAAGTCTACTCGAGCACTTCACAATTCACTCACTCATATTTTTCGTCTGATTTCAGGCCATTCCTACATTGTTTGGCCCATTTGGACACCCCCCCCCCCTCCACGCGCGTTTATGAAGCACACTCAGCACTAAAAACATGCATATTGAGCCAAACCGCACATACCACACGTCTGATTGATGTTCCATCTGTGCGTACACTTCAAAAATAATAATTAGATTGATGTATGGTGGTTTCAGGTCAATCTGAGGTTGCCCGCTATGAATTTTACCGTTAAACGCCCGTTTTGGCCGTTTGTGACACCAGAACTGCATTCTCGGTCGCTGCGATCACACGGCACATCCGATTGACGTTCCCTCTTCTCGAATACTTCACAATTCACTCACCCATATTTTTAGTCTAATTTCCGGCCATTCTGACTTCATTCGGCCCGTTTGGACCCCCCACGCACATTTATGAAGCGCACGCAGCACTTAAAACACGCATGTTGATTTGTACCTCGCAAACCGCATGTCCTATTGACATGTCGTATGCACGTACATGTCACGAATAATAATTAGATTGTTGAAAGGTGGTTTTAGGTCAATCCGAGGTCTTCCTCAATGAATTTGAATGTTAGATGCCCGTTTTGGCAGTCTATGACACCAGAACCGAGTTCTCGGTCACTGCGGGCACATGGCACGTCCGATTGATGTGTCTTCTACTCAACCTCTTAAAAATTCACTCACCCGTATTTTTCATCTGATTTCATGCCATTTCGACTTTGTTCGACCCATTTGGACCCCCCCCCACGCGTGTTTATGAAGCGCGCGCAACACTTAAAACACGCATATTGAGCCGAACCGCGCAAACCACACGTCCAATTGACATGTAATCTGTGCGTAAATGTCATGAATAATAATTAGATTGTTGCACAGTTGTGTTAGGTCAAAATGAGGTCGTTCTCTATGAATTTGACCGTTAGACGCCCGTTTTGGACGTTTATGACACCAGAACCGCATTCTCGGTAACCTCGGGCACACAACATGCCCAATTGATGTTCCGTCATCTCGGACACATCACAATTCACTCTCCCATATTCTTCATCTTATTTTAGGCCATTCCTACTTCGTTCGCCCCGTCCACCCCCCCCCCCCCCATGCGCGTTTATGAAGCGTGCGCAACACTTAAAACACCCATATTGAGCTGTATCGCATAAACCGCACGTCCGATTGATGTGTTGTCTGCGCGTACATGTCACGAATAATATTTAGATTGTTTCACAGTGGTTTCAGATCAATCCGAGGTCTTATGCTATGAATTTTACTGTTAGACGCCCGTTTTGGCCGTTTATGACACCAGAACCGCGTTCTCAATCACCTCGGGAACACAGCACGTCCGATTGACGTGTCATATGCTCGACCACTTCACAATTCACTCACCCATAGTTTTTCCAATTTAAGGTCATTCTGACTTCGTTCGGCCCGTTTGGACCCCCCCCCCCACGTGCATTTATGAAGCGCACACAGCACTTAAAACACGCATGTTGAGCCGTACCATTGAAACCACACATCTGATTGACATTTCTTCTATGATTACACATCATGAATAATGATTATATTTTTTCACAATGATTTCAGGTCAATCTGAGGTTGTCCTCTATGAATTTGACCGTTAGACGCCCGTTTTGGCCGTTTATAACACTAGAACCGCGTTCTCAGTTACCGCGGGCACAAGACATGTCTGATTGACGTGCCGTCTACTCTACCACTTCACAATTCACTCACCCGTATTTGTTGTCTTATTTGAGGCTATTCCGACTTCGTTCGGCCCGTTTGGACCCCCACACGCGTGTTTGTGAAGCGTGTGCAGCTCTTAAAACACGCATATTAAGCCGAACCGCACAAACCGCATGACCGATTGATGTTCCGTCTACGCGTACACGTCACGAGTAATAATTATATTGTTTCACGGTTGTTTTAGATCAATCTGGGGTCATCCACTTTGAATTTGACCGTTAGACGCTCGTTTTGTCCGTTTATGACACCCGAACCGCGTTCTCGATCACTGCGGGCACACGGCACATCCGATTGATGTGTTGTCTGCTTGAACACTTCAGAATTCACTCACCCATATTTTTCGTCTGGTTTCAGGCCATTCTGACTTCGTTCGGCCCATTTGGACCCCCCACACACATTTATGAATCGTGTACAACACTTAAAACACGCACATTGAGCCGAACCGTGAAAATCGCACATCCGACTGACGTTTCGTCTATGATTACACATCAGGAAAATTAATTATATTGTTGTACAGTGGGTTCAGGTCAATATGAAGTTTTCCACTATGAATTTGACTGTTAGACGCCCGTTTTGGCCGTTTATGACACCAGAACTGCATTCTCGGTCACACGGCACATCCGATTGAAATGTCGTCTGCTCGTACACTTTACAATTCACTCACTCGAATTTTTCATCTGATTTCAGGCCATTCCGACTTTTTTAAGCCTGTTTCGACCCCCCCCCCCCCACGCGCGTTTATGAAGCGCGTGTAGCACTTAAAACACGCTTGTTGAGCCGTACCGCGCAAACAACATGTCTGATTGACATGCCGTCTGCGCGTACAGGTCACGAATAATAATTAGATTTTTGAACGGTGGTTTCAGGTCAATCTGAGGTCATCCACTATGAATGTGACCGTTAGACGCCCGTTTTGGCCGTTTATGACACCAGAACCGCGTTCTCGGTCACAGCGGGCACACAGCACGTCCGATTGACATGTCGTCTGCTCAACCTCTTCAAAATTAACGCACATGTATTTTTCGTCTGATATCAGGCCATTCTAACTTCGTTCGGCCCCTTTAGACCCCCCCCCATGTGCGTTTATGAAGCACGTGCGACACTTAAAACAGGCATACTATGTCGAACCGCACAAAACGCACGTCCAATTGACGTGACTTTTGTTTTTACACATCACGAATAATTATTATATTGTTTCACAATGGTTTTAGGTCAATCTGAGGACGTTCTCTATGAATATGACCGTTAGACGCCCGTTTTGGACGTTTATGACACCAGAACCGCGTTCTCGGTCACCTCGGGCACATGGAACGTCCAATTGACAATCTGTCATCTCAACCACTTCACAATTCACTCACCCATATTTTTCGTCTGATTTCAGGCCATTCTGACTTCGTTCGGCCCGTTTGGACCCCCCCCCCCCCCCCACGCGTGTTTATGAAGCGCATGCAACACTTAAAATATACATATTGAGACGTACCGTGTAAACCACATGTCTGATTGATGTGTTGTCTACGCGTAAACATCATGAATAATAATTAGATTTTTGAACGGTGGTTTCAGGTCAATCTGAGGTCTTACGCTATGAATTTGACTGTTAGACGCCCGTTTTGGCCGTTTATGACACCAGAACCGCGTTCTCGGTCACCTCGGGAACACAGCACGTCTGATTGACGTGTCGTCTGCTCGACCACTTCACAATTCACTCACCCGTATTTTTCATCTGATTTCATGAAATTCTGACTTCGTTCGGCCTGTTTGGACCCCCCCCCCCCCACGTGCTTTTATGAAGCGCGGGCAGCACTTAAAACACGCATGTTGAGCCGTACCGTGCAAACCGCACATCCGATTGATGTGTCGTCTACACGTACAAATCACGAATAATAATTATATTGTTTCACGGTGATTTCAGGTCAATTTGAGGTCGTTCTCTATGAGTTTGACCGTTAGACGCCCGTTTTGGCTGTTTATAACAGCAGAACCGCGTTCTCGGTTACCGCGGGCACATGGCACTTCCGATTGATGTGTCGTCTACTCTACCACTTCACAATTCAATCATCCGTATTTTTCGTCTGATTTGAGGCCATTCCGACTTCATTCAGCCCGTTTGGACCCCCAATGCACGTTTATGAAGCACGCACATCTCTTAAAACACGCATATTGAGCCGAACCGCGCAAACCGCACGTCCGATTGATGTGTCGTCTATGCGTACATGTCACGAATAATAATTAGATTGTTTCACGGTGGTTTCAAGTCAATCTGAGGTCATCCTCTTTGAATTTGACTATTAGATGCTCATTATGGCCATTTATGACACCCGAACCACGTTCTTGGTCACCGCGGGCACACGGCACGTCCGATTGATGTGCCGTCTTCTCGACCACTTCACAATTCACTCACCCATATTTTTTGTCTGATTTCAGGCCATTCTGACGTCGTTTGGCCCATTTTGACCCCCCACGCATGTTTATGAATCGTGTACAGCACTTAAAACATGCATATTGAGCCGAACCTGGCAAACCACACATCTGATTGACGTGTCGTCTACGCGTACACATCAAGAAAAATAATTATATTTTTGCACAGTGTTTTTAGGTCAATATGAGGTTGTCTGCTATGAATTTGACCGTTAAACGCCCGTTTTGGCCGTTTATGACACCAGAACCGCGTTCTCGGTCACCGCGGGCACACAGCACGTCCGATTGACGTGTCGTCTGCTCTACCACTTTAAAATTCACTCACCCGTATTTTTCATCTAATTTCAGGCCATTCTGACTTCGTTCGGCCTATTTGGACCCCCCACGCGGGTTTTTGAAGTGCACGCAACACTTAAAACACACTTGTTGAGTCGTACCGCACAAACTGCTCGTCCGATTGATGTGACGTCTACGCGTACAAGTCACGAATAATTATTAGATTGTTTTCACAGTGGTTTCAGGTCAATACAAGGTATTCCACTATGAATTTGACCGTTAGACACCCGTTTTGGCCGTTTATGACACCAGAACCGCGTTTTCTATCACCGCGGCCACACGGAACGTCTGATTGCTGTGTCGTCTGCTCGACCACTTCACAATTCACTCACCCATATTTTTAATCTGATTTCAGGCCATTACGACTTCGTTCGACCCATTTGGACCCCCCCCCCACGTGTGTTTATGAAGCCCACACAGCACTTAAGACACACATATTGGGCTGAACCGTGCAAACCACACGTCCAATTGACGTGATGTCTATGCGTACAAGTCCCGAATAATATTTATATTGTTTCACGGTGGATTCAGGTCAATACGAGGTCTTACACTATGAATTTGACCGTTAGACGCCCGTTTTTGACGTTTATGACACCAGAACCGCTTTATCGGTCACCGCGGGCACACGACACGTCCGATTTCTGTGTCGTTTGATCAACCACTTCACAATTAACTCAACTGTATTTGTCGTCTGATTTCAGGCCATTCCAACTTCGTTCGGCTTGTTTGGACCCCCCTCCCCCCCCCCCCACACACATGCACATTTATGAAGCACGTGAAACACTTAAAACAAACATATTGAGCCATACAATGCAAACCATGCATCCGATTGACGTGCCGTCTATGCGTACACGTCACGAATAATAATTAAATTGTTTCACGGTGGTTTCTGTAGGATCAAAATAATGATGTAGATCCTCAATATAAAAGAGGGGGGTGAATTGTATACTTTAAAAATTCCTTTGGAAACTTTAAAGTTAGTTATGTATAACTATTGTTTCCTTAAGCAAAGGAAAGGGCTAAGTTTAACAAAGTTAAACTTAAGAAAATTCACAACACCGCTAACACCAAATGAAAAATTGGAAAGAGATTCTGAAAGTAGGTTCCGGAAATAAGGTTCTGGAAATTGAAACTTAACAAAAGATTACAATATGAGATTCTACCTTAAAGCGTATAGAATCTAAATGAAACAGAGTTCAAGTAAGGATGTATAAGAAAGTTATACATTCCTTAAAATAGAAATTGCAGCGGAAATAAACAAGTAGTAAAACTACAAGTAACAAGATAAAAGTCTTTTAACCCAAAGAGAAGGGTATCCAACAACCTTGGATAAAGGTCCCTTGATTAATACTTTCAAGAAAGTCTGTCATACCCACACTAGAGTAAGCCCTCGATACGATGATCGAAGTCTCTATCTTGCTATCCCCGCAAGCCCTCAATTTCAAGGTAGTTGGCAACCTCTGTCTTCCTCAGCAAGGAATCCCTCAACTTCAGGGTGTTGGAAACATCTGTCTTCCTATCCCCGGAAGTCCTCGAATGTAATCACCAACATTCGGAGTTGCACAAAGCTTTGAGAGTTAATAAGACCCTCTCTCTCTAGAAATCACTTCAACAGAATGTATACATAATGTCGAATAAGTTATTCATTTGTCAGCAGTCCACCAGCATCGAGCTCTTTCAAATGAGCTCCTATTTATAGGCAATGTCGGACTCCTTTCCAACGGTCATATTTTCCTTAAAAATCAGAGGGATCTATACATGTGTAAATTAACCAAGGGTTAGTTTATAACAGAATAGACGACATCATTTTATAAAAAAACAAATGTAACAGAATGTATGACATCGTTTTAAGTCTAACTAAAAAATTCGGAGTGAAGATTCAGAGTGAATGTTCGGAGTGTAAAAATATATTAAAGAGTACAAAAATTATAAAAGCGTAAGAAAAATGAATGTTTGGAGTCTAATCAAAAATAATTTTTAGAGTCTAAATAAATTCGGAGTGTATAAAACAATGATGATCAGATTATGTTTAATAGGTGAATTTGGAATGAAAATTCGGAATGAGAATCCATCATCAGAATTCGTAATGAGAATTCGTCTTCAGAATTCGTAGGGAGAATTCATCATCAGAATTCGTAATGAGAATTCATCATTAGAATTCATAATGAGAATTCGTCATCAGAATTCGTCATCAGAATTCGTCATCAGAATTCGTAATGAGAATTCGATGTCGAACTTCATAAGGATTCGTATCCTGAATTCGGAGTAGAACTTAATCAGAGTTCGTATCCAGAATTCGGAATGAAACTTTATTACAGTTCTCATTTGGAATTCGGAGTGAACTTTATTATAGTTCATATCCAGAATTTAGATCCTAAAACAGAATACTTCATATCAAAGTTTCAAACAATTTCGAGAATATAGAAATGAATTCGAATCTTATACTTTAAGAAAAATATGGATGAAAATATGATAAGGATAATTTTTCTTACAAAATCTAATTTCCTTATAGAATAAATTTTCCTTATAAAAGCAATTTTCCTTATAAAAGAAATTTTCCTTGTAAAAGAGATTTTCCTTATAAAAGTGATTTTCCTTATAAAAGAGATTTTTCTTATAAAAGCGATTTTTCTTAAAGAAAGGTGTTTGTGATTTTCAAAACAAGAAGGAATAGAAAAGTCATAAGGAAAACCTTATTGAATCAATAGTTTCAGGTCAATCCAAGGTAGTCCGCTATGAATTTGACCGTTAAACTCCCGTTTTGGCCATTTTTGACACCAGAACTGCGTTCTCGGTCACCTTGGGCACACAGCACATCTGATGGATGTGTCGTCTGCTCGACCACTTCAAAATTCACTCACCCATATTTTTTTCTGATTTCAGGCCATTCCGACTTCATTCGGTTTGTTTGGACCCCCCACGTGCGTTTGTGAGGCGCGCACAACACTTAAAACACAGATATTGATCCGAACCGCGCAAACCTCATGTCTGATTGACGTTCCCTCTACGCTTACTTGTCATGAATAATAATTAGATTGTTACACGGTGGTTTCACGTCAATCAAAGGTCATCTGCTATGAATTTGACCGTTAGAGGCCTGTTTCGGCCTTTTTTGACACCAGAACCGTGTTTCTCGGTCACCGTGGGCACATGACACGTCCGATTGAAGTGTCGTCTGCTCGACCACTTCACAATTCACTCACCCGTATTTTTCATCTGATTTCAGACCATTCCGACTTCGTTTGGCCTGTTTGGACCCCCCCCCCCACATGTTTGTGAAGCGCGCGCAGCACTTAAAACACGCATATTGAGCCGTACCGCGCAAACTGGATGTCTGATTGACGTACTTTCTTCACGTACACATCAAGATTAATAATTATATAGTTTCAAAGTGGTTTTATGTCAATATGAGGTCATCCCCTATGAATTTGACCGTTAGATGCCCGTTTTCGCCGTTTGTGACCCCAGAACTGCGTTCTCGGTCACCGCGGGCACACGGCACATCCGATTGACGTGACATTTGTTCGACCACTTAACAATTCACTCACCCGTATTTTTCATCTGATTTCAGGCCATTACGACTTCGTTCGGCCCGTTTGGACCCCCCCCCCCCCCCACGTGCGTTTATGAAGCCCGCGCAGCACTTAAAACACGCATATTGAGCCGAACCGCTCAAACCACACGTCTGATTGACATGTCGTCTACGCGTACATGACACGAATAATAATTATATTTTCTCACGGTGGTTTCAGGTTAATACGAGGTCATCCGCTATGAATTTGACCGTTAGACGCCCGTTTTGGCCGTTTATGACACCAGAACTGCGTTCTCAGTCACCACGGGCACACGACACGTCCGATTGACGTTCCGTCTACTCGACCACTTCAAAATTCACTCACCCGAATTTTTTGTCTGATTTCAGGACATTCCGATGTCATTCGGCCCGTTTGGACCCCCCCCCCCCCCACGCGCGTTTATAAAGCGCGTGCAGCACTTAAAACACGCATATTGACCCGTACCGCGCAAACCGCATGTCCGATTGATGTTCCATCTGTGCGTACATGTAAATAATAATAATTATATTGTTTTACGATGGTTTCATGTCAATAAGAGGTCATCCACTATGAATTTGACCGTTAGACGCCCGTTTTGGCTGTTTATGACACCAGAACCGCGTTCTCGGTCACCGCGGGCACACAGCACTTCCGATTGACGTTCCGTCTACTCGACCACTTCAAAATTCAATCACCCGTATTTTATGTCTGATTTCTGGCCATTCCAAATTTGTTCAACCCATTTGGACCCCCCCCCCCCACGCGTGTTTATGAAGCGCTCGCAGCACTTAAAACACGCATATTATGTCGTACCGCGAACACTGCATGTCTGATTGATGTGCCGTCTGCGCGTACATGTCAAGAATAGTAATTAGATTGTTCCACGGTGTTTTCATGTCAATATGAGGTCATCCACTATGAATTTTACCGTTAGACGCCCGTTTTGGCCGTTTATGACACCAGAACCCCATTCTCAGTCACCGCAGGAAAACGGCACGTCCGATTGACATGTCGTCTTCTCGAACACTTCAAAATTAACTCACCTGTATTTTTCTTCTGATTTCAGGCTATTCCGACTTCGTTCGGCCCATTTGGACCCCCCCCCCCCACGCGCGTTTAGGAAACGCTTGCAGCACTTAAAACATGCATATTTAGACGAACCTCAGAAACTGCATGTCCGATTGCCGTGCCGTCTACGCGTACACATCACGAACAATAATTAGATTGTTGCACGGTGGTTTCAAGTCAATATGAGGTCATCTGCTATGAATTTGACAGTTAGATTGCCGTTTTGGCCATTTATGAGACCAGAACCGCATTCTTGGTCACCGCAGGCACACGGCACATCCGATTGACGTGCCTTCTGCTCGACCACTTCACAATTCACTCACCCATATTTTTCGTCTGATTTCAGGTCATTCCGACTTCGTTCGGCCCATTTGGACCCCCACGCGTGTTTATGAAGCGCGCGCAGCACTTAAAACACGCATATTGAGTCGTACCGCGCAAACCGCACGTCCTATTGATGTGCCGTCTTCACGTACACGTCAAGAATAAAAATTATATTGTTTCACGGTGGTTTCAAGTCAATAAGAGGTCGTCCTCTATGAATTTGACCGTTAGATGCCCGTTTTGGCCATTTATGACACCAAAACTGCGTTCTCAGTCACCGCGGGCACACGGCATGTCCGATTGATGTGTCGATTGCTCGACCACATCACAATTCAGTCACCCATATTTTTTGTCTGATTTCAGGCCATTCTAACTTCGTTCAGCCCCTTTGGACCCCCCACGCGCGTTTATGAAGCACGCACAGCACTTAAAACACACATATTGAGCCGAACCGTGCAAACCGCACGTCCGATTGATGTGCCTTTTGTGCATACACGTCACGAATAATAATTGGATTGTTTCACGGTGGTTTTAGGTCAATCTGAGGTCGTTCTCTATGAATTTGACCATTAGACGCCCGTTATGGACGTTTATGACACTAGAACCGCGTTCTCGGTCACCTCGGGCACACGGCACATCCAATTGATGTGTCGTCATCTCGACCACTTCACAATTCACTCACCCGTATTTTTCGTCTGATTTCAGGCCATTCCAACTTCATTCGGCCCGTTTTGACCCCCCCCCCCCCCCCCACACGCGTTTATGAAGCGCGCACAACACTTAAAACACCCATATTGAGTCGTACTGCGTAAACCACACGTCCTATTGACGTACTGTCTGTGCGTACACATCACGAATAATAATTAGATTGTTTCACGGTGGTTTTAGGTCAATCTGAGGTCTTCTGCTATGAATTGGACTATTAGACGCCCGTTTTGGCCGTTTATGACACGAGAACCGCGTTCTCGGTCACCTTGGGAACACATCACGTCCGATTAATGTGTCGTCTACTCGACCACTTCACAATTCACTCAACCATATTTTTTGTCTGATTTCAGGAAATTCCGACTTCGTTCGGCCCGTTTGGACCCCCCATGTGCTTTTTGAAGCGCGGGTAGCACTTAAAACACGCATGTTGAGTTGTACCTTGCAAACCATAGGTCTTATTGACGTGTCGTCTGCACGTACACATCAAGAATAATAATTATATTGTTGCACGGTGATTTCAGGTTAATCCGAGGTTTTCTGTTATGAATTTGATAGTTAGACGCCCGTCTTGGTCGTTTATAACACCAAAACCGCGTTCTCAGTTACCGAAGGCACACAACACTTCTGATTGATGTGTCATCTACTCTACCACTTCACAATTCAATCACCCATATTTGTCGTCTGATTTGAGGTCATTCCGACTTCGTCGGCCCGTTTGGACCCCCCCCCCATGCGCATTTATGAAGCGCGTGCAGCTCTTAAAACACGCATATTGAGCCGAACCACGCAAACCGCACGTCCAATTGATATTCCATGTATGTGTACATGTCAAAAATAATAATTAGATTGTTTCACGGTAGATTCAAGTCAATATGAGGTCGTCCACTTTGAATTTGACCGTTAGACGCTCGTTTTGGCCGTTTATGACACCCGAACTGCGTTCTTGGTCACCACAGGTACACGGCACGCCCGATTGATGTGACATCTTCTCGACCACTTCAAAATTCACTCACCCGTATTTTTCGTCTGATTTTAGGCCATTCTGATGTCGTTCGGCCCATTTGGACCCCCCACGCACATTTATGAATCGTGCGCAGCACTTAAAACACGCATATTGAGCCGAACCGTGCAAACCGCATGTCCGATTGATGTGAAGTATACGCGTACAAGTCAAAAATAATAATTAAATTGTTTCATGGTGGTTTCAGGTCAATCCGAGGTCTTCCACTATGAATTTGACCATTAGACGCCAGTTTTGGCCGTTTGTGACACCAGAACCGCGTTCTCTGTCACCGCGGGCACACGGCACGTCCGATTGACGTGTCGTCTGCTTGACCAATTTACAATTCACTCACCCATATTTTTCGTCTGATTTCCGGCCATTCTGACTCCATTCAGCTTGTTTGGACCCACCCACGCGCGTTTTTGAAGCGCGCGCAGCACTTAAAACATGCTTGTTGAGTCGCACCGCGCAAACCAAACATCTGATTGACATGCTGTCTGTGAGTACAGGTCGCGAATAATAATTAGATTTTTGAACGGTTGTTTCAAGTCAATCCAAGGCTCTCCGCTATGAATTTGACCATTAGACATCCGTTTTGGCCGTTTATGACACCAGAATCGCGTTCTCGGTCACCGCGGGAACACGACATGCCCGATTGACGTGTCGTCTGCTCGAACGCTTCAAAATTCACTCACCCATATTTTTCACCTGGTTTTAGGATATTTCTACTTCGTTCGGCCCGTTTGGACCCCCCCTGTGTGCGTTTGTGAAGCGCGTGCAGCACTTAAAACACGCATATTGAGCCGAACCGCGCAAACCGCATATCTGATTGACGTGAAGTCTACGCGTACAAGTCACGAATAAAAATTAGATTGTTTCACAGTGGTTTCAGGTCAATAAGAGGTCTTCCACTATGAATTTGACAGTTAGATGCCCGTTTTGTCCGTTTTTGACACCAGAACCGCATTCTCGGTCACTGCGGGCACACGGCACATCCGATTGCCGTGTCGTCTGCTCGACCACTTCACAATTCACTCAACTATATTTTTTCGTCTGATTTCAGGCCATTCCAACTTCGTTCATCCTGTCTGGGCCCCCCATGCACATTTATGAAGCGCGTGCAACACTTAAAACACGCATATTGAGCCATACAACGCAAACCACGCGTCTGATTGATGTCCCGTCAATGCGTACATGTCACGAAAAATAATTAGATTGGTTCACGGTGGATTAAGGTCAATCCGAGGTAGTCTGCTATGAATTTTACCATTAAACGCCAGTTTTGGCCATTTATGACACCAGAACTGCATTCTCGGTCACCTCGGGCACACAACACATCCGATTTACGTGTCGTCTACTCGACCACTTCACAATTCACTCACTCGTATTTTTCGTCTAATTTCAGGCCATTCCGACTTCGTTCGGCCTGTTTGAACCCCCACCCCCCCCCCCCACGCGCGTTTATGAAGCGCGCGCAACACTTAAAACATGCATATTGAGCCGAACCATGCAAAACTCATGTCCAATTGACATCCCCTCTGCACGTACACATCAAGAATAATAATTAGATTGTTACACGCTGGTTTTATGTCAATCAGAGGTCGTCCACTATGAATTTGACCGTTAGAGGCCTGTTTTGTCCGTTTTTGTAACACCTCGACCCCAGTTACCCAGAGTCGGTGCATTATTACATAACATTGGCATGATCACAAGAAAGATCAAATCTCGAAAGACCGATTGGTTTATTAGCCTTGGAAACACTAGATATATTCATAAAGTTTTACATTACATCATGATGTGAAAAACTACAACAACAACATATTGTCTCCATAATATACACTATTATCCCCTCATAATATCCCTGCAGGTCATTCATAATTTACTTCTTCACTTCCTGGGAAAAATAAAACATAGAAAAGGGGTGCTCTCAAATTCCCAGTAAGGATAACAATATAGAAGAAACTTTCATAAATAAGAATAAACATTTAAGGCAATGTATAACTAAAACATAAGCCTTTTAAACTTGAACATCAACATAGTATGGAAAAAATAAAATGAAATAATTCCATTTACTTATTCACATGGATATTCTACTAATCGAATATTCACATGCAATATAAATAACCACTTTCATAATGATGGAATTCATAATGCCAGACTATCATAACCACATATCCAAGGCCTCATGCCAAGACTAAAAATAAGATTTTTCCAAGGCCATGTGCCAAGACACTAGTTTGTCTCATGAGACCTACCGATGCATCGAGGAGCTATAGCGGGCTCCACCTGTCACATATTAAGTCCAATGCATTCCCATATGAAAATGTTTAAACATAACATAAACATTCGTATTAAAACTAGGATACGAAATGTCAATACTTTCACCATAAACTACGAATGGTATAAAAATAGAACATCCACAGTCAAACATATCACAAAACCTTCAATACAATATAAAAGTTTTGTATCATAATAAATCAACTTCAAATAAGCGTAAAATCCATCAGAGTATGTTGACATAGATGAAATAAAAAATCTTTTTAGAGAAATATCTATTTCTATTTTTGAAATCATTTAAGAGTCATATATTTATAAAATAAAACATTTTATTTGAAAATATTCTTATAAGCTTTTATGGGAATCTTCGATGATTTTATAACGGTAGAAAATAGCCGCACCCACCGTAAAAGTTAAAAAAACATTTTTACCTTAATTCTGTCGAAAAGGTTAAAAAGCACCTTGTTTGGAAAATGACGGAAAGATTATTTTATAAAACTCTTATAAAAAGTCAAAAAAGGGTATAAATTACTTTAACCCATATTCTTTTAAATAGTTAAAATGTTTTGAAATACATTTTAAAGAAACATGGATGTGGATGATAAAGAGATCCCAGAAGATTATTACGTATAAACAACCTCAGATAATGAAGAGATTGTGAAATAACCCTTACCTTGCACTTTTACTTGGTTGAGGGTAGGTTAACCTCATATATAATAGTGAAATAATTGTTATTAAATTATACAAGAATTATATACATTCATATGATATCATATATGATCATTTAACATTGCTTTGTTAATAATATCTTAGTATTATCGTTGTTTCGAGTGTTAACTTACTCGTTTTCTTTTATATGTTTTGTTACATAATCTGTGTTTTTTATGGATAGGTTGTATCTTAGTCATATCCAGAATGAATCAAGTCCCTAAACATCATTTTTAAATCATAAAATGATAATTATACTTGAATGGATACGATGGAGAATGAATCTCATCGCGTTCGTGGAGACGGTAGTCCGTACGTACGCACGAGCGACAATATCATTCTTTTAATATTAAAATAATATATAAATGGATGGTATATCATATATACAGAATCATTAAAATATTATATTTATTATTTACATGAGTTACACATCATTATTATACCCATCCAAATAATAATATATTGAATAACAATTACACCACGACGTGGAGACGGTAAGCCGTACGTACGCACGTATGGTGACATGTTATTAAAAGGGTGGATAGAATAATGAATATGGTTGTACCATATTTATAATAAAATCACATTATATATATGATACTGGAGTTATTATTTTATAATGGTAACAACAAAGGAAGAAGAAGTGGAAGAAGAAAGGAACTTGGAAAAGGGTGGTGAAATCATTACCTCTTCTTCGGGTCCTTCCTTTGGATTTGATCAAAAGGGCACCTTAGGTTGGCTTTCTGATCAAACTAAGGCCTCTAGGTTGTATTGAGAGATGTTGGGAGAGTATTTGGTCAGGGTTTGGCCGAACCAAAAGGCTTTGAAGGTGTGAAGAAATGATAAGGAGGAGTTTCTTTTTATAAGAGGGGTGAGGGGCACCTTTGGAAAAGCTAGAAATATTAATTTATAATAAATTCACATTCAGTTTCTAATGGATCCAAAGTTTATTATTTAAATTTTAAGGTGGGTATGGGTCTAAAACAACTCAAAAAATAGAATTTAGACAGGTTTGGGTCATTATATTAACCTTATCTTTAAGTATTAACTCTTAGTTAATTAGTTTCACTTTTACAATGTCTCTTTGTATTTTTATATATTATGGTTAATAAACATATTATATACATACAGGCGACCCCCAAGTGGTCCATTAATGATACCCCTATTATGAGATAAGTCTCTTGGCCGAAACTTATATTTTTAGGAATTTAATATCAATTAATAATATACTATTTGTTTTAAAAACTCTTTTATGTGAATTTTGACACTATTCAATAGTTGATTTTTGTGAAACTCATAAAAGAATTATTACTTCGAACAAAGTTAATTACATAAATTCTAATCTGTCATATTATCTTATAAAATTATTTTAATTCATTAAAAGTCTCAAATTATATTTATTTGGGTATTTATAATATCAATTATTTTAGATTTTCACTATTATGGTAATTACTACATCATCATTGTGTCATAAATAAATTAACTTATGTAATATCTAAAAATTATAAATAAAATATCATTATGTAGGAAATCGTTTTATCTTTCTAATGAATATTTATCATCAAAAATCCAACATATATAACCCTATGTAAAAATTTTGTTGCTAAAAGATATATGCTTGTGTCATTTTTTTATTCATTATAGCTTAATTAAAATTAGGTGTCCCTATCACCTAAAAGTGGCTCCATGGGGTCCCAAAATCGACCCAAAGATGCCTATGGTCGAATATTTATCAACCAATAAGGATAGGACACGTTTTAGGGTAATTTAGTATTATCATAATATTATTTTTTAACCCTTATTTACCGGATTTACCCTTAACCATGGTAAATAAAATATTTACCGAAGTAATTATTCAAAATGTCTAAAAATAAAAGTTACCTATTTACACAATTTGAAAATCCTGATTCCAAATATGGAATCCATTTTTCCAAATTCAAAACATATAAGTGGCAGAAATTGAGTTTAAAATTAATTCCCATTGTTAAAACAAAAAACGTATTTTTAAGAGATAATAACTATCAAAAGATTGACACTTGTTTATGTCTGGTTTAATTGTAAAATTATTTCCAATGACCAACATTGTATTAAATGGTAAAAATTTATTCTAAATATACTTAAAAACCACTCAAATTCATAATTTATCACTATTAATTAATTTTATTTAAAAATTTGTTTTTAATTAAAATTTAGTAATTTTCACTATTCATCAAAATATTAAAGTTATCCAAAAAGTACCAAAAATTCACCTTAGGATAAATTAGATACTCCGAATCCAAAAATGAAGTCCATTTTGAAATATAAAATATATATAATTTCAAAAATTAGGTATTACTATTCATAACGGCTAGTTTGATTGGTTGTGGTGTGTGTTAGAAGTCGAAGTTGCGTACAACACACGCTATCACATTATTCAAAGAGAAGCATACCGTAGAAGCATGGGGTGTTACATTCTCCCCTACTTCAAATAATTTCATCCTCGAAATTTCTAGAATACTTATCACATGAAAATACTCGGGTGGTTCTTCATCATAAGTTCCTCAGGTTCCCACGTTGCCTCTTCCATATTATGGTTTCTCCACAAAACTTTTACCAGACGCGTCGTCCGGGTTCTCAGTACTTGTTCTCTCGTATCAAGAATCCTGACGGGCTCTTCAAAATAAGACAGATTGGGTTACAGTTCTAATTCTTCATAGGTGAGTACATGCATTGGGTCAGGCATGTATTTCCTCAACAGAGATACGTGGAACACATCGTGAACTTTGAAGAGACTTGGCGGCATTGCCAATCGGTAAGCTACAGCCCCAATTCGTTCTAGAATTTTGAAAGTTCCGATGTACCTTGGACTCAATTTACCTTTTTTTACCAAAACGTATGACTCCTTTCCATGGAGATACCTTCAGGAAAACATGATCACCGACTTGAAATTCCAAATCCTTCCTTCGATTATCAGCATAGCTCTTCTGCCTACTTTGAGCTGCTTTGATGTGATTTTGGATTACCTTCACCTTTTCCATCATTTCCTCCACCAGTTCTGGGCCTACAAGTTTTCTTTCACCAACGTCATCCCAACAGGTTGGTGTACGACATCTCTTTCCATATAACGCTTCATATGGTTCCATCTTAATACTCTAATGGAATCTATTGTTATAGGAAAAATTCTACCAGAGGTAAATATTGATCCCACATACCCTAAAAGTCGAGTGAGAAAGATCTCAACATGTCTTATAAGGTTTGAATAGTCTGTTCTGATTGTCCGTCTGTCTAAGGGTGGTAAGAAGTGATCAAATGAAGTTCAGTATCCAGGGATTTCTGAAGACTTTTCCAGAATCTTGAAGTAAAACGGGGATCACGATCAGAAACAATCGATAGGGGTACTCCATGAAGTCTCACAACTTAATTAATATATTGTCTTGCTAGACGTTCCAGGGGTAGATATTCTCTTATAGAAAGAAAATGTACTGACTTGGTAAGATGATCAACAATAACCCATATTTCATCGTTCCTTCTAGGAGTCTTTGGTATTCCCATGAAAAAGTCCATCGTAATATTGTCCCATTTCCACTCTGGTATGGGAAGAGGTTGCATGACTCCTCTAGGCTGTTGCCTTCCAGCTTTCACTTGTTGACAAACCATAAATCTTGACACAAAATCAGCAATCTCCCTCTTCATGTTGTCCCACCAAAAATGTTCCTTCAAATCTCTAAACATTTTGGTGCTCCCAGGATGTATAGAGAAATTTGAACTATGAGCATCATCCAGCAATTCCCTTTTTAGATCAGGTATATCGGGAACACAAAGTCTCTTCCCAAATTTCAAAATTCCATCTTCATACACAAAGTCTCTCAGTCTCCCATCATTCACAGCTTTAATATTCTTTTGAAATTCTTCATCATCGGTCTGAGAACTCTTAATCCTTTCTAGTAAAGATGTTTTGGAAACCATTTGAAAAAGCATTGATGTTTCTCCTTCCCTGGTTATTCCCATGTCCATCTTCACTAGATCCATGAAAATTGGATCCCTTTCAATTCTCATATTGTTCAAAACTCCATGGTCTTTTCTTCTCAAAGAATCTTCCACCTTTTTTTCCTTCCTCGGGTGGTAGTGTATCATACAATCATAATCCTTGAGCAATTCAAGCCATCTCCGTTGCCTCATGTTGAGTTCTTTTTGTGAGAAAATATACTTCAAACTCTTGTGATCGGTATAAATCTCACATTTTCACCATAGAGGTAGTGCCTCCATATCTTCAAAGAAAAGATCACAGCTTCTAACTCGAGATCATGAGTAGGATAGTTTTGTTCATGAATTTTCAACTTTCGTGATGCATAGGCAATAACTCTATCATTCTGCATAAGGACACAACCAAGTCCTTTCTTCGATGCATCACTATAAATAACGAACCCATAATTCCCTGATGGTAGAGTCAATATAGGATCATTAACTAATCTTCTATTCAGTTATTCGAAATATTCTTCACACTCTTTTTTCCAAACAAATTTAACCCCTTTACGTGTGAGCTTCGTTAATGGGTTAGCCAATCGGGAAAAATTCTGGACGAATCGTCGATAATAACCTGCCAAACCAATAAAACTACGTATCTCAGTTATAATCATAGGTGCTAGCCATTATTGGATTGCCTTGGTCGTAGAAGGATCAACAGAGATTCCATCTTTAGAGACAATATGGCCAAGAAAAGAAAGCTCTTGATGCCAGAATTCACACTTGCTAAACATCCCATATAATTCATGCCTTCTCAGAGTCTTCAAGATAATGTGCAAGTGATTTTCACGATCTTCGTAGCTTTTGGAGTATAATAAGATATCATCAATAAATACCACCACAAATTCATCGAGATACTCCTTGAAAACTCTATTCATAAGATCCATGAATACAGAGGGTGCATTAGTGAATCCAAAAGGCATTACAGTAAACTCGTAATGCCCGTACCTGGTTCGAAATTCTGTCTTCTGAATGTCTTCCTTCTTCACACACAACTGATGGTATCCAGATCGATGTTCAATCTTTGAAAAGTATTGTGCTCCATGCAGTTGGTCAAATAAATCATCAATGCGTTCTAGGAGATACTTTTTGTTTACTGTTATAGCATTGATCTCCCTGTAGTCGATATATAACCTCATAGATCCGTCTTTCTTTTTAACAAAAAGAACAGGGGCTCCCCATGGCGAAACACTAGAGAGAATAAATCCTTTATTACTCAATTCCTCTAGTTTTTTCTTTAGTTTGACTAATTCTACAGTGGCCATTCTATAAGGGGTCTTTGATATAGGCATTGATCCAGAAATTAAATCAATCGAAAACTCAACTTCTCGTTCTGGAGGATGTCCAGGTAAATCATCCAGAAAAAAATCTACAAATTCTTTCACAATAGGTACATCCTTTATTTGAACATTCCTTTCCTCACCCACATTTATTTCATTCTCTTACTCCCCAATAATTGCATTTAGTTGAGCTACAGGGGGTGGATCTAAATAAGAATTAGGTGGTGATGATTCTACTCTAAAGATAAGGTGTTCCTTATCATCATCATCAAGAATCATACCCTCTTTCTTCTTACAATAAATCTTCGCATCATAGTCCGAAAGCCAGTCCATACCAAGGATTATATCAAACTCAATCATAGGTATGACGATGAGATCAGCAGATAAAGAACATTTATGTGCTCTAATGGGGACTGATTCACAAAACTTTGTTACTATAATTCTTCCCTTAGGAGTTTTAACTGAAAATTCCCTTGTTAAATCAAATTGTAAATATCTAATTTTCTTAGCAAACTGGGAAGATATGAAACAATGCGATGATCCAGAATCAAATAATTCATTTTCTAAACTTGAGGAAACCATTAAATTACCTACCACCACGTCTTTCGGAGCTTCTACCTCAGCAGTAGTGATATCATAAGCTTGGCCTTGATCCCTTGGACTTTTCTGAGGTAAGTTCTCCTGACACTTAGGACATTCATTTGCATAATTCCCCATCTCCCTGAAATTGTAGCACTGAACATTGTTAGCTTCCTTCTTCCCCTTGTAATCACGAGCTTGGTGGCCTTTTTCACCACACTTGTAACAGACTCACATTCCCTTCAAGCAAGTACCAGGTTGTTTCTTCCCACATTTACCATAGGATGGATATTCAACCTTTCCCTTATTCCCCTTATTTCCATTAGCAGATTGATCAGCAGGTCTCTTCTTCTCTTGCTTTTCTTTAAAGTCATAAGACATAGAGAATTCCTTTTCGGTCTTAATAGCACATGAGACAATGTCTTCGTACGATGAAAAGGATTGTGAGACTAATGCTCGACAGAGAAATGGTTTTAACCCATCAAAGAAAAAATCAATCTTACTTCTTGGGTTACGTATATAATCTCCATCATACCTTGCTAACCTTGTAATGTTAGCCTCATACTTTGCGACATTCTCATCCTCCTTTTGTCTCAGACTCAGAAACTGCCTTTCCATATCTGCTCGGTGGTCACGGGGAAAGTATTTTTCTAAAAACCGATCTTTGAACTCCCTCCATTCTATATTTGATACTTCATCATCTTCCTTCTTATTTTGAATCAATGACCACCATTGATCAGCATCTCCAGTGAGGCGGTAAACTTCCATGATAACTTTTTCCCTTTCACTACTCCCCAAAGCCTAAAATATTTTCTCTAGGAAAAATATCCATTGCTCAGCTACTAAGGGATTTGTAATCCCATTGAACATTGGTGGTTGTTGCCTCATGAATCGATCTAACATTGATCCTCCACACTGCGGATCAGGGTGCTCCATACGGGTAAGGTTATTATTCATAACCTGAGTGAGTTGTCCCAGTATGGTGATTAGCTGATCGGCACCAGTTGCATCACCAGCTCCACTATAATTATCTTGATCAGGAGGGAAATCCCTACATGGAGTGTGTGCATTGATACGGTTTCCATTTCTTCCACTAGGCACCATTTCTAAACAATGGAATAAACTAGATCAGTTTATGAATCAAAATACATAATCCCATACTTATAAAACATTTAACATAAATTGAAATATTTATGGATATAATCCATAATCATAAGAATGTTTTTGTGGAAGTATATACTCATAAACCCTTCATAATAATTTGTAAATATAATGAGAGTTATCCTAAGCATATCCCCAGGGAGTGTCGTAACCAAGAGTGAAGCAAGGCCCGTTGTCATGCACCAGTTCCCGTTCGAGTCTAGCTCAAAGCGGTGTTGTCGGGTTTTACCCCTAGGTACATCTGTGCCAGAGCTGCCTCTACCTGCTCGTATCCAGACAATGATGTATTGCTCGGAAAACTCACAAAATATCTACAATACCAAAATTATAGGAAGTTCTTCTACACTAATTCTCAAAGTTCATCTTAGGTCTATGTGCTCTAATTAGAGTTTATCTAAATATAGATTCCATGGTTTGTACTAAATTTCCTCTGATACCAACTGTAACACCCCGACCCAAGTTACCCAGAGTCGGTGCATTATTACATAACATTGGCATGATCACAAGAAAGATCAAATCTCGAAAGACCGATTGGTTTAGTAGCCTTGGAAACACTAGATATATTCATAAAGTTTTACATTACATCATGAAGTGAAAAACTATAACAACAACATATTTTCTCCATAATCCAAACTATTATCCCCTCATAATATCCCTGCAGGTCATTCATAATTTACTTCTTCAATTCCTGGGAAAAATAAAACATAGAAAAGGGGTGAGCTCAAATGCCCAGTAAGGATAACAATATAGCGGAAACTTTCATAAAAAAGAATAAACATTTAAGGCAATGTATAATTAAAACAAAAGCCTTTTAAACTTGAAATTAAACATAGTATGGAAAAAATAAAATGAAATAATGTCATTTACTTATTCACATGGATATTCTACTAATCGAATAATCACATGCAACATCAATAACCACTTTCATAATGATGGAATGCATAATGCCAGACTATCATAACCACATAGCCAAGGCCTCGTGCCAAGACTACAAATAAGATTTTGCCAAGGCCTTGTTCCAAGACACTAGTTTGTCTCATGAGACCTACCAATGCATCGAGGAGCTATAGCAGGCTCCACCCGTCACATATTAAGTCCAATTCATTCCCATATGAAAAGGTTTAAACATAACATAAACATTCTTATTAAAACTAGCATACGAAATGTCAATAATTTCACCATAAACTATGAATGGTATAAAAATAGCACATCCATAGTCAAACATATCACAAAACCTTCAATATAATATAGAAGTTTTGTATCATAATAAATCAACTACAAATAAGCGTAAAATCCAACACAGTATGTTGACATAGATGAAATCAAAACTCTTTTTAGAGAAATATCTTTTTCTATTTTTGAAATCATTTAAGAGTCATATATTTATAAAATAAAACATTTTCTTTGAAAATATTCTTATAATCTTGTAAGGGAAGCTTCGACAATTTTATAACGGTGGAAAATAGTCGCACCCGCCGTATAAGTTAAAAAAAACATTCTTACATTAATTCTGTCGAAAAGGTTAAAAAGCACCTTATTTGGAAAACGACGAAAAGATTACTTTATAAAACTCTTATAAAAAGTCAAAAAAGGGTATAAATGACTTTAAAACATATTCTTTTAAATAGTTAAAATTTTTCGAAATACATTTTAAAGAAACATGGATGTGGATGATAAAGAGATCCCAGTAGATTATTACGTATAAACAACCTCGGATAATGAAGAGATTGTGAAATAACCCTTACCTTGCACTTTTTCTTGGTTGAGGGTAAGTTAACCTCTTGTATAATAGTGAAATAATTTCTATTAAATTATACAATAATTATATACATTCATATGATATCATATATGATCTTTTAACATTTGTTTGTTAATAATATCTTAGTATTATCGTTGTTTCGGGTGTTAACTTACTCATTTTCTTTTATATGTTTTGTTACATAATCCGTGTTTGTTATGGATAGGTTGTATCTTATTCATATCCAGAATGATATCAAGTCCTTAAAAATCATTTTTAAATCATCAAATGATAATTATACTTGAATGGATACGATGGAGAATGAATCTCATCGCCTTCGTGGAGACGGTAGTCCGTATGTACGCACGAGCGACAATATCATTCTTTTGATATTAAAATAATATATAAATGGATGATATATCATATATACAGAATCATTAACATTTTATATTTATTATTTACATTAGTTACACATCATTATTATACCCATCCAAATAATAATATATTGAATAACAATTACACCACGACGTGGAGACGGTAAGTCATACGTACGCACGTATGGTGACATGTTATTCAAAGGGTGGATAGAATACTGAATATGGTTGTACCATATTTATAATAACATCACAGTATATATATGATACTGGAGTTATTATTTTAGAATGGTAACAACAAAGGAAGAAGAAATGGAAGAAGAAAGGAACTTGGAAAAGGGTGGTGAAATCATTACCTCTTCTTCGGGTTCTTCCTTTTGATTTGATCAAAAGGGAACCTTATGTTGGCTTTCTGATCAAACTAAGGCCTCTCGGTTGTATTTAGGGATGTTGGGAGAGTATTTTGGCAGATTTTGGCCGAACAAAAAGGCTTTGAAGGTGTGAATAAATGAGGAGGAGGAGTTCCTTTTTATAAGAGGGGTGAGGGGTACCTTTGGAAAAGCTAGAAATATTAGTTTATAATAAATTCAAATTCGGTTTCTAATGGCTCCAAAGTTTATTATTTATATTTTATGGTGGGTATGGTTCGAAAGAAACTCAACCAATAGAATTTAGACAGGTTTGGGTCATTATATTAACCTTATCTTTAAGTATTAACTCTTAGTTAATTAGTTTCACTTTTACAATGTCTCTTTGTATTTTTATATAATATGGTTAATAAACTTACTATATACATCGAAGCGACCCCCAAGTGGTCCATTAATGATACACCTATTATGAGATAAGTCTCTTGGACGAACCTTAGATTTTTAGGAATTTAATATCAATTAATAATATAATATTTGTTTTAAAAACTTTTTTATGTCAATTTTGACACATTTCAATAGTTGATTTTTTTGAAACTCATAACTGAATTATTACTTCGAAAAAAGTTAATTAAATAAATCCTAATATGTCATATTATCCTATAAAATTATTTTAATTCATTGAAAGTCTCAAATTATATTTATTTGGGTATTTATAATATCAATTATTTTAAATTTTCACTATTATGGTAATTACTGCATCATCATTGTGTCATAAATAAATTAACTTATGTAATCTCTAAAAATTATAAATAAAATATCATTATGTACAAAATCGTTTTATCTTACTAATGAATATTTATAGTCGAAAATACAACATATATAACCCTATGTAATTATTGTTTTTCTAAAAGATATATGCTTGTGTCATTTTTTGTATTCATTTTAACTTAATTAAAATTAAGTGTCCCTATCACCTACAAGTGGCTCCCTGGGGTCCCAAAATCGACCCAAAGATTCCTATGGCTGAACATGTATCAACAAATAAGTCTATGACACGTTTTAAGGTAATTTAGTATTATTATAATATTATTTTTTAACCCTTATTTACCGGATTTACCCTTAACCATGGTAAATAAAATATATAACGAAATAATTATTCAAAATGTCTAAAAATAAAAGTTACCTATTTACACAATTTGAACATCCTGATTCCAAATATGGAATCCATTTTTCCAAATTCAAAACACATAAGTGGAAGAAATTAATTTAAAATTAATTCCCGTTGTTAAAACAAAAAGCGTGTTTTTAAGAGATAATAACTATCAAAAGATTGACACTTGTTTATGTCTGGTTTAATTGTAAAATTATGTCCAATGACCAACATTGTATTGAACGGTAAAAATATATTCTAAATATACTTTAAAACCACTCAAATTCATAATTTATCACTATTAATTAATTTGATTAAAAAAGTTTTTTTAATTAAAATTTAGTAATTTTCACTATTCATCAAAATATTAAAGTTATCCGAAAAGTTCCAAAATTTCACCTTAGGATAAAATCGATACTCCGAATCCAAAAAAGAAGTCCATTTTGTAATATAAAATATATATTATTTCAAAAAGTAGGTATTACTATTCATAACGGCTAGTTTGATTGGTTGTGGTGTGTGTTAGAACTCTAAGTTGCGTACAACACACGCTATCACATTATTCAAAGAGAAGTGTACCGTAGAATCTTGGGTTGTTACAGTTTTTGACACCAGAACTGTGTTTCTCGGTCACTGCGGACACACGTCACATCCTATTGATGTGTCGTCTGCTTGACCACTTTACAATTTACTCACCCATATTTTTCTTCAGATTTCAAGCCATTACGACTTCATTCGGCCCGTTTGGACCCCCCCCCCCAATCGTGTTTATGAAGCGTGTGCAACACTTAAAACGCGACTATTGATCCATACCGCGCAAAATACATGTTCGATTGATGTGACTTCTTCGCGTACACATCATGAATAATAATGATATAGTTTCACGGTGATTTTAGGTCAATCTGAGGTCATCCGCTATGAATTTGACCGTTAGACGCCCATTTTCACCGTTTGTGACCCCAGAACTGCGTTCTCGGTCACCGCGGGAACACGACATGTCCGATTGATGTGTAATATGATTGAACACTTCATAATTCACTCACCCATATTTTTTCGTCTGATTTCAGGCCATTCCGGCTTCGTTCGGCCCGTTTGGACCCCCCCACGTGCGTTTATGAAGCCCGCGCAGCACTTAAAACACACATATTGAGCCGAACTGCGCAAACCGCACATTCGATTGACGTGTTGTCTATGTGTACACATCACGAATAATAATTATATTTTCTCATGGTGGTTTCAAGTCAATCAAAGGTCATCCGCTATGAATTTGACCGTTAGACGCCCGTTTTGGCCGTTTATGACACCAGAATCGCGTTCTGAGTCTCCACGGGCACACAACACGTCCGATTGACATTCCTTATACTCAAACGCTTCAAAATTCACTCACCCGTATTTTTCGTCTGATGTCAGGCCATTCCGAAGTCATTCGGCCCGTTTGGACCCCCGTGCGCGTTTATGAAGTGCGCACAACACTTAAAACACGCATATTGAGCCGTACAGCGCAAACCACAAGTCCGATTGACGTTCCGTCTATTCGTACATGTCAAGAATAATAATTATATTGTTGCACGGTGGTTTCATGTCAATATTAGGTTGTCCACTATGAATTAGACCGTTAGACACCCATTTTGGCAGTTTATGACACCAGAACTGCATTCTCGGTCACCGCGGGCACACAACACGTCCGATTGACATTCTGTCTACTCGACCACTTCACAATTAACTCACCCATATTTTTCATCTGATTTCCGGCCATTCCAACTTTGTTAGACCCATTTGGACCCCCCCCCCCCCACGCGCATTTATGAAGCGCTCGCAGCACTTAAAACACGCATAATGTGCCGTACCGCGCAAACCGCACATCTGATTGATGTGCTGTCTACGCATACATTTCACGAATAAGAATAATACTGTTTCATAGTGGTTTGATGTCAATATGTGGTCTTCCTCTATGAATTTGACTGTTAGACGCCCGTTTTGGCCGTTTATGACACCAAAACCGCATTCTCGGTCACCGTGGGCACACGACACGTCCGATTGACATGTCGTCTTCTCGAACACTTCAAAATTCACTCACCCGTATTTTTAAACTAATTTCAGGCCATTCCAACTTTGTTCGGCCCGTTTGGACACCCCCCCCCCCACGCTCGTTTATGAAACGCGTGCAACACTTAAAACATGCATATTGAGCCGAACTGTGGAAACTGCACATCCGATTGATGTGTCGTCTGCGCGTACACATCACGAATAATAATTAGATTGTTGCACAGTGGTTTCAGGTCAATATGAGGTTTTCCTCTATGAATTTGACTGTTAGACGCCCGTTTTGGCCGTTTATGACACCAGAACCGTGTTCTCGGTCATCGCGAGCACACGGCATGTCCGATTGACGTGCCTTCTGCTCGACCAATTCACAATTAACTCACCCATATTTTTCATCTGATTTCAGGCCATTCCGACTTCATTCGGCCCATTTGGACCCCCACGCGTGTTTATGAAGCGCGCGCAACACTTAAAACACACATATTAAGTTGTACCGTGAAAACCGCACGTCCGATTGATGTGTCGTCTGTGCGTACATGTCAAGAATAAAAATTAGATTGTTTCACGGTTGTTTAAAGTAAATACGAGGTTTTCCTCTATGAATTTTACCATTAGATGCCCGTTTTGGCCGTTTATGACACCAGAACTGCGTTCTCGGTCCCCGCGGGCACAAGGCACATCCGATTGATGTGCCGACTGCTCGACCACTTCACAATTCACTCACCCGCATTTTTCATATGATTCCAAGCCATTATGACTTTGTTCGGCCCATTTGTACCCCCCATGTGTGTTTATGAAGCGGGCACAGCACTTAAAACACCCATATTGAACAGTACCACGCGAACCGCACGTCTGATTGACGTGTCGTCTGCGCGTACACATCACGAATAATAAATAGATTTTTTTCACGGTGGTTTCAGGTCACAAATACCAAAACAAACTAATCTAGGTAAAAAAGGAAAATTATATTCATCAAGGATATAAAAACTTCTAGATAATTCATCAACACAAATGAAATTACCTCATGCATGGGGTTCATTCTCATCTGGATCACCAATATCACTGCAATGTCCACCAGCTGTATTCGGAGCCTTCAATATATATCAATATTAGGTATCTTAAAAATATCAAATAAAGTAAATCTGAGTATGTTTTGTTTTATTTTTTACCTGTGGCGCCACTTTTTGCATCGTCATATCATCGATACGTGATGACATATGTGACAAAATCTCCTCATACTTTGCACATAACTGCTAAAACTGGGCATCAAAATTGTGTTGTATATCCTGCATGGAAGCATCTATCTCAGCCTGTGTGTGCATCCATGACTCTCTTCATGCACCCATCACATCTTCTCTAACAACTGCACTTCGTGGGACACCATCGCCATAAGTCAAAGAATAACCATAACCGTCACTCCCCATGAGACGGTGAAATATTTCATCTCTACGCATAGTACTACGACGTTTCTCCTCTGGAAACTCTGCTAACTGAGCATCAAACTGAGCCTTTATCATATAATGAATCAATGAACAAATATGAATAATTTATATAACATAAAAATACATTTATTATAAATAATTATCTTACTATAACACCGGCAACATCGGGATCACCCGCCCTACGAGTCCTCATCCATATGGACATCTGATCGATTGGCTCACCACGTTGGTGTAACTATAATAAAGGGGTTCACCATGTTCTACTACAATATTTTTAAAATATGAATGAAATAGTGAATTCTAAACTTACATCATGTCTGAGCTGTGACACATGTCGAGTGCCAAGTCTGGAAGGCGTGCCCTGCATCACCCGATTATGTGAATGACATGCAGACTCGGTCTACATTCAATGTATTTACTTAATAGACATTTGAAAAATAAGACATTTATAGATTAAAAGTAATAAATCTTACCATCGCTGCCTCACTCGACCAAAACGCAACCAAATCCTGCCATTGCGCAAGAATAATGCTCGGAGGGACTCGCTGTAGAATGTCTGGCACACCCGCAAATGGTGTCCAGTAATCTCTCTTCACCCTTGACTTGTAATCCTTCCATAATATTCGGCATTTGGACATACATAAAGCCCAAAAAAATTCTGGACTGGATGTCAAATTATCCTGTTAAAAAAAATTGTCAGTAGATGGGACAACAATAATAACAATATCATGAAAAATTAAACATTGAATTTACCTGAACCTCCCTCCATAATCTGTCCATCGTATCCTAGGGGAAAGAACTCCAGTCACAAGTCGTCAGAGGGAATACGTGTGAGTCTCGTATCATATGCCCAAACTGATAACTCAATGCAGCAGCACCATCTCCAACTGGATGAAATGTGTTGTCAAATAACACATCCAATCGGGTTCCAGAGTTCCAGGATCGAACCCCTCTACCAGGACCCCTGCGTCTGCTGGAAGAAGCACTAGATCCTGATAAACATAAATTCATAATTCAATTACAGTATAAATTATTGATTATAAATAGTTAGGAAAATATAAACAGAAAATTACAGTCAATTAATTTAGAAAAATGAAAACATACATACCGACAACACCAGGTGAACCACTATGACCACCCTGTGACATACCTACATTAAAGGAATTTATAGTTAAATCAAGAAATTTTTATACATATAAAACTCATAAATATTTTTAGAAATAATAAATGGGGATATAATTACAATTTTCACTAATCAAGCAAGTCTATCATATCTCCTTCAACTGTCTCTCGGACCCATTGTATATCTTCATCTCGTACAGCTACTGTTTTTTGGTGAAGTGTTTGATTAGGAAATGAGACAACTTCAGGTTCCTCTTGGTCAGTCAGAAAAACCCCTCTTCTAGACATTTTCACCACAACATTCCAATCAGTTTCAATGCCAACAAAGTAAACTTTTTCTTCCTACGATGTCAGTATGAAGGGCTCATTGCTAACTCGATCATCTTTATATAGCATACTGTTAAAGATTACTAATGTAAATGGGAAGTTATAAACTTTCATTCCACGAACTAGATCGACCAAATCACACCTTAACAATATGTGTTTTAAGCCATGAACATAAATAACCTCAATAATATCTCTCAACAATCCATAATAATAACCCGCACCAACAAAATAACATCCAACGCCACTATTTTCTGTGGCTCGGTTCATTTCAACATCGCTAATACAAAATCAGAATCTGTTAGCATCTAATGACTTGTAGCGACGAGCTTTAATAAATGGACCATCAGCTAGTTGGTTGAGTTCTTCGCTCACATGCTGGGTTAAATCACGTAACTTTTGAATCTGCAAATTTCACATATAAAGTTTAATGCATAAAAGATTGTGAAAATACAACTAGGTTTCACTATAAAAATATTAAATCAATTATACGTACATGAGTCTTGAACCACTCATGAAATGTGTTGAAATTATGTTTTTGGATTTGATAACAGTTGCACGGGGCCTTTCATGTTTCAACTCAGTGATATGCATCCTAAATCACAAAGAAATATAAGGTAAGAAATAAAATAAATAAAGAAACAAAATACACATCAACTATGAGACTTACTGTATCAATGGCATAATTGATGGAGTGTTGAATAACACATATCGATGAGCTTGAACCCACTCGTCGTTCCGCATATCAAATGTTATTCCTTCTCCAATTGGTCCCTCGTTATTCTGGGACGGTTTATCTATCTTTGTTTCAACCTCATCAAGATATGAAGCACAGAAATTAGTACACTCATCCATTAAATATCCCTTGGAAATTGAGGCTTCCGGGCGAGCTTTGTTGCGCACATCCCGTTTCAATGTATTTAAGTATCGCTCTCTTGGATAAATCCACCTGAATTGCACAAGACCACCAATAATGACTTCACCAGTTAAATGCATGGTCAAGTGAAACATGAAATAAAAAAAACAGCGGAAAGAGTTTTTATAGGTGACATAGTGCAAGTTCAATCTTATCCTGAAGCTTTTTCAAATGGCTCATGCGATGATTCCTATAATAGAGCTTTCTGAAAAAATTAGAAACTCCAATCAATGTATCAACAACCTGGGAAGGCAAGGAATCAGGAATTGCTATAGGAATTAACTGTTGAATAAGAATATGATTATCGTGACTTTTCAAACCCGGTAATGTCATGATCTTCATATTCACATGATTCAAAATATTAGATCAATAAACATATGACACGTTAATAGACTTCAAAATTGATAGAAATGTTTGTTTCTATTTTTTACTCATTGTGTACTGTGTAGTAGGCATGTATGCTCGATTACCTTCACTTAGCTGTAAATGTAAAGGTTTTCTCAATTCCATTTCTTTCAAATCACGTCGAGAATTAGCAATGTCCTTTGATTCCCCCTTAACGCCTAAAATGGTGCACAAAATATTATCACATACATTTTTTTCAATGTGCATCACATCCAAATTATGTCTTAAAATATTATATTTCCAATAAAAAAATTAAAAAAAATAATTCGTTTCTTCCAATTATGACTTTGCTGTCTATTTACAGTAGGAATAGAAGGAAACGTAGGATCCAATAAATCTTGAAAATCATACATTGTACGGATGTTTTCTTGATCAAGTTGTGCACAAATTTCAACCCCATACAGTATTTGTGGTGATGGTTCATACTCTATATTCCCATAAAACGATACACAATCTTTTCTGAACCTGTGCAATGGAAGAAGAAAGTGTCTATGACCAAGACATACCCACTTTCTACAGTGCTTAATCCATATAGATTTTTTACTCTTATTACAACACGGGAAAGCAAATTCTCTTTTTTTACTCCAACCTGGTAAGTTAGCATACGCTGGAAAATCATTAATTGTCTATAATAAAGTGGACTGAAGTCTAAACATTTCATTAGCTGCCGAGTCAAAAGTCATTACACCATCGACCCAAAATTCTTGTCACTCATCAATCAAAGGTTGTATATAAATATCGATTTTATCACTAGGTCCTCTCGTTCCATAAATTAAAATTGGCAGTAACAAAAAATGTTTCTTCATACATACACATGGGGGAATGTTGTATGGAACCAACACCACTGGCCATGTACTATGTGTCGCACCAACCATGGAACTAAATGGGTTAAAACCATCTGCTTCCAAACCCAGTAGAATATTATGATCATCTCAGGAAAAGTCTGGGTGTCTTTTATCAAACTCATTCCATGCCAAAGAATCTGCCAGGTGAGTTAATTTATCAACGTCTTTCATTCTCTCTAAATTCCAAGTCATCAATTTAGCAATTTTAGTGGACTAGAAGAATCTCTTCAGTCTCAGTTTCAGTGGGAAATAACGCATCTGTTTAGCGGAAACTTGCTTCCCTTGATTCAAGACTCTCCCAAGAAGAATCTGACTACCTTGATTAATCTCATTGGTCTTCCACCTGGATGTATACCAAACATTATAATTATTTAATTGCACGTTCTCTTTTTTGAACAACATAAAATTATTGAGACACACATTAATTGTATAATATGTAAAACCAAGATCATTGGTCAACTTGCGAGCTTAATGGAATGACTCTGGAATCTTCGCTCCAACAGGGAGTACCTTCTTCAATAATACCCACAACATGTCGAATAAGGTATCTGACCACTGGTTTAAGGCCTTCAGGTGTAACAATTTAATGGTGAATGACAGTTTACTAAATTTAGTGCATCCAAGATATAATTTAGTACACGCATCGTCAAGAATTTCAAAGAATTTCAATGTTTCTCCATCTTTAGAAGAACGGGGATTACTCAATCCGACGTCGTCATTTACAACATTACTATATTCATATTGAAACTGATACATCATATCATTGAGGATTATGTTCATCGGATCAACTATTCTCGAATCAACATTCACATGAATACTTTCTCAGTGATGACATGAAACAAAATCTTCTCCATGACATGTCCATGTCTTATAGGTTTTCAAAAACCCATTAAAAAAATTTTCTCTAACACTATCTCATTTGAAGATATATCTATTTTCACATTTTCTGCATGGAAAACTAATCATATCGCTTGGAAATCTGTTGGTGAAATCCATAAATCGCTTAATCCCCTCATAATTTTCAGCTAAAAATCTATCTTTCATATCAATCCAGCTCTTATCCATATCTGTATTTAATAAAAATCAAAAGTTAAATATCTTATTTAAATTCTAAAAAAACACATATCATTAAAATTTAAAAACCAAATTTGATGGATAAAAAACATTACTTGCGGAGGACTCGACCGCGGGTAACGGGGTGTGACTTAATTGTGGATGCATGATGGCGTAGTGACTTGATGACAGGGGTTCGATGACCAGAATCGAAAGGAGCGGAACCGTTGGCCGAAGCGTGGGAGGGTTATACATAGCGTGGCACAACAGACTGGGAGGGTCCAACGGAAGCAGGAGGACTTGCCGGAGAGATGAAACGGTGCCGGGAGGGGACGGTGGTAGCGGGACTGTCCAAAGGTGCAGCACGAAGGTAGGGGTGGGGATTTCCGGGTTGTGGGGTTGTCGGGGTCACGGGGGCGCAGAATGGAGGCAAGGCGGTAGGGGTCGTCAGGGGTTGCAGGTGTTGCAGCACGAAGGCAAGGGGGTGGGGGTCGTCGGGGGTCAAGTTTGTCGGGGGTCGAGGTCGCCGGGGGTTTCCAGGGTCGGGGGTCGGGGTCGCCGGGGGTTGGGGGTTGGGGGTCGGGGTCACCGGGGTCGCCGGCGGTCGGGGGTCGGGGTCACCGAGGGTCAGGGAGGGGTCGTCGGGGGTTAGAGAGGGGTCGTCGGTGTCGGGATCGCCAGGGGGCAGGGTCGCAGGGTCGAGGGGTCGGGGTCGCCGGGGGTCAGGGTTGCGGGGTCAGGGAGGGGTTGTCGCTGGGTCAGGGAGGGGGGGAGGGGAAAATTAGGTTTTTAGATATTAAAGTGCAGCGGTCGCCATTTGGCGACCTCCAATTGGCGGCCACTAAAAGTCCCCCGCGTCGAAAGCCAAAAATTCTAGTAGTAGAAAATAAGAAAATAAGAATGAGAAAATCTGGATTTACTCAATCCATTAGAATGAACACAGTCATGAACAAATCTATAGAAATAAAACATAATGATAATAATATAATATTCATTTTGAAGATGAAAATATAATCTTGGTAGAAATTAAAATTTAATAAACAATTAATGAAAGATGTGGTATTTATAAAAATTAAGGAATCTATATGACCATTATAAATCCGACAATTGGAATAGTAATACGATCATTAGGAATAGTAATCTTACTATTATAATAGTAACAACAACAATGAAATTGTGAAATAATTTTTTATGTTATACAAAATCATATATTTATATCATGGTATAAGTAAATAAATTCTTTTAAAAAATGATAAATTAGGTGTAGGTACTATTATAAAATATAAATGTTTATTTAAACTTTTATAATTATGTAATCATTTAAATAAAAATTTACTTTCATATAATATATTTATAAATTGGTATTATGTAGTGTTATAATTATAATATAATTTTATGTGACATTAATTATTTTTTTAAAAGGTCAAAAAATCGATTATAATATTAAAATTACTATATTTTTGAATAAATGTTGATTTTATTTATGAAGTAAATTTATAATTTTTATAATTTTTTTTATAAAATGTGTTCCATTTTTAAAATATACACATCAAAAAATTGTTAGAGTGAACTTTTGGGTTTTTTTCTAAAATAATTGAATTTTTGGTGATTAGTGAAATACGTTGATTTACGGTATTTAACATTATAGCCAAATACATGAATTTTTGAGTCATGGATGATGTAATAAATCATTAAATCAAACATTAATGGACTAGTTACTATATTTAGTCATAGGAATCATCTCCATTGAATGTATTGAAACAAAATAATAAACTAATGGATATAAAAATCAAAAACACCCCTCCCCCACTATAAATACCACCTCTCACAACCCCTTTTCTAAAAACCTTATAATCATTTTATCCTATTAATATTCATCCAAATTACATTAAAAATCCTATTAACCATGTCTGTGAGTTTTTTCTCTCAACAAAAGATCAATTATAAGTTATTTAAGGGGTTCTTCAAGGAGGTGATATTCAAGAGGTAACTTTCTCAAACCATCACATTTAATTTCATTTCATCTTGTACATTCTATTCACTTCCTTGATCCATAAAATAAAAATATATATAGTATCATGTTTATGCTATAATGTTTTATTGATAATGGAATATCTTATTTCCACTCCTTTTCTCATATCCTCTTATTCAAAGACATGAAATCTTTGTCCAAATTATTACGGTTATTCATCTCCATGGACAATGTTTTTTTTATTTTTCTATTATCACCTTCCGGTATGGTCATAAAACCATTATTATGGTTAAAACAGATTGAAATATTTATATTATAATTTTTTTTTCAAGTTTTGGAAATAATTTATATACATGATATTAAATAAAAAGAAACAAGTTCGTAATGATCAAAAAACCACCAAAATAAACTAAAAATTTAACATTAATGTTTATTTAAATTAATTATCCTCATAGTAGAAAAAATGATACATGGGACAATTAAAACTTCTATAAGTGAATTAATTTCATACAATTTCACTTCTAGATAATTATTCAAATTTTAAAAGAACTTACATAATTATATACAATTAAACCAACCATCAAACCATGGAAATAAACGCTCCCAGAATGACAAAATTGAACATTATAACTCATTGAAATGACAATAAATGAACTGAATAAAATTTTAATAAATAATATACATTTATAATAGGATCTTAATTAATTAATTAATTAATATAATTTTATTATCCTTTAAATTAACTGCAAATGTAGAATATATTTATACATAAGGTAAAGGATCTTTCTGAACCTCCATATTTCCTTTAAGTTACATTCTCTCTCTATCTACCTCAATTTCTCATTTAAATCTTCTTATATAAATTCTCTATATTATCTATATATTTCTCACACTTATATAAAATTAATATTTACTCTTTATTTTATCGGGAAATACATGTATCAAATGTTTTGTTCTTAATTCCAATTAAAAATAATATTAAAGGGAACTTATCTTTTTTATTTTCCTCTTATAAAGTTCTATTTAATGAAATTTTATAAAAGATAAATTATTTATAAAAAATCATTTTATTATTAGGAAAACCAATTGTATTTCACTTTTGTATGAATATAAATTAGTATTCTTTTACCCCTTTTAACGACTCTTTACCCCTTCACTTAAAATCCTTCTTATGCGGCACATTTCCTAGGTTACTTAACCACCCTTTTGTATGTTTTCACTTTAGTTAGAATTAATTTATCATTATCTATGATTAATTTTAAATTATGAATTTCAATGTCTTATTTTCATCCCTTATTTAATAGATTCCAATATAATACACCATTTGTTTATGCTTCACGACATGATTAGGATGCCCATTTCATTCCATGGGTGACCAATATGTTTATTCCTTATTCTTGATTTATTATTGTGGGAAAAATATTCATGAAAATGATATGATGGGTGTTCCCAAATAATTCTTCAATGAATTGGGTATTGTTTAGCCTCATGATTTGTCATGTATGGAATTAGGGAGTAAACCTAATCCATTAAGAAAATATTTCTACCATGTTATATAGTCTTGGTAGTTATCCTTGGCTCATGTTTATGTCATGTTATTTGTTGATTCCACATTTATATGTTTCCATGACCATATAATTCCACATTCTTTATTTTATGACTCAATATATTTATTCACAGTCCATTACTTTTATGTGATAATCTTATACATTCTAACACTTTTTATATTTCATTTCCATGTATATTCCCTTACTATGATTTTTTGCTCATAAATTTTGTCTATGTATTCCTTAGGTTATCCAATGCAGTTATAGGAGCTCAAATGGAATTAAGAGATCTTTATGAAGATTAATAAAATTATGGATTATTTTAGTTTCATGTTTTCTAATTATGTACCTAGTCCTCTAATGACATAATAATTTTTTATCCTTTTTTTTAATTCATGGATAATTATACTTAAAAACATACAACAATTTTTGTAAAAGGTAAAAGTTTATTTAGTTGTTATAAGAGAATTTCCTAGATATTATTTTTTTAGTAGGACTAGAATACGTTTTTAAGAACCCTATTGATAATTCTATCACCATGGATAACCTATATTAAAATACAGGTACTCATAAGTTAGGATATAATTTTCATTTATATGTTATTACTTCAATGTTCATCATTATAGTTGTTTATATTTATTAGCTAAGTATTCAATCCCCCTAATTTTCATTTATTTATTTTTCTTAGTTAATGGTGGGATATAGGAGAACCCATGAAAACAATAAATCTAATAATAAATGAAATGATTTCCCTAATGAGATTCCAAAAATAATTAGAATTGGAGCATAAAAATTCATGAAAATACTAGATCATGTTATGAATAATAAATTAAATCATGTGTAAATCCCTAATTCTTACATGAAAGAGAAAATTTTTGTTGAATACTTTTTGTTAAAAATTTCTCATATATTTATTGGATATTTAGATCCCCTCATTGTAGAAAATTGGTTTAACTTACTTGGGAAGATATTATATAACTTTTAATTCTTAAAAGAAGTTAAACTCATATTGGTTGTCTATCCTTTATATGGGGAAGCAGATCAGTGGTGGAAATTGATGAAAAACTCAAATTATAAGGAGGAAATTGTTTTCCTGTATTGGGAAGGATTCAGAAAAATATTTTTCACTTAATATTTTTCCTGAACACTCTATCTTAACATGGAGGAATAGTCCCTTGGACTGAAACAAAAGGATGATGAATCTGTCAAGGTGTTCAAAGAAAAATGTACAAAGGCTTTCATGATATCACTCCATCATTTTCATGAAAACTGAAAGTAAGTAATATCACTTCATTAACGTATTAAATATGAGTCTATGAAATGCCTTGTAGATTTGATACTTTGAATTGTATGAGGATATTGTTCGATGTTCCCTAAAGGTTGAGATTAATATTGGAGACTCTTAGTGGTCCCATATTCTTGGAGATAAAAATAGTAAAATAGAGTTTTATATGGGAGGATCAATAGATAAATCTAATGAAGGGAATAAAACCCAATATCCTACATTTCAAAATTTTGGGAAGAAGCATCTCAGGAACTGTTTAAACGGACCCATGAGATAATTTAATTGTGTAATATAGTCGAATCATGCTAATTAATTAAAAAAGGTATTTGAATAATCCTATTAATTCAAAATAAGTAAGAAAGTCCTGGATCAACACTCAACCTATAGTGTTGTTTTTCAACTATAAGTAACATGAGAATTATTCACAACAATGCCCTAATCCATGGTTTGTTAGAGATAATAAACAATGAAACCTCTAAGACATTAAGGAATAGAATATTCTATCACTACTACTGAGATGGATCCAAGAAACAACGTAGTGATAGGTACAAGTCTTATTCATTTAATAGTAGCAAACATACTATTTGATTCAGGTTTTACAAATTCATTCATATCTTGAAAGTTCAGTAGTACTATTCAAACACCACCTAAAAATGATGATATTTAGTTATCTTTGAGAACAATGAATGGGGATTTTATTAAATATAAAGTGTGTAACTACTCTACAATTAATGTTTGTGGACTGAACCTCCCATCATATCTCTTTTTACCCCCTTTTATGGAGTTTAATTCTATATTGGGCATGGATTGGTGTAGAGATTCGTGTCTTTGAACTGGGATAAAATGAGAATGTTTTTAGACTTTATCTTTTACTAAATGGGTTAGTTTTAAAACCAATATTTTGGGTGATTTTTCGTGATTTGGGATCATTTAAATTGTTGATATCAGGCTTAGTTAAAGGCTCAAGGATTTTCCTGGGTGGATCAATGAGTTTCAGGAGCACCTGACCTGGCAGTGACGTTTGTACATGATGTACACTGTTAGTCAAACCATGTGAGTTAGTCGTTCGTGATAAACTAGAGAAATAGAAGTGGACACATGTTCTGCACATTTTCTATCAGACCAAGTGAGTTAAACCATTTGGTTTAACAAATTTTGAGTTTTGAGGTAAATTATTTAATTAAATTCTAGGATAAAAATGTATTTAATTAAATGTTGTGAAAACGAGTTTTATTTAATTAAATTCATGGTTAAGATGAATTTAATAAATTAATTGAAAATAGGGGATTTAATTAATTAATTTGAGGTTGATATAATTTAATTAAATGATGATGAGTTAGAGAATTTAATTAATTAAATTCTGTTGAGACAAATTTAATTAAATGGTGATTAAATGGGGATTTGGGGTTTATCAAATAAGTGTAATATTATATGGTAATAATAAAAATATGATGGTTATTATTATAATAATAATAATAATAATAATAATTATAATAATAATTTTATTTTATTAGGTTTTTAAATTTAATTTTGAGGGATAAAATAAGAGGGTGGAACATGTCTCATCCCTCCTACATGAAGCACGGCACCCCTTCTCCGATAGTGAGGTGATCTACCCCCTCCTCATGAAACCTCTTCACACGACTATCTCCTCCAAATCTATTCATGAAATTCATCCATCTCATTTAGGTAAGGCCTTATCCATGCATTTTAGTCCTCTCATTGGCCATTTTGGCTCTCTGTCGCATACTTTCCATTAGGCCAAAACCCTATATTTGGGATTAATTTGGATTCTTCGATTATTCCAAATATAGTTGGTGTAGAAGAAATATCAAGACCCGTTGTGTAATGACGCAGATTTCCCCAGGCCATTCCTTTGTGAGAATCTTGTATTTAGGGTAGTCTATGGGATTTTTGTGATTTATTCATAGAGTTTCCCACAATCCAGTTTTGAACAATTGGTGTGGGCATGTTAGTGCGTCGAAATGTCATTGTGTCGAAATGCCAGTGCATCAATGAGTCAGGGGTATTGAAATTGGTGAGTTAGGGGTTTTGACATCGGTGATTCAAGGGCGTCAGCATCAGTGAGTCAGGGGCGTTGACATTGGTGAATATGGGGCGTCAGTGAGTTGTTGCGTCGGTAGCTCAGTACTGACAGCTCAACATTGGTAGGTCACATAAATACCTCAAATATCGATAGATCACCTATTGGTGGCTCAATACTCAGCAGATCAGCATCAGTGGCTCAGTGTCGGTAGGTCACATCGGTAGCTCTCCCGTCGGTGGCTCCGCATCAGTGACTCACTTCCGGTTCTTCCAGTTTTTTCCAATTTTACAATTACACCCCTCTTACATTTTATTTGACATAAACTAAGTTTAATGACTTGTTTGGGAATTTTTGTATGGTGTTTCAAATAATACTATGTATATCATTAATATCCTAATGTTTTGGGGATTGGAAATACTCAAACAGCGTGATGTTAACCATGATCCCAAGAAAATGGATTTTGTAACCATTCTTCATTTAATATAGGATCTCTCTCTTCAATGATGGGATCTTCCCTTCCTGGTGTGTTTTTCATTCCTTCTTAGTGTTCATAGAGCCTTCCTCTCTAGGAGAGTCATGAACCTATGCTAGATCCTTCTTATAATCCATTTTCGTGGAGTTTTCTGTTGCTCTTGTGATCCCATATTCTTGGCTCAAAGAGGGGATTTGGTCACCTATTGTTTTTGGTGGGGATTTATTTTTCCTCTCATTAATTGTGCATCATGTGGGGTTGGTGTAAAAATGATTCCTTTGAAAAAAAAAGTTGAATATGTTTCTTAAAACAAGAAATAAATAAGAAGGAAATGTGATCTAAAGATAACAGGGGTCAATAAAATAACAGGCTAGAGGGGTTTTGATGTTTTATTGCCTGTTTTATTTTTTATATTTGTTTCTTTGTAGATTTTTTTTGGTTGTATGCCTTATGAAAATCATGCCTATAGGTAGTCTTTTCATGTGCACTGGTGGTATTCTGTTTCTTTTGTTACGATGTTTGATAATTTTCCATAGCATGAAATCTGTATAACCACGTATACTTAATTAATTAAATAGATTCCCTAGGATGAAACATGTTCTATGATCACCTCGGTTTTATAAAGTAGAATTAAAAAACCCATGTTGCCTAAATCTGAATACCCTTGGATCGATGGCATGGTTGTGTACTGTGTATTTTATGGGGTTTTATCCTTGTGTAGGTTGTGGTTATAGGGTGGACAGAATAGTTAGTAATGTGAGAAGGGTGTGGTATGTGTGTGCAGTGAGGATGTGGTTTAATAGTGGTTATTGTGGGTTTTGCATATATAGTGGTAAATGAGGTGTGGCAGAATCTCAGTATGAGAGATTGATTGATTGGGGAATGGATAAACTTGTAGGTTGTCGAACTACCTTTTCTTGACTTGTGGCCATGTAGAGATGTTGGGTAGTGGGACAACAATGTGGTTATGGAATTGTTGTTCTATGGGACTACATCTGGGAATTTTTTGGGGCAGTAGGTCTATAGGTTTGTGTTGTGTTGTGACTTAATATAAATAGGGGTTCTAGGTGTTATGTTGTAGTGTAGTGGGGGTGTCAAGATTGGTTGTGAGATCAGGATTGTGCAGTTTAACTTTGAATAATGAAAGTTTGAAGTGGTTAAATAGGTGTCTAGGGAAATAGGGGTTGTGCCATGGGACACAAGTTAATTTTCATTGGTTATTTTTATGAATGAGTGTTAAAATGGAAAGGATTTACCTTGGCTCATCATCCCTTGTTCAATGTTCTTCTTGGTAGTTTCCCCAGGTAGTGATGGAAAAAATTGAAGTGAACTCCTTAATAAATAGATGAAAAATGGATGAATGGAAAAAGGGGTAAGGTCTGCACTTTGGTAGTGGATGTTGTGTGGTTTTGAATATAGGGGTAGCAACAAAATTGGTTCTGTGTGGTATAACTATTTATTTTGGGGCCCATATATTGGGTTGGGTGTTTGTTTACTTTATGTATAAATTGTAGTTCCTTGTGATTTCTATACGCACCCACCCTTGTTGAGAACCATGTTCCCAACACCCCCAATTCATGGTGGACAATGTCTTTACCAACATCTCAGTGGGAGGATGGATGGCTGGTTACTAACTTTCTTTCTTGCACCCTCTTCTGGTTCTTATCACTTGAGAATATCCAGGAATGATGTAATGGCTTGAGGCTTACCATTTTCCCAAATCCTTCGGCTAGGTTTTTTGTGGATGAGAGGCCTAGGTTTTTTTGGCCATATTTTTTCCCAAGTGTATTTGGGATGTGGCCCACGTTTCTTCAGGTGAGTGGTATGGTTTTTGTGGCCTAGGTGTATGTGAGTGAAATGTGTAGTGTGGTTGAGGCCCAGGTGTGAACAGCCGGGATGTTCCAGTCGAACTACATTTCGGAAGAGTGGTAGTGTCAAGACATTAGCTGTTAGTAATAATAGCTAACCAGTGTGAAAGTGGTGACTCGTTCCCAAATGATGTTGTGATTAAACTACTACATTGTTTCACTTGTGTTATTTGGTGAGTGTGCCTTGGTGAGGCTGTTCTAGTTATTACTCGTTGGTAGGTTCTTTGAGGTTCTACTGTTTACTCACTAGGGCATTAGAATGTTCCTCCACTTGTGCATGGGTAGATTTAGTTTTCTTATTGGTTATACTTGTATACCCACCCTATATATTTAAAAAAAATTAATGTTTCCAAGAGATCTTTCAAGACCATGCTTGACTTTACTAGCTCAGGCATCAGTATAGTTGTTTTTGGTGCTTAGTATCTTTTCTTTTGGTACTTTATTTTGGAGTTTTGTTGTACCTTTTATCATCTTTACTTTTACACATGCACGTGGCAATAGATTTTGGATTTACTTTTACCTTTAGTATTATTAGTTTCTTGGGATTTACCATCATATCTTCCGATAATGTTTTCATTATAAGGGTAATTACTTCCATTTTTCATGAGATTCCATACCCTTGGTGCTAGTCACCAATCTATGGGCCTATTGAAGGTTGTACTAGAGGGTCATTATCTACCCTTCATCTCGAAGAAGGGCATGGAAATTTTCTATCCATTCCCTCATCTTGCGGAAGGTGGGTCATGAAAGAATGATATCATAGGAGTTTGAGATATATGATGGAGTTTGGAGTTAGTCATAGTGGTGATTTCATGGGATGGTATGTAAATAGTGTAAGGAAATCTTGGATTGTGAAATAGTCTAGGGAAGACCGGCTAGGACATGATATTTTAGGGGCCCCATGATCCAATTAAAGGAATCTGGTCTTATTGAGAAACCAAGTGTGGATAAACTGATTTCAGAGAAGAGACCCTAGGAAAGATAAATGAGTCATAATGACTTTTGTTCTTATGTGTCTTGGGTTTTTTTGGGAATTTAATTTAAAAAATGAGGTAAAATAAATTTTAAATGAAAATTTACATACTACCCAGGAATAGGAGTTCCTTGTTTACCCTTTTTTAGCTATGACACCCTGACATCACCCATGTGTGGTACATGTATTTGAGGTTCAGCAGGCTAACCTATTTGATTAGCAGCAGACCGATCAGGTAGAGGAAGGTGACATGTGGCTGAAGACTCTTCACGCTTTCAAGCAATAGACCTTGGGGAAGTACGAAGGCAGCGTTTCAAACATATAGATAGAGGGATCACGTGAAGATATGACAATCACATTTACATTGATCCATGCTATGAGAGAGTAATAGGTTCTTATGGAAGTGAGACAGATGCGAGGAGTAGTGTGTTAGTGGTGGAGACTTTACCTTGGGGATAGTAATTAGGTCGATGTCCCATTCGATCACTTTGAGATGGAGTTTTACGCAGAGTTCCGTTCCTCGATGATGAAGGCCAAGAAGATTCAAAAGATTTTATCCATCTAGTAGGGGGTTATGTTGTTAGTGGAACTAGGGATGAATTTCAAGGATCCCCTACGCTTCGTACCAGATCTCTTTTAGGATGAGGAGTCACAGGCAAGATGCCTATAAGAGTCACTTCGACCTTCCATTCAGTATACCATAATCCCCTTTACTCTACTGACATACCTAGAAGTTAAAAAGAAGGCCGAAGTAGTAGATAAGACTTACTTATAGGGAGGTGTACCATGGGAAGGGAGACAACCAGGTTTATCAAAGGGGGAGGAATTCATTAACAGGTCTCCGGTGTCAGGGCCTTCCAGGTTTTGGCCAGCAGAAGGTAGGCCTCAGCAGTTCCAGTTTCGATCTCCTGGTCTTTTCCCTTTCCCCATGGCCCTAATACAGAGGTTATTTTTTTGTGGATTCCATGGAAATCTTTCGAAATAGTTCTCGGTTCAAGAACATTACAGTGGGGGTGGGAAGGTTTAGCGCCTGCCCCAGCAGCAGCAGTTGCCGGTAAAGCCTTTCCAGCAACAGGGGCAGCGAGCTTCCGCCCCACTGAGAGTAGATAGCGTTGGAGGAGGCCGACCTCAAGGTTCTCCATAGGGACCTTGAACTGGGAATGTTTGGGGAGGTGTTTTACAGAATAGGGGTAGAGGAGTTGGGTGTGGGTAGTTATACGCCACTGAGGCAGTAGTTATACTGGGGATAGAGGTTGTTCGAGGTACGATCAATCTGTTTAAAACTTTTACTTGTAATTTGTTTGATTGAGATGACCCACACTCTTTTATTTCACCTGGTATAGCCCATTATATGGGACTATACATAGAGATACATCCCATTCCCCTAGTGTTTAGTATGCCAGTTTGAGTTCAGATTAATTTGTTTGATGTTTTTCAGGGATGTAGAATGATTTTTGCGCCACATCAGTCCAGTGTTGATCTTCTTTTTCTATATATGCAGTGGTACGATGTCATCCTAGTCATATAAAAGTTTTTTTCTATGCACGTTGTAATAAACTAATTCTGTAGGAGTGTCATGTTTTTATGTGTGGATACCTAGTGTGTAGTTTTTATCAGTGAGTGGAGCTTTCAGGTGGGTAGTCGGTGTGTGGAGCCTCTTCTCTCCTTGATGGTTGAGTTGTCGATGGGATCAATGTAAATTGAGATGGTGGAGGTTCTAGGGGTTTTCAGAGAGTTCATGTATGTCTTCCAATAGGAGTTTTTGACTCTACCCCCTCGACGTGATGTTGAGTTCGGAATGGACTAAGAAAATGGTGCACGTCCGATTTTGATGGTCCATATCAGATGATGACTTCTACGTTGCAAGAGTTATTGATCCAGGTTGACGACCAGATGAAGAAGGGATTAATCCATCCAAATTTTTTCGTCATGGGGTTCTCTGTTCTTTTTTGAAAAAATGGTAGATGGTGGTCTGAGGATGTGCATAGACTACTAGAGACTGAACCAGGTAACGGTCAATAACTGTTACCCCATTCCAAGAATAGATGATATTTTTGACTAGTTAAAGGGAGTAGGTTGGTTCTATATGATCGATCTATGGTCTTGATATCACCAGTTGAGGGTGAAAGAGGGTGATATCATGAATACTTCTTTCAAATACTGGTATGGGAACTTTGAGTTCATGGTCATGTCATTCGGCATTACAAATTCACCACCTCTATTCATGGGGATCATGAACTTTGTCTTCTACAATTTCATGGATTGGTTCATCATCATGTTCATCGACAACATCCTGATATACTCATGGCCAGAGGAGGAGCACGCTGAACATCTGAGGACTTTCTTGGAGGTCCTCTGACACCATTAGATCAATGGGAAGTTGACCAAGTGTAAGTTTTGGATGCGAGAAGTTCACTTCCATGGAAACGTGATGTCTCAGCAAGGGATAAGAGTGGACCCATCAATGGTCTAGGAAGTTGTATCTTGGGCAGTACAAAAGAACGTGTCAGAGGTTGGAAACTTCCTCGGTATAGGAGGCTGTTACTTGAGGTTTGTACCCGACTTCTCTCAACTTTCAAGTCTGTTGATGGATTTTACCAGAAAAGACTAGGCCTTTATGTTGAGCGAGTGGTGTGAGGAATCTTTCAACTACCTAAAGGGAATGTTGGTCAGTTCCCTAATTAAAATGTTTCCACATAAAGGGGTGATGTTCAAGGTGTTTTATAACACTTCTAGTCTATACTTGGGATGTGTTCTGATGCAACAATGGGGAGTGATCTCTTATGGGTCTAGGTAGTTACATCTGCGCAAATGTAACTATGAAAACCCATGATTTGAATCATGCATAGAATGTGTTTGTGATGATATTGTGGCAATATTACATCATCAGGGAGTGATTTGTGGTCTTCACAGATCATAAGATCTTTAGGCATATCTTCTCTTAACGAGACCTGAAATTATAGAAGGGATGGTGGATAGAGTTTCACCAAGACTACGAATTCAATATCTCTTGCACCTCAAGAAATGGGAACATGTTAGTCAATTCCTTAAGTAGGAAGTCACAGAAAGAGCTAGTTTGGAAATCCAAAGATTCTTGTAAGGAAATCTAGGAGTTGTTTTCTTTATATCTGGATGTGAGATTTCATGGAGGTAGAGTTTTTCTATTTCAGTTAATAGTAAATTCTTCCTAAATGTGGTAGGTGTAGGAGTCTCATTGGGGATACATCGATACAGAAGTGAAGTATGATCTCACTGTCCATGGTGATGCTATGGAGGGATGGTCAGAGGATAGTTAGAATTAGATGTTGTTCCATGGGAATCTGTTTGTCCCAGTGGCTATATGTGAGGGACTTCTTCGTGAGTTCTATATCTCACCCATGGAGGTACATCAAGGAGTCTCTAAGATGTACCAAGTCTTGAAGGGATTGTTTTGGTGGATCAGGGTGAAGGGGGTAGTGGCGTAGTTTGTGGAAATGTGCCTAGTGTGTCCGCAGGCGAAGGTTGAGCACCATGTTCCCGATAGACTTTTTAATCCCTTAGTTGTTCCCGAGTGGAAGTGGGATGAAGTATCAATGTACATTATTAAAGTATTACCCAGTGCTCAAGGAGGATGTGATTATCTTTTTTTATTAGGGGATCGGTTAACGAATTCAGATCACTTCTTGGCAATCAAGGAGTCGAGCACTGTGGATGCCTTAACATAGAGGTATGTAGATGAGGTGGTGAGGCTACATAGGGTTACTAGATCTATTTTCATGGATAAGGATACATGTTTTACATAACGAGTCTATAGGGGATTAAAGGATGCCTTTGGCACCCAGTTATGCCTCAGCACTACATTCCACCCTCAGATGGATGGGCAATCAGAGGGGACCATCCATATATTGGAGTGCATGTTGTGAGCATGCATTTTGTACTTTGAATGATTGTGGATAAGAAACTTTCCTCTGGTGTAGTTTTCTTATAATAATAGCTATCAATATACCATTAACATGGAACACCTCAAATCCTTGTACAGAAGACCATGCCTTTTAACCTTATACTAGATAGAGGTTGGAAAGGTATCAATTCTTGGAACAGACATGGTGTAGAGTATAATAGAGAAGTTGAATCTTGTCCATGAGAGGATGAAGGAAGCTCGAGACCGGCAGGAATCATAGGCTGATCGTAGGAAGAGGCCTTTGGAGTTTGAGGTTAGGGACCATGTTTTCATAAGGGATTCCCCTCAATGTGTGTATAAGAGGTTCGACATAGGGAGAAAGCTTTCTCCCAAGTTTATTGGACCATTTGAGGTGTTGTGAAGAGTTGTAAAGGTGGAATATAATCTAGCGTTTCCATTAGGGATGGAGAGGATCCACAATGTCTTCCATATCTCTCAACTTCATCAGTATCTACATGATGAACCTTACATCATCGACTGGGGATAGTTAGATATTGAGGATGGTGCGACATTCTTGGAGAAACCAGTAAGAATCAAGGGTCATGAAGAAAATGTGCTTTGTGGATGGACCATTCCCTTGGTTCATATGTTATAGAGACATGTTGGCCTTGAGGATAGTACATGGGAGTGGGAAGAACATATGCGTGCCCAGTACCTAGAGATGGTATAATATTTGTTTATGTGTTTTAATTCTATGCTTTGTTTTATGATGTAATGCTTGAACATGTTTGTTATCAGATGAGTTGTTTCCCTGTTCTCCGAGCATGTGTGAAAATTCATCCCTGTGGGGATGGGAGGACCTGATCTATAATCTAGATACATTAGTGGGGATGTGATTGAACCCATGCAGGTGAGTCAGTGCCTCCAAAAGAGGATAGTATCTTGACTTGGACGAAGGAGATCCATAATCTATGTGTCTGGATGATGTGACATTTGGTGTTTTTGTGGTTTCTTAGGGCCTTAGTCTTTCAACAGTTGTTCGGGAGATAGATGCCAAGGAGGTGTTCTTTGATGTCAGGGTTTTTGCTCCATCTTTCGAACAACACAAGGGTGGTTTGTTCCTGAGAGGTACCATAAAGGGTGGTTTTCAGACCTATCTTCTACTTGGTATTGGTTTTAAATTCTATGGGAAAAGAATAGTTTGAGAGGTTTCTCATGTAATGAAACAGATTTCCTCGGGCCATTATTTTGTGAGAATATAGTGTTTAGAGTGTTATGGGGGCTGTCCGTGACTCATTTTGAGAGTTTGGAGAAAAAAATCAATTTTGAACTCTCAATGTCAACATGTCAGTGTGTTAGAATGTCAGTTCATCACTATGTTAAGGCATTAGGGAGTCAGGGGCTTCAGCATCACTAAGTCAAGGGCATAATCATTAGTTATTTAGGGGTATCGACATCAGTGAGTCAGGGGCGTCGGTGAGTTAGGGGCGTCGGTAGCTCAACATCGATGGATTAGTTTCATTTGGTCACGTTAGTAGCTTAGTTGTTGGTAGCTCACTCGATGGTGGCTCAACATCAGTGGATCAACATTAGTAGGTCGCTTCGGTAGCTCACCCATCAGTAGCTCAACGTCGCTGACTCACACATCAGTGACTCATTTCTAGTTCTTCTTGTTTTCCCAAATTTTCCAGTTTCACCCGTCTTACATCTTATTTGATGTCAACCAAGTTTTTAGCCTTGTTTGGGAATTTTTAAAGATGTTTCAGATGATGTTAAGTATATATTTAATATCCTAACATTTTGGGGGATTTGAGATACTCTAATTGTGTGATCTTGACAACGATCCCACGATAATGGATTCGGAAACCATTCCTCCTTTAATATAGGATCTGGCTTATCAAAGGTAGGATCTTCCATTCCATTTGTGTTTTCAGTTCCATATTGGTGCACTTAGAGCCATCCTCTCTAGACTAGTTTTGCGCATGTGTTAGATCCCTCTCCTGCTCAGTTTTCTTGGAGTTTTCTACTTCTCGCACGACGCCTTGTTCTTGGCACAAAGAAACGTTTTGGTTGCATATTGTTTTTGGTAGGGATTTCTTTTTCCCCTCTTTAATTTTGAATCATGTGGGGTAGTTGTAAAAATGATTCCATGTGATGAATGGGTGAATAATTTTCTTAAAAATAGAAATAAATAATAAGGGAATATGATCAAAAGATAACACGGGTCAATAAAATAACAATATGGGGGTTGTTTGAGGTTTTATAGCCTATTTTATTTTTTTATCATTGTTTCTTTATGGATTTTTTTTGTCTGTATGCCTTCTGAAAATTGTGGTCTTTGGTGGTCTTCACTTGCACACTGGTAGTATTCTATTCATTTTGTTATGATGTTTGATAATTTTCTATATCATGAAATATACTTAATCACATATACATTAATAATTAAATGGATTTCACAGGATTAAACATATCCTATAATTAGCCTGGTTATTTAAAGTGAAATTATTAAACCATTGTTGGCTAAATCTGAATACCCTTTTCTTGATAGTATGGTGTGTGCTGTCTGTTTTAGGGGGTTCTAGTCTTGTGTAGGTTTTGGGTATAGGGGTGAACATAGGAGTTAGTTCTGTCAGAAGGGTATGGAATGTGTGTACGGTGAGGATATGGTTTAATGGTGGTTGTTGTGGGTTTTTCATATAGAGTGGTACAAGAGGTGTGACAGAATCTTAGTCTGATAGATTTATTGATTGTGGAATGGATAAACTTGTAGGAAGTGGGACTTCCTTTTCTGAGTTTTGTCCATTGAGAGGCGTTGGTTAGTGGGAATTCAATATGGTTATGGACCTATTATGTATTGGGACTACATCTGGGAATTTTTTGGGGTAGTGGGGTTGTAGGTTGGGGTTTTATCGTGACTTCATGTAAACATGTGTGTTAGGTGTGGTGTTGTAGTGCAGCGAGGGTGATGAGTTTGGTTGTGAGGGTTGGATTTTTTGGTATTTCATTAATGAATGATAGCTGGAATTGGTTGAGTAGGTATCTTGGGAAAGAGGGGGTGGGGAGTGGGATTGCAGGTTTGTTGTTCTCTGTTGTTTTTATGAATGGGTGTTAATATAGAAATACTTTACCTTGGCCCATCTTCCTTTGTTCAAGGTTGTTCTTAGTATTTTCCCAAGGAAGTTTTGGAACAAATTAAAGTGAAATACAAAATAAATATATGAAAAATGGTTGAATGGAAAAAGGGGTCGTGTCTACGCTTTGGCAGTGGCTGTTTTGTGGTTGTACATAGCAGTAAAAGTGGTTTTGTGTGGGATGGTTGTTTGTTTTGGGACCCATAGGTTTGGAAGAATGTTTGTTTTCTTATATGTAAAAATTTTAGTTCCATGTGATTTCTATATTCACACCACCCTTTTTTAGAATCATGTTACGAACACCCCCATTTCATGGGGGGAGGGTGTCTTTCCCAACAACCCAGTGAGAGGATGAATGGTTGGTTACTGACTTTCTTCCTCGCACCCTCTTATGCTTCTTATCGCTCAATCATATCTAAGAAGGTTTTAATGTCTTGAAACTTACCATAGTACTAGATCCTTCAGGATGTTTCATTTGTGGATGAGAAGCCTAGGATTTTGTGGATCAGGTTTTTTTCCTAAGTGTTTTTAGGATGAGGCCTAGGTGTCTTTGGGTGAGAGGTGTGGTTGTTGTGGTACAAGATTCTACGAGTGAGATGTGTGGTGTGGTTGATTTCTAGGTTTGTTTGGTCACGTTGTGGTAGTGGTACTACATTGTGGAAGAGTGGTAGCATCAAGATATTAGATGTTAGTAATAGCAATTAACTAGTGGGAATGCAGTGCAGGGTACCCAAATGTCGATGTGCTTATACTACTACTTTACTTGATTTTCATTATTTTTTGAGTGTGCATTGGTGAGGTTGGTCTGGTTAGTACTGCTTGGTAGGTGATTTTAGGTTCTACTATATACTCATATGGGAATTATCATGTTCCCCAACTTGTGCACGAGTGTCATTAGTTTTCTTATTGGGTATACTTATATACTCACCCAACATTTGTAGAACTATTTTCAGGTTTCCAGGAGAAATTTGAAGACCGTGATAGACTTTACTAACTCGAGCATTGGGATTCTTGCTATTATTTCTTAGTCACTTTTCTTTTGGTACTTTATTTTGTTGTTTTTTTTACATTGTATCAACTTTACACTTGAACATGCATGTGGGAATGTATTTTAGATTTACTTTTACCTTTAGTAGTTGGAGTTTCATGGTATTTACCATCTTATCCCCCAATCCTATTATAATTACGAAGGCTAATTCATTCCATTTTGTGTGAGATTCCATACCCTTGGTTCTAGTCACCAATCTGGGGCCTATTGAAGGCGGGACTCAGGGGTCATTATCACTCTTTCATCTTGAATAAGGAAGAGGGTGGAACGTTTCATTCCATTACCTCAGCACGAGGAAGGGAGGTCATGACATGTTGGTTCGTATTCCAAAGACCTACCCTGAAGGCAAGGCAGTTCCGCTTTATTTGGTTCACGGCCATCATATTCTTTTAAGGCTATATACCCATTAATTTCTTTGACGCCCCTTGAATGTGGTGCTTATGAGTTATTTGAGTTATGGTTAATTAATGGGGTGTGTGTTGGTCCTATCCACAATAATTTTGGGTGCCAATTATTATTATAAGGTGTCTTGATCAATTCCAAGTATACATTCTCATTAACGTGGAAGTGTGTGTGTGTGTGAGTGGGTTGTGGTTAGAGTTAGAAATCATTGGTTAGGACAATTATTTTAAGTAGGCTTCTTAACTTTTCTTAGTTGAAAAAATTTCTTAATTTTTTATTTTTTGTTGTTGATAAATTTGTTACAATTTTTTGAATGAATTGATAGTTGTGTTAAATTGTTTGTTAGATCAAAAAATCATGTTTTTATAATAAAATCCCTCCAACAGAGGTGTGATTCCTTCAATCTAAAAACATAGTGATTAAACTGATGTGTTTTCTTAGCTTGGTGATTTTTGGTTTCCTATTCTTCCTTAGTTAGAGGAATCTATTTAAATTATGGTAATATGATTGCTTAGCTAGGATATGTATTTCCTCTTTTACATGTTGATGCACCCGGGTTAATTGGTAATTATGAGTTATTGAGTATGATATATTGAAATAATTAATTTTTAATTAATTGTGTGCTTTGAGATTGTAATTTATATAATTAATTAGGGGGTGAATTATGAGTTATTGAGTGGGATGAGTTAAGGTGATTAAAATATGAATTATTATGTGCTTTTATATTTTAATGTAGATAATTAATCATGGGATTGATTATATGTTATTGAGTGGGATGAATGATGTAATTAATTTTGAATTAATTATGTTCTTTGAGATTGTAATATATATAATTAATTCTTGGATTTATTTTGAGATATTGGATTTTCTAAGTTGAGATAATTATTTATGAATTAATTATGTGCCTTTGATAATTTGATCTAGATAATAAATTTTGTGATTAATTATGGAAAGTTGATATTAGAAAGAGATAATTAATATTGGAAAATTAATTATGGAATATTAATTGTGATATTGATTAATTAATTGATTAATTAATTAATGGTTTAAAGTGTTTATTTAATTATTGAGTTAACTAATGGAATATATGTTTTTAACTAATTTTTGAATTAGTTATGAGATTGGGGGATAATTAATTGGAAAATTAAGTAAGTGATAAATAATAGGAACACATTAATTCTAAATTGTGAAATAAAAATAGTAACATGGTCATCACTCTTATGAGTAAATAGAATTGGGACATGGTTATTATAAATTTAGAAGTACAAATGGTAACATGGTCAGTATACTTATGAGTAAATAGAATGGGAACACGGTCATTCTAAATTGATAAGTACACATAGTAACATGGTCATTATACTTATGAGTAAAGAGAATGGGAACACGGTTATTCTACTAAGGAGTAAGCATGGTAACATGGTAATCTAACTTATGTTAGTGATTTCGATATCTTTGGAAATGTGTCTTATAAATGTGAAATTAAAGAATAGGAATAATGGAACTTCAAGATATTGCCTCACTTTAGAATATTTTGACCTTCGCTATGAGTCAAAATAGGTATTGAGATATGATATCATCATTGAAAACTTCTGAATCTAACATGACCTACAAAAGTCCTTAAGATATAATATCATCTTTACATACTTTAGACACAGGCATGAGCCAAATCAAAAATTAAGATACAATATCTCCTTCAATATTTCAGACTCTTTCATGATCCAAATATGGTATTAAGATATCATATTACCTAGGGAATGATTTATGCTCCGGTACAAGAAGAATTTTGTATTGAGGAACGAGTATCCAAGAGAACCTTGAAGATAAAAAATTATTGAATAAAGAATATTAAATAATGTGATAAATAGTTTATTATACATTATTTACATATATTGTCCCTGTTAAGAATCTTATTCTAGCTATGAGCCAAAGCATGTATCTCCATCGGGTGTCCCGTTGGAACCTGGAAAGGTTATTGGTTATTTATTCAAGTATGTTATTCCATTGATATACCCTAAAACGTTTTTTTGTTATATTACATTGTCTTTATTGATCTAGAAAATTAGTGATCCCAACCTAATGATATTTACATCTCACACACTACTAATCCCACCATTTTACTAAGGTACCTTATTATACTCTACTTATTTGTAGGACCCCAGTCCTTTCTTGTTGTTTTTTTCATGTACGTGGGAGTTAGAAGCAAAGAACTGAGCTGAAGCTCGTGATGTTTGTGGAAATATCTCTTTGGGCTTTGAGTCTTTTCATAATTTCTATAATAAGATGTAAATCATGATGTTTTGTTTACTGCTTTCAGATATGTATCACCATGACATTCATGCATTTTATAAATAGGGGTTGGCCATTTTCCTTATTTAGTTGAAATTTCTATTGTCTTCCACTATTTTCATCTATTTATTTATTTTTTTACTACAGTGAAAACACTGATATGTGGGTATAGTCTCCCCACTGACTATCTTTATACCCTTGCTACTAGTTGGTATCCTCTTGCATATGGGGAGGAATGCTTAATGTCGTGTGGTGACTGGTATGTCTACTGATTTGATGGTAAGCCGATTCAGTATGTTACCAAGTGTCATCATAGGTTTAGTTTTATTTATTTTTTATTTGTCTTTCTGTTTTGGGTTGGTGGAGAAGAGACTAGGAATGTTTTGACACTCGATTAATAATCGTGCCTGGGACTGATCACCCCATTTATGAGACTTGACCAAGTGGCTAGGTTTGGTAATTTATGTTATGTTGTTACAGTTATAGTTGATGTTATTTCACCTTAGGTTTCTGGTGTATTTTTCGATGCTTATTGATTCTTAAAATTTTGATATTTTTCCCTTGTAAGAAATGTCAAGGAAAGAATATGACATAACGTGATTCATATTAGGTACATAGATTTAAAATGAAATGCATGTGACATTCCACATAGTTGAATTAGTAGGATGTCTGCTAATTTTGATTGTGTGCCTTGGTTGGAATTCCATATGATGATCTACTTTAGAATTCCTCTTTAGATATCATGTTTTAGTGATATATTTAACATGATTGGGTGTTTATATTCCATGATTCCAATAATTTTAACATGTTTTGTTTTTATGTCATGCTTCTCTATTATATCATGTTTCTATGTTACAACTTAATATTACATTATAGAGATGTTTTGATGTGTAAATAACTGCATGGGTGGAAATTTTTTTATTGAGATTATGAAGGGAGCCAGTTTTAGTTATAAGATGTATGGGAGCCTTAAAACTGAAAAAAGGATAACTTGGGTACTCAAACCATTTAGAAATTGGATTCTAAAATTTAAAATGTAAAATGGAATTTTATTTGATTAAATGGGAGCCACATATCACCTATAAAATTTTTGGTGCTTCATAGATTGGTAGATGGCCAATCATCTCACTTTTTGGATTTCTTTTAACTGAAACTGGATTGATTAAATGGGACTTTCAGAGGTCTCAATTTTAGTTAAAAGGAATTTAGATGCTAAATTTTCTTGTTTATGATGAAATAACACTAAATTTAAACTGTTAAAGATTAAATATGATATATCTTGCCTATTTTTCTCATGGGTCATTGATTTAAAACCAAGTGTGTTTTTTTGAAATTGTACGTGTGGGATTGTTAAAATTCATTCAAAATTTTAAATGTTGAAATGAAATAATGAAATTGATAAAAACAAAGAGGGAATTTTTAGACTAGTAAATTTTTTTTTGCATGACCAAGAAATAGGGTTAATGCATATTCTTTATAAAGGACTATCTCATGGTAGGTAGCATCCTTATAACTTGAGATGCCTTCTATTGTGATATTTTGATGTTGGTGTCCTTTGTGTGTTGTTGTCTCTAGTAAGATTTTTTGGTTTGAAAAAAACATCCCTGTTCAGATGGTTAGTCATTGTACTTTGACTCTAGTTATAAGAATAATCACTGAGGAATACATGGTTTGATAGTTTAGATGCCGCAATATGTCTTCATCCTAGTTATGGTTGTTTGAGACAATGTGTTGGGATTTTTGAACTCGGGGTTGTATGTGTTGACATATGCGGTACTGTTGAGTGTTTAGTGATGTAACGAATTAGTTGAGTTTGGTGTGATCATGGAATATTGTAATGTTAAGGATGTAATCAGGTTAACTCCATAATAGAGTGATTAGGGTGTTAGGGTAAGTTCATCCCACTACTCTAGAGGACTTTTTGGGACTCGGGTGTTTTGACATGTTGATCCGTTTAAATTTTGGATTTCATGTGAGATATTGATGTGGTGATCGGGGTTTTTAGAACATCACACATGCATTCAAGGTGATTCTGAACTAGTGCGCTTGTGAGAGACTAGCTATTTATTTTGATTACATAGACACTCCTAAGGTGGGTTGTGTCACATTAGTTCTGGTGTACATATCGGTGCTTTCATGGTATCATTACTTCGATAAGGTTGGCACCATGTGAAAACATTTGGAAAATCCATTAGTTTTTGGAAGCATTTTAGTGGTATGATTTGACATAACACAAATTCCATGGGTGATATAGGCATCAAGGTTTGGTTGATGGTGTGTCAGCAGGTGAAGCTGATATTTTTGTAAAGAGTCAATTGGTAATAGTTCAAATGATCTTTTGGTGACCTGGGTTTAGTCATAGTGTTATCTTCTGAATTAGATGAGCCTGTACCCTATCTTGACCTCATCCAAGAAACACTAATATAGCATCATTCTTATTCCACACTAAAGTTTTAAGAAGCGTTTGGTTAGATAAGTGGTTTTTATCTAGGTTATATGAAGGATGTGTGGTTCTTTGGGTTACACCTTATTTCGTGTTGGAAAAAGATAGTTTTAAAGTAGCCTTGTGAAGGGTTGACTTGGGAATGTCACCAGAATTCGAGTAAGGACATCACCATACATGTGGTCGGTGATGAGATCTTTTTAAAGGCACATCACCAGTTTAAGGGAACGTGTGGGTTTATGGGTCAGCAATGTATTTCATGGAAATATTTGTGGTTTGGGGGTTTGACATTAAATACTAAGAACATTAGTGGAAAGTTCCAATGAGTGGGTAGTTTAAGAGATGAGGATGAGATCATGTCTTTGGTTATGCGGTTTCAGTCAAATGCCTCTTTAATGTTTGAGTTATATTTTGATCGTTGGCCAGGGTTTCTAAAGGATTAGGCCATTCTACTTGTGAAATTGTTAAAGGGGGATTTGGATTTTTGGAAGGAAATACGACCATTCCAAAGAGGCTTCATTACCTCAGTGGGTTAGTTAATGTTGTGGTAGTTCTTGAAGGCTACTCGAGGATGAGAAGTTTTAATGTGGGTAGATTGTAGATTCCCATGTTTTTTATTCGGGATAAAATGCAAAAGTTTTGGAAAATTTAAATTTACTACATGGGTATGTTTAAAAACAAAGCTTCGGGATAAAATTTAAAGAGTTTTTATTGTTTAATGTTTTAATATCGGGCTTGGTTAAAGTCTTGAGGAATTTATCAGGTGGTTCAATGGGTTTCAGGAGCACCAGACCAGTTAACTAATATCGGATGCAAGGTCTGCACATGGTCTGTTAGACCGTGCGAGTTAAACTATACAGTTTACCCAATTTTGAGTTTCATGTTAAATTATTTTATTAAATACCATGATAAAAATAGATATAATTAAATGTTTTGAAATGGGGGTTTTATTTAATTAAATTAATTTTTCAGAGTATTTTATTTAGTTGATGAAAAATGGGGGATTTATTTACATAAATTGAGGTTTAGTGAATTTAATTAAATGATGTTAAGTTATATAAATCATATAATTAAATTCAGTTGAGAAGGATTTAATTAAATGGTGATTAAATGAGAAGTAGGGTTTATCAATGAAGTGTAGTATTAAATTGTAATAATAATAATAATATTATTATTATTATTGATAATATATTAATAATTTTATTTTATTAGGTTTTTTAGTTTAATTTGAGGTAGAAAATAAGAGGGAGGTTCACTTATCCTTCCTCCTACGTGACGCACGACCCCATTCTCCCATGGTGAGGCACACTACCCCCTCCTCATGAAACCTCTTTGTGTGACTATATCCTCCCAATATCTTCATAAAAGTCATCTGTCTCAGTGAGGTAATACCTTCTTCATGCATTTTTTTCTTCACACAAACTATTTCATCTCTCTGTCACCCGCTTTCTGTTAGGTTAAAACCCAAGATTTGTGTTTAATTCGGTTTCATCGATTATTCCAATTCTAGGTGTTGCATAAGATGTATAGAGACCCATTGGTCCATATTCTAATGACCTCCGCTGATGTAATGGCGGTTCAGCTTAATTTGGTTCACCGCCATCAAATTTGTGTAAGTATATATACCAGTTAATTGGGTTCTCACCCCTTGAATTAGGTGATTATGGTTTATTTGAGTTACATTTAATTAATTGGGTGTGTATTGGTCCTCCCCACACTAATTTTGGGTGATAATGATTGTTATAAGGTTTGTTTATCAATTCCAAGTATGCATGCACATTAATGTGGAAGTGCTTGTCCATGAACATGTTGTGGTTTGAGTTTGAAATCATTGGCTCAACCAATTAATAGAGGTAGGGTTCTAGACATTCCTTAATAGATAAAATCCAGTAATTTTTTATTCATCATTGTTGATAAATTTGACTGCAATTTCTAGAAGTAATTGATAGTCATGTTAAATGGTTTGTTAGATTACAAAATCACGTTTTCATAATAAAACCCCTCCAATGGAGGTGCATTTCCTTCAAGCAAAAAACATATTGATTAGACTGATATGTTTTCTTATATTGGTGATATATGTTTTCTTATGATTTCCTAGTTAATGGATGCTATTTAATTTATGGAAATATGGTTTGTTAGCTAGGATATGCATTGCCTCCTTTACATGTTGACACACATGGATTAATTGGTAATTGTGATTTATTGAGTGGGATATATTGAAACAATTAATTGTGAATTTATTATTTTTTTGATATTTGTATTGGGGATAATTAATCATGGGATTGATTATGAGTTATTGAGTGGGATGAATTGAGATAATTAATTGTGTGCTTTTAGAATGTAATATAGATAATTAATCATTGGATTAATTATGATTTATTTAGTGGGTTGAGTTGAGGTAATTAATTGCGATTTAATTATATACTTTGAGATTGTAATATAGATAATTAATTGGGGAATTTATTATGATATATTGAATTGGATAAGATGAGACAATTATTTGTGAATTAATTATGTCCCTTGGATAATATGATATTGATAATAAATTGAGGGATTAATATTGAAAAGTCAAGATTAGAATGATATAATTAATTCTGGAAAATTAATTATGGAATATGAATTGTGATATTGACTAATTAATTGATGATTTATTTAATAGTGTAAACCACATAGTTAATTGTTGAGTTAACTAATGGACTAATTGTTGAATTAGTAATGGGATTGGTATGAATAATTAATTGGAAACTTAATTATGTGATATTGATTGGTAACTCGGACATTCTATACTGAGATGTAAAAATGGTAACATGGTCATCATACTTATAAGTAAAGAGAATGGGAACCTGGTCATTCATTATTGAGAAGTAAAAATAGTAACATGGTTATCATACTTATGAGTAAAGATAATGGGAACATAGTTATTCTAAAATAAAAATTATACATTGTAACATGGTCATTAATCTTATGAGTACAAAGAATGGAACACAGTCATTCTATTGAGGAGTATGCATGGTGACATGGTCATCTTACTTCTGTTTGTGATTTGGTATCTTTGGTAATGTGGCTTATAAATTTTAAATTCAAGAATAGAAATAATGTAACTTGAGATATGGACTCACTTGAGAATATTTAGACCTATAGCATGAGTCGAAATAGTTATTTAGATATGATATCAAATTGGAACAATCCAAACTCTAACATGAGATGAATAAGGAATTAAGATATAGTATCATCTTTACATACTTCGAACTTAGGCATTAGTTGAAGCTAGTATTGGGATATGATATCACCTTCAATATTTCATACTCTTGCATGAGCCAAAGTGGGTATTAAGATATCATATTACCTAGGGAAAGCTTCAGGCTCTAGTATGATAAGAAGTTATTATTGAGGTACGAGTACCCATAGTAACCCTAGAGTTAATAAATGATTAAATAAAGAATATTAAATAATGTGATAAATAGTTCATTATACATTATTTATATATATAGTCCATGTTCAGACTCTTATTCCAGCCATTAGATGAAGCAGGTATCATTTCCAGGTGTATCTTTGGAATATGGATGGGTTATTGGTTATTTATTCAAGACTAAAATTGATTTCATATACTTTCACATTGTTTTGTTATATTTCTTTGTCTAGATTGAGCTAGAAAACTGGTGGTCCGAGTCTACTGAAATTTATATCTCACACCATACATGCACCTCCATTGCACTGGGGTACCAGAGTAGTCTCTACTTTTTTGTAAGACCTTGGGACTTTTTTTTGAAATTTTATTGTACTTGGGTGTTTGGAGGAAATGATTGAACGACTTCTAAGGATGCTCATTTATATTTACCTTCAGGATTTGAGTCTTTTAGTTATTTATGTACTAAGATTTAATGCATGTTGTTTTGTTTACTACTTTTAGATATGTATCACCATGACATGAATGCATTGTATAAACTGGTTTTAGCTATTTTTTTATACAAATGATATTGCTATTGTCTCCCACTATTTTCATCTATTTATATATTTTTATACTATGGTGAAAACTCTCATATTATGGTATAGTCTTACCATGAACTATCCATACACCATTTTTTCTAGTCAGAAGCCTATGGCATATGAGGAGGCACGCTTGAGGTCATGTAGAGAGCAGTCCTGCTTCCAGTTCGATGGTAAGCTGGGTTAGGACGTTAAAAATGGCTATGTTTATACAAATCCAACATCAACTGTAAGAAAATGGGGATTAATCTTTACATTCTGAGCCATCCCCCAATTTTGTACGAGTACAAGGAAGTGGATGAATTTCTTTCAGAATAATTCTCTCAATTGTGGATATTATTTCCACTAGAGTAATAATACCTTGCTAAAATGATTTATCCAAAGAAAAGGATCATGCTTAAAGACATTCCAATTGTGAGTGAATAAGCTGATGTATTATTTGAAGATTTTACTAATATTTTTCTTGACAGAGAGGTTGTGTTCTAAATTGATCTTTTACCTAGATATCTACCCATATCAATGACTTTTTATAGTATAGCCAAAATTGAGATGGTGGTACTAAAGAAGAAATTACAAGAGAATATGGACAATAGTTTTATACGCCCAAGTGATTCAATATGGGGTGTTCCTATCCTATTCATCATGAAGAATGATGGATCAACGCACCTCTTAATTGATTATCATGATCTCAAAAAATCATGATAAAAAACAAGTATCCCCTACCATAAATAGATTTCTTTTTTGGATCAAATATGTGCGTCCATGTATTTCTCTAAGGTTAACCAATGGTCGAGATAAAACCAATTAAAGGTGGGGAAGTAAGATATTCCCAATACTACCTTTAGAACTAGGTATGGACACTATGAGTTCATAGTGATTCCCTTTAAACACACTAATTCTCCAGAATTTTTCATTGAATTTATGAATGGTTTGTTTAGATATTACCTGGAAAATTTTATGTTAGTATTTATATATGTTGTTATGATATACTCCAAGAGTAATTAGGAACACATGGATCATTCGAATGTTGTGTTAAATACCTTATGAAGGGAGAAACTATATGCAATGTATAATAAATGTGAGTTATGGATGGAGGAGGTATCATCTGTTTGGAATGTTATCACCAATAAAGGAATATCTATGGAACCTTGTAAAACAAATCTAATTGAGGGGTGGCCCAGACTATAATATATAATAAAGATCCATATTCTCCTTAGTCTAGATAGGTATTTCTAATGATCTGTGAGTAACTTATCACTACTGTCAACCCCACTAACCAATATGACTTGGAATTGGGTAATGATTTTCTAGATTAGTGGATATGAAGACTACTTCAAAGAGTTGAAAAAGTAGATTATCACTGCACTAGTACTTACACTACTGAAAAGTGGGGAGTATTTATGGTATAAAATGATGCTTTAAATAAGGAATTATTCTATATACTTATGAAAAATGATAAAGTAATACCCTATTCCTCATAGTTGATAAAATTTCATTAGAAAAACTATCCCATGTATGATCTGGAGTTGGTGGTAGTGATCTTCATGTTGAAGATTTGGTGGCATTATCTCTATGGGGAGAAGTGCAAGATATATATTGATCATAAGATATTAAAATATATATTCACATAGTAGGAGATAAATATGCCACAATAAAAATGGTTAGATCTCATCAAGGACTATGTCAACTCAACACTCTATCATCTTGGGAAAGAAAAAAAATTGGAAGATACTCTTATTAGAATGATACCTAATACATTATCAATGATTAAAATTGATAAGTATCCAATATTTTTAGACTTTAAATGGATAGAAATGGAAATAATAAAGGGATGTGAAACATTATTACATTCAAAAATTATTAATCACCCATACCTTTTAGAAAATATAATGGATGCTCAAAGAGATGATGTGGAAATTCTGAAAAATATGGAAACAATAAGAAATGGGAAGTCCATAGAGTTCAAAATTGATGAGGTGGGATTTGTAATATTTGGCCCATGACTATGTGTACCATCCAATCAAAATATAAAGAATTTTCTTCTGAATGATTCACATATCTCAACTTTATCTATTCACATAGGGAGAACAAAGATGTATCAAGATCTCTGAGATCACTATTGGTGGGAAAATATGAAGAGGGAGACAGCTAAATATACATCAATGTATCTGGTATTCAAGTGAGTGAAGTGTGGAAGGAAAAATTTAATGGGATGATGCTACCATTACATATACCTATACGTAAATTAGAAACCATCACTATAGAATTTTACACTAGACTTATGATGGAATATAGAGAAAATAATTATATAAAGGTCATTTTATATCTTATTAGAAATATTTAATACATTATTTTAATTCAATAGGAATTATCACTCAACTATATGTCAGGGATATACAACTATGAATTGGTGAGGATTCATAGAGTACCATTATATATTTTATCTTAAAATGGATTATAGATTTATCTTTATGTTTTGAAAAAGTCTGAAACAAGCTCTAAATAGTGAGTTGAACTTCAGTATGAATTATCTGCCAAAAACTGTTGGCCAATATGAGTGAATTATTCATACATTGAAAGAAATGTTTAGAGTAGGCTCAATATAATTCCATGGAGGATTGGATTCCATTGGTTGATTTCTCTTAAAATAATAGTTTCCACACTTGATTTATAATTAATCCATATGAATCTTTTTATGAGAAAAGACATAGAACAACTGCATTATGGAATGAAGTTGGAAAATGTAAGATAATAGGACCTGAAATGGTTGAAGAAATGTTAGAAAAGGTGAAAACCATTCCGTATAACATCAGGGAAGCCTAAGGCCAAGAGAAGATCTATGAATATAGTCATCGATGGGATATATATTTTGAATTTCGTGGTAATGAATTACTCTATATATCTCCACAGAAGAGGGTCATGAGATTTAGGAAGAAAGGAAAGCTATGTCCCAGGTACATTGACCCCTTAGAGATTCTTGATTGGGTCAGAGTTGTGGCATATCAACTAGCACTTACACCAACCTTGTCTCCAGTACTTGATTTATTTCACATATCCCAAATGAAGAAATACATACCATATCCCTCATATCTATCGTACTTATTGGTGGTACCACTGAAAAAATATTTTCCTTATGAGAATAATTCTGTGGGGGTTTTGGACTATAGAGACAATGTTCTATGCAACAAGACCACTCACCAAGTAAATGTAATATGAATAAATGATAAGTATGAAGAGGCGATATGGGAACTAAAGGAAAGAAATGAAGGAAACGTACCCTCGCCAATTTTCACCTTAGTATGTAAAACAAAATTTCGATGGAAAAATTTCATAAGGGGGAGGAATGTAATGACTTGTAATTTTATCCATGGAATTTAGTTATTTTAATTATGTCATAAAGCACATGAATCACATAGAAAACCCAATAAAAAATTTATTATAATAAACGAATAATGATACAATAGTCATTATATAAACAAATAATAATTCCAAATATTAAATAGGGATAATAAAAAGAAAATAAGACAATAAGAATAGAAAAATTATGATTTTATCAATCCACTCTAATGACCAAACTCTTGAAAAAATCTATAGAAATAAAACTTACTGTTTATAATATAATATTCTCTTTGAAGGAAAAAATATTGCATTGAGAGAAAGCGGAAGTGAATGAAGAATGAATGAAATAAGTGGTATTTATTGAAATTAAGAAACCAATATGACCTTTATAAATCAGACCATAGGAATAGTAATAAGGCCATTAGGAATAGTAATCTTACCATCATAATAGTATCCTTATCTATGAAAGTATAAAATAAAAAAAAATATTCTGTAAAAAATTGTATATTTAAACACTACAAGAATAATATCCTACCACCGAACATCTACCGACAGAGTTTAATAAAACTATGGCAATAGGTTCTCTGCTTCCACGGTTTATTTTATACCCATAGATGCCCTTTTCATGTATCCCAACAGTTTTTTTACAAGACTCGTCCTGGTTTATCCTTCCCCCAATTGAGCTAAACCCCTATCCTCTTATGAAGATCCTCCTCCGCTGAAGATCCTCCTCCGTAGATCCTCCCCGCCAGCACTGCTCCTGACGATCCTCCTCCTACAACATAGGCATGTTATTTCCCTATCGGAGTTGCTCACACGTGGCCTCCCCACCTCTGTGCTGACGCAGGTCCAAAGAGATCTCTCCACCTCCTCTGAGAAAGGTCCAAATAGACCTTTCCTGCCTCCGATGGTCTTCTAATTTTAATTCACCTCTCAGCCAACACAGCTCTGATTCAACCTCCCCACCACCCTGGTAATGCATTTCGGATGTTGTGGTGTGAGTTCGGCCAAACCATAAGGTACTCATATGGTTCTATTTTCATGGTTTCTCTTTGATGATAGGATTTCTTCCATATCATGGGCTTCCATGGACTTGATTTAGTCCGGATTATGTCTCACTTTGAAAATGATTCAATGGGTTTGGAACACTAGATTGAGATTTTGAGCACACCGTATGTTTCTTATAATCAAGGGTATTCAGATTACTAATTTGGTTCTATTAAACTGGTATTTGACTATTTCATGCCATTTTCACATGATCTTGGTAGGTAATTCCATGTTATTTTATTTTCTTTTCAAACCATGTGATTCTTTGTTTTTCTAAACCCATTATTATTTCATTAATTTTATTTTTTCATGTGTTTCGTTGACATGTTCGTAAGTTTCTTATAAATATCAGTTGTTTATGTTGTTACATATGTTTTAATGTTTTTTTGTTAATGTAAACATATACTATTAAGAATTTTTGGATTGAGGTTATGTTTCTAGTATTACAAGTTTCATTGTTTGTTTTTTATAGTGTATATTCCTACCAATTAATCCTGAATAGTATTCTAGCTTTTTTCCTTTTCCACAGGTTCCAGTTAGAATCTCTCTTTATCATCTATTCTATTATTCTCACATATATGATTCTTTCCATTTACTATAAATGGATTCTATAATTTGATATTTCACTAAATTCATGGTGAAATCCATTTGAATACCTCAAATTATCCTTTTTGGGTTATAGAATACTAAAGTGGGTGATTTTTAATATCCTACTCACAATTTTGAATATATTACATTATCTAAAGAATTTATTATGGTTTTCTTAGTTCTAGTGTTTGATTTAGGGATTATTATGTATGATTAAATTAGGGATTTATATAAATTGATATTTTTAATGATTATATTTATATTTTACCTCTATTCTAACTAGGTTTCACTTTGGTTTCCAGTATGATGATTTTCTCTACTTGGGTAATTGATTGTAAATGATTATGGATAACACAACCTATATATAAAACCAAGTGCATAGAGAGTCAATAATTTAAATGAATTAAATATATTATCCAGCACTAGTCAAATAGTGAAAATATTTTAAAATAGGTCTATATTCTAGAGTCCTGATTAAAATTTTTTTATGCCATTAGAGAAATGCTAATTAGGACCCATGTCAAACACCACTGACCATTTTTAATAAATAAAACAAATATAGTAATTTGTAATCAATTTTCAATGAACATAAAAATTAAGGTGTAATACAACCATATTAGTAAGAGGTAAAAAATGACCTTCTACTATAGCCCATTCCTCTATATAGAACATGGTGGAACAAATGAAAGATATAATACTCACAACATCATAATTATCAAAAATATGAATCATGGCTTTGGACATAGAATACCAAAGAGACATATTATTCGATGTTAGGAGTGTATATTAAGGCATAATTATAAAAACCAATCACTGGAAAGAAATAAAATAAACACAACATGTTTGTTTTATCAATACTGATAATAGTAAACTAATTAATATAAACACAAAAAGTTTGTAAGATCAAGCCTCCATACTAACTAAACAAATGTTGATATTCTTACTCATATTATTTATCACACAATGGTCTTATCTGGCCATTATCGAAAAGGATTCTCAATATACTCTTTCAACTATTGTAGCAATTTCAAATAATCACTAATCGTATTTTATTCTACTTTATTTTATATTCTTAATCACATGAACATATTTATAAATAATCACTTAATCATGAATTTTGGTGTGGTTCTCTTCCCATGGTATGACTACCTCTTAATCAGTAGAACCAGCTTCACATGATAATTTTCTCGAAATATCATCATGATGTTGATTTTTTATTTATCTATAACAAGAAAATAAACTTCATTAACATTCCATAAAAATTAGATAAAATTGGGTATTAATCATAGTCTCATGATATTTTAATAATCCTATCTTTCAAAAGATCCTCTTCCCAGATTTTTCACAAAGTATCTTCATCCCAAGGGTAAATAACCCTTATGAAATCTTTCACACAAGACTTTTGAAATCACCGTAAGTATTATAAAAACACCATAATCCTAATATAATTTCTAAAATTCTCATGAAATCATTATTTTGTATTATAAAAACTCTATAAATCTTAAAAAATTACCATAGGTCTTATGAAATCACAATAAGACTTATAAAAACACTATAAGTTTTATGAGATTCTAATAAGTAGTCCTCAAATTTTTAGGACTTATACAAATTTTATCTTACAAATATAATTTATAGATATCTTTAATAAAACATTGAAAGTATTAAATTGACCTCAATTCATCTCTAAAAAATACAAATCAACTTTTCTCATCTCTCGAGATCGAACCCGACCTCTTGCAATCAAACCCCTTTCACCTTCCCCTTTTTCTGCATATGTCACGATCAAACCCCTTCCCCTTTCCCTACAACTATCACAATTTAATCCCTCCCCTCCCCCACCAACACCCTCCCCCTGCCCAGACCCTCCCCATCCCCATCCCCATCCCCATCCCCCTACCCATCCCCTCCCCCTCCACCCCACCAGCCCCTCCCCCCTACCTAGCCCCTCCCCCTCCCCCTCCCTCTTTCCCAGCCCCTCCCTCTCCCCCACCCCTTCCCCCTACCCAGCACCCCCTCCCATGACCATCCCCTCTCCCTCCACCTACCCCTACCCTGCCCCTCCCCCTCACCCCACCAGCCCCCTCCTCCCTGCCTAGCCCCTACCCCTACCCAGCCCCCCTAGCCCAGCCCCTCCCCTTCCCTACACACCAGCGCCGCTCTTATAAACGTATTACAACACAATATTCTTATAAAAACCACCCTTAATATATAAAACCCATGGTCCACTATAATTGTATCATTCTAATATGATTCATTGCACACTAATCCAACATTTGAATCCTTTTCCACTATATAAGTATCTTATAATGATAACCTTTTTACGTATTATTATATCTTCATTAGGATATAAAATGTTACCTCCACTTGTGTCTCATGTATTTTAGTATCTTATTTTAAGATAATGTAAATCACTAATGATTATGATTTATTTATTTATTTAGAATATTTACCAATATATAGAAATCTAGGAACTTTCTAGAAACCCTAGTTTGATTTATCATGGTGTAATAATTGATAATAAGAGATTTCATTATGTATTCTATTAACCTGACATAACTATTTATTAGTGGATATGGGTTTATTTATTATATGATTATGACTATAGATCTCATATAATTTAGTTAATGATATTGTTATAGTTGATGCAATAATTTTGAACATTTAGTTATGTTTATTGAAAATCATGTGAGGAATAAAAGACTATGGATGAGTCCATATAATAATTTTATTAAGAATGAATGAGTTACAATGTTTTTATTTACAATAAAAAAATTTACTAATTGTTTTTTATTCAAATTAGAATGGATAAAATATGGAAGTATAATTTTGATCAGATCACTGATGAGTTTCATTGGGAGTTGGAATATTTGTTTTGATTTTGCATTCAACAATGGTTTAGATGGTGGATTGATTTGATACCCAGATTTTGATTACATTGGAAGACCATGGTTAACACATGAGGAAGTAAATTACCACATCACTAAAAAAGGTTTCCAAAAAGGATATCATGTTTAGTATCACAATAGAGAAAAAGTTCAAATAGAGAATGGTGTTGATTCAACTAAAAAGATCAGAATGGAGATTTTGATTTCTAATTGGTTTCCATTTTCATGTAAATCCAACACTTCATGTAGAGTATTGAACGAGGAAATGAATACGAGAACATAGTTTTCATCTAATGATCAGTATGATGACATTGACTGTGTTAGAAAGTTGTTAGAAGATGTGAATACCCCAGTATACTCGTCTTGTGGAAAAATGAACAAACTATAGTTTTTAATGTGACTATATCATGGGAAAACAATGTATTGATTAATTAAAACTATGATCAACTATCTACTTACTCTTTTTAAGGACTTTCTACTTGATGATTCTTGTATTTCTGAAAATGATTATATGGCATTAAAGTTGGTTTAAAATTTTGGATTTTCAAGTACTCAAATCCACGCATAACCTATAAATTTTTCTCTATTCTAGAAGGATAATGTCAAGTTCAATGAGTGAAAACAATTTGGTACATTGAGATGGAAGACTAATAAATATGGAACTCATCCCATGTACCAGAGAAAGTGATGTGGAACTTTCCATTGATTCCCAGGCTTCAGAAACTTTTTTTTTCAGAAAAATGGCTATGAATATGAGATGGCATGAAGATGAATGAAATAAGGATAATTATGATATAGTTCATCCTGATAATGGGTTAGAATGGAAAAAATTGATAGATTACATCCGGATTTTGCAGCCAACCCACAGAATGTTAGATTGGTATTTTCATGTGATGGTTTCAACCCATTTCAGTAGATACATACTGCAAATAGTACATGGCTTGTTTTCATTTATATTTATAATTTTCTATCATGGATGTGTATAAAAAATATAGTTACTATCATGAGTATATTTATTTTGGACCCAATGATCCTAGAAATGATATCAATATAAATTTTCAAGCATTAATTGATGAGTTAAAGGAACTTTTGAGTGTTAGGGTGCAGACATATGATTAATTTAGAAAGGATTGCCTTATTTTTTTTACAAACTTATTATTGAAAATATATGATTTACCTACATAAGTAATGATGTCTTTTTGAAGTACCAAGGGAGATTTTCTTGCCCTATATTTATGAAAAATACATGTTATAGGATATTAAGGTTTGACAAAATTTCTGTTTCATAGGGCATCAAAGATTTATAAAAATGGATAATCCATACAGAAAAAATTAAAGATTGTATGATAACTCCATAGAGACAGATAAAATACTTTAACAAATGTTGGGGGAGATATACTTAAAGAACTTTCGATTTTGAATTTTTTTCTTGGAAAATGTCAGTTAAATTCCAACAAGCGGAAGAATATTCCTTTTAATTCCAACAATAATTGTATAAAGAAAAGTATATTTTATGAGTTTCCATATTGGTCATTAAATTTTATGCATCACTTATTGGATGTAATGCATATTGAGAAAAATGTGGGTGAAATGTTACTTGCAATGCTTTTAAATGTAAATGGAAGGAAAAAAAGATGATTTGTGCTCTTGTTGTGATTTAATAGATTGAGGTATAAATCCAAGACTCAGTCTTGAGGTAATTGGGTAGAATTAGTGTAAAGTCCATTTTTATTGTTTTTTAATGAAAAATGCAGAGAAAAAAAAATTTCTTCAAGTCTTGAAAGGTTTAAAGGTTCCAGATGGTTATTCGAGTAACATTTCAAAATGAGTGAGTACATAAGATGTGAAACTAAAATCCCCCAAAACCCATGACTACCATGTCATGTTGCATGAATTGATTCCTATTTCCATTCTATATTTAGTATCACATAATTTTAGGGTCTCTTTGATTGGATTATGTCACTTTTATTGAGATCTTTGTACTAAAATATTGAACAAAAGTGTTGTAAAAAAACTATAGAAAGATGCACTGATCATTATTTGCGACGTGGAGGAATTTTTTCCCCCATTTTTGTTACATGTATGTTGAATCTGACCATGAATATTCGAACAGAATTTATTTTTGGTGGTCCCATTTCTATTTTCTGGATGTATCCAATAGAAATATTGATGTTTACATTGAAATATTATGTGAGAAATAAGAGTCATCCTGAAGGATCTATTGTGAAAGGTTATTTAGCATGAGAATGAATGGATTTTTGATCAATGTATTTAACTAATGTTACAATTATATCTAATCGGCCCATGAGAACTGAAGATGAGAAGTTTGATCCCATTGAGCTAACATTTTTGTCACTGCCCCAAACATGGGGGATATCATGATCATACAGGTTGTGTACTTTGAATATGTATGAGTGGTAAATGGCTCATCACACGGTATTATTTAATTGTGGGGTGGTTTAAAAATACATAAAGTAAGTAAAATTATAAATATAAATATTTTTTGTGTGTATTCTTTCATAGTTTCTGATATCCTTAAATTTTTATGTTTGCATAAAACATAGATAAATTATATAAAGAGAACACAAATATTTAACTATTAAGAGGTGGGGAAAATGACACAACAAAGAGTTTTATTCTTGTTTTAATTAAAAGGAAACAAATTCTTTTTTTACATTACCAAATAATTGGTAGTTATTCAATATTCTTTTTCGATATATTTCAGGTCCAAATTTTGCTGATAGATAATGTATCTGCTGAAATAAGGGCATTGTCATTTGGGCTGAAAAATATGGTTCATGATTATAAAGCAATGGCTATGAATGGTTTTAAATTCATTATAAATAGTTTTGCAACAAAGATGGAAACATAGCATTATTGTGTCACGATAAGCGCTACAACGTATTTTTATTCTAGTGCATCAAACAGACAGCCTCGATAAAAAAATATGTCATATTCTGGGGTGTTTGAGGGAATATATTTATTAGATTACTATGCACATGGTCGTGCTGCTATGATGAAATTCAGGTGGTTTGATTCAATGAGACAACAAGGATTGTATATAGATAGTTACAATTTTAGGGTGATTGATATGAAATGTGAACTACGAATAGATGAGCCTTATATTCTTATATCTCAAACTAGAACTTTATTTTATGTAAATGACCATTTAAAACAACAATTTGGTGTTATTTTTGATGTTATTCCAATACATATTTTTGATGAAGGATTGGATGATGGTGATGTTTCGGATTAACCGGTCAGTATTCACTCAAATGTATCATTCGATGATATATATTTTTCAATTATGAGAATGGATTGTGAACTAGAAATTATAATAGAGAATACCTAGCATTACATGTTTCAAATTATTTAGATTATATTATTCTTACCTGGTGTGTTTTTTTTAAACTTTTAAAGTAGAATCTTATTTTGTTTTTTAATGTTTTCATTTAGAGATTAAACAATATAATGAAAAAAACATAATGTAAAATGTAATTTTTTGAAAAATAATATGAATTTTCTTAGCATCTTTATAGTTATTTAATGATTTTATGTTTTTTTAAAATTTTCACATCACTTTTGGCATTTAAAAATTATTATATCTTATGAGGAGGTTTGGAGAAAAAAAATGTGGGAAAATAATCACCGACTTAGAGAAGTTGGCCTGAAAAATATGATTGTTCTAGTGAGTCCCTTATTTATTTATTGATTTTGTATAAACATTACACAAATCATATTTAATATGAATATGAATCATCGAGAATGAAGCTTGTGTTCAATGAAGATGGTTTAAGCACTCCAGAGTATAGGAAGAGCCCTACATACAACACCCCTACATGTACCGCCTCATAGTTCATGTCTCTGCAGTCACGAAGGAAGTTTCCTGCAATCATGCTCCCAATTATATGTCGTATCCCTACATGGGCGGTCATCATTTTTATCCCTTTTTTCCTCCTACCTTTCCGGGTATTCCATCTCCTTTTATCCCTCATCCTTTTTACCCTTATCCACCTACATCTCTACAGGGTACACCTCCATTGGTTATTCCCCCTGTATACCCATACCCTCATACCCAACAGTAGCATCCACAATCTACTATGTAGGGTACACCTCCATTGGTTATTCCCCATGTATACTCATACCATTCTATCCAAACTCACTATCAACAATCTACTATAGAGGACGCTTCTCTAGTTACAGCCCCACAACATGGTGTGTAGGATCGAGTGACAAGAAAGTGCTACTGGTAAATTTTTAAAAAGTAATGAAATTAATTAATTTTTATTAAATTTTAGTTATTTATGTATATTAAATATTCATTTCATTTTTTAGGATCATCTTTTACTAAAATAAGTGGTTGTACAAAGATGCATAAAGTGTGGAATAGACATGAAAATTATGGTTCAGTATAATGAGGAAATGAAAATTACAAAAGAAAATGGAAATGAATTGTGGAGTTTCATAGGGACACTCAGAAGACATAGAAATATTGTTCCAGTTCAAGTAATAGAGTGGAGAAAAATTATACAATAAATAAAATTAAATGCTTGGATGAAAATTTTGGTAATATATTTTTTAAAATTACATTGTAATTTATTTATAAATTATTATTGATAAATTGTTTTGAATATTAATCATCGCTATAACTTCCCGAATGGTCTCCACACTAAGATATCTATGTTAATGGAACTGAGGGAGATGTGGTGGGCCTAAAAGAATGACCTTCTTATTAGATGGAAAAAAAGAAGAGGTACTCCTCTTAAAAATGGACTAATCTTCAATGAATGCCCAATTTCACAACACAATGAATTAATTGCATATTGGATTTGATTATATATCAGATTAATTTACAATATTAATGTTTTTAATAAATTACTTTCTTTCATTAATATTAGTTTTCTGTAGTCGATGATTTTATTATATGTGATTGTCTTCGGATTTATTTTTTAGACTTGGTTATTTTAGTTATGTCTTAAACTCATTGAATTGTTAAGTTGAAATAATGTTTTTATCTTTTTTGACTTTTGGAAAGGCTATTTTATTTTTTTTTAATAATAGGATTCATCTAAAATAAACATAATAAATATGGTAATCATGATATTTAATCATAATATATGGTGAAATATACTAATAGATCACAAACTTTCACATGTAATATATGATTTAACATTGAATATACATTTATTTTTTCATTGATTTATGATCAATTTTTTGGTAGAAAACGGGCATTAAATATCAAAGGATGTGTTCCCTGATAATTATCTTTTTGTTCTAGTAGGAAAAAGAAAGATCGAAATGTTGTGAATCAGGCAATTCAGGAATATTTTATAAGGATGTTTTTAAATTTTTAGCTATTAGTATGTAGTTTCATTCACTGAAAATTATATGAGTTGTGTTTACCTCATAGGGAATGAGAATGCTTGAGTCAATTATATCACATGTTTCTATTGTATTATATATAACAATACATTATCTACAACTCCCTTTAGTATTTATAATGATAATTTAATAGGATCAATTATTTATAAGGTTTAAAAAGGACATCTAAAATCCATTCAATCTAGAATAGTGTTTAAGGAACCTTCTCATTTCTTTTATACTGATCATATAATCAGGTCTCTATATGGAGGTTTAAGGAGTATTTAGACTCTCAAATAGGTCTAGCACTACAACTACTATATCTGTAAACCCAAACCACATCCCAAGATACTACTATAATTTGTACCAACTGTTAAAAGTATTATAAAGAATATAAAAGGATCCACTATCAATTGATGATATCAAGACATTATATCAATCTTAGAGAAAAAACATTGATCCAACCAAACATGTAATTGATACAGTGAATGGGATACAAATTATTAACCATCACCAGGTTAAAACCATATAAATATAAACATAACTATAGTCTCTTGGTGTGAAAAGAGGATCTGTACCCTTCTTTTACCTTGGTTTCTATATTTTTTAGGGGAAGGCCATAAGCTTCAACTTAGAGAGAATCCAATATAATATCACAAGTCAATTGGCTAGCAGGATAGAGAAATGTGTATCCCATGCCGGAAGGGTCTACCTAGTAATTGTTGTCATCATTTTGATGTTTTTTAATGCCTTATCAATTTATTAATGGTCCACTAGTACTATAAAAACCCATCAAGATAAAATTAGAATGTTTATTTGGACTGTATACATTAATGAGAAGAAGTTGGTCTCCAAGATTTTGAAATATTTCAACAAACTGGTTGACATTGTTGGATTGGGTATTAAGGATCTTAGAAAATTTAATGAGGCACTCTTTTTAAAATTCACATTGAATTTTGTCACCTCATATGATGGAGGACTATACTTCATGAGTGATAGATTCACTCAAAATCAATGCAATGGTTTCTTAGTCTATATCTCATCCTCAATGTAAACATGTATGATGATTAAAATAATGAAAAAATCACTAAAATTAATGAGGATCCATTATTAGGAATTTTAATTGAATATATTTATGAGGATACTTGGTGAAACATAAAACCTGGGATAAAAATAGTAAAAATAAACTATAAAATGAGATCACATGAGTTGAGTTAATGATATGAATCATTTACCTCAAATAATTTTTTTTTTTAAAATACATATCATCTATTTGGTATTTCATGTATACGATTACAACAAGATGTTCAGTTATATAAATTCATTAGTGTGAATATAAGATCTATAAAACTCTCATGAGTTCCTGATGAAACAACAACATATATAATATTATTCTTATAGAGAAGTGGAATGTACATGTGAGATAACGAGGTTTTATGGAGGAAAATTTTGAAATTTTCCATGAAGCATTATATATAATAATGTTTAATACTAAATTCCCTTAATTGGATTTCGTGATAAAAGTATCAGTCACATGATTGTGAGTTTTCAAAAGAAATTGAGATTCTATAACCTAGGTTTAAAGAAGAGAAACTACCTATAGTGTCACAAACTATTATTTTTTGAAGAAGAAACTATGACCCATGTGTAGACTATTGGTACAAAAATGATAGTGTGCCCATTGGAAATAGGAAGTCACATGTCTTGGTTTATACATTGTGATGTGAATCAACTGGAAACTGTGTGTATATGAATCCATGAATATGGTATAACCAAAGTTGCCAAACCTTTTACCAAACATTGAATTTTGACATAATTGAGTTTGAAAAAGGGTTGATATTGGAATAATATAATTGATTATGAAAAAACCAAATTAGAAGTATCCATCTTAACATATATTCGAATACCAAAAAATATATAAAAATATCTAGAAAACCCATCCTATTTTTGTAAGAGAATAAGAAGAAAAAAAATATTATTGTCTAGGAGGGACTCAAGTCAAAACATGTGATCTTTCTTAATGGTGGTAAAATATTAACATGATGTACAATGGTAAAAAATTATCAATTATTAATTATAGGAATTAAGATGTGTGTGTTGGATAAAAACCACCATACAGTAAGGATGTAGTCAGCCATAAGGTGGTGAATTTCATAAACAGTCCTTCTATTCTTTTGTGTTTTTAATCAATTGCACATTTTCCTTCCCACTTACCAAACTCTAGATAAATGTGAGAAATATAAATATAATCATTAAATAATTTTTGAGTTAATAAATGGTAAAAAAACTTCAATATTTTACACCAGACTAATTCACCCCCTCTTAGTGTTGTTACATTCGTGTATGGTACTTTTCACTTAGTTGGTAATATATTCCATGTTGGATTGGTTATACCATGGTGGATAATTTATCCCATAGTATAATGGTATCAATAGTGTAGAAATACATATTTTCAAAGAGGGTCCACTGTTGTAGATCCTGGTAATACATTGAGGTTGGTTTGGGTTCTATTAGTTGTGTGAGAGTTAACGGTTATTAGTATTTATTTTTCTATATACTTGTTTTATATTTTTGAAGTTCGGTGTTTTTTGTATTTATTAATGGGTAAACACTTTACCATATGTACAACTACATTTTCCATTACGTGAGTTGAGATATTTGGTTTTTCATTTTTAGATATTTTACTCATAACACGTATAAGAATTTCAATGGATATATAGCTGCAGTTATTTATTTTGTTGATTATCTACTAAAATGGTAATGAAATTTTATAGGATTTTCTTCAAGCTCTAATGGAAAAGGAACCAGACAAATTTGGACCAAAAAACTATTTACATCAGGTTCATCGCAACGAGAACAATGACAGAGCTCTTTGTAAACCCAGAAAGAAACTTGAGTCATCTAAATATTGGTCATCATGTATTGAATCTTCTATTAATATTGCAAGAATTGTTATTGAATAAAAATTACATGGTTCCATTGATACAGATAAGAAATAAGTTAGACAAGAGTCTCAAAAGATGTAGAAAAAAAAGAAAATGGAAAATTTTTTAAGTTGATATCAGCTATATTCTCTTCACTTCTTCCAAAGGGTTAAGAAACAGTGGATGGATGTTTATCAAGTTTGCGCTCAATGTATGAGGATAAATATGATTGTGTAGCTGAAGATGCTGGGGGAGAGGCTAAAGATGCTGCTGATGGGGGAGAGGCTAAATATGCTACTGACGGTGGAGAGGATGAAGATGTTGTTGAAGGTGATGATGATGATGTTGGTGGTGGTACAAACATTGATGTTGTTGATATCGGTGCTGATGATGAGGATGGTTCAGATGACATTTTGGAGTAACAATATTGAGAGTTTATGTATCTATCATTTTTTCATTATTTATAAAATTTCAATTTTATATGTAATAATCTTTTTTATTTGTGTGGAAATGAGATGTTGTAATGTTTTTTGGAATTTTTTTAAGGTGTATGTGTATGGTGTTTTGTAAACTACAGGTTTGTGCAGGTTGATGTTTTTTCAGATGAAAGGATACTGTAGGTTTGTGCAGGTTGCTATTTTTTTAGATGAAAGAAGGCTAGGGCCACAGTTTTAACCATGGTTCTAGGAACCTATTTACACGATTTAACTGTGGTTGTAGGTCTGTAAAACCATGGTTAAAACTGTGGAAATATGAACCTACAACCACTGTTAAAACCATTTCATTAGGGGATTACGACCATGGTTAAAACCATGGAAGTAGGATGCCCCTACCGCCATGGTGATAACCTCCACGATTAATGAAATCCATGGAAAATGACTATTTCCACGGTAATAGGGCCTATGTCCATGGTTCCAAACTGTGGTTGTAGGTAAAATTTCTAGTTGTGAAAGGATGGTATAACTAAATAAATATCTTAAAATGATTATTTATGTGATGGTATTTTTCTAAAAGATAAATGTTTATCTATAATTATATAATTAATATAATGATTCAAAAGGAAAATTGTTTTTAAAAAATAGATTCATAAATTAATATTATATTGTATTATAATTATAAGATAATTTTATGTCACCATAATTCATTTTTCAAATGGTCAAGAAATCAATTATAATATTAAAATTTTATTTTTTTTAAATAAATTAGGATTTTATTTAAAAATTATATTTCTCATGTTTAAAAAAATATTTCTATAAAATGGGTTCTATTTTAAAAATCTATGTGTAAAAAAATGGGTTGGGTGAATTTGTATGATTTTTCTCAAATAGATGAATTTTTGAGGAATTGTGAAATACGTTAATTTAAAATATTTAACATTATAACAAAATTCATGAATTATTTAGTTAGGGTTGAGGTAGGAACTCATTATTTTTAAATCACATGTAATATTTACTATATTTTTTCATAGGAATCATCAATCTTGAAAGTATTGAGCCAAATAATAAACTATTGAATATAATAATAAAAATACCCCTCTCCCCCTATTATAAAAACCCTCTCTGCCCCTTTTACTCTGAAATTCTAATACTTGTATCATGTCAATATTATATCTAATTTCATTAACAAGAACCTTACCCATGTTTAGGATATTTTGATTTGAATAAAAATACAATTCCATGTTCCTTAAGGGGTTCTTCAAAGAGGTCAAATTCAAGAGGTAATTTTCTCAAACCATCTTTTTTAATTTCATTTCTTCTTCAACTTTATCCTCACCTCCTTCATCAATAAAATCCTAAAATCACAAGTATATTTTATATAATGGAATTTTAGATTTCTAATTAAATATATTTTATCCACCTCTTTTCTCATTTCCTCTTATTCAAAGAAATAGAACTGTTATCCATATTATGGCAGTTAATCGTCTGCATGGATAATTCATTTTTCCTTTACCACCTTCAAGGGTGGTAATAAAACCATTGTTTTGGTCAAATAGGATTGTAATAAGTATATTATAACTTTTTTAATAGTATATACCTAATATATAGATATAATATTAAACAAAAATGGATCTACTTTGGGATGATTGAAAAACTGCCAATATAAACTAAACATTTATCATTAACGTTTTATCAAATAAATCATCCTAATACTAGAAAAATGATATATGTGACCATTTAAACTTATATAAGTGAATTAATACCATATAATTTCACTTTTTTTAGAATTATTATTCTTTTATAAGGACTTCCATAATTATATACCAGTAAACCAAGCATGAAACAATGAAAAACATGCTCCCATAATGAAGAAATTGATCTTTTTAACTTATGAAAATGTCCATAAATTAAAAAAATAAATTTACAAAAAGTAAAATACATATAGAATATTTTGTTAACTATGTAATTAATTAATCTAATTTTATTATCCAAACATTAATTTCATGTGCATAACACATTCAAACCTATGATAAGGGATCTTCCTGAACCTCTATATTTTCTTTTACGTTATGTTATATCTTTATAATCATAAACTTTTGACTTAATTAATCATATATACTTTTTATATATTTTTTATATATGGTTGAAACATATGTAAAATAATTATTTAATATTTAAATTATGGGAATATACATGTATCAAGGGTTCTGTTCTTAATTCCTTTCGAAAAGATGACTAAAGAGAACTTCTCTATTTTATTTTCTTCTTTTAAAGTTACACTAAATGAAATGTTTTAAAACATATATGATTTATCAAAATAATCCTTCATATTATGGAAAACATTTATCTCACTTCTGGTTGTATGTATATTATTATTTTATTACCCCCTTTAAAGACACTTTACCTCCTCCTTTAAAATCTCTCTTTAGCAGCACATTTCCAAGTTTACTTAAATACTCCTTTTACAGGTTTTCATATTATTTGGAAATAATTTATCATGATCTATGATTATTTTACCTTTATGAATGTCAAGTTATAATTTAAATATCTTCTTTCATAGATACCAATATTATACACCCATTGGCTTTGCGTTATGATAGGATTACGATGCACATTTCATTCCATGGGTTACCCTTATTTTTAGTCATTATGTTTTATTTCTTATTTTAGAAAATATGTTCCCGAACATGTTATGAGGGGTGAACCCAGATTGTTCTCCAATTCATTGGGTAATTTTTAGTCTCATGAGACTTCATTTATGGGATTATGGAGTAAACCCAATCCATTATAGGGATATGTCCACCATGTGATATAATATTAGAAGTTAGCCTTTACTCATGTTATGAATTTTTATGCATTGTTATCACTTTTATATGTTTCCATGATCATATGATTCCATTTTCTATATTTTATTCTTCCATATGTTTTTCCATGATCTATGACTTTTATCTTATCATTACATACTTCTAACTCATGTTTTATGCTTCGTTTATTTATTTATTCCCTCAACAATATTTTTATATCATCAATTTTTTCTATGCATTCATTAGGGTATCCTATAAATTTATAAGATCTCAAAGGGAGTAATTTTATCATTATGGAGACGAATAAAATAATTTTTTATTCAATTTTTATATTTTCTATTTATGTACGTAGTATTCCAAATACTATATACTTTTCAATCCATAGATTGAATTTCATGGATAAGTATGCATAATGACATATAATAATATGTGTAAAAGTTTTGGGCCTCTATATATTTGATGAATATAAGAAGTACCTTTAACATTTTTGTTAAAGGTAAACCCTCTATTAATGTTTAATATTTCATTTTATGGGTTCATAGGTTGTCACTGTCAAACTATGAGATTTCTGCAAGGGTTGTGTTGGGAGTTGGATATTGATGAATTCATGTCATTAAAGGATAATTTAAGAGTTGAAGTTAGATCTTGGAAATAGAAATGAAGTGGGTTCCTGACATGGAATTTTTTATGCTATGAATTGTATTCACATCGTGAATCTATCAATTGGTATTTTTAATTCAAGGTGATGCCTTTTATGATGTGAATGCCTCCCTCGAAGTTCTTAATGTGACTAATAGATTCACAATTTGAATATATTTTTTATAGTGGTATTTTATGCACCACACACTTTAATCTTATCTCATATTTGAGAGGCTACTCAACTTTTGAACCATAAAACTACACCAGAAACTATTTTGTGGTTTCACACCTTTAGGATCTATCTACTTAGCCCTTTTGATCTTTGATTTCGTTGGTTTCTTCCCTCTTGGTAAGAGTAACATCACCTTATTATTTACATAGTTAATATTGTCGTTGGTAGTGGTATTAGTATACATTTTTGGTGTTTATGGATCAATCGTGATCATACGACGTTTCTCCTATAGTCACTTTAAGATCCTTTGTGTGGTTTCCATTTGGGGGGATTATTCGGTTGGTTATGGTGTAACGTTAAAGATTATTGAGGTATGTGTTGATCTATCTTCTCTACTAAACCTATTTTTATGAAAAAATATTCTATGGAATGATTATTTCTGTTAGGATCTCCGATCATTTTTTCTTGAGTTTCCATTTTTCTAATGGTGCATGTGGATTCTGTTGCGAGTGGTGTGAAACCCGAGTCTGAGGTAGGTGGTTCGGTCTCTAGACTATGTTGGATGAAATTTAATTTATCTTAGTATATGAATTGTTTTATAGATATATTATTATTATTTATTAACTTTCTTGTGTAAATGGTCTTTTGAGAAAATATGTGTTTCCCCTTATTTTAGTAAAATATTGTTATTTTTCAAAACATTGTGATAGATATTGTGAAATTTGTTTTGAATAATTTTTTTGATGAATAGGTACATTTAAAAATGATTACAAAATATGAAATCCCTTTTAAAATGAGTTTATAAATTCATGACAAGGGAACCTTATTTTCATAGGAGGAGAGTTTATTATTGGGATTTGTCATTGTTTTCATAGGGGACTCACTCATGGGGTGTTAATATACTTTCTTTCCCTATATCATAGGGACTTTATCTTGAAATTATACTATATTCATCATGGGGTGTTCATTTGTTCCATAGTCTATGTTTCTTAAGGACATGAGTGTATACTAGTTGTTATTAATTATAATTTCATAAGTGATCTGGGTAGCCCAACCTTTTTTATCGTATGTGTGTTTACCACTGTTCTTTATTTAGACTATTTGGATTTGATATAAATTTTTTGATAAATATTGTTTTTTTAAAAGAATTATTCTTAGAAACTATTTTTTTAGAATTGTGGGAAAAGTTAAACTGGTTACTATGAATTAGATAAAAACCATTTAACTACTTATCATGCATTGTTTACTATAAATTTGGTATATTTGGATTATTATATATAGACTTGATTTGGAACACCATAGTGGGACCCAACTAACCCTTCTTATCTCACACCCTATACATTCCCTTTGTAATGAGTAAACCTTGTTTTTTATTTTGATATAGTAAAATGTAAGGTTCCATAGTGAGGAAATGAGGTTTAGGACTGTTGGGTATGGGTAGATGGTGGTGAGATAGTGGGATGTTTCCCACATCTCACATGGAGTGGTTGGTTCCTTTTTTATTTTCATTTTGGTTATTGAACTTCTAATTTAGGTGTATCCTACTCTTTATATTTGAGCAACCCCACCACCATTGTATCTCTTTTTTATTGGACATATTGATCTAGTTGTTCCTTACACAATTTCAATCTATGGTGTGTGTGTGTAATATATATAATCCATGTATATTATTTCATGTTGGTCAAAATAATTCCCTTTTTTTATTGTTCAATGCCCAGGTCCTAGTCTCCAGCCCATGGGGATTAGGAATCCCTTTCGAGTATGTGGTGAATCAGTTTTGGTTCCAATTTCTGTCGGTACCCAATGGCAGTTCATTAAATCTTTTTGTCAAAGGTAGGTTTTCCTCAATTTTCCTTATATTCGGACATCTGGTAGATATGATATAGGATTTTTGGGATTTTATGGGTAGTTTGGGGTGAGTTTCTAACCAACCATTATCATGATGAGCTTCATGTTACCATGGAATGTTGGGTTGTGTGCATCGTATTTTGAATTTTGATCTAGATCTCAATTCCTGCTTATGGTTTTCTACTTCAAACCATGATTATCACGTTGTACGGTCATTTTCTTCTATTAATACTATGTAGTAACATGCCTCTGAGATGACTTACATAGGTTCCACATAAATTTTCATAAATATATTTTCCACAAGGGAATCCTCTATATAAGAATCTTATACAGGCAATCATTTGGGAATTTCATGTCATGGAAGATATTGTATCGCTGGTTCAGAACCTAGTTTTTTTAGGTAAAACAAGTATTTTAGAGGTTATATAGAGTGATCTTGAGAGTATATATATATATATATATATATATATATGAAACCCTCATAATTTAAAGGTCTTAATAAACTTAAAAAGGTATAATACTGGCTAGAAAATATTTAATAGATCTTTGACTTCTTGGAGACACCTGAGGCTATCAAGGTGAAGTACAAAATGATTAGACATGAGGGTCCCAACTAGCAGTGGAGGGATTATTTGGTATAGGAAAATAGACATGTGGGATTATATTTGAAGGGTTTAAATACCCTATTATTTCAGAAGTTCTACATGAAGTCTTTAATGATGGAAATTTCAGTAGATTTCCTACCTTTGTAACTGAGAGAACAATCAATATCAGATTATAGCAATCATTTTTCATTGATGGTTTATTTTTCATCAGAGGTCGTGATGAATGATCAAGTAAAATAAAAAAAATACCTATATAGTTTTGGGCCATGAATTTGATAGTGGGTATAGAAGCTAAATAATTCCACATTTGATGACACAATCGATAGTTTTTGTGATGGAATAAATGGATATAGTGAACAGAATTAGCTTTTCTGTTCTTCTATTCCTCCCAGTGGTAGTTTCAGTGGTGTACATAGAAATAAGGGGAATTGTAATGATCATCCAAAATATTATGGGGGAGGTTTTTAGTAGCGGAAATCATATAAACTATATGAAACAATAAATTTTATTTCTACGACATTCTACTAGTGTGGAATTATAGAGAACACTTTACATAATTTTGCAGCACCCCTTAGGATTTGAAGTGCTTGTAGCTTCCAAGAAAATATGTATAGGTTTATCTGATATATTTGTATACCTCATTATAGGTATGTATCTTTATATTCAAAGGATACTATGGAATAATTATAAGCATCAAAGTCTATAGGGATCCATCCCCAAGATTCATGAGTGACAAACCTTCATGTAGTGGATGATTTTTCAGTGGAGGAATACATAAGCCTAGGGATAGTGATATATACAATCTTTTTTACATATTATATAGAAACGGATCTCTTTGATATATTTTACCTTCATAGACTTATATCTACCTATTTTTTTGATGTGTTAAAACATCCAATATAGAACATTTTGGTTGTTATGGAGCTTGTGAATCCTCTTGGAATGAAGAAAGAGAAGGGGTTTCAATGTATGGGTTTTTCTTTATCAATAGCTGACACGTAGTTAGTATTGAATTTCCTATTTCTCACTCTGGATCTATTTGATATCTTCATTTAGATGGATTGGATACATTCTCACCATATTGATATTGATTGTCATTATTGATGTTTTTTTCTATGAATGATATGGGAGATCTCAAGTGCTTCATGGAGAGTGGGATCTAAGGTCAGGTCATTCGGTACCTTTCTATATAAAGATCAAAATGATTTTCATTTTCATTTTCAGTTGAGCCTGAAGACATTCATTTAGTTATTATTTTCATTTTTTGTTCAATAAATCCTTGATGTATTCCCAAAAACCTTCTTTAGTCTTCACCCAAAGAGGGAGGTAGAGTTTAAGATTGATCTATTTTTATGAACTTAGTCGATCTCGATACCCTTTTATCACATGGAACCTACTAAGATAAGAGATACCAGGATCCTGATGAATGATCTGGTTGAGAAAGGTCTTGTTCACTCTAGTGTATCACTCAGGGTATCCCCTTTGATCTTTTTCAAGAAGGATGATGGTTCAAATTTGTTTTACATGGACTATAAATATTTGAAATATGTTAATTTTTAATAATAAGTACACTTTACACCGTGTGGGCACTAGTATAAAAAGTATTTATCTCGTCAAAATTTTCACATTGGTTATTTATTAATGAAGTGAAAAAGTAATTGTATTGATTTATCATGTTAGTTAATATATAACTGATTATATAAAGTGATTTACTTTCTTTTTCATGTTAGTTATTATTTATATGATGTGAAAAAGATTGGTATGTTGCTTTATCATTTTATCTTTATAATAACTGACGTGATAATGCATATTATCCCTTTTATCACGTTAGTTATTGTATAACAGACCTGATAAATAAATTTTCATTTCTTTTTTACATTGGTTATATGATAACTGATGTGGAAGTCTGGATTTATAACATCAGTTATAATGTAACCGACATTATATACCATTTAAAATTTTATGAATCATCAATTTGATTCATTTTGGTGTTATTACCTCCCATAAAAAATGACTACTTTCTCTCTCCCAGAAGCCCTAACCCAAGTTTACTTGATCTAGTGGACTCAAATATCGGTATTACATCTTCATAGATCCTTAGGTTTCATTTGACTCATTTTTGAGCATTTTATTATCTCCACTATCAGGTAAGCCTCACACATTAATCATCTCTTTTTGTCATCCAATGGCATTGAATCCCTAATGTTCATTTTTTTCCTATTCAATGTACTCAATTTTCACATTACCATCTTCTGAAACTCTCAAATATCATTTATCTCATCATCGCGCGTTCAAATATAGATCTTATCATCTGAAATCTCGTATTACCCACTTTATATACCTTAATTATGGGATGATTTCAGGGAAAAAGTGTTTGGATTTAATTATATCTTATTTTTTTTGTGTTTTTATTAAATGGGAATGTATTTTCACTAAATTTTTTCACTGTTATTTATATTTTATCCCATATTAAATTTCTATATTGAATCAAAAAACCTTTCTAATTTGGATGATGTTCGTGAATCGTTCATTATTTATGAATACACTACCTTGAATGAGGATAAATTTAAATTATTGCTAAAAACTTATTAGTGACTTAGTAATCATAATATTTAATATATACATACATTGTAATTTTTATACAGTTCAATATACAATATCATATAAATAATTTATATGCATATCAACACTTTTATTTTTATGCGAGAATATTCTTACCTAAAAAATTCATATATTAAATATGAAGTCTTAATATTATGAGTTACTTTGAATATAATGTTGAAATTATTTGTGAATACACAATAGGAAAAATTAATTTTTTTCCATTACATATAATTGATATATTCTAATAGATATATTTTCCTATAATTACACATGCATCAAATGGTATTAAAACTAACAACATTTTCCCCTTCAAATTTGAATTTTTATTATGTCATACGAAGTGTACTGTTATATTTAGAATGTGGGTTATTAGTGTGTTTAATTAAAATAAATCACGTTGTTATAGAATACACAAAATGTAATATGCTTTTCATAATTTTTATAATACAATAGGAATATGTAATATATATTATTACATATATATATATATGTATTACATTAAAAATTCTTCATTATGTTGTTTAAAATCTTCTATATGATTATATTATTGCATGAATCCTATATTTTACTGTATATAGAAGGTTTAAAATAAATTTAATCATGTTTTGCCTTTATATATATGGTATATGTAAAGGTAATAACTCATTTACAATTATATAGAATATATACTACCCTTTATATATAAAGGAAATAAAAATTATATCTTTACATAGTGGTAAATGTTTCTATGTAACCATAATCACATTTTAAATTTATATAGGAAGTGGTTCCTGTATAAAATTAAATTAAAAAAAAATTAAATTTTCTTATTTTTGATGTTTTAACATTTATACAATTTATAAATTTTTTAAAATTCATATAATATTGTTTTTTATGAATATTTAAATTTATAAAAAGGTTTTTAAATTAATTAATTATAAATTTCATATAATTAATTCTATAAATTCTTATAAACCATTTATTAATAAAAGATTCCAAATTATTAAATGTTGATATTTAAAATACCTTTTACCAGATTATTTAGCATTCATTATGATTGAGAGCTAAATAGTTAATTAAGAAATCATAATTTTAAATTTATTAAGGGTTATAAAGTATAAAACATGGCCAAAACATAAATAAGTTTTTTTAATTTATTAATTGTTCATTAAAAATTAATTTGAAGTTGTTTAAATTAAAATGGGATTTATTTTATTAAACTAAAAAAAGTATTTTGAAAAGTAAATAAATTGTTAATTTTTTTTAAAATTCAACGAATAATAGAATTATATTATAAAAAAATTGTTAATAAGTAAGGGAAAGGTGTGTTGGAATGTTTATTTATTCTCTAAAAGGTGTTTTAAAAATTAAATAACTATAAAATGTTTATTGTTGATGAAATAATTTTTTTGGAAAAATTTAATAAAAATATCACTTTAATATTAAATAGTTTGTATTAAGAATATGATTTTCACATTAAAATAGTTTATAAAAGCCATAAATCATAATAAATAGTATTAAATGTTTTACCTGAAATTATATGGGATCTTTATAACCAATAAATAATGTGATTATTTAATTATTATAACATTGATTTATGAAATAGTTTATAAATCTCTTAAACGATGATAAACTATAAAATTGTTTATATTTATAATTATGAATTTTTCACCATTAATTAATTTTAATTTTCTAAAATTAGAAGGGGACTTATTTTAAGATATTTTTTAAACCACATCATAAGTCAATTTGATGAATTATATGATTATAGGTTTAAAATAAAAAATAAAAATTCCACATAATCAATAATATGAAAGTGTTTATATTTAATTGAGTATAAAATAATTTATACTCACAATTATGGAATTTCCATACTAATATAAAAATTTATTAAAAGAGTTTATGATTAGATTTGTTCATAAATGGTTATATCATGGGTGAATATTTGAATTATTCATTTCCATAAAGGATATTACCAACATTATTAATCACTATAAATTGATTATATTAAAGTGTATGATTTTTTTCAATATATTAATCAAATTCTAGGAGATAGAGGTTTGCATTTCATGCTAGGAATAACTCTATAAAATTTATTTTTCATCTTACATGACCACATTTTGTAATTGAAGTTATCAGCATGAATTTAGTTATTGCTAATAATTTGTGCATATTAGGAGGTAGAGATATTATAAATTGAATTCCCTTTTGAGTAATGTCAACCCAGGTAGAGGGACTTGAGGTCAGAGCACCTACAGGCAATGCGGCTTATGCATTGTTCTAGAATGGATAATGATAATGGATATCTATCACTCCAGCTTCACTCATGTGGATAATGTCTATATCAGGTAACTCTATGATTTACATAAAGTGTTTATGTAACTTATCAATGTGATTCATTAAAATATATATTGATTTGAATGATTTTCTATGTAATACATATTATGTGGTGTGTAATGAGTTACTAATTAATGTGGTGTGAACACATTAATTTGGTGGTTGAAATATTTATTCTAAAAAAAATAATTATAATAATGCATAAAAAAGGGAATAAAACATGACAAGATGATGAATACATATGATTTAATAATTTTGAATTTAATATAGATATACTATATTAAATTGGAGAGACTTCAAAAGATAACACCTTAAATACTAAGTGTTATATTAATTATAAAGAGACAATTTTCAAGACCTTGATCATTCAACAAGGCTGGTCATTATAAAGTTGGGTGCTCATGGAATTTCTCTTTTAAGGAAAAAAGTGATAATTAACTTTATACTATCTTTTTGGGTAGGTTAGACTGAATATGGGTTACCCTTGATTGTCTTTTGTTGTCTTATTCATAGTTTTTTCTTTGGGTTACACTCTATGGAATACCAAAATATGATTAGTTTACCTAATCAATAGTGTGAAATCTATCCATATGATTGATTTTGATAAAGGGTTGTCCACTCAACTATCTATTATACATAAATATTGTGACTAGAATGATTATATACCTAAAAATATATATAATGGACGAATTGATAAAGACAATTCATACTTAATTAAATAAGGATCTTGGATCACTAAAAAGATATTATTCTTGAGGTAATCAATTTTAGTTAGAACAAAATCATTAAAATTTCATAATGAAAAAATATAAGATGTGATATTCATATGATAAAACATTAGTTTTAGAAAATGTTATCATTATCATCCAATTTGACCCTTATGTTTAATCTATATAAGAATATTTTAATGGGGGAAACTTTATCGACTGGTACTAAATATTAAGAATACTCCCTAATAATTTTGAGAAATTATATGTTTTAGAACAATCACTACTAGAGAAGCACACTTGGAAAGGTGTACATCGAAAGGAGTTCAATTCCTGGAATAAGAATCTAAAAGACTCATTATAGGTTTCCACTCTTATTTGTGTTACCATGTACCCATTGTTGAAAAAAATCATGATTCTATGGATCCCAACAAAAGGATAGATAACATAAGATTCCATATCAAGAACATAAAATACATGAATTTTATGATGTTTAAAAGGATCTTAATCAAATTGAAATAGTTGAGGGAACATCAATCTCAATCCATATTCTCAATATGATGGGTATGTTAATAACATGGATAGGCTATGTTCACCTCTTAAACATGATATTACAACAAAAATCATTCTATAGTAAATTTCAGAATGGTCTAGGTTGTTTTTTATTAATTATAAAATCAATTAATTTTGTAAACCATTACCAGGTCTTCTAAAAATATTAAGGATAACTGAGAATTACATGATAGGTCAAGGGTCAAGTGCCATATGGATGGTCTATAAAAGTGTAAAATATTTTTTTAAAAAGGAAAAATATAGGTCATGAATATTTCACCCCAATATTTTTGTATAAAAATAAGATATAAGGAAAATAATACCATTAGGGATTGACAAGACATTGAAGTAGGAATTTTCCTGAATACCATAAATATTATAATAAGTAAGTTAGTGAGAACACTCTATGTTTAATGTCAATGAATTCAATTATTAAATTTCAAATGTTTTATGAAACAAAATATATTTTTTAGAAATAGTTATTAACATCAAAATATTTAAAAGGTATATGATATGAATTGAAGAATAAAGGATTAAAATCATGGAGTTAATGGTTACTACATAAATTCTTGGTCGCTTCAAGATGGGTATATTTTTTTATTTTTATTTGTATCATTTATAAATTCATAAAAATGGTTTTTTTGAAATGATGACATATCCTTTTGACACATGTTGGGTTGATTAGTTTCTATAACATATTTTAGAAGGAATATATGGATTAAAGTGAGTATCTAGGTTGTTAAAATACGAAGTAATGTGTTTTCACAACCCATCAGTGGTATATTTTAATGACAAATTATTTTAAAAATTAAAATGTTATAGAAATATATAATACCATATATTATATGTATATAATAGTTTACTTGTTAAATATATCAACATTGAAAAAATAATTATTATTTCTTAACAAAAAGAAGTTTTTATAAAATCCTGGTGAGTAATTCTAAGAAAAGTAAAATGTTTTTTAGGGTATTGGGATTATGTTTGGACTTTTCAAAATTCAGTGTGAAAATATAAATAATTTTAATTGTCAAATATTAAATGATTTTTCAATAAATATAATTAAGAGTTAAGATATCTAATATTAAAGGAAAAAATGTAAATACTTATATTTAGTTACTATAATAAAATTAATATGACTGTTATTTAAACCTTTTACAAAGTGAGATTCACTTGTTATCCTAAAAGTGTTTTGATTATAATGGTAAAATAAAATTTAAATGGTTACATATTCTTACCAAAAGTAAGTGAATATACCTTTATCATAAAAGAGATTAGGATATTATAGAAAAAAATATAAACGGTTTAATTGACCTTAAAGAGAAGTATTGATGACACATTCTCTCATGTGATGATGATTCTATGCTTATAAATAGTTCTAAGTTAACAATGAATGATAAAATTATAATGTTTAATTTTATAAAATAAAGGATATTAAATATTCTTTAAAAGGGTTGAACTAAATGAATATTATTCAAAGGTATCATCGTTATTCAAAATATCATACTCTGTAAAAGTCACTCACTAAGAGGATAGTGGGTGTATTTTATCAGATGGTCACAATAGGATTTTAATGGAATTCTATATGGATGAAATGTTAAAGAAACAATTACTATAGAAACAACATAAGGTTTATATACAATATATGGATATTAAAAAATTAATAATTGGTTATAATGGATGTAAATATATATCATTTATTTATAAAGAAAATCTATATGTCTAATGTATTCATGTGTATGATAATTATACTTTACCTAAATAGGCTAATGATAACATCTTCTCAAAGTAAGACTTTGAGTTACCCATAACCAATGATCATCATGAAGAATTATGGTTTGTAATAACATGATAATATTATATATAATCGATTTTTTTATTTATTAAAAAGGGTTGTACTCAAGTTAGAAATGATAAATTCAAGTGGTAATATGTAGAGTGTTATTACAAGGATTGAATCACTAAATTATGCCTCATGGAATGACATATAGTAATAGATATACTAAGGGTTATATTATTATTATTGATCCTTCTTACCTAAGGTTGGTGAGTTACCTAGAATGATAATCTTTGTAATTTGATACCCAATTTTTTCAAGCTGAAATATGAAAATAGCTAATAAGGGGGTGGTTGGGTATGTTTCTGATCTTGTCATCAATTAGAGTGCAAAAAATACATGTTTTTTCCACTTGTATGACAAGTAAAAACATCTACCCCTTTATTTAATTAAACTGATTAAATCTATTAGAATACTTAGTTAAGTCACATACATTTCGTTCATATACAAGGATCAGGGTCATGCTATTTACTCATCTAAAATACGATGACATGTGATGTATTCATTGAATTGGTCAATCTTTTTCTTAGAATGAGTATAAGATGATAGGACTTCACTATACTATTATATTCCATCTCTAGTGGCTACCCAGTGATATGGAAAATAGAATTCACAGGATTACATAAAATTTATATGATATATATTGTGGTTTAAATATTCATACAATGATATGAGTATATTTGATAGAGATCACACCATACCCCTTAGTGGCATCAGTAGCATTGTTTCCTTGGTAGGGGCTGCTCTTTTCTTACATCTATGAAATAAAGATTTAAAATTTATTATCAATGCTCATAAAGACCAGATAGTCACATATTTCAACACATGGATATGTATAAATTTATAGAAATTTTTTTATATAAAATGAAGTGTTATAAATTGAACCATTTCCAAAGGAGTTTTAATGGATTCTTAAAAGATGTGAATTTTATAAAAAATTCCTTATGGATTTTAGTTCAACTGAGATATTGTTGGATGTGGACTAAAATATACAAGTATATGATACATGTACATTGATATTGTGTTTGTGTGTGTATATAAATGTGATGTATATATGTTTTATATAATATACGATACTTAATATATTTATAATACATATAAAATCACATTTATGGTGCATATAGAATACATGTATGAGATACATAAATTTTGTAGAAAAATTCCCTGTGTTTCAAAATTATATACTCTCGCATGATAATAGAAAAATTCCCAAATGAATTATATATGTAACTAATCCATTATTAATGGATTTAAATCATTGTGTATGGTCATTGAACAAGTTAAATGTGAACATTAAAAAAGAATTGTACCATGGGTATCATATGATAATTCCTGAGTATGATTAATACGTTCATCATTTATAAAGAGTCACTAGTTATATCCTATAAAAGAAGTAAGTAGTTCTCCTCATATGTATGGATTTTGGAAGAATTCATTGTATTTTTTTATGATCAAAATTTTATGAAAATATTTTTGTAATATCATTCAATCCAAATATGTTTTTATCACACCCATGAAGAAACCAAAACCCCTTCAATAGCTTTGGTAACCTTTGATAGTGATCATAATCTAATTACTATTGCATTCCCTCATATTTAGTAGACATAATTATGTTCCTCTAGTGATCCTCATTAAATGTTATTATCATACAATGGAAGAGTAAAACCTCATAAAAATGGTACTGAGTATGCTCTATTTTTTCATATATAATTCATGTGGCTTCTATTTGAGGATTTATTCTACCTACTTGGGTATTCTTATACTTCCAAAGATAATAAAATGATCCCCTCATTCCTAAAAATAGGTGAATACAGTTCATTTACATTTTCATGAGTATTTTATTAGTTTAATTTGTATTTAGAGTTGATGGTATATTCATCAAAGATTGAGATTCCTTTTAGAGAAAGGGTCAAACACAAGATTAGGTGTCTTTATTATTCCATTATGACTAGTGATATAAAATTATAATGATTATTGTTGGTTTTGAAGATAGAACACATATTATTTCATATTTGGAATGAATTAGATAGTGGTGTTTAATTATTATGTTGACTACCCTGGATGTAAATATTACTTCACCTGAGTTGAAATAAGTGTTTTCACTTTTGAAGGGGTGTAACGTTTATGAAAGTTGGTCAGGGAAAATAATGATAAAATTTGGGGATTTAACAAGAATATTAGCATGGGTTGTTCTAGAGTCATTAGTAACAGGAAATCCACCTTAGTTACTGATAGTGGTAAATGGTTTATTTGATTTACCTTTTGAATACATCTCTAAAATACCACTAGGGAGAGACATGGAGGCCTAAATTTACATGTTTCATGGGATGAGTGTGATCTATTGACATTTATATCATATAATTCATATTAATATATTATTCATTAAGATTAAGTTGGATGATTTTAATTGGAATGGGTTTATGGTACTGAACATTCCACTTGATTAGTGTTGATTTCATTCTCCAACAAGGCTTGTTGACACCTGCCAAATGAGAATCGAAAAATTTTGGATTGAAGAAATATCCAAAGAATAGGTATTAATATATATGAAAAATTAAGGAAGGATAAACATTAATACATAGATATTAGGCTTCTAGGTAATGTGTATCACATGACCCCCAACAAGACACAATATTTCATGACATTGGGAAGGTCATGAGAATGAATCATGCAATTCTTGTGATCTGTGGATGATCAAATGAATCCCCTCTAACATTTCCTCATGGTTATGATAATTCCCTCAGAAATATCTATTCAATCAAGAGATTACTCTCCTAATACAAAGAAAATGTGGGCAGACTGTCCATGATAGTGCTCACATGTCATCGTAAGATCCCTCACTAATCATGCGATGCACTATAAACATGTAAAGAGACTATCCATGAAAATGATCATATGACATCATGATATCCATTATTGATTTCTTGACTTCCTTAAAGAAAACTGATGATAAATTTTTTTAAGTCTTGTAAAATTAATAAATTAAGATGAAAAAGGTGGAGGCATCATGTGATCAATGTTATGCTGATTTTCACACAAAAGTCTCATATGACTCACATGATCAGTTCGATGATCACGTACGTTCCCTAGTGGAATTTCATCCATTAAACATGAAATACATTGGGTATGTCACCTTCATCATGTGAAGTACCTTAGACATGTCCATGAAATCGTGGGATGTCCCTCTGAATCCATAGGCCAATGGGGTGACTTTAAAAGACAATATATTCATGTCGTCGCAGTATTCATCACTGATCATGTGAAGAACCATACACAAGTAGAGTGACTACCTATGAAAATGATAACATGCCACTGTAAGAACTAGAATTGATAATGTGAAACCATTCTAGACACCCAATGGGAATATATTTAAAATAAATAATAAAATATGGAAAAGGAGTAAGCCTCATGTAATGAAAAGTTATGTTATTCTTCATATGAAGGGGTAATGCACCAAATGTGATGAGATCATTGATCACATGAATTCCCATTGGAATTATATATTGATCTCATAAATGGTCTCTCACAAGAAATCTTGATCTTCAATAGTCTCCCTTGGTCATGAAAAATCTTCTTCAACATGTGTCCTTGTCTAATGAAGACTCCCAAACATGTCATCTTGATCATGAGAGTGCACTTTTGCATGCAAACAAGATAAGGTGGAAGGCCCTGGAAATGTCTACATTTATCACGTGAAATCCTCTTCAATATGATTCCTATTATAATAAATAACCTTGGGAATTCTAGATTGATCTAATGAATGGACTCTGAAAAGATAACTTAATCTCAGGAAGGTCCCTAGAAAAGTATCCCTTCATCATATAAAATCCTATTAGGTATGCTTCTTACTGACGCATAGACTCCTAGACATGTCAAAAAGATATTGAAAATGATATTTGGCATGTCGAAATTATTATGAAAATGACCAATAATAATCCATAGTTCTAATAAATATGGAGATAAAAGAGGGTTATTACGGTAACTGTATATCAAGAAATAGAATATGATTCCATAGAAAACCTATGAAAAGATCATGTGAAGTGTGTGATCTGAACCCCCACCAATTCCTGACCATATCTGTGATATATGTAATGTGTAAGGTGGTGGGGATTTGGGGTGGTGATTCCTATAAATTCCCCCCTCTCATCATAAAACAACACATTCAAGGCTCACCCATGGGAGTACAAAAGAAAGAGTAGACTTATCAGAGCAGAAATCCATACAATTACAATGGCCTTCCACCGGGTAAAACATGTTGAAAAAAATAAGGGGTTAAAAAACATATATATATATATATATATATATATGTGTGCTTCATATGATCACCATGTTGATCATGTGATGGAATTATGGAAATCCATAAAGATTATGCAAATGAGTTTCCATGTATCGAATTCGTTACATGAGACCTTAGTAGGACAACTCCTAACAAATATTGGGGCATACATGATATAGATACAAAAAAGAAAGGGATTTTTATGAGAAGATAGATAAGTTGATTTCCATGTGAACGTTTCATTTTATTTGGATGAATTATCCATATCATGTGATATCCCCCGGATGTGTTAGTCCTAATCATGTGACACCCTTTGATGTGTTTTCACCGATCACATGAATTCATCTAGACATGTTTATTACGTCACATGAAGCCCCCCAGACATATCAAACAACTCATGGAATTTCATCCAGACATGCCAAACAAATCATGTGATAGAGTTCTGACATGTGAGACTTGATCACATGACAACCCTGGACATGTCTACATTGATCAAATGATGTTCATGAGACATATCGACTATGTCATGTGATTCTATATAGACTTGTCGGCTAGATAATACGACAAACTTTTGACATGTCATCCTTGATCAAATGACACATTTAGACATGTTAGAATTGATCATGATAATTCCCCCATACATGTCAGTCAAGTCGTTTGATAGTACTCTAGATGTGTCTCAAAAATTATGTGGTAGATCTCTGATATGTCTACCTCAATCATGCATAACACCCTAGGACATGCCCTCCTTTTTTCAGAAAAACACATAGGAATGTCAACTATATCAGGCATAGACTCTCTAACATTTCAATCATGTCAAGAAGACGCACCAAAACATGATAACATTTTTTAGTGGACACAATAACAAATACACCATATTGAACCATGAGAACTCATTTTCCTTCCCAAAATAGTTATACATGGGTCCTTTATATGGCCCAATCTCTAATTGGGTATCCACCTCACTGTACGTCCCTCCATATTTCAATCACTCTAACCCATTGAAACTATGAAATCATATTGTTTGATAATTATTTATCATCTATAAAAGGATTTATAAGCTTTTGAACTATGCGGATTGTGATTCATTCTATAAGGAATAAACATAAGATTCTTTCTTAAGGCCTAATCTCAATATCAAACACCCATCTAGGGTTTATCTAGTGAATATGTTCTGAATTTATTTGGGATAAATATGATCAATTGATATCCCTTCTTTCTCACATCAATCTTGTCTCATGTGGGCTTAGGAACATTCAACAATCATATCACTCACATCATAAATTTCTCCTATCTAAGGAAACCATAGTGTGTAATCATTGTTCAGTGACATGATATGATTTCACTCATACAAGGGAATCCACCTTAGAGTATGATCTGAAGGAATTCCCATATTAGTAAGCATTGGGTACATAACCCTCACTAGCATAAATTACATATCATCACCCATCAACAAGTTAAACATAGATCAAACTATGATGACTCTAATTCATGATATAATTAAGAGTCATAAAACTCCTTCATAACCATGAGCTCTATACCTAGTTCATACCAACCCTCATATGTATCCTCTCCACATGGAGTTAAACTATACAGCTTGGACTCAAAAAAAGTATGTGGTTTTTTAATCCAATTATAAACATTATATGAATGATTCCATGTAAAGTTTCAATCATACCCTTAGAAAACCAAACACCTCCCTGGATGCTAGTAAACTCTAAAGTTCCTGGTTACAAGGTTTAAAAATATAAACAGCTACCCATTTCTAAAAAATACTGGGAAATGGATGTAGAACCTCAGATATATACAAATTATTTCATTAAAAATACCCCATTACATTTATAAGGATTAAACACCTAATAATTTTGTTAGGGTAACAATTTATGTACCAGTATTTGGAAGAGAATTATGAATATATCATAAATCTATAAGAGAGTCATGGAATAAGAAATAATTCCCCCCAAAATGGTATGATGAGACTGGACCTCCCAAAAACTCAACCAATGTGATTTCCTAAGAAACAATGGGTCTAAAACACCAAATGACCACCTTCCATTAGAAAGTAGGTCTGGTCCTTTGGGAGATTTTATGATGGTTTAAATTGTAAAACCCATTATTAATGATTAAGTAACAATACATAAAACCCCCACAATCAATTGTAAGAGATCAAATCTATATCAAGGAAACCGAAATGGTGAACAAAATGTGATAACAAATAATGAAAGAATACTTGAATCATTACACACTTTGGGCTTCATGTCTTATAATCCCATAGGATACCATCCATCATATTTTGATGGAAATAAAATACTAAACATTAAATTAATCTCTCAAATAGTAAAAACTCTTAGTTGACCATGTTTCAAGATAATTTTTTGAGTCTCTTACAAATCTGAGAATGGAATACCAAATGAGAAATACTTTGTAACTAGGGTTCCCATTAAATAATTCCATTATCATCATGAAAATTCCATGTGAAAAAATTAATGACTAGATAATAATAAAGGAAAATTGTTTCACATATGAATATATAATTAATCATGTTTCACACATGAAATGATGAACTAATTAGTGAAATTTTCCCATTTGTATTTGTGACTTCCGAAACTACCCTTACAGACATCTTGACCTTGGATCATTTCCCCATCAAGTGAATTTTTTGGAACCTTATCCGAAATAGTAACCACTATAGGTCACAAAATAACCTCATCCACCAGACACATTTAGTTCTGGTGGAGAACATGATGGTCTGGGAATACCACTAACATAGTATGATACCAACCCCCGATGAAGCATGTAAGGGACTCCATATATTAACTCTAACAAGTCCATTTCATTTGGGGAAAGATAAAATGAAACTAGGGACACCTAGTGACACAACCAATCACTTTAGAAGCTTATCTTTGATGAAAAACAATCATCAACATCCATATAATAGGAATATCAATAAATGAGTTGACTATGGATGCATATCAGTTCAGAAGTAACTAAGGAGGGATTCAATCAACCACCATCACTAGTGTCATCCCAACAGTTCCACTCAGTCACCTACTGGGGGAACCGCCTAAAAAATTATAACCATAAAAACTCATGCATGGGTCCCAATTAGGGGTCATCATGTTTATAAAGGTATTTATAAGTGGTTGGTGGATCATATTACTAGTTTCACTGAGAAATCTTATCAACATATTCTAGTGACATTCATTGAGAAGGCTCGTATCCCTGCCCAGTCAAACCACGATTGCACACTTATTCCTATAACAAGTACGGGGGAGGCACATATCCCTTACCCTATACATTAAGAAAATTAGTATATTCCAATGTAATAATGAGGAAAGTAGTGTGATTATATCCCCACTTCTTTTGAAGACATCTTCTAGTGTATTTTGGAGGCTGAAAATGTATAGACCAACATTCATACACAAACATTTATAAAGTGTCACTACATTCTAGAAACAATAGAAGCTCTCTGCTTACATATTTCAACACTGGTAAGGATGCAAGGTAAAAAAATATTTCTATCCCGAAATCCTTATTTTCATATCTCTATGATAAATATGAATATGTGGATACATCAGAGAAATTTCACATTTCTACTCCCATCTAGGAGGATTATGAACATATATCATTAAAGGATAAGGTGAGGGATAAGACTAATATCCCCATTCTAAATGGGTTTCACCAACTCAGTTTGAAAGATTCCTCAAGATACACATTCCTATAATAAAATACCTGATACATAATCCAAAGGAATAAGACTAGCATCTTATCCCTAATTTAACCACGTCCCACCAAGTTGGTTTGAAATTTTCCTCAGGACATGTGCATATTCTGATAAAAAATAACCATCATCAGACTCCAAAGGCACATGACTAGGCTCATATACCTACTCTAACTGAGGTTTTTCATGACTAAAATTAAATCACATCAAATTAGGATAATATCCCTACTAATAAAGATGCTCAACATATTCCAATGGCTTATGAAAGCCTAGAGAATATCCCTACTTCTATAATGAATGACTACACCAACATCCTTTAGTGGCTATATAGAAGATGAATCATATCACTTATCTCATTCCAAGGGTCCTTAAACATATTATAATAGGGAATTAATATTTGAATTAGGATCATACCCCCATTTTAGCTAGGATTGACTGAAATATTCTATAAAGATGATATAGGTAGACTCATATTCTTTATGATAATACATAAGCTCACCAATATACTCTAGAAGATTCTCAACAATAGTTTATATTCCCATAACACCGAACCATTATCAATATATTCTAGAAACCATAATATAGTAGGCTCATTTCCTTGATCAACCCCAAAAGGTAGGTTGGAATATTTTTATCATGAACAAGAATGATGCTCATATCCTATATATTCTCAATTCTAGAGTACTTGATGCTATTCAACCCTATCTAAAACACATAAAGGGCACATCGACTATTCAACCAATGTACAAGGATATCATTACCATGATAGTACACATTATGGTAGTGAATATATTTATTACAAGGACAATACTCATGACATCTACCATGGTCAACCTTTCCATGGTGATATCTCTCTCTAAAAAAGAAATCCCCCCTCCCTAGAAACCTTAATATAGAGTGGTGAACAAAACTTAGACAACATCATATAGAGTGGTTATTCCAACACCAGTGCTAGCTGTATAGCCCCTCACTCACTGAGTCTACTCTCTCATCTTACGCTAGGTTTTTTAGTCAGTTCTTTGGCTGCTCCCTCCCTCTCACTGATCCCCATATGGTGAAGGTGATTCTCTGGAATTCCTCCTCTTCCCTCATTCTCCTTCCCCTACTCTCCTCTTGGACTTGTTTCTCCCAGGGTGTTATCTCTCTCGGTGATTAGGGATTCTCCTATTCCCCTCACTTTCCTCTACATGGTGACACTCCTCTTTAACCCTGCCTCTTTACCAATTCCACTTCATTGGCCTTCTATTCTCATGCTTCTAGGCTCCCTTGTTCATCATTCCCATTTCCTCTTCTTTTAGAAGAGTCAAGGCCCATTACCCCTCCTCCAATCCTCTTTATGTCATCACCATCATGCAAGGCCCCATCTGGGCCAAACTTGATGGGTCTTTGGTGGGTAGGGTCTGTGACAGAGGAGGATTTGTTGGGTTCTTTTGTCTTCATCAAAGCTCGCTAGTGTTTCCTCTTCAACGATGTTTTCGGCTGGTTCGTTGCCTTTCTTGGGGTTTCTTCATCGTGGACAAGTATTAATGCTTCTGGTCATCAAAATGAGTCAAAGGTTACAGACCATTGGTAAGTCTTCTCCACTTCAAACTCAACTCTAGATTCTAGGTATTTCATCCCAAGATAGGTCATTCAGGAATGATATTTCTTATCATGGATTTGGGATGCTTTTTTTAAGTGGTATTTGGTTTTCTAAGAGGTACAGTCTTGATTCGGTGGTCATGTTGGTTCAGGATTGTTTGTTTTGGTGTTTCCCTTAAACATTACAATAGATTCCTCTTTTCTTAGTTGATCCTACTGATGGTGATTTTTGTTCTATGGGATCTTGGAAGCTGCTTTATTTCTTCATGATGGTGACAATAGTTTCTGATTGAAGTGGTTCTTTACAGATTTCAATTTTTCGATGTTCTAATGAATCTGTACAGTGATTCCAATAACGTGTCTTGAATTCCATGGTATGATGTCTCTAGTTTCTTTTGAAAATTTGAAATTGTGGATTGACTATTTCATGGTTGTGGATTGACTGTTTTTGGGTTTTTGATTGGCTATATCCTTTATTTTGTGAGCTTCCCACTAACCCAAAAAAGTGGTTTATTTAAAATGAAAAAAATTGATTTGGAGGGTTTACCATATATCCATCCCAATCAACTACCAATATCACTTCACCGTGGTCATCACATGACAAAGTGAAGTGAACGTCATTGTTTGACCGAGTAGAGGCATATAAATATGACAAAAAAGAGGCCAACATGGATATATGGAGAGAGTAATCATAATACAACCCCCAAAACATATTATATCTCATCACCACTAATATCTATGAGATCCCAAATAATATAGAGGAGTTTATGCCTTACCTAAAAAAATGTGGGAATCGAATCGGCATGTTAAGGCTAGAAATCTACCCTATCCATGATATGAGGGTCAAATTCATACTATATACATACTTAATTGTCAAATGGACTTGCTTGCTATCTCTATTTCCCATGACCCAAGACTAAGAAAGCATAAAAAAAAACCCACAACATGCTTATCTCTATTATGCCAAAACTCTTCAGACATTGATTGCCAATGAATTTTCATATATTCATATCCAAGGATGGGGAGGGTATAAATAATTTCACATCACCTATCCAAAAAATAGGCAAAAACCATAGATACAGAATCCTATAATGTCATAACCGCAAGGGAAATTAGGGGACTATGTAATGCATGGTCCAGTTGATCAATACAGAAAAACTCCCCAACTTTAAAGATGAAAAGACATTTCAAATGGAGGGAGAGGGATTCTAACATACTCTTAAGATGCCCCCACCCTCAAAAGATGTGAACTAATTTTTGAAAAAAAATGAATGTTGTGGACCATCCAACAATTACCCATAGAGAATAACTCTAACCATATGAATCCATTTCACCTAGCTCATATATGAGCTCAATTATGTGAAATCAATCATATCCCAATAGCCTTATGTGAGAGAACTTAGTGCACTAGGCTGGGGGAATTTTTACCATAGCCTCAACCTATATGCCCATATACATAAAGAGATTTCAAGAAACATCAGTCACATATTTAAACTAACCCTATCCTACATGTATGGGGTAATTTTTTCCTCAATCTACATTTCTAGGTTCATCACACCCTGAAAGTGTCTTAGAAAAGTTATCATCATTTCCAAATCAACCCTATCCTGTATGGTTGGGAGAATTAATTTCTCAATTTCAATCTCAGCATCCATTAGATACTTGACTATAATCATCAAATCCTTGATAATAGGATAGGGAATATGTTATCCAGGGAGATATCTAAGCCTATATTTTTTAGGAAAATCAATAATGTTGACATCCGAAGGGCTCTGATTGACAATGGTTTTAGGATCATCCTCATCTAGATTCAGACCCTCCTATATTTGGGACATAAAAAGGATGAATTATCTCTAAAAAATATAAATATTAAAGTGTATGATAAGAGCATAGAAATTCCTCTTATGGATGATAAATATCAAGGCTATGTTTTTTAGTCTCACATTTAATGACGGGATTATCGTTATCCAGAAAAAAACATCATATAATGTCTTGGGAATACCTTTCAATCATAGAAACATAGTGGTACTTTGAAAATTTCAGTAGTTCCTAAAATTTCCCTTAATGAGAATCTTGGCATACAACATGGTGAATCTTCCCATTTAGTGTCTTGTGAATCCATATACATTGAGGCATGTTTCTACAAAAGGGAAGGAAAACAACCAATGGTGGAAAATGATATGCATGTTGGAGAACCCAATGTCTTGGGAACTACCCCTACGAATCACTACATTTTTACCGAAGGAGACTACATGTTTCCCATAAACATGATTTAGGAACTAGAATTTACTTGAGATATTTAGACTCGTCCTATCCATGGTGGTATCAAAGAAAACAAAGAAACTCTATAATATCACTATGGTGATTTCCATAGTTTAGGATGAACATGTCTCTTCCTATGGCCTCTATTACCTCTACAATGAAAAATCTTCACCTGGATTACACACTATGTCTATAAATTCCTCCATAGACTTAGAGATAGAATAATAAGAGGATAAACTTAGAAGAAGAAGAGTATTACCGACTATGTGTGCAGGAAAGTGAATAAATGAACATAAGAATACCTATGAACCTTGTTTATTAGTTCCTCCATGCCTCTCAATGAGTATGATATTTATATAACATTTATAAAACATAATTTATAATTATTCTCTTGGAATTAAATAGAAATTCCTAGGATTAACCTTTATTTTGGTAAATATCACCTAGGATTACTTGATTACCATCGAGGTTTCAAAAAAGAAGGAAAAAATATACAACACTATCATGATACTAATGTAGAATCAGAAGTTGAGAAAATTGATCAAATAAAGATTTTTACAAGATGTGTAGTACCCACAATGTACTTCCAACAACATCCCTATCAATAAAAATAATGTAAAGATTGGGGTCTGTGTTGATATTAGAAACCATAATAAATACCTCCTTAGGAAATATTTACCATTACAAATCATATAACTTTTTATCAATGAAACATTTAGATTACAAGAAATATCATTCATGGATGGGTATTTTGGTCATAATGAAATAATTATAGCCCCTAAATATGAGGAATACACATCCTCCAAAGAACCTCAATGTTTATTTTTCTATTAGATCATGCCAATTGGATTAAATAACTCAACCGTTACTTACCAATGTTCCATGAATCGTGTCTTTAAGCCCTATTGAGATGAATAATATAATTCTTTTTTGATTAAATAGTGGTAAAATATAAATAGAGATGTGATCACCTCGTGGATATTTAAAAAATATTCAAAATGTTAAAAAATCATATTTGGAAGATAAATTTTCTGAAGTGAACTTTTGGTGTATCATCATGGAAGTTATTTGGATTTTTGGTATTCTAACATAGAATTGAGTTTGACACATAAAATACTTGTGAAATCTAGGAAATTTCACCTCCTCAAAATCTCAAATAACTGAGGGGGATCCAAGGGAACCTCACATATATTCCTCATTTCATAGCTAACATAGCTCTTAAATCTCTCCCCTTTACCAAATTAATGAAAATGAGAGTTTTTTACCTATGGTGTGAGACTTCCAAAAATCCTTTAAGAATATAATTTAGTACTATCTACACCAAATGATCTTGGTTCCTCATATAGACGAAAAGAAACTTATCTTATATGTTTCCTTCATTAAATGATTCATCGAAGCCCCCATCAAACAAAAAATGATCCGGGGAATGAATAAAACCTCTACTATCTTAGTTTAACGTTCATAGGTTCAAAGAGTTTTTATTTTGATATCAATAAGAGTTGACTCGCTCCCATATTTTTAGTTTAAAAAATATGAAATTACATGTATCAGCATAAGGTCCACTTGGTCTCTTGTATTGAACCACTAAATTATATCTTTGGTCACCATATCTGACTAGAAGTTTTTCATGATGGGCGGTTATCCTGCAAAAATATAAAATCCATTACATGTTGTAAAATTTAGTTAGAAATTTGTCCTTTAATTATTTCCTTGTGGCACATCCTTCCCCAGGAATCACACTAGAGGACACCAAACTTCCATGTGAAGCGGTTCAATATTCCCATTACACTCTCTAAACATGGGAGATATATTTTGAAGTTCGTCCCAATGTCGTATTGGAAGAAGGATGGAAAATATGAAGCTCAATCAAGATCATCTTGAGACTTTATTTTTATCCTCAAATAAATAAAATTTCCCCCACCCCTTCACATTGTCTGAAGGATGAACTAATAATGAGATAGAATACAAAGGACTCATTACTGGATTAGAACTAGATATATATCTGTATATATACTACCTTGACATCAATGGGGATCCAGAGCTAGTGATCAAACAAATTAGTTGTGAATATTCCATCAGGAAAAAATAATTGACCCATCTCATTGGTTACATAAGAGTTTTAATTGAATAGTTCCTTATTGAACTAAAACTGCATCGAGTACCTTAATAAAAAATGATTATAATGACATGTTGTCTAATACAATAATAGTCATGGATGACCCAATTAGGATGAATTGGTTTTATTCATCACACACTGATGGATGGTACCATTAGTCATAATCTATTATATAGAGGAAATAAATACTCTCAACACTACCCTGAAGCATGATAAATCATTTTCCACCAATTGATAGTTGGATCCCCGGGTGGATTATCTCAAAAAAATGGGAACCTCTTATTAGATTGAGTATAAATGGGATAGAGTCTATGCTAAGAAGTGAACTTTACCCTTCAATATGTGTCAAATGAGAAAAAATCCCTCTACAAATAAGGCATCAATGGAATCCTCCTCAGATTCATAATTAAAGGAAAGATTCTCACTATCATGGAAGAATTCTATATAGGATCCTATGGTGCTCATCAGTCTAGGACTAGTCTCTCCCACCAAATTAAGAGGCTTGGTTACTACTATAAGACAATTATACAGGACTTTGTGGAATTCACCAAGAAATTTCATGCATGAAAAATTCATATAAATATTATCTATCAACCCAATGAGTTTCTATATACAGCTAAATATTTCTGACCATTTTCCATGTAGGGAAACAGATTTTGTGGGGACATATCCCCCATACACAATTAATAAGTTTAATTTCATCCTTAATACTACAACATTTTTTTTTTGTAATTAGGATAACATAATACCCCTAAAAATTATGGACTTATAATATCATTAACCTCATAAATTCCGATATCATCACCAGATTCATATTCCTACACATGATATTGATAGACAACGAAATTAAATACTACTCTACTAAATTGATGAAATTCTACAAGGATTAAATCATAAAATCCAATCATTAATTTTTTTACCATGAAATAGAAAATGGGAAAATCGAGACCATCAATAAGACTCTATTAAATCCAAAATATATAAAATTGTGGAAAAGAGTAAGAAATAACTGAAAGACAATATATTTTATACTTTATGGGCATACCATACCATCAAAATCATGGCCACACAAGATACTGCATATTCGTTGGTTTATAGAACGGAGGTAATGTTTCCCATTGAATTTCGACATCCCTCACTCCAAATAGGTATATGTCAAAAAATATAAGACAATGAGAAATAAAAAAATTAACTAGATGATCTAGAACAACATTAAGAGAAAAGGTTGTGCAAACAAACATCCCCAAAGTTCATCAAAATATAATAGCATGATTCTTAATAAAAAAGGTTCTCCTATACTACTTTGTTTGTGGAAAACTGGGATTGGTTCTCAAAACCCCAATGATATGAGGAAAGAACCCAACAAATATGTAACCCATGTAGGAAGGTACTTATGTTATACAGAAGTCCTATTCCAATAGATATTACTCATTGGACATAATGTATTGGGAAGACATTACACCCCCAATAATTCACGGTTTCTCAAGAAGTAATTTTCAGAACCTCTATCAGTAATCTTAAATCCTAACTGGATGACATTAAATTGAATGGAATAAATCCTGACAATAAGTCTTTAAACATTAAATTTTTTTACATTCATACCACATGTTGTTAAACTATATAGAATAATTCCCACAACATGAAGATAAAATTCCTATCATTTTAGAACTTTTGTAACATCTCGACTCGGTTTTCCACTCAACAGTGCTCCAGACCGGTTGGACACTAAGATATAGACACACCACATCATATGCCAATGGATTCCTACTAGTATTTAGGGAGTACTTAAATGATAATAGATAGATTATTCTCTCAAGTGGTGAAAATAATAATTATACAAGCATATATGACACAGTGTAAGAATGACCATAACATGGTAGAAGAAATAAAAAATCAGTGGAAGAATAAGAAGTAGTCGTAGTAATAAACAATCTGAAATGCATTATACCATTTTTAGATGATAAAAAAGTCATAAAAGGTCATAAAAATAGACAATAAGGGATTCCCATTTATGTCCATATAATTATATATATATAAAAACTCAAAAGAAGGTCCAAACAGACGTAGAGGATCCATTGGGTCCTCTTCAATCCTTCCCTTAAAGAAGGTACATCTATGATCACTAAGGTCTATCTGCTGAGCCTAATCCTTTACCACATCTCAAATCCAAAATGTTTACACATGTTCTAAATGGAATTTGTAAGGTTTAAGTATGATCTTAGTTGGCCACCACCCACATGTTCCTATATTACACCAATAATTTATATAGTTTATGCAAACGTAAATAAATTTTAGCAACTCACACATAATAAAAATAATTAATCCTCTCCATTTTTTATCAATAATAACAAGTGATAAATTTACATACTTCCACCAATAAAAGAATATCTATAAATTCATGCACACAAATATTTATTTGGAATAACATATTGGTCTATAAATATATATTTTTAGTGTAGAGGACCCATGGCTTAGTTCCCAGGAATCCCCTAAAGAAAATCATAACTTGAGTTCCCTTGGGGACCTCACATAAATATATCACTGACACCTCATTCCATCTAGAACATTTCATGTAACCAAAAAATTATATAACATTAAATTAGATCATCCAAACAACATGTCCTAGGTTCCTTGGACTTCAAATTAGAAATTTCCTTTTGGAACAATAACTCGACATCCTGAGGCATCATGATACCAGTACTCTAATAAATAATTCACCATCAGATCATCACTCAACATTCTGAGGTAGGTAAATATCTTTCCTCTCATAATCCTAGACCATGGACTCAAATATAATGGCGAGCCTCATCCCCTAACTGATGGTCTCAACACCATCTCTTGATGGTCCATCACTATCCACTGTGGATTTCTCTAGTGATAACGTCCAACATAACTGATGGTCAACTCCATATTCTAATCCACAAAATCTATAGAGGCCTAAACACTCAATGAAAGGTCAATAAAACCATGAATAAGTCATACATTTGTGCACAATACTCTAATAGTGTGCCATCCAACAACGATGAGTGGTAATCACCAACAATACCTAAGCCACATCACCCGACAAATCATTCCATTGTGACCATGTTTTTAAATCTCGATGGTCATTGTCATACCAATTCCCAAGATCCATGCCTTCATCCTGATGATCTTGTCACCATAAACAAACAACTGTGTCACCTCAACCTCGTGATCATCATCCACCCATGTATCTCAGACTAATCTCAATCTGAAGACTGTGTTGCCTTAGTCCCAATGATCAACATCGGCTCAATTACCTCAATATATGACTTCTATGTTTTCATGGAACCATAGTAGACAACATATAATTTAATTTAATAAGTCACATATGTGTACTAATCCCTCTTAGTTATTAAAAATCCCCTAAAATAGGTTAGCAGACATTTATTAATCAATAATAAGGAAATGATTTATTAATTAAGGGTCACACTCAAACAAAACAAAGTGAGTATTTAGCTATACACCCAAATACAGACATAAAATTAAAGAGAGAAGTACAAACAAACTAACTTATACCTTTAGGAACTCACTCATCAAAAACTAGCCTCTAACTCATGTTGAAATGAGAGAAATCAGAGACTTAGACAACCACCCTGAAAATTAAGAAAAAGATATCACAATTATTTATCATTCCATATGGAGAGATAAATGAGAAATAGAATAAATAGGATTCAAATCCTTATAGATAATCTTCCAAAAAGATCGATAGTGTTCAATTTCGAACTCAGATGATAAACATAGGCCAAAACCTAGGTGGAGAAGAACAGGAAGGAACTCCCTATGCAACACAATAAATAAAGGAGAATGGAAGAGGAAAGGAAGATAAATGATAGATGGGTAGTTTGTTTACTTAACCCCTTTAAAGGACCCCTATGGTTTCACCACACAGTTTGTCTAACTGTATTCCAACCATGTGGTGCTCACTCTCCGTGCACTAATACCTCACATGACTAGTACCACGGTTTACCAAACTATGCATAGCTTATGTGTATACCCCTGTCAAAAACTACAGAATTTATATGTGGATTTGTGACCCTACCTAAACATTATGAAAAAATGTGTCCAGTGTAATAGAGGGCCACATAGTTACTCTTGGGAGGCATTATAGTTTGACCAAACTGTGCACTTCAGACTGTGCTTCCTTAAACAAAGTTTCTTGGGCCAGATACAATTTAAACTTATTTGAAACCTTGAGGAACTATAAAATATGTAAAAAAATAAAAAACGACTCCATTGGTCAAAAATACTATAAAATTTCTATTGTTAATTAGAAAAGAATATTTCAACCCCTCAAAAAACACAAAATTTCAAACAGGATGATGAATTTCAACCCACTCAAAATCCCTTGATTGTACTGTATCCCCACCATAAAATAGATCATCTCCAAACTATCATGATTTACCCTAATATTTTATTGAAAATAACCATATCATAAACCCCGAATGGCCGGAAGGCCTTATTTTTTATTTTATTATGGATAATCCCCCTTTTATGGGTTGAAGGGGAACCCGTACATGACCCGTAGGCCCAAGGCACAAGGCTCGACTAACTTGCAATACATGACCCAAAGGTCCAGAGGAATACCATGTCCAATACATGACCCATAGACCCAGCCCCCTTGAACTGCCCCTCCCCAACTTCTCCCATATCATAAACATCACCCCAAACCTACCCCAATTTTAATGTCAAGATGAATTTATCTTATAGCACTCCCTATAATAGGAATTATGTACTGGGTGACATCTGGTACCTAAATTTAAATATCTGATGGTTCCTCCAACCATCCCCAGACATACAAGTCATCCCATGACGTACCATCATTCATAAACCTCATCAAGTCCTCAGTTCATTCGTGTGTCATACGTGACACACATCAAGTCTTGCATCTCATTAGATTCCCATTTCATACATGTTCTATACCCGACACTCATCTAATCCCACATCTCATCAGATGCCCATAAATCCTCCATATCAACTAGTTCTCAAAATAAACTCAGAACATATATATATTTATTTATATAAGCTTCCTATCATAGTACTAATTTCGTTGAACATTATACAAGATACATATCATACTATTTCCCACAATATACCATGGTGCCTACATACCACTTATATATATTTATGTCATGCATCATAACTGATACCGACATACTAACCAATTCCTATTTAGTAAAAAAACACACATGCACCTCATGCACAAAAAATTCCCATTAAAAAAATGAAAGGTCATTCCATGCTGAAGGAACACCTCTAATTATCATCAACTCAACAACCTACTATGACCCTATATGCTAAATAGCATGAAAATAGAATAAAGATAGACTACTATGGCCTGAGATATGGAGATGAACTAGCTACTAGACACTGACCCGACTACTAGTTCTATGTATCTCTCCCATGACCTCCACATATAGCTAAATATCGACTACTAGATCCCTGTATCCTTCCCAGTTCTATCTCAGATTCCTGAGTCTGACTCGGTCCCTAACACCTGGATGTCTGAGAAGGCTTTCTACAAAATCTCTTCAGATTCCCCATCTGAACCCATTATTGGAAATCTTTTTGGAACCATGTCAAACTAGGTTTGAATGTGCCTTGACTTCCCATACTAGAGGCTTACCATCGATGACCTACTCTCATTTTCCTACCTCAGTCTCTAGCCTAGGATCCCTACTGCGATTCCTTATTGTATCGCTTCTAACTACCCGAATCATCACTCTAAAGTTCACCTGACTGCATTACCTTGCTCGAATATGATTGATCCTTCAAATTTCCCACATCTATTTGTAACTAACCGGATGCCTCTAAATGCAAGTTCAGTCTGAAGATATTTACCTAAAACCTAATAGTATGTTGAAATCCATCCTCAAAACACCTCCCCTAAAAATTTCAACAAACATAATAGGTGGTGAGAATCTGTACAGGTATGTGAAATTGGAATCATAATACATGACATATGTATTTCCTTAATATAGGTTTATTAAATCATATACTATATATTCCCTTATAATCTTTAGGAATAAGTGTTTGAAGAACTTGGCCTCAAAATCCTTCTAAAATAGACCCTCGTGTCTACCTACACTTACATGTACAACCCAAAAGCTCTTTACTATTCCTTTGAGTATAAATATATCCAGATTACCCCTTTGACCTACTGGTGTATCATGATGATCAAAGATAGTTTACACCATAATCTAGTTGTTTTATTCCTTAGTTCCACCTTTTGCATGGAATAATGGTGGGTCCTAATACAATAACTCATGTGTTAAATATTCCATGGAGTCCTTAGATCCCGAAGCTTCCTAGTAACTGATTCGTATGACTAGAACCAAGATCATCATTAGATACTTAGAAATCCATGACCCAAAATATACCATATTTTGCGACTTCCCTACCTATACTATAGAATGTATCTATTCCTCATTATCAACCCGACCCTCGGAGGCCTCATCCCAACCCCCGTGGGCCTCATCCCATGCACACTCATGTAACACCATATTTCCACCCTCTCGATCCTCCACCAGAAGTTTTTTTAGTTGAGTCACACTAAAGACCAAATACCATGGTCAAATAGCCATACCCGTATATATATGTATATATGTGATTATATATTTATATTGCCGATAAGGAAATCTATAACCTGAAATTCATCTCACTACCCTTACACTTTTCTACCTCACCCATGCACATGACATCAAGCCTTATGGTCCCTCACCTAATAATAACATAGTCATTTATCACATATAATCTAGCCTCATGGCCTATTTCCTACCCATGTTAGAGTCAATAATCATATATCAATCATCCTCATGGACCCTTTCCTATCCATAATAGATTCATACATCACATATAATATATCATCAATATGGGAAAGATGAGTAGAATGAATCCAAAATGGATAAGTAGGAAATCACTATTTATCTTCTATATTGACACATTGAACAACTCACCCCCTTTTAATCATCCATGCCTACCCTTATCAGGGTTAGTTCCATAGATTATATACACACATAATATCACATATCAATCTCATTGAAAACACATACCTAGGTTTGATAAGTATAATCCCACCAAAAACGACAAGAATGAAAACACTGTTTAGATTCATTGTTGACACATTAAACAAGACAACACCTCTTATCTCAATCAAATTTTTGAATGAAGCTCAATAGAAAAACACACATCATATAAGACTAAGTGACTACCATGATGCATAAACAATCCTCCATTTCCATACCAAGAAAGGGGTTAAGCTACATAATCCCATAACATCACACCCAAGTGTGACACTCAAGGTGGAAATCAAATAATATTTTAAAGCACATAGAAGAATATAAATTTACCACCCTTGGAGACTTGGTAAATCCCCCATGCAAGGAGATGCAGGCATCCAAACACATGATATATACTCATTTCTGACTAGATCCTAGTATTCGGTCTTCCATAGACTGAATGGTAATTCCAAAAGGAAAAGAAACACATATGAAACTATTTTTATCATCTCGACTTGATTATCCACTCAATAGTGATTAGGACTGGTTGGCCACTGGGTCTTAGACATGACTCCCCAAATTCCAAAGGTTACCCAACAGAAGATAGGGTATGATCAGGTGATATTGGGAAGAATATATACTCATGTGGTGATAATAATAATTATACATACATATATAACATAGTGGAAGGACCATAACTCAATAGAAGAAACAAAATAAACTAAATAGAAACAAGGGAAGTAGAAATAATATTAAATAATCCCAAAGGAATAATACTATTTAAAGATGATAAATGATTCATAAAATTTCTTACAAAATAATAGAGAAGCAAGGTATCCCATGGCCAACCATATAAGTACATATATAGAAAAATTCCAAAGAAGGAATGTCCTGATGTAGAGGAACCCCCAAGTCCACTACCGTCAATCACATGAATATTGTAATTATATGGTCACTATTCCCATATCTTGAGATTGATACCATACCTAATATCAAATACATAATGTCTACATGAATCCCAAAGAGCCCATGTATGATGTGAGTATGAACTCAGTAGTCCACCACCAACATGTTCCTATCTTATATCCATAATTTATACATTTTAGGGATCCAAAAATAAATAATAGCAAATCACTTGTAATAATAATAAATAACCCAATCCACTTGGTATCAATAACCATAAGTGAGAATTCTCCCTAATTTGTCCAACATTGGAATATCATTGAATATTTCTGCCAAAATATATATTTGGAATAACATATGGGTCGGAAAATATATATTTGTAGTAGAGAGTACCACTAGATTACTTCTTAAGTGTCCCCTAAAGATTAGCATAATTGGATTTTCCTCATGCACCTCCCATAAACATTTCATTGAAACCTATTCTCATCTGACACATCATAATTCACCAATGAATTATGTACCATCCAAACATCATGCCCAAAAAATAAGTCCCAGGTCCCTCATACTTTGTCTTAGAAAGTCCCCGTCAGCTCCAAAGCACGACATCCCAAGGCATGGAGATACCCAACCTCTAATAAAATATTCAACATATGCTGAACTTCTTGATGTCATAAGGCACACCAATATTATTCCTCCTATAATATTGTACCATGGCCTCAAAGATAATTGTGATCTTCATTCCCCAACCGATGGTCTCAAAACCATCTATTGATGGTCCATCCCTAATATATATGGATTTCTAAAGTGTACACCACCAATATAACCAATTATCAACACCATCTCCTAAGAAAAAAAATCTATATATACCTCCACACATAATGAGTGGTCAACACCACCTAATTGAGTTCTTACTAAGTGTACATGACCCTAATGATGCATTGAAAAATACTGATAAGTATAAATCACCAACAATACCTAAGCCACATAATCCGACACCCCATTCCCTTGTGACCATGTTGATGAATCGTGATGGTCAACACCATCCGAAGTCTTGAGAGCCATTCCCTCATTATGATGGCCTCATATCCTCAAACTAAGCACCATGTATCCTCAACCTGGTGATCATCATCACCCAATGTATCTTGGGATAATCCCAATCCAACAACCATGGCTCGTCAGATCCAGTGATCAAAATCCCCTCATTTACCTTATCCCATGGTCGTCATGTTCCCACTGAACCATAGAAGGTAACATAAAATTTTATTAATTAAAACGCACAATCGGCCTAATCCCACCTAGTTGGTCAAAATACCCCTAACTGGATTAGCATATATGTAAATAGTCTAGACCATGCTTAATGAAATTCCATGACATTTTCTAATCAATAAAAATAAATCATTAATTAATTATGGGAATCAATCAGACATCCCAATCTGTGTATTTTTCTATATACCCTAAAACACCTATAAAACTAAGGAGAAGTATGGCCACCACCAAAATTATACTTATAGTTTTTCACTCATCAAATACTAGCCTCTATCCCAATCATAGAAGAGAGAAATTAATGATTTAGACAACCAACATGAAAATAAGAAAAAATAACTAACATATATTTAGTATTCCATATGGAGAGATAAATGAGAAAAAAATCCCAGAGGATTCAATGCATTACCTATATGCTCCCAACAATCCTGATGATTTTAAATTTGGACCTCAGTTGATAGAGGTTGGGCACAACCTAGGTGGATCAGAAAATTAAGGGACCCCATGTGTTGCATGAGAAATAGTGGAGAAAGGTGGAAATGATGATAAATTAAGGGTGGTAGTTTGGTCAGTTTAACACTTTAAATGACCTACATGGTTTGGACACATGATTTGGCTAACCGGGCATCAAACATTTGATTCTCACTATTAAGTCACCAACACCTTGTACAACTAGGTGCAAAGTTTACCAAACTGTGTGCATCCCATGTGTATCCATTCTATCAAAAACCGTGGAGTTCTTGTACAGACGTGAAAACCATACCACATGGTTTGAATAACCATGTTTGGTGTAATATATAGATTCATGGTTACTCTTGGGAGGCTACACGGTTTGAAAAAATTATGTTCCACTATATTAACTTCCCGGAATTGAGTTTATGGCTCTTGATGCACCTAAAAATCGTATGAATCCCCTAGGAACATTCCATGTTTTAAAAAATTTAAAATCAAAGAATATTTTTTCAAAAAACCTCTCAAATTTAGGTTCCAAATGAAAATTTATCCCCCACACCTAACACAAATTTTTTTAAGGGTTATAGAATTTCAAACATCTCAAAAACCCAAAAAATTTCATTATTACAACAAGATTTCAAACTGTAAAGAAGAACTCATGGAAGAAATAATATAAAATTTATAGCATACCATGATGTGGAAGTAAGAATTTAAACAACACATCATCATTTTTCATTACCACATTACATTAAAATACATATAAGTCATCTTCACCGCATGATGTTAAACAACATGGATGACATCCTTATTTCTTAATGATGAATTGGACAAAATGTTACTTCTCTGATGGATCATTACACATGAGATAGATATATGAAAAAGAAAAATGAATTATTATTATTATAGTTGTGTGTGAGTTAGATCCACATAGGGATTCTCCCAAATCAAAAAATATTTGTGGCTTGATTCATGACATCAAATGATACATAGTGAAACATAGATCCCAAATCCCTTTTCCAAACAAAAAATAATATCAAAAAATTACCCCCTCTATGTATGTGTTGGGACATTGTGGATAGTTTTCCATGAAATAACTATATGTGGCTTGGTTGTCATCTTTATGAGAAACATAGTGATTCCAAGATCACATATTCCTGCATAGGCACCATATGATAAAAATTCCATAGTCCATTCAATTAATCACCTATATGCAGTGAGTGAAACCTTTTCCATTCCTTCTTTCCCACAATGAGAATAGAAAATTTGGGCCTGGGAATTTTGGTAAGGGCTTCCCTACATAATAGAGATATATCATCTGATGTCATATTTTTCATGGTCATGGATGAAAGAACATAAAAGGAACACAAAACATCTTTACCACATGTTGAAAAAAATTCACGGTTAACATATCTTTCATGAAATAAAACTATGCATTGCTATGGCATTTTCCCTATAATACCACTATCATTGGTGATGGTATCCCACTAAAGTTTCACTCAAGAACTATGTCTGGATTGATTCCTTCAATCATAGGTTATATAGTGACACCTAAATCTCTAATACTAGGTCTAGCAGAAATATAAATGGAAAAAATTCCACCGCTACGTATGTGTCAGACCCCAGTGGATATTTTTCTATTTAATAACTATTTGTGCCTTGGTTAATACCATCATAGGATATGTAGTGACACCAAGATCTCTAATTTTTGGTCAATATGAAATATTTAATAGGAAATGATCCCCAAGAGTGAGACATACGTGGAGAGTTTTCCATTAAATAACTATATGTGGATTAATTCCTATCATCATAGGGTAGGTAGTGACTCCCAAATCTCTAATCATATGTCTATTCATAATAATAAACAATAAAAATTAGCCTGCTGCATATGGGTTAGACCTACATGGACTATGTTCTATTCATGAACTATGTGTGGCTTGATTAATGCCATTATAGTATACAAAGTAAAATCTAGATACAAAAATCTTGGTTCTATCAAAAATAATAAGTGGAAAATATTCCCCCCATTGTATATGGGTCATACATGTCTAGAGAGTTTTCTGTTTAATAATAGTGTGGATTGATTCCTTCCATCACGAGATACATAGTAACACATGGATCTCCAATACATGGTACAACTATAATAATCAACAGAAAATAATTCCCCCTATACATATATGTTAGACCTGCATGGATAGTTTTCCATTCAGGAACCTATGTGTGGCTTGATTTCTATTATTATAGAATATTTAGTGACACCCAAATATCCAATATTGGGTATAGTCACAAAATATATAATGATAAATATTCCCCCTTGCATATGGGACAGACATATTTAGGTAACTATTTATGAACATTGTGCGACTAGATTTATGCCATCATAGGATGCATAGTGAATCATGGATTACCCATTTTAGGCCAGTCATGGGTTTCCATCACCCCAATCATGTTCCTCTATTAGAGTTGTATCCATGAAAAGTTCATAGTCCAGAATAAATTGTGGACCCCTAACATATTCCCTCACAAGTACTCACACACAACATAATTGACTGCCAAGTTGTCCCTTATTCCTCATGCCAAACAAAGATCAGGTGAGCATAGGTAACCTATAAATATGCTCTATCCATTATTACCATGGTGTGTCCAGAAAATGGAACCATGTCTTATCCACATTATTTTAAATTGTATGACCACATCATAGACACATGAAGTTAAATTTCATGATGATGTCCTAGTTGAATTAAATTAAAGTTCATGATATATGGTCAATCTTAGAAGGAATAAAATTTTATAAAGCATGACACCATTTCCAACAATTATTTCAAATAGTTAATTTTATCACATACATAGTATAATGATGAATGGAAATTGATTATCCCTACATACAATCCTGATCTATGTAAGGGACTCATATGTTGACCATGATGATGAAACTCTCTAAGGGAAGAAAACAATGCACCTTTCCCCAACATATGAGTCAGGTCTATGTAGTGAGATATTCTTAAAGGAGATAATTATTACATGATTCCTGCTCTTATAATGTGTATAGGGAAACCTATGATATCCCAAAAATAATATTATGAGTTAAATGTTTGTAAGAAGGGATTTGTAATATGACTACCCATTAATATGCCTATGTTTAGATAAAAAGAACCCCTTGGAAATAATTTCCCCTAACCAATGAAATATTTCCTTAAAGATATCATTCAAAATTTCACATCAGTTATTATATCCTTACAACCTATTGTTATAATTCATGGAAAACATCCTTATCACTTAACATTAAAACTACATGAAAAATACATCCCCACAACATGACCTTAAAGTGTATAGACCATCACCCATTGGAATTCCTAATCAAAGGAACAAGATAACCATAAAATTTTCAACTATATCATTGGGTGATTCCATCATCTTTTAGGTACCTCACCCCATAACTCACACTTCATGAATTGAATGCCTCTGGATGCTTCAAACCTTTCACTACCCCAAAAAATAACAAATTATCTATTCATTTAACCATGTTAGATATGGATCTAAATAAGGTCATTATACACACAAACCAAAGACATCATAGACCTATAAGAAGGAATTTATGATCTTTTTGAGCTTTCATGTCATCCTAGTAGAGATCATCACCTTAGAGTGATTCACAATCATTTTCAGTAGGATCATCTAATATCATTACTCATGAACCAAGAACCATGAGACGTGATTCATGAAATTTTCAAATACCCCTAAAAATATTGACCCTTAGTATCCAAATTTGGTTGTTTTGTAACATTCTCCTTATATTAGGCCCATGTGTATCATGATATAAAACTAAATTCAGTTTAGTCAAATCTTTATGACCATAAACTTTAGCCTTTGATGGTCAAAATCACTAGACCATAAATCTTCTTGTGAATGATGCAAAAATATTTTTAGGATGAAAAAATAAAAAGATATTCCTAAGAGACAGTCATGCCTCTTCTCAGTAAACTCTTCATCTCTGGAGTTTAGAAAAAGTTCAGAGCACAAATAAACAAGGAATAAAGCTAATGTGGCCCAATCTATGCCCCTAGTAAAATATGAACTATGTTTTTTAGACCCCCAGGTATAAGAAAAAGATAGATCAATGATTTATCACATGTCCACACATTGATAATGTGTTCACTAGGTGAAGACAAAAAATTTAGGGTTTCAGAACCATTCATGAATAATACATTTTCCATAAACAACCATCATTTATTTGAATACTGAGAAGACAAAGGTAGTTCCTCATGTTGGTATCCTTCTCTTGGAACCACATGGACCTTGATATACCATGGTCTTGGTTATTCCCTATATAAAACTAGTAATAGGGATTGGCTAATCCAGAAGGACCCCTCTAGTATTAATTGGAGAATTGAATCCCTATCAATGTGTCTATATGTAGAGGATTGATTTCAAAGAACTGGCCCCCACCCTAAAATCTTGGAGTTATTATCTCAATCATGTGGAGTATGGGATTCCTCCATTATCAATGGTTTACTTTTACCTAACATTTTTCATCCCTGGTTATGTTATATATTCCTAGACCATGATTTACAATACCCATAACCAAATAATTCATGTGGATTCAATATCATATACATTATGTCACCTTGTATTTTACCCTTTCTCAAATTAGGAATGGAGTATTTCATTATGAAACCATTTGATGGCCCACACCACATGAGTCAAACCCACATGGAGTAGGGCTCGAGCTTCCCAACCAAATATAAAATTTATTAAGGTGGAAAACCCCTTATTGGATATCTCTTCATCCTCCAAACATTTGAATCATCACAAATATTATATCACTCATGGAAATGAGTGGTGACCCTTCTACTAGAACATTATTAAAGGAACTATAGGCTCATACATATAGGACACTGACCCACCAACTAGATGTGTATTATCCTTGTTGGAAAGGAATTCCAATCCTCATTATCCCTGAAAACACTGTGATGGAACTCAAAACCTTAGGGTGTTTTGAGGTCATCCCCAATATTTCTTCTGCATTCCATATTCTTTGATTCATGATCCTAGAGACATGATAATATTATTTACAAATCTTCTTTGGAATGTTTAAAATATTGAACGTCCCCTTTACTTGACCATGAATGTAATCCCTATGTGCCCATGCATAAGGGCCTCTGACTACCAAATAGATGCATCCACTCTTTATTGGAAAGGTACTCTAATACTAATGAGACATGGTACCACAGTGGTGTAAATAATCTCCTTACAGTGTTTTGCGGTCATCCCCAACAAGTCTTCCAGATTCCATATTCACTGATTCACGTTCCTAGACACATGATTTTCATAACCCATATTAATACTCTCCATGTGGGATCAGATTCCCTAATATTTTACCATACACCAATACCATTTAAAGTAAGGACTTAGGGTGTTATAACCCATCATGAACATTTATCCTTCATGTTTTCTGTAAGAATGCAGGGTTATATAACCATTCATGAACATTCATTCTATGAAATCCCACCAATGATTCAGGGTTCTTGATATCTTCATGAAATCCCATCATGCACTACCAGCAGTACATGGTCTAAGCTTGAAGACTTTATACTAATGAATCTGATGGTCCAAGCTAGAATTATATAAACTAAAACACAACAATGGTCTAGTTTTCAATAATATAAACTACCAAAGTAGATGGTGTGAGATAGAAGACCCTAAACTACAACACAATAATAGTCTAGTTTGCAAGACCATAAACTATAATAGAATATTTTTATATATGAGAGACTCTAAACTACAACATAAAAATGATGTAGTTTTGAGGACCTTAAAAAATATAATTAAAAGAGACACAATGATCACAAGTTTTAAAACCCAAAAATGGAACCCTGGGTTAAAGTCAGTTCCTTTCTTGTTGGACACACACTTCGCGTGATCTAGGAATTATTGGGTATTTATAAAATGGAAAAGGGATAAAACATATCATCACAAAAATCCCTAAAATAGAGTCTTAAGAAAAATATAAATTCAGGACAACTATGATTTCCCCTATATGAATATTAGATAACAGTTAGGGAAATATAAAAAAAGATACAAATATTATAGGGATCATTATTTTTCCCTAGAAAAAATAATCATATGCTCCCTAAGTCCACTTACATAGGAAGAAATCAGAGTGTTCACCTTATGGGAAATATGTTTCCCTGAATTATTTTTTTAATCCATGTGATCCCAAGATGATCAGAGCTGATACATCAATGGGGAATCAAATTTTGGTAGGCATTCATGTGAAAACACTACAAGTAATCTGTTGTGATCCTAGAATTTAAATCCATTAATTTGGGATTACATTGTAATATAAAATGGATTGGAATCACTGATGATCAATATGATGTGAAATTAATGAAATTTTATACACTTCATGAATAAAAGAAAGCTCAATATTGAAATGTAAAGTTCATAATATTTATTCATTGTTAATTTGGAAATGTGTATAAATCCCCACATTTTGAAATCTATCTTAAAGAGAAAAAAAGAGAGACAAAAACATATACACACATAGCTGAATCCAAATAAAATCTAATAAGCTGTGTTTTCAAAATCATAAAATATTTGGTGAGAGTTATCAATTGAACACCCAAAGTGTAAACAACTCAATTTCATCTGCTGCCAACTAAGGAAGAAGAGTCTCAATTAAAGAGGATAAGTATTAGGATCATTTATGAGTAGTATCTACTAAATATTTTGATGTCAAATGATGGGATCTTTCACTAGCTATCAAAACATTCTATTTCACTATTTATTTTGTTAATAAATCCATATGAGCACAAAGTCGAGAGACCTTTTGATGTATCTACACAAGAAACTCTAAATAATCCCTTATTGTTTAGTAAAAATAACTATTTTCATCAAATCATTGAATGTACTTATCACTATTGGAATGTTATTTCTGATCCATCACAATCAAAAAACGATATCATATTATCACTAATAGTAAAATCCACCTTTCCATAAATCATGAAAGAGTAGGTGAAGGCATTACTCATGACCATGAAAATCCTACAAGGGAGTCTCAGTGATCATGTTATGAATTTGATACCAGACTATCCGTTGGGTTAATTGGTTATCTACAGCCATTGGAGTGGGTATGTTAGAAGGATGAATAGTATATGGAGGGTATTTAGAATTTAAATATGTTTAATGAAGTATTGGTTGATCCGATGAAGAATCAAAGATGAAATCTCATATTCTCACCTCTCAATCCATACATCAACTATCATCATTATTGAGGATGCATCACCCTCAACAAATAATATCCCACTAATGGTATGTTTTCCACTATGATGAGAGAGAATCCTTGGATGCTTCCAAAAGTTCCAAATGAACTCCATTTCTATCACATATATGGGGTTTTGTGGAGAACATGGATTTTCCACCAGACGGACCATCCAAATCAATACATTTCTCAGGTAAGATTCCACCCTAGCCTAGGAATAGTCATAAGATAAGTATATATGGGAATTGATAGGTGGAATAACAAACTCAGCATTTGTATATTCAATTTCCCTAAGGAGAGAAAATTGGGTAATGAGCCTTGGATGTCGTTATCTCCACACACCATTTGAGGGAATAGGGGAAACTATCTTAATACAACAAAACTAGTGAGAAAATTGATAATAGTTATGTAGATAATAGATAATAAACTTCTCCGCATGAGCTATAACAAAAACATCCTAGATAGAAATTTTATATAACCTCTCAAAAAGATATCCACTTCCAATATCAAAAATATGCCTAGTAGGTGCAGGATAGGTAACGAATTTGAAATGGTCATGATGACTCAACATATTGATAACCTCATTGGGACCTAATGACATTTTCTCGACCCCAAAAATGTTCAACATACTAGGATAAAATTAATTATGTAGAATATGAGTAGGGTTATGACATGTGTAACACTATAAATTATCTCCAATTCATCTAAAAAAGAACCTGAAAGGGATTCCAATCCAATAAGGGATATTACCTTGTTGGATATGACCAAGGTGTTGATAAAGGAAAAAAAGCCCAAAACAGCTTGATTTAGTGGTCTTCTCTATTATAATTATGCTTCAATCACTAATGTTTCTACTCAAATTCATAATTTTTCATCCATAGCTAATAAAATCAAGGTGCCTATGAAAATTCCCAAGTGTGCATCCTCTACTGAAAAAAACAACCATAAAAAATATGGATAAACCCACCACTAACTGTAGGGTTGGGGATACCTTTTGTCTCACCTCGTAGAACCATGTGGTATTCTCCCCAGCTTCAAAAGTATCCCAAAAAGATCATGAGTTTTTTCAAACCTCTCAATATTAAAATTGATGACGGTGTATAATAGTTATCCTAGTCCCTCTATGGTGAAGGAAAATGTTGATCCAATCCTAGAACAAAATGAGTATGTGAAGGCTCAACCGCCACTTTAACTTATACATAATGATGGTGAGAATTTCCCTTTCCAAGGATGGAGCTTGTGTGGGGTCATCCCAAATAATAGTATTAAGAAGAATTTTATCATACATCTCCCTGATAGGCGGTATTGTTCCAACTTGTCAATATCATAGAGGTTGATCCCCACTGCACCATGATACATATGGACATAATTAGTGTTGGGACACAAAGGACTAATCATCTCTCTTTGGTGTTCTAACTGATAGTACATGACATACTAAGAAGTACATGCCACCACAAAAAGATAAATAATGTGTAACCAGTTGTATAATTTGGTGTAGCTCTAGTTGACCCAAAAAGACCATGATCATTCATCAGAGAAGTTACTACTAGGTCAGAAGTACAACTTTTAACTCAAAATAGTTCTTGGATTGATCGTAGATAAGTTGAGTATTCTCGAATAACTCTGAGTAGTTATCTAATGGGAGAAACAATCTGGACCCTGAGATGAGTTAAGAAACATATATGGTAACCCTAGGAGTAGTGCTACAACAAATTAACTATCTTCATAAATTTTCATTTGAATACAGTCAATAGAAAAGGTCAATTAGTGATATGGAAGATTATAATCACATAAAGGAATGTGGTATCATCCCAAATACTAAGTCATTAAAAATTTAGTCTACTTGATAGAGTATTGTACTAAAATTCATGTGGGAGAATCACCTTAGAAACCTCATTGTTAGAGAACACGTGATACTGAGGGTCGACATTATGATTCCTGATAATCATAATGCTCTGGACAGATGCATTAAAATATTTCTATAAACTATAATCCATCTACATAAGAATAGGAAACATATATGTGAGGGAGTATCATCCTATAAAGGGGGATCAGTTAAAATAAATGTGTAACATGGTTTCCCTCATTCAAATAATTTGATCCATATAAGGGTTTGTGATCAGGGGACTCATCACTAGTATCATAGATCACATGAACCATGAAACCCATCTCAATCGTTCGATATTATTTTGAGCCTCACAATGGTGTGGCCATATAGAGGTAATTATCGTCGAACAATGATAAAGATGTCATATGAAAAAGTATCATTGGATCAAGACAAGAATGTGATATGAACCTACAATCAAAGAGGTATAGCATAACCGGAGGAAACTACCATTAATTAAGTCATGTATCAATCAATAAAGTAAGACACATGAAGAGATCACATGATCAAATCTCACAAATTGGTCTTGAGATGTGGTTTTTTTGAGGCCATATTGTGAATCAGTCACACAGGAGAAGAAATTGCAGGAGATATGAAGTCTGACTCGCTAGTTGAATGAGAATCTCCCTTACAATCCTATTTATTGGAAATCCCATAGAATACCCAAGGTCACCTAGAATACCAAAAACTGATCAGGAAACTGACCAATAAAATCCTCAAGGACTAAGGTTGGAAATTAATTTCCATAGAAGTCATTCATTTTCCCTATATACATCACTTATGAGGGGGGGAGGGAGATTTTTGATTCCCACAAAATGAGCATCGACAATATTAAGATCAAATAAATACTAAATGAATAGGTATTACATTCTCCATAAAATTAAGGAAGGAGAAGCATGGATATATGAAGATCAAGTGTCTAGGTTATTCTAATCATGTGACCCTCATGATGAAACGTGATAACATGACCCTGGGAAGGTCATGCAAACAAATCATGTGCTTCACATGATTTGTGGATGATCATGAAACGACCCTCTAACATGACCCCATGATCCTGAAGTGTCCCTAGATCATGTCCATTTGATCATGAAACACCCCTCTAGATTCACAAACATGGGGTGATATTTTTAGTGAAAATTTTCTCATACCATCCCAAGATCCATCAATGATCATATGATACATCACCGACATACAGAGCGACTATCCATGATAACGATCAAACACCATTTCAAGATCCATTATTGATCATGCATATCTCTAACATTAAATTTGTGGGAAAATGTGAGAAGTCTTATAAAATAAATAATTAATGATGAAAATAGAGGAGGCTTCATGTGATCAAAGTTACGCTGATTTTCATGTGAAGGGATAACATGAATCACTTTATTAGTTCAAAGATAATGTGAGATCACTAGAATAATTTTATTCATTCCACAAAAAAAATATTTGGGTATATCACCTTCATCATAAAAGGGATCTCAGATAAGTCAATTCGATCATGCGATGTCCCTCATGATCCAAATAAAAGTGGGTTGACTGTTTGTGTGAATTATTGCACACCATCACAAAATCTATCATTGATCATGTGATGAACCATTGAAAAGATGAGAAACCACCCATGAAAATTATTTTATTCCACTATGAAATATAGTATTAATCATGTAATTCCATGAAATGCCCCCAATAAGAAGGTTTTTTTAAAAAATGAACAAAATATAGAAAAGGAAAAATCATCATACAAGGTAAAGTTACACTATTTCTCATGTGAAAGGGTTACACACATCATGTGATCATCTCATTGATAATATAAAGTCATTTTAGGCAGAAAATCATGATCTTTTAAGTGGACTCTAACTATAAGAATTGATATCACAAAGTCATCCTTGATCATGTGAAAGCCTCATTGACATGGGGCCATGTCTGATGATTAATTTTAGACATGTATGTATGATCTCATGAAGTCCCTTTGAGATTCCAACTTGATTGCACAAAGGCCCTAAAAAAGTATCCCTTGATCACCTGAATGCCTATTCAATAGGTGTACTGATCTCATGATAACCATATGGAATGATATCTTTCTCTCATGAATAGCCTCTAAATATCCAACATATTCTCTAAAAGGGCCCTCAAAAAGACACACTTGAACATACTAAATCCTATTTGAAATATGACCTGGTATAGTAGACAATCCTAAGCATGTCATCTTGATATTATGAAGGATATTTGACATGTCAGAATGATTATGTGATAGAACCTTTATTATCCACAGGTCTAATAAATATGGCGATGATGGAGTATTTTAATGATTGTGATTTATCATGTGAAAAATATATAACACCATGGATGAACCATAAAAATATCATGAGAAGCATGTGATGTGATCCCCCCTCCAATGACTTGATACCATATCTAATATATACAATTAGTGTAAGGTGGTGTAGATCTAGGGTGTAAAGGCCTATGAATTTCTCCATCTACAAGGCACACCAATGGGAGTGTTTAAATGAGAGCGGACATCAAGGAGAATAAATCCATGAAATCACAAGGGTCTTCCACCAATTAAAACTCAGGGAATGAGTGAAGGGATTAATTGGAATGTATAAATGCTTTGCATGATCACCCTATAGGTCACACAAAGGATTCTAAGATGCTATCCAGATTATGTAAAGGAGCTTTCACATGTCTTCTTGGTCAAAAAAACCTCAATTGGGAAATTCATGCCAAAAATTAAGACATATATGAAATAAAGTCTAAATGTTTTGGGATATTTATGTGAATATGGAAAAATTGATTTTAAAACAAAGGCATCGTATGTTTTACATGACCTATAAAGATAACATGGAACCCCTCTGACTTGTTAATAATGATCATAAAACACCCATTGACGTGTCAAATTCGATCACTCGAAGTCTTATGAACATGTTATCTAAGTCATGGGAAGGCCCCCAAAAAAATTGTCATAGTCATGTGAAGTCCTCCGAACATGCCATCTATATCTTATGACCCAAATTTGGAATGTTAGTCTTGATCAAGTGTCACCATTGGATGTGTATGAGTTGATCATCTGAAGGTCCCCAAACACATAATAAAAGTCATACAAAGTCATACAGGCATGCTCTTATGATCATGTGATAGACATCTAGAATGTCATACTTGATCACATGAAACCTTTAGATGTGTCTTTATTGATCATGAAAAGTCCCTCAGATGTGTCAGTGGAGCCATGGGATAGTCTCTAAATATGTAATCTAAATCATGTGGCAGACCAAGGAAATGTATATCTCAATCATGTGAAGTAACCAAAGACACTTCATCCTTGTCATATAGACACTTATGATTTAAAACCCATATCAAGAAAATACCCTTCAACATATCAAGAATGTCTATGAGACATCAGGAGACATGAAAACATTTTCTGAAAGATTCACTTAGACATACACCATATTTAATTATGAGAATTATGATTCTTACCTGAAAAAAACATGTAAGATTCCTTCCTAAGTGACATGCTTCAATTGGGCATCTTCATCAGTGTATGTCCCTCCATATTTCTAACACTCTTAACCATGAGACCCAAACTCTATTATAGGTTTATAATTATTTCTCATCCATTAGCATATTAGCAAGCTTATAAACTATGAGGAATTTGATTATTGTTATAATGAGGATATGTAAGACACCATCTTAAGGACCAAAATACTTATGAAACACTCTAGTAGGTTTTTTGTAGTACAAAATTTACTAATCTATATGTGAAAATTTAATAACATAAAATAACTTATTTATCACATCAAGCTTGGGTCACATAGTCTTATGAAATTTTAATGACCACATCAATGACATCATAAATTTCACCTAGATTGGGAAGCATCAGTGTGTATATCCAATTCAGTGAAATATTATGATTTTCCCATACAAGGGAATCCACCCCAATGTATATCCTAAATGAATTCTCATACTGGTAAAACCTATGTAAAACCCTCATAGGAATTAATTATCTATCACCTCCCATTATTTGGATGAGAATAGATCAAACCACGATGACTTTAATTTCTACTATATGAAGGATATGTAGTATGCATTCCTAAGACATGATATCCATACATGGTTCCTAAGTGACCTCAAATATGTCATTTCCTCATGATGGTAAACTGCATGACTTGTACTCAAATAAAATACATTGGTTTTCATTCTTGTAATGAACATGATATTTATGATTCCACAGAAAGATTAAATTCCATCCCAAAAACACCAATTACCTCCCTATATGGTACTATACTTTAGATTTCCTAGTTATATGACTTTAAAATATAAACAACTACCCATTGAAATGTAATAATGGGAAATATATGGAGAAATATATATATATATATGTATAGTATCAGTAGTTGATACCCCCTTTACACACATAAGGATTCATCACATAATCACTTTTTTAGGGTAACCAACCCTATATTGTGATTTGGAAGAGATTCATAAACATATCATAAATCTATAATATATTCCTAGATTAGAAAATAATTCCCCAAATTTTTTTGATGATCCCAACCTCTCATTCTCTCGACAGATGTGAGTTCCTAAGATTTGTTGGGTTTAAAACCCCAAATGAACTCCTGCCTTTCGAATGAAGTTATGCATCTATTTATGGATGTGAGAACCATTGAGAGTCTCTATGAGAGATGAAAATTTGAAAGCCACTGAGAATAATATTTCAACCATACTTAAACCCCCACAATCAATAGTCATAGATCATATATATATATGAAGAAAACAATAATGGATTAACCAATATGAAATCATGTAATGATAGAATAACTGAATCATTATAGGCATTGGGATTCACGTCTCCTAAACCTCAAGGACACCATCCATCATATTTAAAAGTAGAAATGGTTAATAATAGCATAGAATTTTTCTTTAATTATCAAAAGATGAATTAGGAGAAAGAGTGAAATATATATCATCTACTAAAAAATTGATTTGTTTGATTTGTTATTATCATAATGAGATTCCACTAGTGGAAAAGTTTCTTATATTTAATGATTTTTTTTCTCCCACGTGACATTATAGTTTGTACTTTTCGTTTTTTTTGTATTTTGGATGATTTTGTAATGATTTTGGATTATGCACATTGGTTTATTCATGTCCATATAACTCCCTAAATACTACTTCTATTAGTTGATAGGTTTTTTGTTTTTCATGAATAAATATTTGAAAAGCCATTCTATGAAATGGTAAAAGTATTAGTTCTCTATTACAATCTCAATGAAGTAAAACCATCTCCTGTAATAGTAATTATTTCTTCCCTAGTATGTATGCTAGCCTATGAAGATTGAGAGGTGCATAGAAGGTGTTGAGGTGTCTTGGTCTTGTATCGTTCAGGTAATCGGTTCATATTTTTTACTAAATGTTACTAGTTCCCATTAAGAAATATTGGGTATGATATTGAGAGTATCCAAGAGATTGGATATTATATACAAAATATGTAACCCATAATTATGTATTTCTAACATAATTATCATTGATTTTGGGGTTACAAGGGGTATTCTAAGATTTATTTTTATTTCCCCTTTGAGTCAGTCTTGGATCTCAAGTCTCGTGCATCATGGAAAAATTTATACAAGTAATAACTAGAAGGAAACAATGGAATAACACCTAAATTATTGATTTTATTTAAATTATTGTTGGAACGATATGAATATTTTTATCAACTGAAACATAAATAAGAAATAATTTGTGTTTTATTTATGATTTCTATTCATAACTAGGTCAATATGAATGAATAATTGAATCCACTCTATTTTTTTATTTTCATGTAGACATTCCATGGTTATTTCTAAAATATTCCTTTAAATATTTTGAACTGATTCATTAAAATATGATCTGAAATTTCAAATCAAGTTATGAGTCTTATTTGTTAGACCATTCATGCGTATATTTACAATGTTTATAAATCCTTACAAAATATTTTAAAATTTAATATGCTTTAATAAATTATTGTATAAAATATATATGAGGGGGTTCAAACTAAAACTTATTATTAGTGAGTTACTTAAAATATTTATAGATCATGTTAAACATTTTTGTATTATTTTTTAGATCTCTATTGATATTATAGGGTGATATTTTGAATTTTTAGCTCCAAAATCATTTGTTTGCATTTGAAATCTATCTATTAGTTTATCCGATTATGTGTAATATCTATTTAATTATTTTGTGTTTTATTAATATTCAATTGGTTCAAAAACTATTTTTCTACATATATGTGTGTATATATATATATATATTTGTTGACACCCTCCAAATGAGAATTAGTGAATTCAAAAATAGAAAAATACCTAAATATGAGTATTATTTCCCCCACAAAAGCAATAGAATAAGACGGTTAGAAGACCTATGGATCACATGATCCTTAAAGGGAATTGATATCACATCACCACTATAATTTCACATGAAATAAACATCTTGAGCACATAAACTACAACAGGTCCCATAGTTTCTCTTTCGTAATGTCTTTCAACTGTTGCAAAGGCTCTCCGGACAAACAATGGTCATGCAAAAATAATTGAATAAGATCCCCATGGCCACATAGTTTTTCATCAATGAGTGCCTACCAAAAAAATCTAACAAGAATCCTAGAAATTAATGATGAAAATATCCAAATTTTGGAAGCTATTCATGGTCATAAAATTCATGTGACGTGTCACCAATTCAAAGTATGATTGTCCACAAGAAAATTCGATAAAAATTGTGAGACGCCTGATCATTTGAAAAATAAAACAATGAAAATAAAAAAGGAGGAGGTAGAAGGCACTCACGGTCATAAAAGATATGTGACGTGTCACTGGAAGTCCACAATACACTTTGAAACACTAGTGACATGCCCTCCTCGTCTTGCGAAAGCCCTTTGGCTTGGAATCCTCATTGCGCAAAGTGATTCAAGTATGTCAAGGGAAATTTCAAATCCCCCTTTGGCTCCCTAAGGATGAACATATGTATTTTTTCATGAAGTTCTCACACATCATTATAGGGAATTTTTTGTTCACGTGATTCCTCATAAATTAGTAGAGTAATTTCCTTTGAAATTACTCATGCAATCTCACATAACTCCTGAGCTTTGGAAAATAATCAATGGAAACAAAATGTGGAGGAGGTGGGAGACTCCCATTGTTGTAAAATGTTTGTGACATGCTGATGAAGTCTGCAGTACCATCTCAGGATGACCCCTTACAAGTCATCATTATCTCATGAGATGTCGAGACAAATCATCTAAGACCCAAATAATGCATTTCAACAGGCACCCTAATCTCACGAAGCCCCTTGGAAATGTAAATAAGAAAACAAGGAGGTCCATTCCCCAGATATAAATATAAAACAAGTCCCCATTAATAGAAAATAATAAATTAAATGATACATTTATGGGGGGAATTATGGTCACTGAAAATCAGGAGACCCCATTGTAGCAATCCTCAACTAAGGCTCATGAAAACACATGGAGTCAGAACACCTCTCCGACTCTAGTCTGGATTTGTATAAGATACTCTATGCAAATGAAGAAAAACTAGGGTTGAGAGGCCTATAAATTCCACACCCAAAAATGAAAAATTCACATCTACTTATCATGATCAAGAAGATGAACATCGGGAATTTCACACCAGCACTAGATCGGGTTTCTTAGAGTGACTCATCTTAGAAATAGTAAGAATTCCATTATGTAATATATTGGTGAACTTTCAGAGAGATCATCAGTCATGCACAAAGCACTTCATGTGATCATTTATAAATCACATGAAGGAATTCTGGTAGGACATATGAAGAACAATCCACATTTCTTATAGATCATTAAATACATAAAATAATCTAACACTGAATAAATATAAGGCATTTGTGAAATAAGGGCTAGAAAAAATAAAAACGATGGAAGAATTAAACCAAATACGTGTTTAATGACCCTCATAAGCTTCATCTAAACCATTTAAGACATGAAAAAACTCCAGCACATGTCACCCATATCTCACGATGCTCCTTCAGTATGCTATTTGGATCCTGTGAAGTCCTCTAGACATGTCAGAGAATTCCATGTGGTTCTCCTGGGTATTCCACTTTGGTATCACAAATCCCTCTGGACTCATCTACCAACCCTTGATATTATAAAGACCTAGAAATTCCATGTAATTTTTTTTAAATATATAGAAATTTTACGAGTTTGCAAAAATTGAAAACGCGTGATTCTGTGGCCCGGTGTGCCCAGAATGAATTAATGAACTTTTTTTCTGGTACGTTCAACAAACGTGTGACCGGGTTTTTGTAAATTTTGAACCGGTGCTTGGAATTGATATCTGAGGACATCGTTGAACTTGCAACGCCGGTATTTTCTTAAGGAGACTTTCACCTTGACCACTGTTGGAGGAGGGTGAAAGTTAGTTTTCGTGTTTTTAGTGTAAATGAATATAAAATAAAGAACAACTTTTTATTTTTTTTACCTCCCAATCGAATTCTTGGAGGTGGGGACCGCCCAAGCTAGAAAACTTCTATTTGTGAATTCATGGTGGTGTGGACCACCCGAAACCTTCTTTAATATGGGTAAGTCCCTTGGAAAACCTCCCATTCAATTGTGCCAATGTAAATTAAATGGCTTGACTTTCAAATACTAAGTAACAGTGTTGTTGGAATTTATGAAGGTTCTTATTAAATGAACCTTCATAAATTCCACGATCGTTACTTACCCCCCCCCTCTCCTATTTATATGGAGCTTGGGGGAGGATTTGGAACAGCTTCACCAAGCGACGAAGTTCTGGTAAAGTGCCACAATTCTCAACACTTAGAGGATGGCGCTGGTTCTGGCAGGCACTGACGAGCGACCCTGAACCACGAATCGAAGAATGAAGAACCAGCCCCGAGCTCGGATTGGAAGTGCCTTGTGGAGATGATGAACACTGATGTTCTTCAATGACTTTGTCTTCTTTATCAAACCTCCTCCTTTGGAACCTTCAAGGTAGGGGTGTGATTTTGATTAATATTTGTTGATTTTTCTTTTATGTTGAATCTCTCCCCATGAGGTTCTTTCTGCCACTCTAACACGGAGGGTTCCGGCCAAAAAAACATGGCCCGAACACTCTGCAATACTTGTTATTTTCAGTTAGTTCTACGTGATGGAGGAGGAAGATGACTGGTGTCGGTGACCAAAAAAGGTGGGGATCGAGAATGGTGGTCGGTACTCTGGCCGGACGCGATGAAGGCGGCAGCCCAACCGCACTACTGGAGAAGATCTGCGGCCCATCGGCCGTTGAGGAGCAAGGGCGGAGGCCGGCGGCGGCCGTCTACACAAAGGGGAGGCGGCGCGCATCCATGCAGCCCGGCAGAGAAGAACCACGGACTTATTCCACGCCAGGGAGGGAAGGGTGGACGGATCGCTACCAGCCACTGGAGAAGGTGCGGTGTGCTGCCGGCTACCAGGGACAGTGCGACACGCTGTCGGCCGCCGGTGAGGGCGCGACAAGCAGTCGTGCCGTGCGTAGGATCGGATGGCCATCCGGCCAGGTAGGGGTGCCCAGCGGACCACCTAGAGTGGACCACACCACGGACCGCATAGGCAGGCCAGGCTAGACCCAGCAGGTCGGGCCAGACACTGTGGGCCGGGTCGATTTAGGTCGGTACTGGGTTGGACCGAACCCAGACCACCTTCGACCCTTTTTCGCTCTTTCAGCCATATACTGAGCTACGGGCGTCCGTTTGATGAAACATATGTGGTGCTAGAAACATTGGATCTATATGGTTCATTTTTTATACTCCACATGAGTTTTAAATAAAGTTGGAGTATGGTTGTGTTGGATCAAACCCCAAACCCAACCAGGCCCTCGGAGCGGAAATGCTAATAACATATAGACCGGGCATCCGATTGACACACCGTCAGTTGTGTTGGGTCCCGTCTGACGTGACAGACCATTATGATATTTATTTGTGGGGATTCGTGGTAGTTGGAGTATCAACCTATGGCTTTAAGAGTCGACCATCCTGGAATCAAGTGAGCTTAGTGTGGGAACCCAGTGGCTGGCTGTACATGAAGAAAGAACATTGATCTTATGTGAGTCAAAATCTATCAGATCCTATGTGGGTCAAGGATCAGCTATCTTGTGTTGGTTAGTGCATACCGATCCTATGTGGGTCAGTGCTCGGCGATCTTGTGTGGGTCAATGCATATTGATCCCATGTGGGTCAGTGGGGGTTAGTTACCTATCGATCTTGTGTGGGTTAGAAGTAGTGATACTTAACAGAATAAGATGATTTAGCCTTCGACTAATCATATGTACTTCTGTACTTAAGTTATACCTGGCATGAGCTAAGTCCTTACCTTTGTGTTGATACCTTGGTGGTATTCTTCTGTGTGGCGAACCACTGTGGTACTTACCTTCGTGGTGATACCTTGGTGGTATTCTTCTACGTGGCATACCTGTGTTGCACTTACCTTCTTGGTGATACCATTGTGGTATTCTTCTGTGTGGAGTTACCTTTTTGGTACTTACCTTTGTGGTGTTACCTTCGTGGTATTCTTTCCTTTGTGAAACAGTTGAGCTTTGGGATTTTGAGTTAGACCTTGTGTTTCGTCTTGAATTAGATGGTTATACATGATAACTTGGGTATATGTATGGGAATATACCTATGTAGGGTTGTCAGATGTTTACATGATTTTTGTTCTATCCTTTGTAAATTATGTGAGACCTTTGAGGGTCTCGGGGTCCCTACTGAGTATCGTTATACCCACCCCTGCAAGGGCTACACCCACACCTTGTTGTGTTTGGTGTAGACAACATACAGTGCTGACTGAGGAAGAGGGTACTAGGACTGGAAGTTGCTCAGAGGTGGACCTAGATGAGGCATACCAAAGAGACGATCATTCGAGATCTATACCTAGCCTTCAGGTATGATCCTTGGTGGGTGTCCATAGGAGCTGTTCCGGTTTACTGGTACTTACCAGTTGGGATTGTATTATGGACCCTTTTACTTACTGTACACACTCTTTTTACTAACCAGTTTACTTGTGTTCCTATCTTGTTGTGTGATTGGTTTCATGATTTTACAGGTTATAAAGTCAATGCCTTCCCAATTTTATGGAATACGCCTTTGGTGCTAGTCGCCAACCCTTGACCTATGGAAGACAGGCTTGGGGTAGTCACAACACGGGCCCTGGGGGACGGGTCGTGACAAATTGGTATCAGAGGTGTTGGTTCAACCATAAATCACAGGACTCTGATCTTTTAATGAAAATAGTGTTACGTTTTATGAGTGTGGTTATCAGTTTAGGGAATTCGGTGTTGGTGTGGTGGCCGACGTATCCATACACCAAGACCCCGAATTCTGATTTCTGACTTAGTGCATGAAAACACTGATTGCGTGTGTTTTGAAAAGTTTTCTTTATAAACTCTTTGATTCATCTCACTAGGTATAACTTATTGACTTTGGAACACCTTTTTCTTTTCAGGATTCCTCTACACAGACATCAATCTAGGATTCTCGGTATAGCATGCGATGAAAGCCCATCGAGCTATGAGGCCTCGGTGCAGGGACCTCTTTCAGCAGAGTCACCAGCGGTACCATTACCCATTAGGCCACCGATGCCACCAGCCCCACAGTAGAAGGTGCATGCCTCATGAGCACATTTAATGAGTTCCAGTGCTAGAGGCCACCTAGGTTCAGGGGATAGACAGACCCACAGGCGGCTGAGGATTGGCTGGAGTCCATGGTGAGAGTCTTCCAACTAGTAGGGACACCAGCTGATCTCATGGTGATCCTTGCTGACAGTCTTCTACAGGAAATAGTAGGAAGATGGTGGAACTTGATGATCCTGGTTCACAATGATGTTACACTTATCTGGGCAGACTGTGAGAGTCTGTTTCGGGTAGAGTTTGTTCTAGTGACCCTTCGCGTTGTGCGCATACATGAGCTTCTTCATCTACAGCAGGGCAGCATGACTGTGGCTCAATACTCAGTGAGGTTCACCGACCTCTCATGTTACTCCACTGATTTGGTGTGGGACCCATTTTTAAGGGCCCGAACCTTTGAGTCGGGACTCATTCGGGAGATCAAGGGTTCGATGATTTCTCTCAACATTCCGACGCAGTTGGGGGTGTTAGAGCGAGCCCTCATAGTGGAGAGTTTTCTTGCTAAGTAGTCACCAATAGCGAGACCCGCCAACAGGAATCATGTAGCAGAGTCTTTCATAGCTGGAAGCAGATAGATGTCACAGATGTTAAGAGGACCAGACCTATAGGTGGACGACCTCAAGATTTAGGGTCAATTGTGTGGGGCACCGGAGACAGAGCTAGTCATGCGAGGGGCATGTAGTGTTACAAATGTGGTGGACAGGTTCACATGGCTCGTGACTATCTGACCCACCGTACAGAGGATCATAAGATGGTCGAAGGACCGCCCAGGTAGAGATAGAGGTTCGACCGAGGCGGTCCACAGGGAGCCGGTGGACGTGGGAGAGGAGATGTCTATGTAGTTGGTGATGGGTGACGATTCGATATGTTATTGACACCACCACTAGGTGGTCCACCCCAACCACAGGGAGCAGGTGTATATGGGTGATCTCAGCTCCAGTAAGCTGAGGCCTATGACCATGGCACTTCGGAGATGATACAAGGTATGATCTATGTCTACTCCAACTTAGATGCAGTACTTATAGACACATGTGTCAGTCATTCTTTTATTACCACGAACCTTTTTAGAGTTCATAGATTCCAATGGATTCGTTGGCTCAATACTTATGGCTATAGACTCCTATAGGAGAGGATTCGACGATTACACACTGGTTCTAGTAGTGTGAGCTTACTCTAGGAGGCAAGATCTTCGGCTGGGATCTCCTAGTAGCAGCGTCGAGGTCATACGACGTTATCTTGGGTATAAAATGATTATCTACAGTCCATGCTTAGATTGACTGTATTAGTCACAAAGTGTGGTGTGTCCACACTAATGGGGCTAGTTTTACCTTCACCGGTGAAAAGGGAGCCTTTTCAGCATAGGATGGACTTACCTTGAGGAGAGTGCAGCCGATCAATCATCATTTAGCTATCCATACCCTCAGAGCAGTTGATGTGAAGAGTCCTAGTTATCCGGTAGTGGTGGAACAGTATGTAAATGTTTTCCTTGATGATGTTATGGGTCTACCTTCTCATAGAGAGGTGGACTTTTACATTGGTTTTTACCCCAGGACGACACCAATATCTATACCAGCATATCAGATGGCTCCCACGGAGCTTCGTGAGCTACAAGTACAGATGGAGGACTTATTTGGGAAGGGGTTCATCAGGCCTAATGTATACCCTTGGGAAGCCCCAATTTTGTTCGCCAAGAAGGAAGATGGGAGCTTGAGACTTTATGTTGACTATTGGCACCTGAAACAAGTGACCATGAAGAACAAGTACCCACTCCCGAGGATTGATGACCTCTTTGATCAGCTGAAGGGAGTACGGTTTTTCTCGAAGATAGACCTCAAGTTAGGCTATCCCCCGCTTAGAGTACGAGATGAGGATGTGTAGAAGATGACTTTCAGATGTCGGTACACCCATTATGAGATTTTGTTCATGTCATTCAGTGTGACTAATGCTCTAGCATTGTTCATGGGGCTCATGAAGAGGATCTTTTACCCATACCTTGATCGCTTTGTAGTAGTCTTCATCGATGACATTCTGATCTACTAGACTACTGAGGAGGAGCATGCCTATCATTTTCAAATATTCCTGGACACAATCTAATAGCACTAGATTTATGATAAGCTCTTAAAGTTCCAGTTCTGGAGCAGAGAGGTTCACTTTCTGGGTCACGTCATCTTAGAGTCTAGAGTTTCAGTGGATCCAACAAAGATAGATGCGGTACATTCTTGGGAGCCACCAAGGAGTGTGATGGAGGTATGGAGTTTCTTGGGATTGGCCGGATACTACCGTAGGTTTGTTCCAGATTTATCCAGAGTTGCAGCACCTTTATCAGTATTGATGAAGAAGGGGAAACCCTTCGTGTGGTTGGAGATATGTCAGCAGAGTTTTTAGGAGCTGAGGCAGAGGTTGACTAGTGCCCCCATCTTGAGGATTCTGGAGGAGGGCGTTGGGTACATATTCTACTGTGACACATCAATGGTGGGGCTTGGATGTGACTTGATGTAGGAGAAATTAGTTATCAATTATGGTTCTCGACAACTGAGACAACATGAGTAGAACTATGCTACCCATGACCTAGAGTTTGCAGTAGTGGTATTCGCTTTGAAGATGTGGCAAAATAACTTTAGGGGCGAACATTTTATAGTCTACTCTGATCACAAGAGTCTTAAGTATATCTTCTCTCAGAAATATCTGAATCTAAGACAGTGGTGTTAGCTTGAGTTCCTTTAGGACTATGACTTTGATATAGTCTATACTTCTGAGAAGGGGAACGTTTTATCATATGCACTCGGCAAGAGATCTGGTATATAGCTACTAGGTGAGGCGACAGATCAGCTTTCCACTTTGCATATATCATTTGTAGATCCAGATGGAGCATCTTATCTTCAGTCTCTTACAGTCACTCTCATACTTTTTCAGCGAGTCGGGTTGGCGTAGCATGGGGACACTGGCTGTGAGGCTCGACGTGCTCAGATATCCATAGGATAGGAACCTGATGGATTTTATGAAGGTGGGGAGAACATCATCCTTTTTAGAGGATGTACCATGGTACTAGTATTGCTTCAAGAGGAAGTGTTGAGGGATTTCCATACATCCCCTCTAGTGGAATATCCAGGAGTGGAGAAGATGTACCAGGACCTCCGACGTCAGCACTGGTGGCTGGGAATGAAGAAATCAGTAGCAAAGTTTGTCTCTCGGCGCCTCACTTGTCAGCAAGTGAAGGTGGAGCATCAGGTACCAGCAGGCTTAGTTCTACCTTTAGATGTCCCAGAGTGGATGTGGGATAGGATATACATGGACTTCATGACAGGACTTCCACGTACATCCAAGGGTCATGGTTCTATCTGGGTGATCATCGACCGACTAACCAAGTCTTCCCACTTCCTACTGATCAGAGAGCAGGGTTCAGTAGAGATCTTGGGACACCTCTATATGTAAAGGATTGTGTGGATACATGGAGTACCCTCAAATATTGTCTTCGATCATGATGCACGTTTCACTTCCTCTCTATAGAAGGGGTTATAGGAGGTTTTAGGGACACAGCTTCCTTTGAGCACCACTTTCCATCCTCAGACGGATGGCAAACTGAGCAGACCATTCAGACCCTCAAGGACATACTGCATGCTTGTGTCCTTGACTTTAGTAACATATGGGAATATCACATTCCATTGGTGGATTTTTCATACAAGAACAGCTATCACTCCACCATTGGGATGACACCTTTCAAGGCTCTGTACGGCCGACATTACATATCACCATTGTGCTGGACTGACCTAGGGGAGTCAGCTCTCTTGGGACCAGAGACAGTACGGGCTACCATAGAGATGGTACAGACCATCCAGGAGTGGATGAAGACTACATAGAGTAGGAATAAGTCTTACTCCGATAGGAGATGGAGACCTCTAGAGTTTGAGGGTGGAGACCACGTCTTTCTACGAGTCTCACCTCGACGAGGATTGCAGAGATTTGGTCAGGGCAGAAAGTTATCTCTGAGGTTCATCGGACCCTTTCAGGTCCTCAGTAGAGTTATTGAGGTAGCTTACCACTTAGCACTTCCACCTCAGTTGCACTGGGTGCATGAAATTTTCCACGTATCCCAGCTGAGGAGATTCTTGCACGACCCATCACACGTCATCGACCACAGTGAGATGGAAATTGATGATGGGGTGACTTTTACGGAGGTTCCAGTGGAGATTGAGGATCAATAGGAGAAAGTCCTTCATGGTTGGTTGATACCTTTACGGCATGTGCGTTGGAAGCATGAGAATCTCTTTGAGAGCACATAGGAGTGGGAGTCTCAGATTCATGCTCAGTACCCCCACTTGTTTTCCTAGTTTTGTGATTTGGCTTTCGGGGACACAAATCCTAGAGTTGGGGATATTGTAAAGACCTAGAAATTCCATGTATTTTTTTTAATATATGGGAATTTAATGAGTCTGTGAAAATTGACGGCACGTGATTCTGAGGCTCGGTGTGCCCGGAATGAATTTCTAAATTTTTTTCTGGTACCTTCAGTAAATGTGCGAGTGAGATTCTGTAACTTTTGAACCGGTGCATGGAATTGAAATCAAATGATACTGTTGAACTCACAGTGTCGGTATTCACTTAAGGATACTTTCACCTCGACCGTAGTTGGTCAAGGGTGAATGTTAGTTTTTGTGTTTTTTGTTGAAATGAAAATAAAATAAAGAACAACTTTTTATTTTTTTTAACCTCATAATTGAATGCTTAGAGGTGGGGATCGCCCGAGCTAGAAAACTCCCATTTGTGAATTCATGGTGGTGGGGACCACCCAAACCCATCTTTAATATGGGGAAGTCCCTTAGGAAACCTCCCATTTAATTGCACCAACATAAATTAAATGGATTGACTTTCTAATACTATGTAACAACATCGTTGGAATTTAGGAAGGTTATTTTTAAATGAACCTTCATGAATTCCACGATCATTACTTACCCTCCCCCTATCCTATTTATATGGAACTTGCGGGTAGGATTTGGAATGACATCACCAAGTGATGATGCTCTGGTAAAGTTTCGCGATACCTGACACTTAGAGGATAGATCCGGTTCCGGTGGGCAGTGACGAGCAACCCCAAACCACGAATCAAAGAATGAGGAACCATCCTCGAGCCCGGATCAGAAGCACCTTGTGGAGATGATGAACACTGATATTCTTCATCAGCTTTATCTTATTCCTTGTGCCTCCTCCTTAGGAACCTTCAAGGTAGGGGTGTGATTTTGATTAATCTTCGTTCATTTATCTTTTACGTTGAATCTCTCCCCATGAGATGCTTGCTACCACTCTAACACGGAGTGTGTTGGCCAAACAAACATGGCCCGACCACTCTGATATCCTTGTGATTTTCATTATATTCTACATGATGGAAGAGGATGACAACCATTGTCAGCGACCGACACTAGTGGGGCTCGGGAATGGTCGTCGGCACTCCGGTCGTCCGCGACGAAGGGGGTGGCACAACCGCGCCATCGGAGAAGATCCATGGCCTGAAGTCGACGGCAGATCTAGGGTAGAGGTTGGCGGTGGTCGGCCGCGCGAAGGGGTGGCGGTGTGCATCTGTGTTGCCCGGTGGATAAGAACTACAACCTTGTGCCACAACGACAAGGGAAGGACGGTCGGCTCGCTACCGGCCACTGGCGATGGTGTGTCGCACCACCACACCACGCGGAGGAGCGGATGGATATCCGACCAGCTGAGGGCACCCATCGGACCATCTAGCACAGACTGCACCAAGGGATGCACTGAGGGCCGCACTGTGGGCTGCCAGCGGGTCACCCAACGAGCCACCAACGGATCGCCCAGCGGGCCGCGCCGGACCTAGCGGGTCGGGCCAGAGAGAGCGAGCTGGGTTGGACTCGAACCAGGTTGGGTCGGCCCAGGCCAGGTTGGGTTGGCGTAGGCAAGGTCAGTTCGGGTCGGTCCGACTAGGTCAGACCGGACCTAGACCAACTTCGACCCCTTTTCGCTCTTTCATCCATATAATGAGCTACGTGTGTCCATATGAAGAACCGCCTACAGTGCCAAAAACCATAGATCGAGGTGGTCATTTTTGTATACCCTACTTGATTTTTTGATAAAGTTAGAGTATGGATGGGTTGGATCGAACCCGAAATCCAACCGGGCCCTCAGAGCAAAAATGCTGATAACTTACATACCGGGTGCCCGATTGATGCGCCGTCAGTTGCGTTGGGTCCCTTGATGGAACTTTACGATATTTCTTCATGGGAGTTCGTAGAAGATTGAGTATTGACCTGTGGATTTAGGAGCGGACCCTCCAGTAATCTGGAAAGCTTAATGCGGGAACCCATAGGCTGGCTGTATGAGAAGAAAGAAAATCGATCCTGTGTGGGTCAACATCTATCAGATCATGTGTGGGTCAGTGCTCAGTGATCCTATGTGGGTCAGTGCATACCATTCCTGTGCGGGTCAGCACTCAGCAATCTTGTGTGGGTAGGTGTATATCGATCATGTGTGGGTCAGATCCTGTGTGGGTTAGCGAGGGTTAGTTACCTATCGATCCTGTGCGGGTCAGTAGTAGTGCTACTTAATAGAATAAGATGATCTAGCCTTCCACTAATCATCTGTAGTTATGTACTTAATTTATACCTGGTTTGAGCCGAGTCCTTACCTTCGTGGTGATACCTTGGTGGTATTCTTCTATGTGGCGTACCTATGTGGTACTTACCTTCATGGTGATACCTTGGTGGTATTCTTCTGTGTGGCGCACCTTTGTGGTGATACCTTTTTGGTATTCTTCTGTGTGGCGTTACCTTTGTGGTACTTACCTTTGTGGTGCTACCTTCGCGGTATTCCTTCTTTTGTAGAACAGTTGTGCTTTGGACCTTTGAGTTGGACCTTGTGTTTCTTTTTGAATGAGATGGGTATACTTAATAACTTGGGTATATGTATGGGAATATACCAAATTAGGGTTTTCAGATGTTTATATGCTTTTTGGTTTATCCTTTGTGGATTTTGTGAGACCTTTGAGGGTATTGGGGTCCCTACTGAGTATCGTTATACTCACCCCTGCACAGGCTACGCCCGTACCATGTTTTTTTTGGTGCAGATGATGGAAAACGCTGACTGAGGATGAGGGTACCAAAACAATAGGTAGCTCAGAGGTGGACCTAGATGAGGAATACCCCCGAGAAGATAATTCGAGAGTTGTACCTACCCTTCAGGTAGGATCCTTGGCGAGTGTCCATAAGAGCTGTTCCAGTTTACTTGTACTTTCTAATTTACTTGTACTTTCTAGTTGGGATTTTATTCTGTCCCCTTTTAATTACTGTACATACTCTTTTTACTATAGAGTTTACTTGGGTTCGTATCTTACTGTGTGCTTGGTTTTGTGAGTTTACAGGTTATAAAGGCAATGCCTTCCCAGTTTTTGGGAATACATCTTCGGTGCTAGTCTCCATCCCCTGGCCTATGGAAGGTGGGATTGGGGTAGTAATAGAACAAGCCCTGGGGGATGGGTCATGATATATATGTCCTTCAGATACATCACTTGAATCATATAACGACATCCACTCATGTCAACCAAGTCTCGTGGTAGCACCCGGTCATGTCAACCTTCTCTCACAACGCCCTTTGAGCATGCTAATTGAGACTCATGATACCCTCTAGATATTCCTACCATGACATGTGATACCCTCCATACATGTTTTCCAAGACATGTGACACCCTCCAAGACATTTCTCATTCACTCTCGCGACACCCTCCATATGTGTCAACCAGCTGTTGCGATGACACCATGGAAAGTTATCTAGGTTATGTGATATCATATAGACAAGCCAATCAACACTTGTTATGTCCTCCAGATAGGTCATATGGTTTATACGACACCCTCTAGATGATCATTAACAAAATATAATATTCCCCAATCAACAAGGCCATCCTAGGTATTTTTGACATTATCCATCCTTAGTTTGTAACCACGGATCACATGGGAAACCTCAGAGTGTGAGCCCCGACTAGAGACATAATATGATAGGTCCCAATGATAATGGATACCTTAGAGTGTAATACCCGACCAAGGAAATATGAGGACTCTGATTCCTAGAATAACAAGTATTTGTTGTACTCCCCCATAAATCTTGGTGTCTATAATAAAATCTTATTAGAGCTTTTCCAGTGCATAATCCCCAGTCCTATGTGTAGTGAGACTGATTACATATTATCTCTTGTTTCTCAAACCAACAATAGCTCATGTGAGCATATGGAGTTGAAATAGTCATATCATTCTCCTCATAGATCTCTAATCGGTAGGGAAATTGCAACATGTAAGACCTGAAGAGTGGCATGGTATATTTTCCTAATCACAAAGGAATATACCATGGGGCTTGTCCCAAGGGTGTGACTGAACTATGATAAATCTGATTCCTTTGATAATCTGGATACTTAGGTTGCCTTTTTAAGGCCCAAGATCAAATAAACACCTACTCCATTGAAATTCCCCTTCTATCTATTAAATATTAACCATTGTTAACCAATTAATTGCATGGGATTATCACTCTACCTCATCCATCAGTGAACTGAGAAAATGAAAGAACTATGAGAACTCTAATTCTCACCATAGTTGGGATACATTGGACGTCCCTCCAAAACTCGATCTTGGACTCTTGGTATCCAAGAGAACCAATATAAGTCCTTTCCACAGGACATTAAACATCATGGGTCTAAAAAACAACTTGAGTTTTAATTCTTGCAGTATCCAGGATATGTAGGATTCTTCATAATGGATCAATCACATCATTTAAATATCAATCACCTTCCTACATGGTAGAAAAATATGAATTACATGTTTATACAGATTCTTCATATAAATAATCTTCCCATCATTTGGTAAATGTATTAAAAACCTAAGTTAATTATAAATAGATTCACTAATGAGAACCCCTTTCCTTTTTTGATCAATGATATTCCATTTCTTTTGCATATAAGGAGAATTAACCTATATTAATTTTGTTTAGGTAACTGGTCTCGTATCAGTATTTGGAAGTGACTCTAGAACATGTCCTAAATTTATAAAATAGATAATGATTAGGAAAATTCCCCCCAAAAAGGAATGATGAGTCCGGACTCCCATCCTCTCGACCAATGTGAGTCCTAAGTGACGTTGGGTTAGAAATCCCATTTGGCCATCTACCTTTGGAAAGAAGGTCCATACCCATTTATAGATGATGCAACCATTGGGAGTTTCCATTATTAATTACAATGATATGATCTTAATGATTGTGAAAGAGGTAAAATTCTCCACAATCCACCATATGGCCCAACTGAGCCCACCTTAGTGACGGTTTCTCCGGTCTTCTCATTCCCATTGAAACAGAAATGGTGAACCCGACATGAATATATAGAATAAAAAATTATTAGTTTATCATCTGTTGGGAAATTTCCTTTTCACCCATACACAAAAAAAATTGGTGAACCTGATATTAATATAAAAAATAAAAAAATGATTAGTTTATCATCTGTCAGACCATTTTATTTTCTCACATACGCAAACCAATATGGTGTAATAAATGGGAATCTCACTAATAACAAGATAATAATCCATCAAGACACATTATGTTTTATACCCTATACAACAAAGTAGTAAGAACTGCATGATACTACAAATGATCCTCCATAAATGGGGTTCTCTCAAAATAAGTCCATCCTCATCCAAGCGACCAAAATGGAAGAATCAGGAATAAAAGAGAAATTGTTTTAACCATGCATATCTGATTGAGAATATTATGCTTATGATAAGTCACTAATCAGTAACCTTATTCTTTATGTCCTACAAAAATTCAGATACTTCACTCAACATCTTGATTGGAGATAATGTTTTTTTCATCCGATACTCTCTCTGGTAAATCACTTATGGCTACAACACCTACGAATCATAAAATAATCTCTCCCATCCAACCAATGACCCAAATGACTTCAATTTATTTTATTATGATAATACCCCCTTTTAAGGGAATAATGGGGGAACCCAAAAAGTCTTCACAAATTAAGACAAATCAGGACATGAATGTCAATGAGAATAATAAAAGATTGAAAACATGAAATTTCCCATCCCCATCATTTGAACGTGATGAATCTCTCCACCGTTTCATAGTGATCCATAAAGTCATAAAATAATATCACATTATTGAAATCTACATCATGAGGTGGTGAACATGGTAGTTTGGGAGTACCAACAATGTGGTACAATTCTGACTCTGGAATCATCCCATGAGGTTCTCCAAGCACGTAAACTAGAATGTTCGCATCATCCAAAGAAAGATGGTCCTAAGATAGTAGCACTTTTTTCTGTAACCAATCATTTCAAGAGATTATCCTTAGGGAGCAATAATTATCACCTTCATTTTCTGATAAAGATAGTCCAGGAGGACAGGTACGAATCTCTTTTAGCTTTGGTGCCTTTGAGGAGGGAACCTGTCAACTATCCTTGCCAATATCATTCAGTCAGTACCCACCAGTCGCTTGCTAAGGTTACTAATAGACAAACTTGCACCTCAAACTTCCATGCACGGGCAGCAAAGAAGGCTCTTTGGAAGGTGAAGGCACTGGATATCTATGAGAGGGATCATATCCCTGCTCCTATTAATGATTCCTACTGGTATATTCCTATAGGAACGAGAAGAATGCTCATATCCCTACTCATTTGGAAAAGGTCTATGGGTATATTCCCACTATAGTCATTGGAGAGGTGTATATCCCTACCCCCATGCATGAAGTCCATTGGCATATTCTGATGGAACATAGAGGACTGAATTGGGTGCATATTACCACTTTAATCAATGACATATTCCATTGTACAATGGTGATAAAAAATGTTCAGGATTATTTTCATTCATATGCTTTTCTAAAATTCTAATATATATTTATCAACAACAAAAGAAATATTATGGTATATTAAAACATTATTAAAGATGAAGGTACATGCACATATTATTATCCCTGCATCCAATACAACTCAACACTCTGATCACTGTGAACAAGTGGCCATGCCAAGGAAATAACACATTCTTGCTCCAACCTAGATGTATTATCAGTGTACTCCAATAAGGGGTGTGGCATCAGACTAAGATCATACTCCCGTTCCAACCGGGGCTAACTAGGTTAGAATGACACACACCTAGGGACATGGACACATTCCTATCAAAGAAGTCTGGTGGAATATTCCAAAGGCCCAGAATTGGTCCCATATCTCTGTTTTGGCTGGGTGTTTCCAAAGTGATAGAGGAAAAATCTTCAAGACATGATCAAATTCGAATCAAAGAAGTATAGCGGCATACTCCTAAGGCCCAATATTCGGAATATATCCCTATTCTAGATAAGGATAACCAAGTGGGAATGACACAATACTCGTTACATGCTCATATTTATATCAATTAATCTTCCAATCATATTCCAGAAGATCATTGAAACCAAGCACATATTCCTACTTCCACTGATGAACGACTACACCCAAATCATTTTATGGAAATATGAAAGGAGTCACATACGCCTTCTTCCGTTTTGTATGTCCTTCGATATATTCCATCTGGGAACACATATTAGGACCAAGATTATATTCCTTCTCTAACTAGGGATTACCTAGTGAGAGTGGAACAAACCATAACGATTGATCATATCCCTACCAAGAAAGACAAGTGATATATCTCAAAGGCTCAAGATCGGGATCATACTCTTATCCTAACCGAAGCTCATCAAGTGAGAATGGAACATACCTCGAGATAGGTTCATATTCCTATCAATAATGATAAAACTGGTTGGAATATTCCAATAGCTTCTTAGCTATGAGATCATACTCTGGTAGCATCAAATGGTTATAAGAAAGTTCCAGAAACTATCATACAACAGGCTCATATCACTGTAAAATTCCAAAAATTAGGATGGCCTATTCTGACCACAACGTAGAATATGCCCCATATTCCTAATCTTCTCAATCATAGAGTCCTTGAGGTTGTTCAAGACATATTCTCAACATCATAAGAGTCCATAAACTCTTACTCTGAAGAAAAATACATTAATTATCATGATAGTCCTCCTTATGGTAGTGTCGAGATAGATCGTAGGGACTCTACTCATAACGTAAATCATAATCAAACTCCCCAATGTGATATATCCCATGGACATGGAAATCCTACCCTTTCCCAATGACCTATCAATAGATAGGTTTCCAAAAATACATCACCTTCGTATAGATATGTGCTTGAAACATCAGGGTAAATAGTATAAAATTCCCCATTAACATTAATTTGAACTCCACTCTCATTAGCAGGAGACATTCAGAATCATCTTATATGGACTGGCCTAATGGAGGCATGTATGTGTGAGGAATAGGAAGTTGACAATGACATATGGAGAGATTTATATGAAAACAACCTCCAAATCATGTTCTGGCCCCTCTCTACTTATGATTATGAGATCCCAAATGGGATAGAAAAGGAGTGCATACCTTATCAATGAAAAAATATATGGGTCACTCATCGGTTGATGAAGTATAGAAACCTCCCTTATATAGGATATGAGGGCCACAATCATACCATCAAGATACTCTATTTTCATCTAGCTAGGTTGGGCTACTATCTTCATGTCTTGGGATCCAAAACTAGAAAATCACATAAAAAATATGAAACATGCTTTCTACCATTTCATTACAAATATTTGGAAGCTGGTCTCCGAATCTATGTCAAACATCTGTATTAAATTATGGGGATAGTATGGAAGGTTAAACATTTCCACACCCCAAGAATAGAAAAATGCCTCACATATGACATTTTGTCATGTCATAGCCTCTGGAGTAATTAGGGGATTGGGTAAGGCTCATCCCAGTTGGTTACTACAATGTAATTCCCCCACTTCAATAGTTCCCAAATATTAATAATGGAGAGATATTATATCCAACATGATTCCAAATTGGGCCCTTAGAATTAATGAGACTGCATTTCAAACACAAAGACCAAAGTTATAATCACTGAGACAACTTCCTGTAAGGAATGGTCCACAGTATTCGATTCTATCACACCCAGCTTCTAATTGAGCACAACTACAACACATAAAATAGGCTGTAATAACAGCTTCCATATTTTCCATCATGTGGCAGCCCCATCTCACCGGGATATTGGAATATCTACCACCACCTCCACCTCTATGATCGTCATTTCTTGAGAGGATTTGGGACACATAGGCAAGAGCTATGAAAAAACCCCATCCCCTAGGTTGGGGGATTAGTATATCAATCACAATCCCTTGGTTTGTCATCCCTTGAGAGGAATCTGAAGACATCAATGATGATTATGGATTAACCCCATACAACTGCGTAAGGGATATTTATATCTTCATGATCGTGCTAGGAGTTATCAAATCCTTGACTAGTGCATTTGGATCTTCAATAAAAGGACCAATAAATACCAATTTTGGTCATGAATAACCCCCATCCTATAGTAATTGGGGAATTTTTGTCATCATCATCACCAGAGAGAGAATTAGTCTTCTCCAGGTTGAGAAGGAGAAATCATCGGTCAGTATCCCACCTATTCCTCCTGCATCAAGAAAACCACTATTGGTTACGACCCGTTTGACAATCACAATAGAAAACTATATCAAATTCAATGTTCATTAAAAAATATGGTAGGAACATACAATGAAGGAAATCAGGTCCCTCTAGGGTTGGAATCCAAATTGGATCAATATGGCGAAGGGTTCAAAAAACGACCATGATGGAAGTAGTGTAGAACCAGCCTGCTACGTTGAAAGTAATGGAACAATCACCATTTCCCAATATTCCTATATGAATTTCATCACTTACAATATGTAGGAAATAATTGATCAAGACAAAAATACAAAGGGTCGAAACATAGAAAATCTACCCTAAGTAGACGATGATCTGTATGGACCAACCGAGGCTTCACACACCCAAATCCGTAGAAGGATCCAAAATATTTCACCAACAAATAATGAGTTTCCACCTCTCTGATAGAACCCTTATAAAGAAAAATGTAAAGGTGCAGCTACATCCCAATAACCAACTAGAATATTTGAGGTTCCTAAAATAGAGGAATAATAATCACACTATAGGAGTGAGATAAAAGCTCTCCAATAGCTTAATGAGGAGCTACTTAGGGAAATTATTCCCATCGAGTATCATCTTCTTGCAGAGATGAATATTCTCCATCCCATATATGACCTGCCAACTAGAGAATAATCTATGCATTAGACTGGCTCCATATCCAGGAATCTAGTCTACATAAATGAGGAAGTTGAAAATGATCGTTATTTCCCTCTATTGTGGAAACAACCCCTCCATCATTAGGGAAATAATTCATTATTTAGAGGAACCAAAAATAAGTGGGATATAAATGTGGGGCCACCTCATCACCCACCAAAAATACCCTATATATGAGAGACAACTTAGACAATATTCCACATAAGGTTTCTTATTTTCATTATGTCCTTGGCTACTTAAATGGATTCTATGGAAGGGAAATCTACACCTGTGAAGCTCGAGAAAAATCCAAATCCCAAATAGGTAGATGAGACTATTCCCCCGCCAAATTTCAGCAATCCTACATTCTATACCTTTGATGGTGCGGGTGAATCCAAACAACATCTCACACACATTGTATACTGATGTGGGGAAATGATGGGACCTCGAGATCAATATGAGGTAACAAAGTTGAGGTGTTTTGTATATAGTCTAACAAGGTCGACCTTTGTTTAGAATAAAATTCTACCAGAAAGGTCTATTGTAGGATGGGAAGACCTCTATCATTAGTTCTTTTATCAATCTAGTTCCAAACTGAGAGAAAAATGATTTTTGACCTAAAATACTGCATGCAATGTGAAAAGGACAGGGTGTCTGACTTCATATAGAGATAGAAAAGTTTAACCTATTCTCTCATCTTCCCTCTCCCATTGGAAAAATTGTTTAAAATCTATGCTGAAAATATCCTGGATGAGTGTTAGACACATATTATAGCGACCTAGGTTTAACATACATGGAAATTACATCATTTTAGATGAATATTCTATACATTAAAAAAAATACATGCCTGAAGACTGTAATAGTATAGAATCTTTAGAAACATGGAAACAATATATTATATCCTACTAAAAGATCTTCAAAATCTCCCATATTAACCTACACCTTAAGTACTCCTACATAAAACCTTTCTTCATAACCTAGGGAAAGGAAACATAAGAAAGGGGTGACCTCAAATGCTCAGTTATGTTAAATAAGGGATATTTGTAAGAATAATTATGAGAATAAGGGTTTGATAATGGGATCATAAAAATAGAAGATAATACCATTCATATCTAAGATAATATACATGAATCATGTCATAAATAATATAATTTTATAAGACATTAATAATAAGGAAATATAAAACATAATCCATGAAATCATAACATAAGAATAAAATATTGGATTGTGGAAGACCCATAATCATATAATATGACTTCTATAGTTGCCATGTTATTTATTCCAAGACCATCTTTGAAGTATGTGTTCACTCCCTATACCATCTTTATAATCATGGTTTACTCACATGGACATCTTAGTAGCATGAGTTTACTCCACTTATTATCTTGTTAGTCATGGTTCACTCCCATGGCCATATTAGTAGTCAAGGTTTACTCCCAAGACCATCTTAGTCTATCTCATGAGACATAAATATTTAACCAATGCACTGGAGGGAGATATATGTCCCACCCATCTCATAGTGAAATCATACTTACATGTTCCACAAAATTGTCAATAGTCTTATCTTAACCTAAGAAATTAAATGGATATCATAAACAAGTAAACATATCATAACCTGTGGAAAAGATACCCATTTCATAATCATTTCATCAAAATAATAACTCATGAAATAAAAATGGATTTCATAAACATATAACCCATAAAAGAGAAATGGATTTCATAAACATAAAAACAGTGAAAGAGAAACAAGTTTCATAAAGATCATGACATTAATCATAAACCCTTCATAGAAATTATATTAATTAAACCATTAGATTATTTCCTATAATTACATGAGTAACATCAAAGGATGTCACCATAGATGGAAAATAATTATAAAATATCATTCAAAACAATTTATTGAAGAAAATATCTTTTTTTATTTAAAAATGTATTTTTAATGCAATAAACCATTTGATAATAATTATCATAGAGAATACCTTTAAAAGTTATAAATAAGACTTGAAATCATTTGAAAACATGTTTCCTTGAAAACTTATAAAATAATATTCAAAATATTTTAAAAACATTTTTCTTTAAAAATTATTTGGATACTTTTAAATAATTATTGAAAACATTTTGAGAATCTTTTATTTGAAAATACTTTGAAAACATATAAATAGTGCTTGAAAACTATTTTCCTTGAAAATACATTGTGAACTTATAAATAAATCTTGAAAATGTTTTGAAAACCATTTTATCGGAAAATAATGTGAATATATATAAATAAAGCTTGAAAATGTTTTGAAAGACATTTTCATTCAAAAATTATTAAATATTCTTTAAAACATTTTGAAAACCCTTTTCCTTCAAAACTTAAAAAATAATTTTGAATGAGTTTTTAAAAATATTTTCCTTGAAAAATTATAAAATAATTTTGAAAATGTTTTGAAAGACATTTTCCTTGAATCTATCTTTAAAAAAAGTCATAGAAAATTATACTTTAAATATGAAAAGAAATATTCAAAGTATTTATGAAGTATAAATCCATACATGTCATACAAGGTAAAAATAACATTAATTTTTCATGGTAAAAAGGACAGAAAATTGCCTCGTTCAGAAAGATACAATAATATTACATTGAAAATATTTGTAAAATAAAAAAATTGTAAAAATTAATTTTAATGATAATAGGATATTAGTAGAATATTCTTAGAAACCCTTTTTAGAAAACATGGTTTTGAAGGATCATAGATTTCTGATCGAAAATAGGGTAAATTCGAGCTTTCTTAAAAACACTTTCTTTACTATCTTATGTTCCAAAGAGTAAAAAATAGTTCCAATAAATAAATATGTAATTATTAAAAATAGGATTATAAAATTCAGGAATTTATTGAGATTTTTAACATAATAATTCATCAATGGATGCATAAACATAAACAATCTCGAAAAGTGATGAGATTATCTTAATAAACTCTTATAACTTGATAACATGGGATCATACTATACATGTAAGAAAAGGAAATTACATGAAGATTAATATATCATTAAAATAATTATATTCATGATATAAAATTTAAAATGTAATTATATACACCTCAAAAAAGAGTTTATGTCCATAACAAAACATGATTCTCAAATAAGGCAAATTGAGATAAAACATTTTTACATATTTGGTAACTTTTGAAGCTTAAACTCCATAAATGAATGTTCATAAAAAGTATATAGAAATAAACATAAATTTAGGTATAATATATATATATAATACAATAATGTGATTTAGTTTCATCACACTAAAGGAAAGAGTTTCAAACATAGCATGTATGTCACAACAATAAAAAGTGAGATGAAATCCCCTTACCTTGTTTCTTGACCTGTGTCATACAAATTCAATCCAATTGTATAATAAATGTAAGTTTATTATAAATATTTTAAATAACCACATTATTATATATAATACCATATATGGTTTTATTGTGTCCTTATATTACCTTCTTGTTAACAATCCTACGTTAAGGTTTCACTTCAGGTAATATTCCCTTTATTATTCTTATGTGACTTAATTTGTTATATCTTTGGTAATTATACTTTTTATCATGATTTCTGGAATTTATAACATGATATAAATATAAATTATATTTATTATATGTTTATTATAATAATATGTATAATATATAAGTATTAAATGGAATACTCTATTTGTGGAGACGGTAGGCCATACATACACGTGAACGCTATTTCGGTTTAATTATTGTGTTGATAGAATGAATGTAAACGAAATATATATTATTTTTATTTATATATATATTATTAAATTATATTTATTATATAATATATATATATATATATTATATTCACTAAAACCATCCTTAATACAATCCATGTGGTGTATGATTGAATCATATCAATTTGAGGGGGTGGTAGTCCACACTTCATAAAATGAAATTATCGTATTAACCAAAAATGGAAAGTGAAAATATATGTGTTTAAAAATTATTATAGAAGATTAAATACATAAATAATGTGATATATTTAATATATTAAAATATTTTCCATCAAAATGGCTTCTATTATTGGTGGTAAAGTAAAAATGAGAAATCATTCATGAGGCAGTAGTTCGTCGCACACAGAAAAAATCTGTTCGATATCCATTAGATGGAGGTGTGTGTAAGTGTAAGTGGAAACCCTAGAGTTAAAAAATCCCAGTATATTTTGGATACTGTTTTTTCATTAATTAATTTAATAAATAGAGGTTAGGGTGGAGAATTAAAATAATGGAAAGGATCTTAAGAGAATACATTACCTCCTAATTGGGTAACTCTTTTTGGTTTGTGAAAAATGATTCCTTATTTTTTCATATACCCAAGGTAAGTCTTATAGTATTAATGGAGGTAATTTGATAGATTATTTTATCAGAGTTTGGGCTATCCAATGGTATTTAGAGGTGTGAATAAGTGGGTAGAGGTGGTGGCCTTTTATTGGGAATGAAAAGGGCACACATGGATTTTTTGAAAAAAAGTTTGGTGTACCAACATTTTTACCTAAAAAAACATATAAAAAACAAACCAATATATATAAATGAAGGTTCATGGACTAATATATGCCATCCAATGGGTCTTGAAAAAGTTTCTAGCTCATTTTTAGTCTTATATATATGGTTTATTACTTTATTATCCTTATTTTTCTCTTAACCTAGGTAATTATTTTTAATCACTTTCACTAATATTTTTGGAAGATAAAAGTTGATATTAATTTAAATTATAAATTATGATGATTAAAAATATGGAATCCATTTTTATAAATTATAATCACTAAAGTGGTAGAAATTAATTTAAAATTAATCATGCTGGTGGGAAGACACTGCGAAGTTTTAATGTAAAAAATAAAAATGTTTGCTATGTTTTTATATCCAATTTCAATGTGAAATTGGTTCCAATTACCTAGATTAAATTAATTTATAAAATTATTATATAAATAATCAATAAAACCTGTTATAAATATAATTTATTTTTATAAACAAATCATATGAAAAAATTAATTTTTAATTAGAATCCAGTGTTTTTAAGTATTCATTAAAAGATGAAACCTTACAAAAAATAAAAAAAAAATTATCCGAACAAAAAATTTTATGTTCTTATTAAAATGATAAAATTTATTTTTACATATTAAATATTTAAAAGTTATAAAAATTGTATTTGGAATGTGTTCTTCATTAAAGGTGGTAAAAAGGCCTTCAAAAATATAGGTTTCAAAGCATAAAATTGGATTTGTTCTTATCTTTTTCCTATAAATTATATTGGATGAATATTGAAAATTATTTTATTAGATATATATCATATGTATTACATTAATGTTACTCAATAATTTTAATTTATTTATTTCATTAGGTAAAAATAACTTGGTAACTATAATAATATTTTATTTTATATTCAATCGATTTTCATATTCATTCTTAATTAACTTGTAACCTGTGAATTCATATTATATTTGTGTAAACCAAATATTTTCATAATTTTGTTAATAATATTCATATCCATCAACTTCACAGAGATGTTACATTTTATTATAATAATATTTTTAATAATATATTATAATTAGGTAATACTGGGTCTATTGTGTTACGCACGATATCTAGGAAGGTCAATATTGCTCGCAATGTTTGCTAACCACGTTGTTTTGTGTAATATATATAACAACCCTACTCTTTATTACACACTTAATCATGATTTATTACATAAATTTTATCTTAATACAACTCCGACGATTGAGAGGTCTAGTGTCTTGTGAAATTGAGAGCATTACATGACAACTTAAGACATAAAAATACAACATATTTATTTAAAATGCCTTTTACATGACCAAAATATTCCTTAGTACTTAGTATTGCATGGGATAACCAAAGGACATGCATACAAAATGGTTGAGCTATAAATCATAGCAAGGGAATAAAAAAGGAATAACATGAAGAATATCGTACATTTTAGGAAATAGGCATATCAATGGATCACAAGAGAAACATGAATATAAAGGAATGATATAGCATGATTATCATATCATGGAAATGTGGAAGAAAAATTTAACATGATATTATAATGATCCAATGATCATTGCACATGGAGCATGATTAAACCCTCATTTAAATTGAATTAGCACGAGTAAACCCTCATTACACTTGAATTATCATGAGTAAAACCCCATTGCACATGGTGTATCGTGATACTATTCTTTACCCAATTCATTGGAGCACTATTAGGGAACACCCTTTATAAAAATTTCATTTCATGAATAAGTGTGCCACATAGATCATACAACATGGATTTATTAAACATCCTAATTTATTCCACAAAAAAGATATGTGGAATACACAAATTTAAATCCTCTATCAAAAAGTACAAGTTCAAAAATATGAATAACTTTGATGGAGAAATGGGTATGGTATTCACTTACACGATGATTTGGCATGGGAAATTTTGGTGTAACTTCAGCAGCATAACAACTTCAAATAGAAATTGTAAAATGGGATGATGATAGATAAAGGGGTATATAATAATTTATACATGAAATGGATAGTATGGTGGTAATGTAACATAATATCCCAACATATATAATATAATTTAGATTCATAATATAAAAAATTTATTAAATGTAGAAGAGAAGAGAGAAATTCCTTACGGAATTTTGGCATGGTTACGGGTGTACATGGGATGCGTTAATGAGAGAGAAATAGGTACCTAATAAATCAAACATAAATAGGGAAGTTTGGGGGAGGTGAAAAATCACACCCAAACATTTTTAATTGAAAATAAAAGGGTATAATAACATAAATAAATTTAAACAAAAATGATAAAGAAAGATATCCCTTACAGAATTTTTGCATGGTAATAGATGTACACGAGAGGAATTAATGATAGAAAAAGGTGTATCTAATCATTAAACCATAAGTAGATAAGTATAGGGGATGTGAGAAATCATACCCAAACATTTTTAATTGAAAATAAAATGTAAAAAAAATATAAGGAAACATGAACATAAATAAATAAAGAAGAAAAGTGAGGATCACTTACTTGGAAGTGTGTGACATCAAGAGCTTGATGAGGGGATTATTGAGGGATTGGGGTGCCTTAAGATGATTATAGAGAGAGGAGGGAAGAGTAGGGACGTGCTACAAGGGTTTTGAGTGAAGATAAGTGGATCATAGGAGGTTTTATATAGGAAGATAGAAGAGGATTATTTAATATTTCACAAACATAGGTTTTTGAATCTATATAATTAAATATCCAAAAACCAAAAACCAACGCATGGATTTTTACCATGGTTTTTTCCAATTGGGAGAGGAAAAAATTATTTTATAATGCCATTGACCTAAATTATTAAAATATCAAGATTTCTTATGTGGAAGTGAGTCCCACTCTAAAGGAAATCATTTTAAAATATTAAAATATTTTATGAGTCTTGGAGGGTCCACTAAGGCATAATAAAATTAATCAAACAAATATAAAATAACATTATATTAAAGTTAAAACATATATCTTATGAATATCCCTTTTATAGTATTTTATCACATCACTATTAGGTCATTATCATGTCATAAAACACATTATATATTTAAATATTATTTAATTTTTACCCAAAAATTCGATTGTCTCAAAAAATTTTGAAAAATTTGAATTTAGATAATTTCTATATAATAAGTCCAAAAATTGTATTCCTTTTTATCTAAATAATTTTATAAATATATTAATTTTTACTTTTATCATAAAAACTGACATTTTTTAAAAATTCATGGTTTTTGAAAAAAACAGCTTTCAAACCAAAATAAAAATTTTAATTGTATAAAAATTATATGATCATTTATATTTAATAAAAAGTAATTTAATAATAATATTTTATTAAAATATTAATAAATTCAAAAATCCATTTATTCAACAAAATAGATTTATTAATTGAATATTAAATAAAAATACTATCTGTGCTTTAAAACCCATTTACAAAGTAACAATAATAAAATGAATATGTATTTTTTATTATATACAAAAATAGTGCACATAATCATATTGTTAGGGTCTTGTTGCATAACCCCTTATAGAACCCTTATAAGACCTACGGGTAAGGTGTGCGATGGTGAAAAATTCTTGGGGCAGCTTGGTAACACTGCTCGGGTGGTAATCTCTATTAAATTCCTCTTCTCCCATAATAAGTTCTATTCAATCTTAACATGTTGAAGCTCAACTTGGGCTTGGTCAAGAGAAAATCCTAGCGACACTATCTCATTTCTGAGATCTGTCAAATGGGCTTTGTATGGAGAAATTTTACTGGATGATTCCATCACTTCCTCTATCTGAGTAAATTGGATTTATTTAAGCCCTATATTTATAATAATCATGTGATCATTGTTAAACAGATATATTAGATATGGTAACAATTTTAAACATTATTTTAAAATCCAAAAACATAAATCTGAGGAAGTTCATATGTTTTATATAACCATTTTACATAATAAGACATTTAATTCGATCAAGAGTAATTTTCATAAATAAAAGTCTGGGTCCTTAAAATCTTCCCCCTCAAGAAATTTTCCCCTCAAAATTTCCTTTTCCGACACTAAAACAAATAATTTTAACTTTGTTTCATCACTTCCTTTAATTCCCATGTTTCCTCTTTAAACTTTTGGTTTCTCTAAAAAACCTTGATTAGGGGCATTATCTTATTTTGTAGAACTTTTTCCCTATGATCTAAGATCCTCACCAACTTCTCTTCATATTATAGGTCTTTCTCCAATGGTACCACCTATGGATTGAGTACATGTGATGGTTTATGTATGTACTTCTTCAATAGGGATACATTGAATACATCATGTACTTGAGATAGGATCGGTGGGAGTGCTAGTCGATAGGCCACTACTCCAATAAAATCAAGGATCTCAAAAGGGTTGATGTACCTTTGACTAATCTTTCCCTTCATCCCAAATATCATAACTCTCTTCCATGGTGATATGTGGAGGAATAACATATATCTAACATCAAACTATAGGTCTCGTCGACGATTATCCTCATAGCTCTTTTGTCAACTCTGAGCAGCTTTAATATGCTTCTGGATAGTCTTTACCATCTCTACCATTTCTTCGACCATTCTGGACCTAGGAGTTTTTTCTCCTCAAACTCATCCCAACGTGTCGGTGTTCTGCACCTCTTCCCATAAAGGTCTTCATAAGGAGCCATTTGGATGCTTGAGTGGAAACTGTTATTATAAGAGAACTCAAACAGATGAAGTTGCTGATCCCATACTCCATTGAAGTCCATTGAGGATGCTCTAAAAATTTCCTCAAGTGTTTGGATAGTCTGCTCATATTGGACATCAGTTTAAGGATGATATGCCATACTGAATTTCAGCTCAGTATTCAGAGCATATTCGAGAATCTTCCATAACGTAGAGTTAAATCTTGGATCTCAATAGGATACAATTGATAATGGTACAACCTGAATCCTTACCACTTCTCTGATATATATTTGTGCCAGTTGATCCAATGATAAATCCTCTCGAATATCAATGAAGGGTGAAATCTTTGTAAGACGATTCACAACAACGTAGATAGAATTGTTTCCCTTGGATGTCTTTGAAAGTCCAGTGACAAAGTCAATGGTGATTTTCTCCAATTTTCATGTTGGTATGTGTAATGGTTGTATCATCCCCTTAGACTTCTACCTATCATCCTTCACTTGCTGACATACCATGCACTTTGATGTATACCCAGCGGTCTCTTTCTTCATGTTATCCCAACAATAATGCTCTTAGATATCTCAATATATTTTTTTTTCCTGGGTGAATAGAGAAATTCAATCTATGTACATAATCCAAATGTTATTTCCTTAACTTCTTATTTTATGGAACACATAGTCTTATACCAAATATCACAATTCATTATTCATTAACACTGATGTTTAAGGATTTCCCATTTCTGATAGTTTCCACCTTCTTATGAATTCCCATATCAACATTTTGAGTATCCTTTATCCTTTACAAAAGATACGGTTGAGAAATAATTTGTGAAAGTATTGATGATGTTCCCTTCATTATGATTCCCATGTCCATCTTCATAAAATATAAGAAGATTAGATCCTTTTAAATTCTCACCAATGATTGAATCGTTGGGTATTTTTTACTTAGAGCATCCACCACCTTGTTCTCTTTCCTAAGGTGGTAATGGATTGAGCAGTCATAGTCTTTGATCAGCTCTAACCATCTTCATTGGTACATATTCATCTCTTTCTATGTGAATATATACATGAGGATTTTATGGTCCATATATATTTCACACTTCTCCCCAAAGAGGTAATGTCACCAAATTTTTAATTCAAATATTACAACACCCATCACAAAAACATGTCTTGGATAGTTTTTATCATGAACTTTCAATCACCTTGATGCATAAGCAGTGATTTTTCCATTTTGTATCAACACGCAGCTTAGACCCTTCTTCAAAGAATCATTGAGTACCACAAGAATGTATCCACTTGTGGGTAGTGTGAGCATAGGCATAGTGATAATCCTCTTTTTTAACTCCTTGAATCTATCTTCACATTCATCACTCAAAGAAAACATCACTTTATTCTGAGTTAGCTTGGTAAGAGGGTTTGACAATCGTGAGAAATTTCTCACAAATCACCAATAATATCCAGAAAACCCAAGGAAGCTATGGATATCTGTCACTAGTGTTGACTTCAGCCATCCCTCAATTGCATTTTTCATGGAGGGATCCACAGGTATCCCATTTCTTGTGATTATATAACCCAATAATGAGACCTCCTTCAACCAGAACTCACAGTTTCTATACTTTTCATAGATCTTCTCCTTTCGCGAGGTCTCTACAACCTTACTTAGATTCTCCTCATTCTCCTCCTTGGTTTCAGAGTATATTAGAATATTATCTATAATGACTACCACGGATTTGTTGAGGTAATCTGTAAATACTATATTTATCAAGTCCCTAAATATTTATTGAGAATTTGTGAGTCCTAAAGGCATTACTATGAATTCATAGTGCCTGTACCTTGTACGAAAAGATGTCTTGGGGATATGCTCCATCTTCACCCATACTTGTTAATATCCAGACCGAAAATCCACCTTTGAAAAGTATTGTGCTCCACATATCTGATCGAACAAGTCATCAATTCATGGAAGATGATAATTGTTCTTTATCGTTATTTTGTTGAGCTCATGATAATAATACAATGTCACATTGAACCATCCTTCTTCTTGATGAAGAGGACTAGTGAACCCCATGGTGAATCAGTTGGGCTTATTAACCCTTTATCCAGATTCTCTTGTAGTTGTTTCTTTAGCTCCTCAAGTTCCACAATACCAATTCTATACAGAGTCTTGTATATTTTCAACTCCCCAGGTATAAGATCAATCGATAATTCAACATCTCTTCCAGGAGGAAGACCAGAAAATTTATCTGGAAACTCTTTAGCAAATTCACTCACAATAGGAATGTCTTAAAGGATGGTTCCTTCCATAGACTCAATCATTTGAGAAAGATATGCATGCTTATAGGGCAATAATATCCATTCTTGAGATGATGGGGCTAAAGAATATTCATCCTCCTCCTTACACTTGATTAGAATCGGGGGTCGATTCTCTATATAGAGAGTGATTTCCATCTCATGGAAATTTATGTTGGATCTATATAGGGAAAGCCAATCCATGCTAAGAATTGCATCAAATTCCACCAGAGGGAGTATAATGAGATTTCCTGGGGAGTTCAATCCACAAATTGTGACATGGTAGGAGTTATATTCTTGGGTTGCAATGATTTCCCCATTTATCGTTCTCACGGATATCTCTACTTCCATGATTTGGGGTGGTGTTGGAATTGTTTTACTAAACATTCAGGATATAAAATAATGCACATAAACCTAATCAAAAAGTATGTTTTCTATTCTTGAATTTCTAACTAGCGTACCTATCACCACTTCATTTTTGGGGTTCTCTACAATGGTAGTAATGGAAAAATCTCTCCCTTGATGCCTTGGAGGTTGTTGGTTGCCTCCAAAAACCCTTGGCTAGGGAACTAGTTTTCAAAGTGCGTTGGTTCTTTGTAGTTGAAGCAATGAACAATTCATTGAGGTTCAAACATAGAATTCCTCTCCTCTATCATAGCAGCCGGTTTTTCTTGTCAGAAACTAAGGGTTAGGTTCCATTCTCTTCCACACCTAAATAATTTACTCTTCCCCTTCAACCAATTTCCAGGGTGCTTCTTTCTGCACCTTTGGCATGTGGGGTGATAGAATTTCTTAGCGTTGTTGGATTTATCCATCAGACCACCAGAATTATAGCCCACTTTCCAATTCATATATCCATGATACCCTTGAGATTCTCCAATCTTCATTTCAACTTTGAGGGCACATCAGACTATTTCCTCATAGCTATCGATGTCACAGATCACTAGGGCTTTCTGTAGGCTAGGTTTTATCCCACCAAAGAAGTATTCAACCTTTCATTTGAGGGTAATGACAAAGCCAGAGGCATATCATGAAAGCCTTTTTAATTTTTCCTCATACGCTCTAATGGATTCTTCATCTTTTTTTAGGGCAAGGAATTCCCTTTCCATCTTAATTGGAGGGTGAAAGAGAAAATTTTATTAGAAAAAATTTTATGGAAATACTTTCATTCCAACGCCTTGATCTCTTCATTAGGCTTTGTATTTTTGATCAATGTTGACCATTGATCAGCTTCACCCTCCATATGATAATCAGCTAGAAGAACCATCTTTTGTTTGGAACATTGAAGGATGGAGAAGATCTTTTCAATGGAGTTGATCTGTTGTTCGATGACTAATGGGTCAGAAGATCCATTAAAAGTAGGAGACCTTTGTCTCGTGAATCTCTCGATTATGGGTTGTTCTTTCTTTGGGGTGGGGGGTGGGGGGGGGGGGTTGGATGTTCCTCTTGACCCATGTTTCTATTCAAAACTTGAGTTAACTAAGATATTATCATAACAATGTTTTTATTTCCCACTCCCATTAGATTCAGCATCTCATTAGAACAGTCGTCACATTGATCTTCGCATCTTGTTTTAGCCAGAGTCCTCCTATTATCAATCATTGTTTAGAATAAAATTAAATTTAGGGGTAATGCATAAAGGGGAATGAAATGACAATAGGGATAACTTATAAATTACATTTATTTCCTTAACATATGAATTTATAGGCTTCAATCTATGTTATCCATGAAATACTTACCAACATATATTCCTAGGGGAATTTCTTTATTCCCTTAATAATGGTTCATACTAAGATTATGAATTTAGCAAAGAATGTCCCCTGGGAGTGTCATAACCAAGAGTGTTGTAAGGACCATTGTCGTGCACCAGTTCCCATTTTAGTCTATCTCATAGCGGTGTTTTCAGGTTTTACCTCTAGATATATCTATACCAGATCCACCTCGACATTTTTGTATCTTGATAGAGATGTATTTTCTTGATAAACTACCTACTCTATACTCACCAAAATATAGGGATGTTTTTATTATACTTAGTCTTATCCCTAAGTATTTCACTAGTGTTTTCTAATCCTAATTCCAAAAATAACTAAACATATCTTCTAATACCAACTATAACAACCCTTCTCTTTATTACTCACTTAAACAATATTTATTACATAAACATGCACTTAAGAAAACTCCGAGGATTGAGAGATCTGGTGTATTAGAAAACGAGGATAATTAAATGAAAACATAAGACATAAAAATAAAACATCTTTATTGAAAACTTATTTTACATGACTATAACATTCCATCGTACTTAGCATTGCATGGGATAACCCAAGGACATACATAAGAACACTGTGAGCTATAAAGCCCACTAAGGGAATAAAATAGGAATAACCTGAATAATATAGTACATGTTAGGAAATAAAAATATTAATTGAGCACAAGAGAAAAATGAACATAAAATCAAGACATATCATGATTATCATAACATGGAACTGTTGCAACACCATTTAACAAGATATTAGCATGATCCATGGCTCATTGCACATAGAGCATGAGTAAACCCTCCTTTCACTTGAATTAGCATGGGTAAACCCTCATTGCACTTGAATTATCATGAGTATTCCCTCATTGAACATGTCTTATCATGATATTATTCATCACCCAATGAATTAGAGCACTATCAGGGAACACCCTTCATAAACATTTCATTTCATGCATAAATGTGCCACATAGATCATACAACATAGATTCATTAAACAACATAATTTATTCCATGAATAAAATATGTGGAATAAATAAATGTAATTCCTCAATAACAAGTAAATGTGCATAAAGGTTAATACCCTTGATATAAAAATGGGTATGGTACTCACTTTCATGATGATTTGGCATGAGAGAATTTTGTGTAACTCCTCCTGTATAACAACGTCAAATAGAAATCGTAAAATAGTTTGATGAGAGAGAAATGGGTCTCTCGTCATTTATAAATGAAATGGACAGTAAGGGGGCATGGAACATAATATCTCAACATATTTAATGTAATTTAGATTCATAATATAAAATAATTGATTGAATGTAATTGAGAAGAGAGAAATTCCTTACGGAATTTTGGTATGGCAATGGGTGTACATGGGAGGTTTTAATGAGATAGAAAGATGTATATCATCATTAAAACATAAGGAGGAATGTTTGGGGGAGGTGATAAATCATACACCAACATTTTTAATTGAAAATAAAAGGGTATGACAACGTAAATTAACTTGGAAAAAAAATGAGAAATGAAGAAATCCCTTACAAAATTTTGGCATGGTAACAGGTGATCATAGAAGGCATTAATGAGAGAGAAAGGGGTCTCTCATAATTCTAAAAGAAGTAGGGAAGTATATTGGGAGTTAAAAATCATACCCCAAAATTTTTAATTGATAATAAAAGGTTATAAAAATATATGGAAACCTAGACATAAGTAAGGAAGGAAGGGAAGTGAAAATTCATTACTTGGAAGTGTGTGACTTCAAGAGATTGAAGAGGGGATTATCGAGGGATTGGGGTACCTTGGGAGGATTATAGAGAGAAGAGGGAAGTGTAGGGATGTTCTACAAGGGTTTTTAGTGAATATTAGTGGGATATTGGATGGGTTTATATAGGAAAATAGAAGAGAAATCTTTAATATTTCACAAACATAGGTTTTGGAATCAATATAATTAAATATCCAAAACCACAAAAAAACACATAGTTTTTTCCCATGGTTGTTTCCAGTGGGGAGTAGAAAATAATATTTTATAAGGACAATGGTCTGATATATTAAAATATCAGGCTTTCTTATATAGAGGTGAGTCACACTCTCATGTAAATCATTATAAATGTTAATATATTTTATAAATCTTAGAGGGTCCACTAAGGCATCATAAAATTAATAAAAAAATATAAAATCATATAATTTTAAAGAAAAAAATAAATTGGCTTAATATAATTTTTATAGTATTTTATTACATAACAATTAGGTCATTATGATGTCATAAAACACATTATATATTTAAATGTTATTTAATTTTTACCCAGAACATCGACTATCTTAGAAAATTATGAAAAATTAACTGTTAGATAATTTTGGTGTCCTAAATAAAAAAATTATATTCATTCTATCTAAATAATTTTTTAAATATGTGAATTTTCACTTTTAAAATAAAAAATGACATTTATTGAAAATTCATGGGTTTTGAGAAACAACTTTCAAACGATAATAGAATTACAATTGTAGAAAAATTATATGATCTTTTAAATTTAATAAAAATTAATTTAGTAATAAAATTTTATTTAATTCAAAAATAAATTAATTCATAAAAATAGATTTATTAATTGAATATTTACTTAAATTATTATTTTTTCTCTAAAAACCATTTCAAAGTAATAATAATAAAATCAATGTATATTCTTTATTCTATAACGAAAATAATGCACATAGTCATAGTGTTAGGGTCTTGTTACATAAACCCTTATATCACCTTCATAAGACCTAAGGGTTAGGTGTGATGTGGGGATAGACTCTTGGGGCGTCTCGGATAACATCGCTCGGGTGGTAATGTCAGTTAACTTACACTTCTCTTGTAGGTGGTTCCATTCAACTTTAATGTGTTGAATCTCGACTTGGGATAGGTCATGAGAAAAGCCTAGTGACTCTACCTCCTTTCTGAGATATGACAAATGGGATTTGTTTGGAGAAATTCTATTGGATGAGGCCATCACTTATTTTGTGGGAGTAAATTGGATTTTTTAAAGCCCTGTTTTTTTAATAATCATGTATTCGGTGTTCAATGGAAATATTAGAAATGGTAATAATTCTTAATTGTATTTTAAAATTAAAAATACATACAACTAAGGAATTTCATATGTTTTATATAACCATTTTACATAATAAGACATCTAATTAGATCAATATGAAGTTTCATAAATAAAATTTTTAGTTGTTATAATCTATTCTAATTCGGTGTTTCATGTAACATATGCCAAGATAGTTCCATTTGAGTGGAAATTATTACATAGTGAAAAACTATTTTCAGTGTTCCCTGAAATGAAAAATATCAGAAGTTTAAATTAATTTGAAAACAATTCACAAAATCTTAGGGTGTTACATTATCCCCCTTAAAAATAATTCCACCCTTGAAATTCATTTGGGTTATCAAAGGTTTAATACTTGAATGTTTCATTCATAAAAACCAACATCATAAATATTAATACTAAAACATTCCTTAAAAAGGGAATGTTGGAACCACAATGGTTACCGAAATTAACATATATATTGGTTTTCACATAGAATAAGATAGGTTGGGTGTAAAGATTGTACATGGAGAAAAAGATTAATTATTTATAGGATGTGATTTAGGTCATCAATCACAAAAAATTGAATGATAAAAGAAATGTTTAGGGCATCAAAGTCCTAAATCTCTGATGATCTCAAATTCTATAGGTTCAAAAAAATTAATGTATTAGGACCACATTATTTTTTATCACTTTCTAAATTTTGATTAATTGTTCATATATTTCTATAAAAAACCATTCTTTGGTTTTTCTTTGTTCTATTACTAATACATCCATTACCTCAAAGAATTATTGTCCAAAAATTATCTTTTATGCATAAAGATCTAAAATACACTATTAATGGATCTTAAGCCCCATAAATGAATGAGAAGTCTAACTATTTTTCTCTTAAAAATAATATGAATTAATATATAAACATAAATACTAACACTACTAATTCATCATTAAAATTTATTCATAAAAAATAATTATACATTAACTAGGAAATCACATAGGCATGTGGTAGGTTTTAAACCCTTATCATCACTCGACCATGGGTTCAAGACTCACGGTCTTTCTGGAATTGACTGGTTTTTACCCGACATACATGATGTACTTTTCTAAAACTACACTAATATAATTTTAAAAATAAATATGATCAGCATCCTTGAAAGAAGGTTAATCACTAAATAACCTTTTATCCATGATTTTAATACAAAATTAATAAATGAATAGATTATCTGTAGTTTAAGATAAATTATTTATGAATGGTTAACCTTATAAGCCTTCCAAGAGACGGATATACAAATATTTTAAAAGAATGTCATGAAATCGGATTTACATTGATCCCCCATATATAAAAAATTACAACCTATTTGTCACATTCCAAACATATTAATACCCTTATCGTATACTCCATTAAAACAAAGTAATAACCTTAGTTACCATAAATCCTTTTGGGAAACATTCATTCTTCCTTATTCCAATGTATATTGAATATATTCTTTAAATTTAAATACCATGTAATCCCCATCAATGATAGCATAAAAAACCTATTAACAAGTCCTAACATAGTTCCATGGTATTCAGTATCTTACAATTTACTTATTCATGAGAGCATTATCTTAATATAAATAACAAATTGTGGGTAACCTTCCCTTAGTCATAACAACACATTGTCATTAAATCACTTCACCATCCCATCAGGAACATTCAACATAAACATGTAAATACAGAGTGAAAAAATATAAGTAGGAAAACCCTTGTATATTTCATTATTCATATAACTTAATTTTTGAATCCAAATATATATAAATGTTGATTACTCCAATTCATCTTTATGCCATTAACAATTATACCTAATTCCATTACAAAATACATTTTCCCTTTTACATTTCATTTGGAGTCTCGTCATCATCAACAATTCAATCATTACTCACACCACCTTGTTGATCCTATCAAGGAACATTCCTCTTGGTACATTGAGTTGCATAATGAGAATTTATTCCCATTTAAAACACTTAACCTTCGATGATTTATTAGGGAGGATAATATTTTTCTCCATTCCATTAACTGAACTCTTCATTTTTTCTTTGTAGTCACTTTCTCTATGTCATTCATTTCTATAGTCAAAACATCCTTATGTTCCTCTAATACATTCACTTAGGTGATTATTTCCACATTCTTGACACAAATGAAACTAAATCTTCTTTCCTCTATAGTATGCATTACCTGAACTCTAAGTGAACTCTTTCTTTCTTTTCCTTGGTGAGTTCGAGAGTTGGTTAAGGTACACAATTTTAATTACATTCCATGAAAATTGATTAGGAATGAACACAAAATCTTTCACTCCATTGACCATCCCACTTGACTGATAATTAGAAAATCATCCATCACATTCAACATTAATGTGGTTCTATTTGGTTCCTGACATTTAATAAAACCAAAAGCATAGTGTGAGAATTACTTATCATAGAAGAACATTACAGTCATGAAAAGATTTAATTATAAGATATCTAAATCATGACACGTTCCTCAGTATATGACACAATAAGTTCATCCTAGTTTATTGATAACCAAATTATATCTAAATCCTTTATGATGTTTTGGGAAGAGTTTGTGAATTTCCCAAGAATATCCCCTCAAGAGTGTCAAACTAGGTGAGTATCAAGGCCCTTTATTGTGTACTAGATTATCCCGAGTCCGGCCCAGAACATCCTGTCGGAGTTATTACCCCAAGGTACATTTGTTCTAGGTCCACATCCACATGTAGTATCCAGATGTAGAATTATTGCTAGGAAACCACTCACTCTACCTTTTACCAAAATTCAAGGAATTTTTTCTAAACATTAAATCATCTATATAATTATCAATAGAGATATCCATTGACATATCCTTAGAAATATACATAGATATATCACTAAATTTTTCTCATCCTAGTTTCCAAAGGTTAAATAAAATATAATTTTATACCATCTTTATCTACCCAGGCTAAACATACATGGATATTACATCATTTTATAAGAATATTTATTATATTAAAAAATACATGCCCAAGAAATGTAAGTGTTTAGTTTCATTGGAAACTTGCAAACAAAATTTTATATACTAGTGAAAAATATTCAACATATCCCATAAAGGTCTCCACTATTAGAACTCCAACATAAAACATTTCTTTAAAACATGGGGAAAGGAAACAAAATAAAGGGGTGAGATCAAATGATTAGTAAGGGTAAATAAGGGAGAGATATATGAATAATTATGAGCATAAGGGTATGAAAACAAGATCATGAATATAGAATATCATACCTTTCATATCAAAGGTGATATGAATTAATAATGGAATAAATCACTGTGGTTCATAAGACTTGAATTATAAGGAAATAAATAACATAAGCATAGAAAGCATAACATAGGAATAAAACATGGGATTCTAGAAGACGTATAAGAATTTACTATGATTCCATAGTTGTAACACCCTGAGATTTTATGAGAATTATTCTTTTTAATTTATTTGATGTCTTTTGTTGTAAGCTTCACCAAGATTAGATTGTGCTATACGCAACACCGTATTATCATGTAGTATACGCAACACTATTCTTGGCTTGTGATGCACACAATTTCAAGTTCTTTTGAATAAAATTAATTTTACACAACACCAAGTATAGATTTTGATCAATGTATAACTGAACTATATTTTGATTATGTTATATGCAACACCAAACGGAGCTTTCACTACACGCAGAATTGAATTGGCTTACATTATACGCAATCAAGACCTTCTTCGATAGCCTGTGTAGTACTCAATACCGAGTTTCACTAAACGAGATATTATAATAATATTATTATAAACCAGACGTTATCAATAGTAATACCCTCTTTTTGAAATTTTATAAATTTTATCATTCAAAATGTAATTCATTTTTGGATTCGGAATATTGAAATTAGCATAGGGTAAATTTTTTGTATTTTTCTGAAAACTTTCAATTTTTGATGAATAGTGAAAACAGTAGGTTACAATTTAAAAACCGAATTTTTATTTAAATAATTATTTATTTTATTTAAATTTATTTTAGGTAAAAATTGATAAATAATACCTATACAAGTTCAATGTAATTCATTTGAGTCATTTTATAAAAAATCTGGATATATAAAAATTTTATTGAACTTTTCACCGTCTTTTACCCACCTCCTATGAGAATTTGAAAATTTACATAAAACGTAATTTTACTGCTTCTGTGAGTGGAATTTCAAAAATACAAAAGACACGATTAATATCAAGGAGTAAAATGTGGTTCAATAAGATAAAAATAATTTTTGGTGAATAGTAATTTTTTACTTTTATTTAACACAATTAAAAGTAAATAGGGTAATTAAGGTTAAAAATGGGATTATTATTACCCTAAAACAAGTCCTAATTCTATTGCATAAATGTAATTCGACCAAAAACAACCTTAGGGATAAAATATAACCCTTTAGGTCGACTTGGATTAGATTAGGACACTTATTATTATTTTATTTAAAGAAGAGTCAAAAGAGTTAAAATCAATGTTTAACAACTAAAACATTTTTAGTATAGGGTTATACATAAGATAAATTCTACTATAAATATTAATTAGAAATATAAAAATATTTCCTACATAATGGTATTTTATTTATAATTTTTATACATTAAATAATTTAATTTATTTATGACACAATGATGATGCAGTAATTATCTTATTAATGAAATATTAACATAATTGATGTTATAAATACCCAAAAAAATGTTATTTGAGTCTTTTTATAAATTAAACTAATATTTAGGTTAATATGACATGTTATTTTTGATTAAATTAACTCTTTTTGAACTAATCATGCTGTTATGAGTTTTACAAAAATCAATTACCAAATAGTGTCAAAATTGACATAAAATAAGTTTTAAAACAAATATTATATTATTAATTTTTATTCTATTCCTAAAAATATAAGGTTTGGGAAAATGACTTAGATAATGTTATATATATTTATAATGAACCACTTGGGGTTATTTTGGCTTCTTATAGTAAGTTTATTAACCATATAGTGTAATAAAACAAGAAGACACGGTAAAAGATAAATTATTTAACTTAGAGTTAAATATAAATGATAAGGTTAAAATAGTAACCTAAACTTATATAAAACCTATTGGGTGAGAGGAGTTCGACCCATCCCCACTTTATCTTCGAAATAAGTCACTTTGGAGCCATTATAAACCGAATATGACTTTATTATAAAATAATATATTGTGTTTTCTCCTAAACTGCCCCTCTCCTCCCTTATAAAAGGGCACCTCCTCCCTCTTCTCTTTACACAATTTCGTGATTTAAAGCTCGTCGAAACCCTTCTCATTTCCATTCTAAACTTCCCTAGAAACATTATAGAAGTTATGGTCTTCTCAAAAGACCAACTTTAGTGCCTTAAGAGGAAGCTTAAAAGAGGTGTGTCGAAGAAGAGGTAATCTCTTCTACCGATTATTTCAAGTTTCTTTCTTCTTCAACTTCTTCTTCTTTAGTTGTTTCATTATAAAGTAATAAAATCAGTATAAATAATATACTTATATGTTATTATAAATATTAAACAACCCCATTTCACCTTCTATCCATCCTACAGAAAATGAAATCACCGCGCGTGCGTATGTACGGAATACCGTCTCCACGACGTGGTGTAATCTGTTTTTCCACCACCACCTTACATGGATTGGTATAATGGTGTAAATAATAAATATATATAGTTATTATAACATCATAATGATTCTGAGATATTATATCATCCACTCCAATTCAATTCAATAATTATGGGAATGATATCATCGCTCGTGCGTACGTACGGATTACCGTCTCCACGACGCAATGAGATTCATTCTCCATGTTAACCATTCAAGAATTATTATAAAGAATATATAATGAATAATAATGAAATATATGAAAAAATTAAGCTAATTTATTTATGTATATATATATGTGTGTTATATACTTACTTCCATTCAAGTCAATAAGGAAAGTAAATAGCATTCATGCGTACTTACGGCCTACCGTCTCCATGAACGGTGTATTTCATTTCATTCATCTATCTATTATATATATATATACTGATTATATATGATATATAAATCATTATTTACATTCTTTAAGTAAGTAAATCATGATATAAGTAATAATAATATCAAGAGATAAAAGTCCAAACACACACGATAAAGAAAATGATTTTACCCAAAATGCTACTTTAACATAAAATTTAGAAAAGAACGGGTAATATAAAGTCATAAGTGAACCATATATGATATCATAAGAATGAATATGATTCTATAATAAGTAAATTACATTATTTAAATCATTATTCATGAGGTTCGGATACGGACGAAGCATATCAGACCTAAGGTAAGGGATAATTTAGCAATCTCATTTTTATCTGAGATTTCTTATACGTACGTATTTACTAGGGTTATATTTTTAATCCATGTCCATAAAATGTTTTTCATAAAGTGTTTAATATTATTCCATGTGTTTTTGAAGTCATTTTTTACCTGCTTTGACTTTTACTTTTTGTTATGGAAGGAATATTTCTTTTGTTTACAATAGGTGGTACTTTTTTACTTTTCTGTTAAAAGTAAGAGGAGAATGTTTTTTTAACTTATATGGCATGAATGGGTTTTTAAAATTTCATAATGCCTTATTTTCAAGAAGATTAATGTATAATATTTCATGATTATTTTCAACAAAATCCTTTAATTTTAAATTTTCATGGCATTTTGTGAAAAGAAAATGATTCTGAAGAAGAAATGATATTTTCCTCAAGAATTCATTTCATGTGTTTTATCCAAACTATTTTCCATCTAAGATGACATTATTAAGTATGTTTATGTTTCAAGAATAATCTATCTATTATTTACATGGTTTGATTTTTCTTATGATGAAATGATATCCATTTCTTTTAAATGGATTATGTTATGATGGGATGATGTTTATGAAACCCATTTTATTCATTAGGTTATTATGAATGATGTATGTTTATTTTGTGGCACATGAAAGAATGATTTCATTATGAGATGGGTGGGACCTATATCTACCTCAAATTCATTAGGTAAAGATTTATATCTCATGATATAGACATGGCTGGAATATTAAGTTAATCTGGTTCAGTGATACAGGACTGGAACGAGGAGTGAACTCGATTCAGAAAGGGACTTTTTCCACTAAGATGGTCTTGGAAGCAATGCCTTGGCTACTATTGTCACGACCCGTCCTCGGGGCCCGTGCCGTGACTACCCCAAGCCCACCTTCCATAGGCCAGGTGCTGGCAACTAGCACCAAGGCGTAAATCCTGACAAAAAGGGAAGGCATTTCCTTTGAAAGGTAAACAAGCACCACAGAGTAAGCAAACGGAAAAGTAAACACTATGTAAAAACTGTAACAAGCTGTGCTGAAAGTAAAGGGGGCCGGAAATACAAGCCCAACTGTAAAGTACAACTGAAGGAAAAAACAGCAACTGAAAAGAAAATCCGCAGCGTCGAGCCATCCTCTGAAGGTCCCACCTGAAGGGTGGGTACAAATAGCCTCCACAGCTCCTCGGTCCAGCCGTCCGCTCCATGTACGTCCCGCCCAGTGGTCCACCTCCAAGTACAGTCCTGCTCCGCACGCCTCCACCACGATCAGCGATGTCCGTCATCTGCAACCAACACAATGGAGTGCGAGCATAGCCCGTGCAGGGGTGAGTATAAGCTACTCAGTAGGGACCCCGAGACCCCCAAAGGTCTCCCAGAATCCACAAAGGATAATACACAAAGGAAAGATACAATCACGAAGTAACAACTGACACTGCTTAGGTATATGCTCATACATATACCAAAGTCATCAATTCCCGTTCGGCTCCAACGTCCGAGTCCAAGAACAACCCAGTCCATATAGGATAACAAACGTAAACCCACACAGGATGGCATGACACAATCCACAAAGGAGAGTAAATAGTAAATCCACACAGGATAGCTCATCACAATCCAAAAAGGGGAGTAAACAGTAAATCCACACAGGATAGCTCAACACAATCCACAAAGGAGAGTAAACAGTAAATCCACATAGGATAGCTCAACACAATCCACAAAGGAGAGTAACACAGGATTCATCTCACACAGGTATACTTCTTCGGATGACGATAAAGATGATCACTGATCCATCTAAGTCGTCGGACCCACAAAGGATCGATAGGTAACTAACCCCCGCAATGACCCACACAGGATCGGGCCCTCACAGGACCTGTAGGCATTGGCTCACACAGAACCGCTGAGCGCTGACCCACACAGGATCGGACCCACACAGGATCGGGCCCACAGAGGACCTGTAGCACTGATCCACATAGAATCGCTGAGTGCTGTAGTCGTCGCAGTCCACTGAGGATCTCTGCACAGTCGTCACCGCAGTCCACTGAGGATCTCTGCACAGTCGTCGCTGCAGTCTACTGAGGATCTCTGCACAGTCGTTGCTGTCAAAGTAGCAGTCACAGCCAGCTCTAGGGTTCCCGCACACAGAAAGCTCGTTCGGGAGGGTCCGCTCCATGAGCCGAGAGGTTGATACATCAACTGACATAAAGTCTGAGGTCGATGTATCCAAAAGTTCCGTATCACCAACAGGAACTCAACGTCGCAGACGGCGCGTCAATCGGACGCCCGGTCTGAGAGTTATTGGCTTTTCTGTCCCAAGGGCCCGGTTGGTTTTTAAGGCAAAACCAACCCGACCGTACTCCACCTATGTCCAAACCTTGGGCGGAGTGATCCAAAAGATCCGTCTCACTTAGAGGAATTCAACGAAGCTAACGACACGTCAATTGGACATCCGTAGCTCAGGATATGAGCGTTTCCGCTCCGAGGGCCCGGTTGGGTTCGTGTACGAACCAACCCGGCCGAACTCAAAGTATTGAAAAACCTTTAGTGCGATATACCGAAATGACCGTCTCGATCCAGGGATCGCGTTTCCGCTGACGGAGAGTTTTTTGGAGGCCCGTAGCTCAAGTTACTAGCATTTGACTGAAAACGGTCCGAAGATGGGGTCCGGGCACGGGCCGACCCGGCCCGACCCCCCCCCCCCCCCCTGGGTCGGTCGAACCGGGTCGACCCGACATGGTCCGGTCCGGCCAGGACGCGGCTCGGACGGTCGGACCGGCCTGGCTCAGTTCGGCCGAGCGGCCGAACGGCCGTGCTCCGCAGGGCGCTGCCCCCGCGGTCTGGAGATGCCGCGGCCCCGCGTTGGGGCCGCGCTAGAGCAACAGACGTGGCTTCAGCCGCGTCCCGTGCGGGCGAGCTGGACCCGTGCGGTCGCGGGTCCTTTGGCCGCCTCTGCCGCGGCTTCAGCCGCGGCGGTCTCATCCGGCGTCTCATCGGGGCGCCGCCACCTCCGGCCGCCGGAATCTTCCACGGGCCACTGGAGTTTCTCCAGTGGTCCGTTTTCCTTACCGTCTATGCCGATGTTCCTCCCGGGTTCCGTTCTTCACTGCGGGATCAACAAATTTCCATTGCGGCACGTTCTGTCGTCACCCGTCAAATCCGCACAACAATGAAGAACGACGGAGGGTTGTCGGGTCGTGTTCGTTTGGCTCGCACCCTCTGCGTTAGAAAAAACAACGGGAGAAATATTCAACACAAGAAACAAAATTTTAATAAATTAAAATTGTTCATAGGAACGTTCACGGGAATAAAAAAAGGGATATTTCAAAAACAAAATCCTTACCTCGACAAGTCGTCGCGCATGAGCGTTCTTCGCAGAATTGCTCGTCGCGGAAGGAGGGGTTCGTCGTGTCGCGGAAGGCGTCGCGTCGTCGCGGAAGGGCGTCACGTCGTCGCGGAATCCGGCATTGCGTCGACGAACTCAACGGACCAAGATACAACATATTTAATTGTAAATAATTAAATCCGTGTGTTGTTATAAACCACAAGGGAGATTAAAAAGAAACCCGAGATCTCTTACCTCAAGCAGTTGATGATCGGAGATCGGGATGGGGAAGAACGTCTCGGATGAATCGTCGTCGAACTCCGAGGGTGACGGTGTTCTTCGCGTTCTTCGCATTCTTCGCGTTCTTTGCGAAGGAGGATGAAGGCACAAGAATCTTTGTCAAAAATCCCTCAACGAGTAATCCTTCAAAAGTCGTGTTGGTCTTATTTTATTATTACGCCAACAAACGAACAAGAGGTAAGTAACAACCCATTAAATCGTAGAATTAATTCAACGAAAGAAACCGCCCATTTAATTCACGAAATAAACCGCCCAATTAAATGGTGCGTTAAGAATTTAAGAAAATGCATCAGTTGACTTTCATAATGACGGGTTTTCACGGGTGCATTACTTAGCAGAAAAGAAACGGTGAGGCTCGTGTGGGCCCCACCTCTCAAATATCCTACCAAGAGGGTAGGATATTTTTGGATAGTACCCTATCTGTTTCAACTCAGTTTAAGTGTCTTTCAAGTGGATTAAGTGAAATAAAATAAAGTTTTTCGAACAATTTATTTTATTTCTTAACTTTAAGCCCAAAAATTAAAAACCACACCCGAGAAAACGCAACTCCGGAAGAGGCGTTTCTAAGCAAATACTGGCGCTGTGATTTCAACGGTGCCCTCAGAATTTGATTCCAGGCACCAGTTCAAAAGTTAGAAAAACCCGCTCGTCCGTTCACTGAACGTACCCAAGCCAAACTTCAGAAAATGATTCCGGGCACACCGGGCCTCGAAATCAGGTTCCGTCAGAAACTGTGCTCTTGTAAAATTCCAATGAAAATTAAGAAAAAAAGTTTCTTGAAATTTATGAGTTTTTACATTACTCCCACCTCAGGGATTTACGTCCCCGTAAATATACATCAAAAACTAGGGAAACAAATGTGGGTACTGAGCATGCATCTGAGCCTCCCGCTCCCATGTGCTCTCCTGGAGGTTCCTGTGCTGCCATATGATGCGCACAAGAGGAATAGATCGCCCATGTAGGACCCGCTCCTGTTGATCCTCTATCTCCACTGGGACCTCCATAAAAGTCTCCCCATCATCCACGTCTAGCTCCCCATGGTCAATGATGTGTGTCGGGTCGTGCACGTATCTCCTCAGCTGAGATATGTGGAAGACGTCGTGCACCCTGTGTAACTGAGGTGGTAGAGCCAGGCGATAAGCCACCTCGCCAATCCTGCTGAGGACCTTCAAAGGTTCGATAAAGCGCGGAGACAACTTGCCGCCTCTGCCAAATCTCTGTAATCCACGTTGAGGTGAGACACGAAAGAAGACATGGTCGCCCTCCTCGAACTCTAGTGGCCTCTGCCTCCTGTCATCATAAGACTTCTGCCAGCTCTGAGCTGTCCTCATCCTCTCCTGGATGACCTGGACCTTCTCTGTCGTGGCCCGGACCATCTCTGGTCCCACAAGTGCTGACTCCCCAGGGTCTGTCCGGCACAAAGGAGATCTGCAAGGCCTGCCATACAACACCTCGTATGGTGCCATCCCGATGGTGGAGTGGTAGCTGTTGTTGTACGCGAACTCCACTAAGGGTAGGTGGTCCTCCCAACTGTGACCAAATTCGAGGACACATGCGTGAAGCATGTCCTCGAGAGTCTGAATGGTCCTCTCCATCTGACCATCCGTCTGACGGTGAAAGGCGGTGCTCAGACGTATCTGCGTCCCGAACGCCCCCTGCAACCCCTTCCAAAGCCGGGAAGTAAGACGAGCGTCCCGATCGGAGACGATAGTCGATGTCACACCGTGAAGCCGTATAATCTCCTGAACGTAGAGACTCCCTAGGCTCTCCACTGAGCCCTGCTCTCTGATGGTTAAGAAGTGTGACGACTTGGTGAGTCAGTCCACAATCACCCAAATAGAGTCATGACCTCTGGAAGTGTGTGGAAGTCCAGTCACGAAGTCCATAGATATGCAGTCCCACTTCTACTCTGGGACCTCCAAGGGTTGTACCAAGCCTGCTGGTACCTGATGCTCTGCCTTCACCTGCTGGCAGGTGAGGCACCGTGAAACGACCTCTGTCATAGCCTTCTTCATGCCCGGTCACCAGTGCTATCGTCTGAGATCCTGGTACATCTTCGCCACTCCAGGATGTACCGCCAGAGGAGAAGTGTGAAACTCTCTCATCACCTCCTCTCGTAAAGAGACTGGTACCAAGGTACGTCCTCTGAAAAGGACATCGTGCTCTCCTCCAAGGGAGAAACCATCAGGTTCCTGTCCTGAGGATAACTGTGCACGCCACGTCTCACAGTCAGCGTCCTCACGTTGTGCCTCTCTGACCCGCTGCAGTAGTGGAGGGGTGACTGTGAGAGACTGAAGGAAGGATGCTCCATCTCTATCCACGAAGGATATCTACAAAGTGGCTAGCTGCTCTGTCGCCTCCTTAAGTAGCTGGATGCCCGTCCTCCTGCTGAGAGCATCGGCTACCACGTTCCCCTTCCCAGGAGTATAGACTATCTCAAAGTCATATTCCTGGAGGAACTCGAGCCATCGCCGCTATCTTAGGTTCAGGTCCTTCTGAGAGAAGATGTACCTGAGACTCTGGTGGTCAGAAAAGACTGTAAAGCCCTCTCCCATCAGATAGTGCCGCCATGTCTTCAGAGCGAAGACCACTGCTGCTAACTCCAGATCATGGGTAGAATAGTTCTGCTCATGCGGCCTCAACTGACGTGATCCATAGGCAATCACGGCCCGCTCCTGCATCAGGAAACACCCGAGTCCGGTCCCTAATGCATCGCAGTAGACTACGTATCCAACTCCCTCCTCAGGAAACCTCAAGATAGGTGCGTTGGTCAATCTCTGCCTCAGCTCCTGGAAGCTATGCTGACATCTTTCTAACCACACAAAGGGTTTCCCCTTCTTCGTCAAAGCTGAGAGTGGCTCCGCAACTCTGGAGAAGTCCGGCACAAGTCTCCGATAGTATCAGGCTATACCCAAGAAACTTCGCACCTCTGTCACGCTCCTAGGTGGCTCCCAAGCTAGCACTGCCTCGATCTTCGCGGGATCCACTGCAACTCCCGCCTCAGAAATGACATGCCCCAAGAAGTGGACCTCACGTAACCAGAACTGGCACTTAGAGAGCTTTCCATAAAGCTGGTGCTCTCAGAGTGTGTCTAGTACCACCCGCAAGTGGAAGGTGTGCTCCTACTCCGTGGTCGAGTACACCAAAATGTCGTCGATGAAGACCACGACAAATCGATCGAGGTATGGCTGGAAGATCCTGTTCATGAGGCTCATGAACACTACTGGAGCATTGGTTATGCCGAAAGGCATAACCAAGAACTCATAGTGGCCATACCGACACCTGAAGGCCGTCTTCTGCACGTCCTCGTCTCGAACACTGAGCTGATGACAGCCTGACCTGAGGTCTATCTTCGAGAACCACCGTGCTCCCTTGAGCTGATCGAAGAGGTCATCAATCTTCGGTAGCGGATACTTGTTCCTCACTGTCACCTAGTTCATGTGACGATAATCGACACACAGTCGCAAGCTCCCGTCCTCCTTCTTGGCGAACAATATCGGGAAGCCCAGGGTGAAACGTTGGGTCGGATGAACCCCTTTCCCTGTAAGTCCTCCAACTGTACCCGCAGCTCTCGAAGCTCAGCGGGGGCCATCCGATATGCTGGAGTGGATATCAGGGCTGTCCCGGGGTACAGGTCAAAATAAAAGTCTACCTCTCTGCGAGGAGGTAGTCCTGGAACATCGTCGGGGAAGACGTCCGCATACTGATCCACCACTGCAGGAAAACTAGGACTCCGCACGTCAACTGATCCATGGATGAGGCTAGCCAACTGATGAGTGATGGGCTTCCCTCTCCTCTACGAGAGTCCCTCATGTGCTGCAAAGGCTCCCTTCTCACCAGTGAAGGTGAACCTACTCCCATCGGTGCGCACACATCGCACCTTGCGCCTAAAACAGTCAATCTGAGCATGGACTGTAGATAACCAATCCATGCCCAATATGACGTCGTAAAGCCTCGACGCCGCTACAAGAAGATACCAGCCGAAGATCTCGCCTCATAGAGTAAGATCACACTGCCGGAACCAGTGCTTAATCGCCGAGTCTGCTCCCGTAGGGGTCTCTAGTCGTAAGGATCGAGCCAACGTCTCTGTCAGAATCTTCGAGCTCCGAACAAGGGCAGCGGCTATGAAAGAGTGACTCGCTCCTGTGTCTATAAGAACTGCAGCAAGGGTGGAATAGACACAGATCGTACCTCGAATCATCTCTGGCGCGCCAT